>OX465539.1:10858357-11458357 GCA_950022985.1 Udea ferrugalis | reverse complement strand
CTAAATTGACCATCACTTTTCTACATTAGTAGTTGTATTGTATGAACTTTCCTTAGCAGAGTATTATGGGTCGTTGTTGTTGTTAAGAATTGTGATACCATTGGGGGCGCGGGTGAGTCGCGGAGAATCACTATGAAGTTATCGTCATTGAAGAGAATTTAAAACAATAATCGTTAGTTTAGTTAGATAGTAGTGAGATGTATGTATTTTTGTAAATCTAAATGTTACGGTCAATTGTGCAATGAGTTCAACCAGAACATCTTATCGGTGGTTTCGTTTATGTACCTGGGAATGTGGAAAATAATGATCCGTCCAATGCGGAGTTCGAAGTAGTTAGTTAAGGAGCTATGTAGTCCCCTTCTTCTAGTCTCCACGCTCGACCCATCCAATGGATAACACCAAATTACAGTAGATAAATTAATCTCCCTTATTGTTAGTCTTGTTCTTTTTGTGTTGTTCTTCTCTTCCTCTAATATACTTTTCGGGATGTATTTTCCCCCTAGCACTTTCCTGGCGTAGATATCTAGATATATCCGACTCCGCGACCCCCGTACCCCGTGTAAATTTAATTCGATGACATTATTATGTTTGTATCGCGCAGTCAATATCGCTCCCGAATTACTCAAGTTTTTTCATCATATTACATGTTTTGATGAAATTTCCTAATAAACGGTTATTACCTAAATTGTTTACAGTATTTTTTATTAAGCAGCTATTTGGGGAAATATTGACTGCGAGATATGAGAATTATTCCTCTGTATCAATTTCATTTGTAAATTTTTGTACTTAGCGTCCATTTCGATACAATTGAGTGTCGCGTCTCGGTGCCAATAAATAATTTAATAGATCATAATAATATATATTTACATTTATTAATATACATTCTATTGTTTACTTTGATATTGACTGTACAGAATCCATATATTCATCGCCATGTGTTTATGGAAACTTGTATACCGGATAAATAAACCAATATAAAAATATATGTGTTTTCATTTCATTATTCTGCTATGAGTCCATGCTGTGAATTTCAATAGAATGAACTGTTGGTGTGTTAAGGGAATTTTGATTTAGTTGTTGAAGGTTTAGGGTAGATTTTAGGCCGAGGATATTCTATTAAATAAATTAATTTCGCTAAGAGTGCGTTGGAGTCAGCGATGCGTGGAATCAAAGCGGACGACTGGGGTGGTGGGAACTTTGAACGAAGACTAGAGTCTCCAGACAGTAGCAGAAAATTAGGAAATGTAGATGAATACATGTTTTTAGGCATTAAGATTAAAAAAGGAGATTATAAATAAACAGTAAAGAGAGCTGCATTTCATCGAAACTATTAAGTTAGATTTCGTTTCGTCGTTATAGGGATATTAGTCCAAATAAATATTAAAAAGGAAAATCCATGAACGTGAACCGGAGTGTAGGGTGAGCGTTGAGGGCTCTCGACCTTAAAAGTTAAGTAACGCTCTTAAGGGTCCTCAGAGGAGAGCATGGATAGAGCTCCTTAGGTCCCCCTTAGGACGTTACAGGAAGAACGCAACCGGAAATAATCTGAGCTCTAGATTTTAGTGATAAAAAGCAGACTTTGAAATCACAATAGTCCTTAGTCAGCTCAGTCAGTTATTAAAATTCCAAGGGAGGGGATGAGCTAGAATTATTAGGTAGGTACCACCTAATACTTCAGGCTTCAAAGAAAAAAAAACGAGAGATAAAAAATAAGATGTCCTAAAAAATTCAAACCGTATGGCTACACTAAGCATGACTTACAAAATAATGTTTAAGATTTAGTCTACTGTAATGGGATTCTTTGCCCTCGGATTTACTGATTTTCGTGGAAAAATAATTCAAGCAGTAATTAGGTCAAGGACACGTTTAAATGTTCACGGTTGACTGGTAGAAAATGAAGCTGTTTACCGGTTAGATGTATTTTTATGAGTTCATGAGGTGCCCGTGGAGCAGTTGCGACAGTGATCGGCGACGATTGCTGTTGTAAAGCAACACACGCCGGGTGGGAAATGGGATGGGAGACTACCCCGACCGAATTTCAGTGATGTATTTTTCGGGCATCTCCGTGCCTAGGCAGGCACGTTAAGCAGTTGGTCCCGGTTGTCGTCGCTACATGTCAGTCGCTTAGCTTAGCCAGAGGCCTCAGGGCGGCATGATAACATCTGATATTAAGGTTGCTCACTAACCTTACACCCCTCCAACAATCTGCACTGAGTCTGCGTATTGGAGTATGGCTCGTCCACCCATAGTTGAGGTGAGGCCTGTGCCCAGCAGTGAGATGTATATGGGCAGTTATGTGTTTGTGTGTAGGTTTGTGTATTTTTATGAGTTTCGTATGAAACATCATGAACAAGTAGTGTGCTTGTTTCAATCTCTCTGAAAAAACCGGAATAAGAGGACTTCATTGAACTATTCTTGGAAACGTGACATTTCAGGCGATAATAATATCTTCTCTTTAAATAAAAATGGATTGCTGTTCTCATAGTTCATAGTCTCGCTAAAACTCGGGAACGGGTGGACTGATTTGGCTTATTTTGGTTTTGAAATAATCGGAAGTTCAAAGATGTATTGTGTAAAAACACAATTTCGTTTTCTCTTAGCAACCACTTCCAACCAAAAGTTTGACAACAGAACAACGTCGGGACAGCTAGTCAACATTAAAATACTTGTTACTGTCTGAATGACGATGAAAATGTTAACCACCTAATGCTAATTTAATTTATTGTAAGTACTTAAACGTTATTCTTAATTAGAAATTAATATTCTTTAAACCTTACTAATGCCAAAAAACTTATGAACGCCTCTGTAAATTGAGAGTAAAAACGCTTATCCTAGAGAATTTCTACGGATAGTGCCGGGACCGGCCTGGATGTAGTGGACTACAACAGGTGATGATGATGAAAGATATCCTAGCTGGACAGATGAAAACATCCAAGGTTTGATTGATGATTGTGACAGTGATCGGCGACAATCACTGTTGTAAAGCAAACCACGCCGGATCGGAAATATAATGGGTGACTACCCCGACCGAAATTTAGTGATGTGTATTTCGGGCATCTCCGTGCTACGGAAGGCGCATTAAGCAATTGTTCCCGGTTGACGTCGCTAGATGTCAGTCGTTAAGCTTAGTCGGAGGCCTTAGAGCGGCTTGATAACATCTGACATTAAGGTTTCTCACTAATCTTACACCCCTCCAACAATCCGCACTGAGCCCACGCGTTGGAGTATGGCTTGCTCCACCTCATAGTTGAGATGGGGCCTGTGCCCAGCAGTGGGACGTATATGTAAGGTTGTTTTTTTTCGCTATTTTTAATATCTGACCACTCTGAAGGATCTAAGCGTCTGATATGACGCTGACTGTGTTTTTAATCAAGTTATCCCTATTTTGAATCTCACCCAATAACTGAAAGCCGGAAGCTTGACAACGGGTGGAGATAACAACGAAGTGTGTCAAACGGCACCGCTTGGCTGTAGTGTGGTGACAGTATCGGTAGGTTCACTATCGATAATAAACTAATATTAGAATACGGACGAAGGACATATATTGATTAAAAGGCAGTTGAGAACATAAACATCACTAGTGTCAGTGCATTAAACTTAATATAATTCATTCATTTCCTGGTCATAAATAAAATTTATGTAGACTATCGCTAGTTAGATAAACAGTATAGTCTTGAAATGATGATGTATTATGAGAAAGAAATACTGTCGCGGCTTAGCAAACTAATAACAGATAATCCTCATGATAGCTTTTACTCCGATACTGGCAAACGAAATAAACAAACAGTATTTTAAAACAGATTATAATAAATTTGCATTATATTGCATTACATTACAGGTTATTGTAACATTTGTGATTACAGTACAAATCTATACTCTGCCCGTACGAGGCATTTAGTTTAACACTGTCGATAATTTTGACAGTTCACTATTGATCAATGAAAATATTTAAAAATCTGATATTATCGATAGCGTATCGACGGTAATACACAGCACTACTTGGCTGCAGGCCAGCACCCGGTCAGTTAAAGTTTACGTTGCCGCCGTAGTTGCCGCCTGCGATCCACGCGGTTCGTTGCGTGCTAATTTTCATAGGAGATGGGGTAATTTTCTAAAGAACTAGCGATCTATGCTAATATAGAAAAAATATTCAAGAAATTAACTTACAGATATAAATAATCAACCTGATACCAGAATATCGCTGACAAGCAATAATGGTTGATAAAGTGGTCACGTCTATTTGCTAAATGCTGTCGTGATTAGGGAGTGATGCACTCCGGAGAGATGATAATATGGTTCAATCCCGGGTTCGAATCTGGCCAGCAGACTTTTGTGATCAACATCCTAAAATTAAAATCATCATCAGCCTATGCTGGTCCACTGCTGGACGTAGGCCTCCCCTAATGCGCGCCATCGCGCCCTGTCTTCGGCTAGACGCATCCATCTCCTGCCAGCAGCCTTTCGCAAATCGTCGCTCCACCTAGCCGGAGGGCGTCCCACACTACGCTTGCCGAGACGTGGTCTCCACTCTAGAACGCGCTTACCCCAACGGTTATCCGTCCTACGGCAAATGTGACCAGCCCACTGCCACTTTAGCTTACTTATTCTGAGAGCTATGTCGATGACCCTGGTTCTCTGTCGGATAACCTCATTTCGGATTTTATCCTTCAGAGAAACTCCGAGCATAGCTCTCTCCATAGCTCGCTGAGCGACCTTGAACTGGTGCATCAACCGCACTGTGAGTGTCCACGTTTCGGCTCCGTATGTCATGACGGGTAGGACGCACTGGTTGAAAACCTTAGTTTTCAGGCATTGTGGTATAGGCGACGAAAAGACTCGACGAAGTTTTCCGAACGCTGCCCAACCCAGCTGAATCCTCCTCTTGGCTTCCCTCTCGAAGTTGTTTCTACCCAACTGCAATATCTGCCCAAGGTAGGTATATTCCTGTACAACCTCGAGCTGGTGACCGAAGACAGTGACCGGTCCCGGATCAATGTGGTCATTGATCATGACTTTGGTTTTATCCAAATTCATCCCGAGACCGATTCGCCGCGAAGAGGAGTCTAGGCTGTTCAGCATCAGCTGCAGATCCTGGAGCGACTCCGCCATCAGGACTATGTCATCTGCGAATCGTAAGTGTGAGATGTACTGGCCGTTTATGTTTATGCCCATACTTTTCCAGTCCAGCGTCTTGAACATATCCTCCAGTGCATTAGTGAACAGTTTCGGGGATATGACATCCCCCTGTCTCACTCCTCTAAGCAACTGGATGGGTTCAGACTGCTGGTCCTGTACTTGGACACTCATAGTAGCAGCTTCATAGAGACATCTCAGCACTTCGATGTATCGATAGTCCACTTGGCATCGCTGCAGGGATTCCAGGACCGCCCAGGTCTCGATGGAGTCAAAGGCCTTTTCATAGTCCACAAAGGCTAGACACAGAGGACGATTATACTCCTCGGACTTCTGTATAATCTGCCTCACTGTGTGGATGTGGTCTATGGTGCCGAATCCTCCTCGAAACCCGGCCTGCTCTGGAGGCTGGAATTCGTCGAGTCTCCTAGCGAGGCGGTTCGTGATGACTCTGGAAAACAGCTTGTAGACGTGGCTCAAGAGTGATATGGGTCGGTAGTTCTTAAGAAGAGACTTATCTCCTTTTTTGAAAAATAGAACTACAATGCTCTTGTTCCACGCCTTTGGAGTCCTCCCGGAGTGAATGACAGAGTTAAAGAGGCGCTGTAGTTCCTTCAGTACAGGAACACCCCCCGCCTTCAGAAGTTCTGAAGTAACTCCGTCTTCACCCGGGGCCTTTCCATTTTTGAGCTGCCTCAGAGCCAGCACGATCTCGTCTTGGCTGATTTCTGGCAAGTCATCGGTATAGTGGCGTGTTAGGGTGGCTCTAGAGTCGTGGCCGTCGCGCTGAATACGAGGTGCATGTTGAGCGTACAGTCTGCCGTAGAAGTCCTCAATTTCAGCGAAAATCTCCGGCTTTGACAGTGCGGTACTGCCATTGTGCGTTGTCAGCTTCGTCAGGTGGCTCCTCCCAAGCTGCTGAATGAATACCTTGGACCCTCAGTTTTGCTCTATTGCCTGCTCTATACGGCGTGTGTTGGAGCTCCGAAGGTCATATCGTACCATCCTCGCAATACGCTTGTTTAGAGTCGACCGCTCTGACGGTGAAGCTGCAACGTTTTCCCGCCGTATCGCCAAAAGCCGTAGAGTCTCATCTGAGAGATTGGACTTCCTGCCTGTACGCTGTGTTCGACAGAACTTCATGCCCTCATCTTTCAGCGCGTCAACCACGTTCTGTAGGGTCTCGTCTACGTCATCGGTAGGTTCCAAAGCAGCGAATCTGGTTCCAAGAAGGTCTTGAAACGTCTCTGAGCCCGCCATGATTTGAAGGGGATTTGGTCGGAGCGTGGACTTCATCAGACGACTCCTCTCAAGCTTGAGATTGATATTCAGGGAGCCTCGTACGAGTCTGTGATCAGAACCGGTGTTAAACCTATTGATCACGGAAACATCCCTGAATATGTGTTTTTTGTCAGTCATGATGAAGTCAATCTCGTTTTTTGTCACAGCGTCGGGGCTTCGCCATGTCCACTTCCTCTGGGGCTTTTTCTTAAAGAATGAATTCATTAAGAAGAGCCCCTCTTGCTCAAGGAAGTTGACTAGCATTTGCCCCCTGTGATTCCTCACCCCAAAACCATGAGGGCCCAGTTTGGACTCGCCGCAGTTCTGGATGCCTACTTTGCCGTTAAAGTCCCCCATAACAACGTTGAAGTGGGCCTTGGTTGAAGTGTTTAAGGCACGAGATATGTCCTCGTACATACCTTCCACTTCTTCATCCTGATGTGCCGAAGTCGGTGCGTAAACCTGTATAACTTTCAAGGTATATCGCTTGGATAACCGAAGTATCAGGTACGCCACCCTGGTCGACACACTGGAGATTTCTTCAACATTGTTGGAGAGGGACTTATGGACGAGAAATCCTACGCCACCCTGGGACTGTTGGTCGCCCTCGCGGAAGTACAGAAGGTGGCCGGAGTTCAGGGTTACAGTGTCCTCGCCCTCTCTTCGGACTTCACATAACCCTAGGATATGCCACCTAATGTTTTCCAGCTCCACTTCCAACTGAGCCAGATGTTCGTCCAGCCTCAGAGTCCGTCCATTGTACGTAGCCAGGGTCAGGTTTTGTAGGTAGCCTATTGTAGCCCGGGGATTCTTTGCACCCCCTGCCCTGCCGTTACCGTGGCCGCTACCGTAACCAGGAATAGCAGAGCGACCGGGAACTGGGGGCCGTTTCTTTGTTGCGTCTGCCATTGGGGGGGAAATGCCCATAATCTCCACGCTGGGCAGGCGGGTTGGAGATCGCAGGAACACAGCTGCTTCAGTCGCTGACGCTGCTGCCCGTCAGCGACCCGGTCAGGATTTAGCTGTGTCCGATGGGTGGCGCTATACCGCTGTCCACCGGTCGCCAGAGCCTTGTCCGTTGGTCAGCAGGATGACCGCTTGCAGGTAAGGTTGACAGTTGGAGCTCGAGCTGGTTATGCTCCCAAAATTAAAAACCTTGTCTTAATTTCGAATCATCTCAAAAACAATGGATGAGATAAATTCTGTGATTCAAAATAATAACATTTACCTCACGTTGAAAAGGTTTTATGGTTATTCAAGTGCTAACCCCCGAATTCAATAACGCAAATCAACGTTGAACATCCCTCAGAAGTATAGCTGTCCCTTTCAGTTCTTTTGCCATTACAGAACAGCATGAGCGTGAGCACGTGCTTAGCGTTAATTGAAATTTGTGAATTCGGGGGTAAGTCTTCTTCTTTTAGACAAACAATTTCAGAGTTGATCTTTTACCATTTATAATGTTTACAAAAGCTATGAGACATAGATTACCAGTAACATCCTAATGGCTATAACAATTAGTTCCAAATGTTCTGTAAAACATCCTACCATAACGAAATTGGCTTCCCGCCAACAGAACTTATCTTGGGAACAATGCCTTCGGCCGAAATATGTGGTTTCCTACGTCCTTAACTTTCCTTTTTAACTTTCTAGATAGTTTGCATATTCAGCCCAGAAAAAAGGGTCTTTAGGGCGTAAAAAGGTCCTTTTAGGGCGGAAGGACGAAGTTTTAAAATTTGCGCGAGTTTTTTCGAACTTCCAAACAGCTTTAGGAACACTAAGTTACAAAAGCTGAAACAGGAACACTTAATTTTGTGTTACCATTTTATCTGCCTGCCTTATGTCGAAAACTCCGTCTGGATTGAGAAGCCACTTCTCGTATCTTGATAAGGTTTAATAGTACATTGTTATCCTAGGGGTGAAAGTAACTTATTTAGTCCCGAGACAGGGTTTGGCGCCCGGAACGAAGTGAGGGCGCCAATAGTTCGAGGGACTAAATAAGTCTTTCACCCGAGGCACGGTAAAGAAATATAACAGTAATATGACTCGGCCCCGTCCTTGAGATGAGTGCCTACAGCCGCGCGGTTCGTCGCTACGCGATAGGGCTGCCGCCTGTAGTATTTTAAAACATCCGGATACCTACCTGTTTCAATCTTGTTTTGAAATTGTTTTTTGTGATGGTAAATATTGTATTTCTATTTAAATAAATGTAATTAGTATGTGAATGAAAAAGGATGTGTTGATGTGAAAAAAGGATCATACATACATCCTCACAATTTTTCGCATTTACAATATTAATAGGAAGTAAAATCAATTAGAGCGTAAATTTTTTGAAAGACCTCCTATCTTAATACCTACAATGAACCAAATTTCGCGGTGGACTAGCTATAAAACTATTGCGTTAGCAAATCCCTTATTTGAAGAGTAAGTATGTAGGTCCATAATTGCACTACCAATTGACACGTCGTGCGCGCCAAGGATTTCCGACCTAAGATCATTCACCCGGTGTGGTGAAGTTAAACCGTAAACCCGCGAATTTTAATGCAAGCGTACTTTACTAATTACTTACTTATCCAACCTACCTATTCTATCTACCGCTGAACCACGTATTTCACTTGTCTGTCACTATCCTTCACCCTGTCAACTCATTTATTCAATAATCTAGGAGTATTACTCGGAGGATAAAGCAAAATACAAGCGTCTTTAAAAATATTGTAACAAATTACGTGCTATTATGTAGGTACGTAACAAAACATTTTAAGCTTACTCGTACGTAATGTAAAGAATGATATCTCTGAGTGCGTTACTGATGAATTTAAACAACCAACAACAGCACAATAAAAGAAAATATCTTGCCCTGCCATAGTACATTTACAATACGTTCACAAAATGGTGCAAAACACACAAAACTGTCCGTCCGACACTGCACGGCGCGCGGCGCATTCGCGACTGACAGCCATCGTATCACCCTCGTAACCGCCCCGGCGTAGGTATAACTTGCGTTCCGTCCGCTTGGTCGAAGTCACAATACTGTTATATTCCTTTACTGTGCCCGAGGTAAACACTGTGCTTTTCATTACGAATACAAGGAAAGTAAAAATAAAACATGAATTAGCCAAAGAAAAAGATAGAAAAATAAATGAAGATCGAATTGGCGCTATCCCGCCTATTTTGTTTGTTTTTTTTTCTGTGGCGGGCCCACTATTCAGCCATTATTTTTTATTTTTTTCATTGGAAAAATGGTAAATATTTTGCTCTAAGCTAAGTTATTTTGAAGAAATTGTTGAAACTGAATTATAATAAAGTTATATATAAAATATACGTTCTCTAATCAACACTTAACTTTAAGTTATTTCAATTTTACATCGTGGCTGTATAGAAAGTTGGAACATGGTTCAATAGATATGTGAAAATTAACTAAGTTTTTTTTTAATAATTTGGCAGCTGTCAGTTGAAAGTGATTCTCCCTAGGGATGAAAAGTATTACTTTCAGCCCGCTTCTCAGGTCAGTAATGACCTACTTTCAGAGTATGAGTAATGAAAAATAAAATACAGTCATGTTGATCCACGATTTTTAACCCCCGACCAAAAAAGTGGAGTGTATGAGTTTGACGTTTGTATCTGTTCGTCTTGTGGCATCGCAGGGCTTAAGCCCTTAAAGATTAATCTTTCTGGTGTGTTTTGGCTGTAATTTCATCCATGTTTATTACATAAGCAAATATTTTCAAAAAACTTAATTTTCTACGAGTATCTCAAATTCAAAGGTTCAGCATGATAATGCTAAAAAATCGAGAAAAATAAGACAATGTAGAATATGTTTCATTTAGTTTATGAAAGACTAGCTGTCCCAACAGACTTCGTTCTGTTGTCAAACATTCAGTGTCACGTGACTGGTAGGAACAGTTGCTAAGAGGAAACTAAAATTGTTGTTTAAACAATATTCCCAGCAGTTTCTCATGTTCACTCACTTTTTAAACCTTCCCTCGACCATTAGGAAATAACTCAAAACCAAAATTAACCA
The DNA here is from genome assembly GCA_950022985.1 of Udea ferrugalis. NCBI lineage: Eukaryota > Metazoa > Arthropoda > Insecta > Lepidoptera > Crambidae > Udea > Udea ferrugalis. The sequence continues at coordinate 11,447,925 of OX465539.1, read as the reverse complement.
AATCAGTCTTGTCATTCCCGAGTTTTAGCGAGACTAACGAACAGCAATCCATTTTTATGTATAGAGATAACTAGTATTGCACCTTTTGTGACATATAGGTAGGTATTTCCCTCATTTTGTATGTAAATAATTAAATAATGTGATTTGGCTTAGTTCTTTTCTCTCAAACGACCACAGTCGCAAAGAAATTGAATTTCATATATATCTCACCACGAGCTAAGTGAGTATTGGCGCCAACTGGAATACCATAGCTTTGCAGCCAAATACGTAGGGCTTCAAAATATTTTAATTTATTGAATATTTGATGAGATAAAGGTTCAGTTTAACAAAGGGTCAATCATTCATTTGTTAAAGCGTTCCATGATATAGCAAATTGATTACAGGGCTTTCGATCAATTGCTGTTATTGAATAGCTCATTTGATATTCGATGAATTGATAATATTTAAACATCCTCGCATGCCTAGCCACTGTAACTACTGAAATGAACCATTTAGGATTAACACTGATAATTATGCCAACAAATACAATATAAGATAAGCACTTTATTGCACAAAGAAAACAATTACACAACGGAGCTTAAAGATATTTGGAATGTACGATTTAGGCGGTCTTATCGCTAAGAGCGATCTCATACGAGAGAAATATGTCCCTGAACATCATTTGGCGCCACCACATAGCGCCGTCTAGCCCCAAACTAATGAATCAGAATCAGAATCAGAATCAGAAATATCTTTATTTAAATAGACCTGTTACAAGTGCTTTCAAATCGTCAAAAACTTAATCAAACAAACAAAAATACCTACACTTAATAATAGACTTAAATACTATAATAGAAATTATAAATAAATACACAGTATACAAACATAATGGGACTCAACCACCGGTGTTTAAGCTTAAAGCTTGTCCTATTAGGATACTGACAGAATAAGACACTGGGTAAATACAGTTCTAAGTTATAGTTTTTATAGATTAATGATAATTATACCTACCTAGGAAATATCCAGATCGATACTAACAGATATGTACATACGTGCAAGCACGAGTATAAGTGGTAGCCAATTTTTTAGCCATCACACTCAGCGACTGATGACACAGAAATACATTCGCCCATGACTATAATCGCAAACGGGGTAGTCAGAGGACTGACTGCACGTCGCCGTGACGGAACATTCAGAAGCCCACATTTCGCCAAGCGACTTTGAACCAAATGTGGTAAGGAAACTCTACCGCCGTTGGATAACAGGCCGAATTTTCCGGATGGATTACTGGGGTTTTTACCCTACTTCGCCAGTAGGATGGTTATGTTTTTAACTGTGTCTAGCCATAGAGCCGCAATTTTTAGACACAATGACTAATGATTGTTAGTTAAAACAATTAAAAGGTAACTAGATTACTGTTTACAAATACTTGACATCAAACATACAACATAGTAGATAGGTTCATTTGTAATTCATAGTGATTCAGCCGAGAAACGTTCTCAAGATAATATTAGGTTATTCAGTTAAGTCAGTTTACTGTTTGTCTGAGTTAATGCTAATCATATTATCTTGTTTCATCTAATTAGCTTCTATTGTGAGACTTCTGGACTTGTTTCGAGTTTATTCAGCTAAGTGGCCAACTGGAGTTTGTAGGAAGGGAAATTCTATTAGCGGAATGCAAAAGGAATATTTAGGATTTTGCCGACAGACGAGAATTGGTAACAATAGCGTTAGTAAGCGAGTTTGCGGATTGCATTGTGGTAAGCGGTTTGAACAGCGTATGGACACAGTAGATAGAGAACAGTAAAATATCTACATACAAACGTGCCGCTCTCGGTTCGAATGTGTGCGTGCGCGTCGCGCGCCTTCACGCACACTCTAGCTTAAAATATGGGTGTACGATTACATCGCACATTTGGTAGCATAAGCATTAGGTATTTGTAAGCGCGTCAAGCGATTCAATATTTTAATTATTCAGTTCACGTTCAAACCTTACATTGTAAACACTACAATAAAATATAACAAGTTATCGTGTCTTTCTCCTGTTTTCCACATCTTATCAAAACTTAGTGTTTGAGTTGTCAAGAGCTCATACAATGGTGGAATAAGGTGGCGGCAGTACGGACGGGCTGTGCCGCGTGTCAGTGAGCACGCTAGGCTAATAACTCGGCGGGCGGCCTTAGATAACCTACTGTTTTGTTTACTGTGGTATGGATGAGGAACGGACAGATGCAACAACAGGAAGCTGATTCTGATTCTAGCTTAGAACCATGTCAATAAAAACGTTTGTAAACTTTACCAGTAGTGAGCACCAAAAATGCGTGAAATGACAATACAACGTCGCCATATTGGTGACAAGTCAAAATCACATTAGAGGCCATTAGAACCAATGATATTACAAAAAAAAAGACGTAGGTAGGTTAAATTAGTACTGACGCGAAGTCAAAAATAGTCCACGGGGTACGACGTAGTTAATTTGACCGTGTTATAACGGGGAAACAATACAGTACGATTATTAAGGTACCTAGGTAACCTATCTACCTATTTTCATTATAATATCATTGATTAGAACACATCTAAACGTTTTTGACCATGTAGAAAACTAATTGGTTTTGAGCTCTTGGCTAGCCCTCAATGCCTAAATATTGTGTTAAGTTTACAGAGGCAGATTGCTAAACACAAATCTCCTTATTCATAAAAACTTGAACAGCGCTTCACCAACACGTTAACTTTAGTTTTGCTTGGTCTTTTTCATTCTCGTTGGTGCCACCATTTGCGAGTTAGTGACATACCACGTGAATTGCGCAAACTATGCTTTAGCGTTGCGTTCGTTTTTATGAATGAGGGTGTAAGTATGGAACTTGGATTTTAGTCAAAATCCCCGAGCTGTCTTAAAGTATTTTCGTTATTTGCTTTACTTTAGGAAATATCACCACACCCAGTTCGAAAACAAAATAATACCAATTCGTACTATTACGATACATGTCTCCGGAGAAAATATCTGAAATATGATAGGATATAAAAGAAACCCCAAAGTTTATGGGATCAGAGGGCTGTAGGCTGAACTTCTATGAAGGGTTAGATCAAGTGGCATTTTTCAAAAAGTTTGAAGGTTAGGGGCTACTGAAGGAACGGTTAGGGACACAGCTGTCTTTGTGTAGACGGTTATATTACTCTCCTTTGTGTTGCGCAGTCGGGTAAAAACGGTTTAAGGGGTAATGCCTCACACTTCTACTTGAGGTCAGGTGCCACCTTCAAGAATCAGAATCAGAAATATCTTTATTCAAATAGACCTGTTACAAGTGCTTTCAAATCGTCAAAAACTTACACAAACAAACAAAGTAACTGGTAACTAAAAATTAATTTATAAAATTACATTTTGGTACTATTTTAGTTATTAGATCTGGTAGTTTATTTAAAAGAATTTCTGATATTTTTAGAGAATCACAGTATGTACAGTCAGCTTCAAAAGTATGTCACATTTAAGAACTAAGTATGTCTCATTAAAGTTGTCGTCATAGGAATGTTGAAGATGCTGTCAAATTATTTACTAAATTGCTGATGGTATATAATTCTGTATAAGAATAATATGAAGTTGAAGTCACGTATTATTGAATGTAGGTATTTTTATCACGTAGTTCAAAAAAAATTTTTTATACTACCTGCTCGTCAATGGGACATTATGTGTCATGTAAACCTGTCCTAAAGTAGATCATTATAGCCCTACGGTCTAGCCGGGACATAATGTTGTACTGAATTTCATTATTTCCCTAGGGAATAAAGTGATTTGAATTTTGAATGCAACCGTGTAGTCAAAAATGTTTAGGTGCAATGAGATTTTATCCTGAGTTCGAATGTTGTACTGGCCACTAACAAAATAGATGCCAAAGAAAGAAAAAAGGCGCCAACGGCTCAAATAGCTCCTGGGGGGCTAAAACAGCAACATTTTAGCATTTCATATTATGAATCATCTAACTGACGTTTCATCTAGACCGCGGTCCGTTTCGAGTCAAAAGTGAGTAACAGCGCGCTCACACGCATCCCGAATTGATAAATTGTATGAACGTGAACGACGTCAGCGCGCTATTACTCACTTTTGACTCGAAACGGACCGCGGCCTAGATGAAACGTCAGTTAGATGTTTCATAATATGAAATGCTAAAATGTTACCGTTTTAGCCCCCCTGAGTCCTGTGCTAATAAAATGAACGTACCAAAGATTGTAATTCATCTTTCCAATGTCTTCGCACAACTGTCTTATGTTTCTAACATCACTTTTAATTTTTGATAAATACTAATTTCTCATATCTAATTACCTACCTATTTAATTATTTTCACTTGAAATAAATACTTAAGCACTTATTTTTTTCAGCCATTAATTTCGATTGCCTCGCAGAAAGTATAAAAAGTAGAGTATGCATCGCGGGCTTAAAAGTGTATTTGTCTTGGGCGGTCTTGAACCCCTCGTATTCAGGATTCTAACTAACCGTAGAATCCCTCATACTCGGGGTTCAATATGACGCCCGGGACATAATACACTTCTTTAAGCCCTTGTGGCATATTTACAGCACGAAGAGGTTCTGCACTCGCTTCAACATCTTAAGCCCAAGAAATCAGCTGGGCCGGACGGCATCCCGCCTTACATCTTCAGGGATTGTCGTTTAGTGTTAGCTGAGCCCCTGTCACACATTTATAACCTCTGTCTGGCAACAGCAGTGTTCCCAGAAAAGTGGAAAACGACAAGAGTGGTTCCGGTACCGAAGTGTAGTGCGGCCTCAAGAGTAGACGAATATAGACCTATAGCAATACTCTCAACTCCGGCTAAAGTGTTGGAATCTGCAATCCATAAAAACCTCTTTGGACAGGTAAGGGAGCAGCTTTCCGATGCCCAGCATGGATTCAGACCGGCGAGGAGCACCAGTAGCAATTTACTTAATTATATGTCTACGGTGCTGCCAATAGTAGACAGTGGGGGTCAGGTGCACGCCGCCTACTTTGATTTTAAAAAAGCGTTCGATTTAGTCAATAATCATGTTTTGCTGATGAAGTTGGCTGGCTTCGGTTTTACGCCACACTTACTGGAATTCTTTGCCAGTTACATGAGAGACAGACAACAGTACGTTGAATGTGCAGACCATCGATCCCAGACTTACTACACAAGGTCAGGTGTGAGTCAAGGCAGTAATCTTGGACCCCTTGAGTTTCTGCTAATGATAAACGACCTGCCTAAGGTCAGTATTGAAGCAGAGTGTTTGTTATTTGCAGATGATCTGAAACTGTACCGTGAGATAAGAACTGAAGAGGACTGCTCGAGACTGCAAAACGATATTGACAGAGTAGTGGCGTGGAGTAGAGACAACCTCCTCCAATTTAATACCTCCAAATGCGTCACCATCACTTTCTCCCGAGCACACAATACGATCGATCATAGTTATGAGGTCGAAGGAGAAAGTATGGTTAGGGTCACTGAAGTCAGGGATTTGGGGGTCTGTCTCAATACAGAGCTAACGTTTCGCGATCATGTCACCAAGGTCTGTAAAAAGGCATTTAGAAATTTGGGCTTTGTTCTACGCAGGGTTCATGGATTTGCAAATATAAAAGCAATTATTGCATTGTTTATTTATTTATTTATTTATTTAATTTTATTATACAGGTTTTGTGACCTACTTACATAATAAAATACATTTCTGGTGCAATTCACACGATACATTCACAGAACTTAAATTAGACCTTACAAACTAAGAGCAGTGCTTTTCACTGAAGGACATGCATGCCGACAAAATAGCATGCCAAGGATCAGCAAACACATCACAGTGGGGTTGGTCACCCAGGAGTGTGTTGAGTGCGGTGTGCATGCGGCAAAGTGGGGACTCTGCGTGCGCTACGGTGCGGCAAGGCGGGCGCGCGAATAGCAAGTGCCGACGAGAAGCGCGATGACGAAGGTAATTTTCAGGCACGTATAGCCGGGATAACTGCTCCAATAGCTCCGGACATAGAGTATGACCTCTTAATACTTTTAGTGCGAAAACCATCTGATCCTTCTGACGCCTAACCTCCAATGAGCACATGCCAAGCATGCCCAGCAAAAACTTAGTAGGATACAGAAATGGATAGTATCCATAAACTCTTCTGTATAGGTATCTCAGGAACGCTTTTTGAACCTTTTCAATCATCAGCCTGTACTTAGCTTCATGCGGGCTCCACACACATGCACTAGATTCTAGTTTGCTTCTTACAAGCGCTGTAAAGAGAAGTTTCATGACGCAGGGATTATGGAGATCCCGCATGTTGCGAAGCACAAAGCCCAAGCGGGAAAACGAATGCTTGGTAAGCCCAGCGATGTGCCCATTGAACGTGAGTCCCGGATCGAATGTGACGCCTAAATCACACATCTCTTCTGTACGAGTGATACCGCCTTCACCCAGCTTATATTCATGCCAGATAGGCTGACGATTTCGGCTAAACGACATCACATAGCATTTTGAAGGATTTAGCTCCATTCGATTCAATTCACTCCATTCAAGAAAAGCATCGACGTCATCTTGAAGCAACATGCAATCACTCTCGGCCACGGTTTCCATGTAAACTTTAACGTCATCGGCATAGAGGAGGCACTTTGCATGCTTGAACACCTTAACCACGTCGTTTATTGTATAATACTCTCGTGAGAAGCCAGCTGGAGTATAATGCAGTAATCTGGTCGCCGCATGAATCCAAATACATAGTTATGCTGGAGCGAGTGCAAAATAAATTTGTTAGGTTTCTATATAAAAGATACTACGGTGTCTATCCTTTTTACCCACTCATGTACCCAACATTGTTTGTTTTGGGAATGGTTGGTTACAACGAACTTCGCGTGAGAAGGGAATGGACGCTAGTATTATATATCTTCAAGATACTTCGGGGTAAATTATATAATGAGCAAATACTGGGGCAGGTTGGTTTATCTGTTCCGGACAAGTATGTGTGGCGGCGACGTCAGCCAAGACTACTGGCCGTGCCAGCCGGGAGAACCAACCTGTTAGCTAAAGCACCGCTGACGCGCGCCCTCCGCACTCTTAACTGCGTAGCTGAGGAGTTGGATCTCTTCAGTTGTACTCTGAGTGAATTCACAAAAAGGTCGATGTTTGTAATTTCATATTTAAATTTAAATTGTGTTTAGATTGATCTTCACTGTCGCATTAGGTACAATCCTGTAATGAAGTTGTAAGTTACAGTAATAAATAAATAAATAAATAAATAATCTACTATTTTTGACGATTGGAAAATACTATGTTCTTGATGGTCCACTTTTATATAAGAAATTTTTTTTTGATGAAGATAGCCTAGGTAAGTAGTTACTTGGATGAGGTAGCGTCCCAACACTTTTTTATCCACCGGTCGGTCGCTACCACGTCTGACACCGAGTCTGCGATAACTCGGACATCTCATGAATACATTACGGGTGATAGAGTGACTTGGAAGATAGAGATTTAGCGATACGACGCATAAAATACTGGGAGTTACTGTTTTTGTATGAGAAAATTCAAGCGTTTATGAAAATATTGCGATAGTGTTCTATTGTAGGCGAACTGATAAAAGGGCTATCGAAAATCTTATTTTTCATTATCGATATCGAAATTCGAAGAACAACACTACCGAAAGTATGAATTTCATGTAATATGTTTTTTTAACATTGATTCATCATTCTTAGTTATCTAACCTATGGCACTATGTGCCACCTATTTTTAAGATTTCGAAGTAACATTCGATATTCTCGAAATCTTGACGGTAAAATTAAAAGTATGCCACTAAAGGGGGATGGCAATCGACGTTATGGTAATCTGTCAACTATGTTTTAAATGCAACTGCGTTTGTAGCGCGTTTGTGTCACGTTTAGTAAGAAACGCGTTGAATCGCTGCGTTGAGTAGCGTGTGTGTAAAGGCAGATAGTACGTGTCACGTTTGCATCGCTGCTTGATATCACAGTGTGTATTGAGCCTAGTACCATAGTGTAACTTGGCCGCCGAGCAAGCGAAAATCGCCTAAGCATGTAGGGCTGTCACTTCTGATTTCGGGAGCAACAAAACACACAGGTGCACGTGGACTTACGAATATAAACATAAGTATATGCGGAGTATCGTTAGAATCACGAAAATTGTCAGTGTGTGCGTGCGCCGCGCTCATAAACAAGCTGCATTCGCTGCGTATGTATGAAAGATGACATACTTGGTACTATGCTGGTACTTAGTTAGCGCGGCTGGCAACAACATAAATATAAACGGCCTCTATACGTCCCACTGCTGGGCACAGGCCTCACCTCAACTATATGGTGGAATGAGCCATACTCCAACACGCGGGCTCAGTGCGGATTGTTGGAGGGGTGTAAAGTTAGTGAGCAACCTTAATGTCAGATGTTATCAAGCCGCCCTAGGGCCTCTGACTAAGCTCAACGACTGATATCATGCGACGTCAACCAGGACCAACTGCTTAACGTGCCTTCCCAATCCGGTTGGGGTAAAGTAAGTAAGTAAGTAAATATTCTTTATTGCACACTAAAACAACAACAATATTACAGGCCAGTAGAAAAAGTTATCAAGTAAATGTACAACATGGGCGGTTTTATCGCTAAAAAGCGATCTCTTCCTAAGATGGGGTAGTCACCCATCCTATTTCCGACCCGGCGTGTGTTGCTTCAAAACAGCGATCGTCGCCGATTACTGTCACAACTGCGCCACGGGCACCTCCAGCGTGCAAAAAGGAAGTAATTTTAGTTTCATAACAAATTGTGATCCATTTTTTAATGACTCTATCGACCTAATTGCTAAGTTGCTTGCTCTGAGATGATCCGCTTCGTCGTCGGATAACCTGATTAGGCCACGACAGCGCTAATGAGGCAAGTTTTTATAATTGAGTTCCGCTCATTTGCTAAGAGGGATAGGGAAATTGGAAGTTGTGGTTTGCACTTTACGTGATGGGTGACCAAAAGTAGATAAAATGTAGACTGTCTTCATGAACAAGTTCTTATACGGTGGAAGAGTTACACTGTGTGGTTTTCTACTCTCTTTTCTGTATTTTAAATTGTTTTCTGTCTTAAAAGAATAAGTAGAGGTCTTCTTTCCGGAAATTGTAAAAAAGGGGTTGAATAAAAAAAATGCATTGCCTAACATGCTCTCACTACTGATATTATATGCCAAACGGAGTAGTCACTGGCACATTGATTGTAAGCCTCAAACATTAAGGATCTGATACTGAATTTAAATTTGCCCAATCTAAGTAATAGGCTAAATGACTGTATTTTTTTGTTTATTATCGAGTAAGGAAACAATCCTAAAATAACCACTTCATTAGAATTGGAGTTGCCCAAAACCGCTACATCGTTTTTAAAAAAAAAGATTTTGGTAACCCACTTTAAATTCAGTTTTGATACAATCATGATGATTAAAAAAGAAATATATTTTACCAGAAAATTATTATTTATTCTACAAAAACTTAAGTTGACATAACTTTATAAGTTATTAGTAGTTCGTGTATAATGAATGTGCAAACTTGTAGTGTGGAGTCAGATAAACTTAGCGTCTCTCAGATATATCGCACCCCTCCTGGAAGAAAGCTGCAAGTGAAAAGTGACAACTTTTCAGGAGCGTAAAAAAACTGTTTTAAAAATTAACGAACACAATTAGAAATATGTATTATACATCAAATGATAGCTAAAAGTATCCTTGATGGGCTTACGTGTCTATATTTTAAATTTACATAATACATTTCGAGAAAAACCGAAAAAAGAGCGTTGCGTACTTTTTCCACGAAACATATTAAACACTTGATGAAGTAATTGTGAATATTGCATTGTTGACATGATAAAGAAGTCTAACTGTTTGGTACTATTGCAGATAATTCTTTATGACCGTTCTGATTTAGTCGTGTGTTCAATGTGTAAATGTGGTTTACGTAGGTTTTCCTTGAACAACTCGTTTAAGTAAAAAGGGTTGCATACTTTTATCTTGTGAAACATCATATTGCTTCTGGTAGTATTTGAAATTGAAACATAACTTAAATTAAAAAGGTTGAAATATTTTTTGCATATCTTTTGGGAAAATGTATTTGCGGTCAAAAGAATAGGCTTTCAAAAGGACGGGTTTGTTACCATGGACAGGATAGAAAGATGGAGTTTGCCTTTGACTTGCACCGGGTCAATCAATGTCTAATAATAATGTCTTAACGAGTAATGTAAAAGAAATATCAAAGGAAGCATTATGAGTCCAATTAAACATTAACCTTTTAACCGCCAGGCAATTTTCCAACAAAATGTGCCCTAGCGCCGAGCACGTATTTTTTAGGTCAATGTTAGACACTGAAGGGGATTCAGGTATGATTCACACCAAATCGCAGAACTTTCACAAAAATGGTGGTTTATTTGAAATCGACACTGTCACGTGTCGACAGACAAGAGTGCGATCAGCTGAGGACTAACTTCCCGATATTTTCAAAAACGAAGGGTTGCCTAACATTTACATTAACGAAAATACCTTCAGAAAATTAGATTAAAAATTTGCAATAATTTAAAAGTTGGTAATGAGTGCGTCGCTAACATTCCCCACCCCAGTGCTGGTATAGCACTCAAGCAGACATGAGCGCGACGCGCGCGGCATTCCGCCGCCACGTACCGATCCTAGTCCTCACCTCGATTAGCCGAACCCGGCCGTCTTTGCCAGGGAACACCTCTGAGACCAGTCCCTTTGGCCACATGTTGCGGGGGGAGTTTGGGTCTACCACAAGAACCAAGTCTCCAACTTGGAGTGGTTTCTTTTCCTTGTGCCATTTTTCCCTTGGTAAGAGGTCAGGCAGAACCTCCTTAACCCACCTTTCAAATTCAAATTCAATATTTTTTTTCAAGTGGACCAAAAATAAGATTCTTGACGATTTGAAAGTACTGTTTGTACTTTCGGATCGTCAAGAATCTTAATTTTAACCACTTATTAAACATACACACAATAATACAATACTTAAAATACATATCCATAATGTGACTCTACCACCGGCGTCGGGAGGTTGTTTCTACTGAGAAGACACAGCAAGAAACTCAGCAGTTACTGTTTTAAATCGTCCAACGTTTCACCAAATAACCAAGTCATACAGTTTTGACATGAAAGTAAATAAAACAGGAAGTTAATAAGTAAACTTGGGTAAACTAAGTAAACTTGACCAGACCAGTTCCCGAAGGTGGCACCTGTTCACAAGTTGACGGGTGAGCCAGCCATCATCCCACTCAACCATAGTTTAGGCAATGGAATGACCCGTCACACAACTTTGCCAGAACATGTCGGCCAGCCGCTGGGATATACGCCATTGCTTGCGCAAGAAGAGGTCGGAGTCGTCGAATGCGCCGATGACAGGCAAGTTCGAGGATGAGCCTATGAGAAAGTGATTTGGAGTAAGTGACTCGACGCCATCCGGTTCAACCGAGACATGCATGAGTGCATGAGTGCCATTTACCATATTTTCTACCTCGGCAAGCAGCGTGAGCAATACCTCGTCCCTAGGAGCCCGTTCGTTCAAGACTACCTTTGAAGAAGTTTTGACGCATCTTATTAGTCTTTCCCATGCCCCACCCCAGTGAGGAGTTGCCGGGGCGATGAAGGTCCAGTCCATTCCATTGTTGATACTTTCAGCATTAAAAACCTCAGTATCTAGCTCCAGTATGGACCACCGCTGCTCCGTGTCAGTGCCGCGCAAGTTGGTTCCGTTGTCGGAGTACAGGTGACGCGGCCAACCGCGCCTCGCAGCCATCCGCCGCAGTGATAAGCGAGTCCGTTGTAAGAGAGGCAACTAACTCGATGTGGACCGCCCGGACTGTAAGACAAGTGAACAACACACCATACCTTCTCTTCCTTGGACGACCCACCGTGACTTCCATTGGACTGAAGAGGTCCAACCCACAATAAGTGAATGGCCGCTGGTGATGCGCCTTTCGGCCTTGGTAGGTCCCCCATTCGAGGTATCTGCGGTTGACTTTTTTGCAGTCTGCATAACATACACTGCGAAGCAATAAACTTGACGGTAGGCCTAAGCCTTAATACCCAATACCTTTGTCTAAGTTCGTTTACTATGGTTTCCTGATTTCCATGTGCTACTTTGACATGATAATGTCGAATTATCAGCTTGGCCACAGGGTGCCGGCCGTCATGTATAATAGGCCTCCTCATGTCCATACCAACATCTACAACGGCGTTCATCAATTAAAGGCGTTAACCTTACCAGGCAGCTACTGTGTGATAGTGGTTTTGCATTCTTTAAGACCTCATCAGGACGCCAGGCTGCGACGCACAGGGGAGATCAGCCGCGGATCACTGGCTCCCACCAACCGATTGTGCACCGTGGCCTCCACCACGTGCCTCAAGGCGCTTGTAGGCCCCACTGGCTCCGCAACCCTACGTGTCGCCCTTACGGGACGCAGTGGGTGGGTGGCAAGTCCACCACACTGCCACGCCAGAGTTATCTTCGTTTCCCGGTGGTTCACCCTACCGCCGCTACTAATCCCCTTCGCCACGCCAAGGCGAGAACTCATGAGGGGGTTATTTGTATTACTAGCTGTTCTGACTAGACTTAACTTCGTTATGTTTTCAAACATTCAGTGTCACATGCCAAGTAGAAACGGTTGCTAAGAGAAACTAAATTGTGGTTTCTACTATAGGTATTGCTAGCATTTCGTCAAGTGGTGAGTAACCCAACCTTTGTTGAGCTTCAAGAAACATATTATTATCAAAACCAAAATTAGCCAAATCGATTCAGCCGTTACCGAGTTTTAGAGAGGTGAGACTATCGAACAGCAAACAATTTTATATACTTAAAGAGATGAAGCGAGCGATGCTTGGCATCTCTCTCAGGGACAAAGTGAGAAATGAGACCATTCGCAGACGCACTAAAGTCATTGACATTTCTACGAGAGTTGCAAAACTGAAATGGCGATGGGCTGGTCATGTATGCCGAAGATCTCTTGGTCTCTAAACAAGGGTTCTCAGATGATAACAGTTGGTCGTAGAACCCTTGTTTGGAGACCTCGTACAAGAAACAGTGTTAGCAGACCAGCTGCCAGGTGGTCGGACGATATAAAAAGACGGCAGGACCGACCTGGACAAGACTCGCCTCATTAAGATCTTCTTGGAGAGCCATTCAAGAGGCATATGTCCAGCAGTGGACGCACAAATGCTGAGAAGAAAAAGATGAAGATAGAGATGAATGGTTATCATCGCCATGGAACTTTGTTTTGATTTCATTACACATGACATTTTCATTTCATTACTTGAAGCACGAAATTCTTAATAGTGCACAGACAAAAGTGCGCGCGCTCCCATTTTTATTTTAGTAGACCATAGAAAGACAAGATAACATTTCAAATAATAAACTAAAATTTTAAACTTTTTAAAAGACAGATCTTGGTTCCAGACATCGGTGACTATAAACATCGGTGATAGGGGCACCAACTATGTTTTGTTTTTATAAATTCGTGCCCTCCAAATAAAGAGGGCAAAGAATGTTGAGTAAAACAGGACATGGTATATGCCTAAACAGCTGTCAGGTATAACATACCAGAGAAATTCGTCCGGTCTGTTAATGGTCTCGGTAGCATAATTGGTAGTGCAGTCGCCCGGCTTGCGAAAGACGCGGGTTCGAGTCCCGCCTGATACCAGGACCGAATGACTTTTTCTGGTTTTCCTATCTTTATGGTAAATACCATTTTAAACTCCTTGTTGTTTGCGTTGAAAAATAAATAACGAGTATAGAAAAAGTACGAAAAAGGTACGGTCCAAATTGAGGTACGGTTGTTGTATGATGAATAGTACGGAAAACCGTACTTTTTGGTACGGTCTGGCAAGGCAACGCTGGCAAGCGCACGACTAGTTTCTATCCACGATCCGAAGGGGCTCGAGTGCGGAAGAGGAGGCGGGGGCACGCGGCGTAGCCTCGCCTCCCGCGCAATAACAACGATTACAATAAATCGCAATGTTACTTTTAGGTAGGAATAAGTATGTTTCTCTTGTTACGACACGTAAATTCAATGCTAGATTTACTCAATTGTTTTTGCGCCATAAAACTCATAGACCTACTTCCAAGAATAAATATATATTACCAATTACGAAACTGTTAAAACAAAACGTAACGTCGAACTAAGCTATTTCTCCAATTACGTCAAAACCATTTTGAAACTCTTAGTAAAATGAATACGTATCAATAGTTATTACATACAATATCGACAAAAGTTTCGTGGAAGAAATAGGCAACTAGACTTGCACAACGAGAATCGCCAAATAAATCCCACAAGAAGTAAGCAGCTACAGTTATACGAAATTATTTTTCAAAGTCTTCGTTCGAAAGTTTTGTTAGTTCACATAATATGGTATTATTCACTGGGAATTTAGTAAATATTTAAAATGCAAATGTAATAACTTCGTTTCCATGATGGAAACATATATATTAATAATGTTGCAAAATTTTACTTATTTGTATTTATTTCCTTAACTTTAAGGACAAAAATTATGAAAAAAATTGACAATACGTATTGATTTTTTCTTAATCTATTAGTGCAATAAAAAAAAATACGCACAAGTGGAGTTGCAGCTTTTCTCCAGGGGGGGTGCGATATTACGTTTTTTCTCATCCAAGCTACTTTTTCAGCGTTTGATATTATCTCTAAGATGAGTAATGTTTGTGCTCTGCAAAAACTTTCAAGGCTACATGAAGGACAGCTCAGATAACGTTTTTTGCCGTTTCAGAACGAATAAAAATAAAAAATGCAATTACTCCTATCTGGTCGACACAAAATTGTCATTCAATTTCTAAAATGAATTACGATCGCGTGTAGAAAAATACCCGAGCGTTTAATCAAGAGAGTGCTTCATTTTAAAATAAAACTACCTATGTTAATATTTGTTTATATTGTAAATTGTAGGTTTTTTTCTATTTCAAAAACAGCTACAACCAAATTTGAAAATAGCTCTAATATTATGGTCCAGCAAAGCTTTGGTTATCTAACGAATATTTGGTTATCACTCACATAACATAACATAGTGTCTTACATAACATAACATACTCTCACGACTATATCCCAAATGGGGTCAGAAGCACACTGATTGTGGCCGTCATGGTAAACGAAAAACCATCGATCGGAAAAATGTGAGCTTCAGGACATTTTGCCGATTGAATTTGAACACAACGTAAGGGGTGAGCCTACCGCCGCCATCCGGGTTTCTTGGGTATTTCACTGGGATTTCCGTTCGCCGGGGAGTTTAATGAACTTATTGAAGATGTACTGGCCGGACTTAAACTCGAGACCTCATGGGTCCCAAGCCAAAGTCAAATCTACTGTGCCCCGAATGCAATCCAAATAAAAAAATAATATTGCGCCGCCAACACCTTTTCTGTATTGCCTAATGGTTGACTGGTAGAGAATGCTCTTAGCATTGAGTCTGCCTTCTGTGATAATTTTATGCATTCAATATCAAATAAATAAATAGTAATAAAATGAATGCGTTTGAATTAGCATAAAG
Organism: Udea ferrugalis; assembly: GCA_950022985.1. Taxonomy (NCBI): domain Eukaryota; kingdom Metazoa; phylum Arthropoda; class Insecta; order Lepidoptera; family Crambidae; genus Udea; species Udea ferrugalis. The sequence continues at coordinate 11,432,420 of OX465539.1, read as the reverse complement.
ATATTTCGTTTAAACAGCCGCCCCGACCAAGACAGACGCCCCTTGCCCACGGGGGCTTAGCCACTGCCCCACCAGAGGGTCACAAACCAGGATACAATCTTAATGAAGTCGTAAAGATGAGGGAATTGCAAGATTATAGCGTCTTCTGGTATAATTTGTGCACGACAACCTTATTCAATGTACTGAAAAAAATATATTTATTTTTATGTTAATAGCGCTAAGAAAAAAAGTAGGATTGGCGAACTTAATGCCTGTAAGCATTATCTGCCAGTCAACCATCTGCCGAAGCAGAAATCTTGTTTGCGGGGAATAAAACATACCCTTTGATATTTTAAGAACATAACGTAATCGATATAATGAGAACCTGACAGGATGATTTTGCAAGTAAGTGTTCCTGAAAAGGCAAGCCGAATGTGAGCGCCAAGTTCAGATATTTTGTATTGCGGTCTATAATTTTGAATGATATAAGTACCTATTATAGCACATATTTTAAGTATCTTCGAGTAGGAAAGAAGGTGTGAGTATATCCATCTCTTATCCACTATAGTCCGTTCGCGTTAAGAATGCAGGAATTTCATCCTTGTCCTTCGATCTAGCACGCCCCCTAACCAATCAAATCGTTCCTAATCAGAAAGTCTAGTCCACAGTGACCAGTTGAACGCATACTTTCGAACGCAAAGGTTGTGGATCTGAGTTTTTTGTGTGCAACAGAATTTAATTTAAAAAACACTGCATTCTTACCGCGAACGGACTGTAGGTATTACTTGGTCCTCCTCAACTGCAGCACAGTAAACATAACAGTAGGTTACCTAAGGCCACCCGCCGAGTTTTTAGCCTACTCTTGCACAGCCCGTACCGTACTGGTACTGCCGCCACCTTATTACCCCATATTGTATGCTAGCGTGTGCGTGAAATCGCGTGCCGACACGGCAACATTCAAACCGAGAGCGGCAAGTTTGTTTGTAGATATTGTTCTGTTCTCTGTTTACTGTGACTGCAGTTTAGTCGTAAACATACGAAATGCATCCCCAATATCCATAGTCAGCAATAACAAACGACTCAATTTGGGGCGTCCAAACCACCCGTGGGTTATATACGGCCCAAGCCCAATATCATAGAATGGACTGGCCTAGGTTCAATTTATAAAGGGTACATGGTGGTTTTAATACGTTTGGATTCTTAAATCATTGAATTCTAAATGATGCTGCAAAAATATCAATAAAAATTAATTGCCGAAAAAATGACTTACAAGTTGGAGAATCTTATTTTTTTATATTTGTTAATGTAGTTTATTAAAAAAATTAATGAAAATCTTTCGGGCTTTGGCAATCCGCACAGATCTTGCATGTTGGAGTAGAGCTCGCACCACCTCATCTTTGAGGTGAGGCTTGTGCTCAATAGTGGGACGTATGAAGGATGTTTGTTAAGCAAACACCTGTTATAAATTTATCCACCCTGAACGCAAATACAAATTTATACGTCAAATGCAATCATCCTGTTAAAAACCATCTTTTTAACGTAACAAAAATTTGGAGTTCAAATTAACTGGTCATCCGTCGACCGCGTCGGATGTCGAAGAAATACAACTCTGACCCTTCTGGGGCGCGTATTTGCGAAATCGCCATGGTCTCGTACATTGGGTATGGTCGGGTAAAATCAACTTAGAGTAAGAAGAGAATTCTCTACGTGTTCCAACTGCTGCTTGGAAAATCTAGTAACTCACAGTTGCTAGCCAGCATTAACTGCAATGCAAACTCCAACTTCACAAACGATTGACCCTACTCAATTCTTCACAAGTTCTTTAGACCTGTATTTAGAAACAATACAAAGCTTGCTATTTCAAAAGTTAAAAATCAACTATACTCAAATGTTTTCGAATGGTATTATCTTACGGAAATACTTCTTAGAAGTCATTTTTATGCGCACAAACAAGCCCAATCCTCTGTTGACTTACTTTTTAGGATTTTTTAAAAATTTTTTTTGAAACCACCTCATTTAAATAACTATACGATGAAGACGTCATTTTTCAAGTACGCTATAGGAAACAATATAAAAATATTGTTTTCATTACTCATACTCTGAAAGTAGGTCATTACTAACCTGAGAAGCGGGCTGAAAGTAATACTTTCCATCCCTAGGGAGAATCACTTTCAACTGACAGCTGTCAAATTATTAAAAAGTAAAACTAGTTATTTTTCACATATTTATTGAACCATGTTTCAACTTTCTATACAGCCACGATGTAAAAATGAAATAACTTAAAGTTAAGTATTGATCAGAGAATATATATTTTTAAAATAACTTGACTTTAATTCAGTTTCAACAATTTCTTTTAAATAACTTAGTTTTGAGCAAAATATTTACCATTTTTCCAATGATGAAAATGAAAAATATTGGCTGAATAGCGGGCCGGCCACAGAAAAAACAAACAAACAAAATAGGCGGGAAGGAGGCAATTCGATCTTCATTTATTTTTCTCATTTTTTTTAGCTAATTCATGTTTTTATTTTTACTTTCCTTGTATTCGTAATGAAAAGCACAGTGTTTACCTCGGGTTAAAGACTTATTTAGTCCCTCGAACTATTGGCGCCCTCACTTCGTTCCGGGCGCCAAACCCCGTCTCGGGACTAAATAAGTTACTTTCACCCCTAGGGTAACAATGTACTATTCCTATAGCGTACTTGAAAAATTCGACAAGTACTTGCAAAGCGACCCTGTATACGGTATAGACTTTGAACTAGCGCATCTTGGTGTCAAATGACACGCGAACAGGTACATCGGGGCTGACGGATGGTCCCGGGTTCCCTTTCCGGGTGAGATTTCCCGATCACGTTATTTATGAGCCCCCACCCTAAAGGCAGTACAGTATATTACTGGGGGAGGGATGTGGGTCACCCATCAGGCTTAGATTTCGGGTTTTCGGGTAACCGTCGAAGTCATGTAAGTGGTATATTTGTCTTGAGGAGCTACTCAGAATTATAGCTTACGAAAGTTTCAACGACATAAAATCTGGAAAATTTCGAACGAATGCTGTGTTAGATGTTTCATTATATGAAGTTGAATACTGAATGCGTGAATAACCTCAAAAAACTCCACAAAGCATTAAAATACACGATAAAAGTATTTTAATGTTTACATGCAAGTAAAAAACTACTCGACATTGGCAAAATAACCTTGCTAACAGAGGGTGAGGCCATTAATAAAAAAAATAGGAAGACATTAAACAAATGATAAAAAAACTGAAGTGGTTGCCGACCTACCATCCGAGACAAGGATGCTGTCAAACTAGTCAGTATAATAAAATACTAAATCTCTATATAAAAATGGATTGCTGTTCGTTAGTCTCGCTAAAACTCGAGAACCACTGGACCGATTTGGCTAATTTTTGTCTTAAAATAATCGTGAAAGTTCAGTGAAAGGTTACTTGAAAAAACGCTAGGAATATAATATTAAAAACCACAATTTAGATTTCTCTTAGCAACCTTTTCCAAATCGTTAACAACAGAACAACGTCTGTCGGGACAGCTAGTTGCTTATATAATTTTGAGGCCGACTGTACAGTGACAAGGTACAGACACAGTAAACATAATGGTAGGTTTCTAGCGTGCTCACAGACACGCGGCACATCCTTTACGTCCTGCCACCACCTTATTCCCCCATATTTTATGCTAGCGTGTGCGTGCGCGTCTCGGCCACGCGATATCAAGCCATTCAAGCCGAGAGCGGCACGTTTGTATGTAGATATTTTACTGTTCTCTGTTTACTGTGGTACAGAGCTTCTCGTCGACAGCGGTTGATGAGTCCGCCTCGCTCGGGGCTGTGCAGTAATCGTTCTCTTGTTTGACTTGCCTCTCTCAAGCTAGACTTACCATTGATTGGACTTCCTATTTACATTTGAGTGAAGCTTGTGATATTGTTTTTTGAGGGGGGGATTGTGCCGAATCATTTGATTGTACTTACTGATTTTAGATGAATGTAATACTAATGAACAAAACACTGGTCGTTCCCTGGGTATATTCGCTGCCATTGATTTAAAAGACTAATTTCGGTCTGATGTGAATTATTTTATTTTTAATGTATTTATTTCTAATCATTTTATTTTTAATGAAGTACCTAAGCTCTCTATGCAATTAACATAAAACATGTTGGTAGCTCGAGCTATTTGCGTATAACGCCATCTGTTGGCCAGAGTCAGAACTAACTTATACAACTAAAACAATTGCTTTTGTTATTGATAACCGACGTAAATGTTTTATAGCTTTTTGTTAATAAACAAGCTTGACGTGTGTTTCTGCCTCGTGGCATCCCAATAATTGAGTCACAGGCAATCTCATTTCATGTCAGTTTTATTCCAAATCCGGCACAATAATTACTCTTACGAGTACAATAAGTTATACTTTATTATCTACTTATTACAAAGAAAGTAATATTGTAACTTACAAGGATTATTACTTTTGGTCCCGGCCAAGACATTAGTATCTTAATATTGGTAATAGTTATTAGAGTACTAGAGCCCACTAAACTGTTGGCAAACTTTGATGATATCAATCAGATGACAAAATAACTAGTAATATAAGACATAACGGATAGTAAGTGTTTGTTAAAATGAGGTTAAGAGTATATTAACAGCATCAATCATGGACCCAAAATTAGATTTTCGTCGACTAAAATAAATCAATAAAACAACACATTACCAGTTTCAATTATTAACATTTTGTGTTGGTGCGGGATTCAATCCTACTAGTTCGCGGCTTATTTGTAACCACTGCGCCATACAGGTCGCCAACTGATAATTTTATACGAAAATATAATAATAATATAATCCTTCAATACCGATTTCGGTTACGGCGACCGCTTCGACAAAAATAAGAACTAAATAATATAATTAATACAATGAATGATGATGATGATGAGTACGATGAATGATATTTATAAATAAATAAATAAACTAATGATAGATTGGTGATTACTATTGTTTTATGTTAAGGTGACTCTAAAACACAAACAAAACAGAGTGAAATAAACTAACTCGCCTAATTTGTTGCAAATTAAAGTTACCTACTCAATTTAATAAAATGTAACACTATTATTTTAAAGCATCTTATTGGAGAGGTGACTAAGTACTCAATTAGGTATCCAACGTTCAACCCTTTAGAAAACCTTTTGCTAATAAATTGACTTATAAAGTGTTATCCAATTATTTAGGTACTTCAAAGAACCTGAATCCTAATTTTTATGTCAATACACATTTTAGAAGAGTCCGTGGTTGAAACTTGTATGAAAACCATTTTCTTCCTCCAAAAAAATTATGTTTTTTCAATAAAACCATCTTTTTTGGCCGCAGAGGCTAATCTCAATGAGAATATCCAGGCAGGCAGGAGTAAGAGAGTTGGTATCATATGTGCACGCTAAGAATTAAAATTGAAAGGAATAGTAATTTAGGAAAAAAAACTCATTTTATAGTTACTGTTATTTTTTCGGACACGACTTAATCGAACACTGTCCTAGCCAACTCGAAACAACACAAATATAAACATGTTACGTATTCCAGGTCATGCGTTGAGAGTCCAACGCAGTAACTACGAATTACGATAGTAAACATTATATCAAATTCCGCAAACCTTTCTTCGCCGCCTCAGACTGTTGAACACACCGCTGTTGAACAGGATCGTCAGGATTCTTTGGAGCTGCACAACACCTCACCGATATGACCACTTTACACACTACATTCCTTGTCGAAATCAAAACACTTCACATAGATACACAAACCCACACAACATGTACGTAGATAATCTCACTCCGCGGAGCGCTAGCCAAATTTTGATTATTAGGCTACGTTGGGCGTCCGACTCGGTCGGTACGCATTGACTACATTAGCGAAAATAATGGCTGAATAAACAGACGCATTTAGGACTACCCTCAACTGTCAGAATTTTGAAATTTGTTAGTTGCGTTCCGATACATGCCAGTTGCGCTTTGATGACCACAATCTGCTATAAATGAACGTGACAACACTGCCCCACGGCTGGGCACAGGTCTCACCTACGCCAAGCATCTACTGTCATCCTTCGTAACTGCCTAACATGCCCTCTGGTGCAAGGAAAGGAGAGCAACATGTTTGGATGTTTTTTATGATTATGTTTGTTTTTATAAAAAATAACGACGCTCCCGAGGGCGTCGTGGCCCAGTGGTTAAACACTCTGACTTGAAACATGGTGGTACCGAGATCAATTCTGGCCCAAACACACCCACTTTGTTATCCGTTGTGTTTGAATGGGACTGACCAGATTAATTTCAAAGATATTTATTACCCGTAAATCATTCTCTATGTAAAAATTTTGCTAATCTTATCTTAACCCTCAACTCCCTTCATAATAAACTACCAAATTAAACTTGCTAGTGAATCTGGTTCTTTTTTAACTCGTTAAAAACTAGACGAGCGAACACCAACTAGTTATAAATAAGTCATGAGGTCTAGTGTAGCCGGGTTTGTTGGCTGTATGTTTGTGTTGTAACCGCTGAAAGTAATATTTCCTCGCTTTTGCGGAAAGGGTGGGTAAGCTTAACGTGCAAAGCGAAAGTATTATCAAATGAATAGGCGCGTTCTCACTAAAACTGGTCTATTGCGATTCGGACTATATTACAAGGCAAATGGCAAATTACAGGAGAAACAACCACTTTACTGCATTTAAAATTAAAAATCAAGGTATTTCTTATTGAAACAGCATTTGCCGGTGGTACGCTGGTTTCTAAGTTGTTTTATGATAGAGCGACGACTTTCGAGTCAGCAGTTCAAAATAGGTTATGATTGTTTGAAATTGAAAATGACACAAAATATTTTTTCAGGTGACACTTTAGAACGCATACCATTTATTGCCATAATTTCATTTGCCATACATCAATTGGCATAATCATCGAATAACATAATTTTTATTGGCATAAATTTTGAATCGCATAATCATTTTAATGCATAATAGTAATAAGGCATAACATCAAAAGGCATAATCATCAAAATGCATACTTTCGTTGACCATAACTTCAATAAGCATACTTTAAAACGCATAATGTCAGTACCCATAACTATCAAAAGGCATAATGTCACTATGCATAACTATTAATATTCATAATTTTGTTTGACATAATATTAAAAAGCCTAATTCACATAAGAGCATTTTTTCTACTTCAGGGCAAATCCGACTCAGCCAACCCCGACACCACGTGGTACTTGTTTTGGCCTACCCCAAGAGTGTAATTTAAACCCGCGTAGGCATGGAGGGGCGAGGCGGCCCGCGGGCTGAGGAGCAGGTGGCTATGAGCGAAGCGCCGCGGCTGAGGCTGGCCGGCGAAGCCGGCCAAAAAGCCGAAGCTGGGGTGCTGAGCGAAAGCCATCTGTGACGATTAGCACGCGTGGGACCGCCGGAGCCCCGCAATGCCGGAGCCGTGACAGAATTCTTTTGCTGTCTACATTTCACTAAGAGCAAAATAATTAATATAAAGGTATCACTATGAGCAAATGATATATAAACATTTTGTTAATAAACTAAATGAAGGCGGTTTTCGGACAAGTGCCCTTTGGCTTTTTTACATTCACATTACATGCTGCTCGCGTTAAACATGTAATATTTGTAAGCTTGCATAATAAATGTATGCTTTTTGAAATTATCGTAAATGAGTGTTATACCTTTTGAAAATATGGATTTTGACACTTATGCTTATCAAAAGTCTGCGTTTTGAGGATTATGTGTTTCGAATATTATGGCAAATAAAAATTATGCCTTTTGATACTTATGGTCAGTGAAATTATGCCTTTTGATGAGTATGCCTTACGAATTTCGGCCATGTTATGGTATGCGTTATGAAGTTATGCTTTTAGGAATTATGGCAAGTGATGGTTATGGCTATCAACATTATGCATTGTGATTTTATGACCAAAAATGTTATGCGTTTCATTAGGTAACCATTTTTTCAGACAACTGTGGTCACAGCTAGGCACCAGTATTTATCGAAATTGTTCATGGATTTGATTAGTTTGTCTAAAAAACCAATAAAATCGGTTAAATACCTTAAGGACCTAGAATGGCCCAGACTCCACCGGAGCTGAGCGGAGATGTGCGGCGTCGAGCTGTGTTTTCAACAACCAATAGAATTGCGTTATTCACACATCTCCGCCTCGCACAGCTTCGGTGGAGACCACTGAGCGGAGATGTGTATTTTTGTATGGCGAGCTGGGTCGAGCTGTGTGAAGCGAGGGCAAGCGGCCTCTGTAAGCGGCGCCACCCTGCCCCCTCCCGTCCGCACCCCGCGGTGCCAGCCGGGGTGGCCAACTTAGGGCTTTTACCCCAACTTTAGGGAGTGAATATACATATTATCTTATATATTTTTTCAGGCATCACAAATGTGTCAGAGAAAAACGTGTTCAAAATGGCAACGTCTATCTATAGATAGCCACAGAGTCAGATACATCCGATCTCCTTTATACCACTACCGATATCCGTAAACTTAATTATTAAAATCCACCAGACTACCATGTACATGGTAGAAATCCCGATTTAACGGTGTTAATTTGAGTGACCATGAAACTTTGAAGTAATAAAATGATATCTTTATTATGCAATAATATAAAACATAAAAAATGAAACAATAGTATTTATTTTAAAGAACATAACTGAAGAAGGTCGTCTTCAGAGGAATCAGTTTCACCTGCTTGTTTAGTTTGTGTAGAATTTCTGTAGTTCCAATTTTTCGTAACCTACTTACGTTTCGTAATATAAACATATCGAGTTGAAATTCCCCTAAGTTGGCAACACTGCCGCGCAAACACGCAGCTAGGGCTGGCGCCCGTACTTTATAATAAACAGTTGAACGGAATTTCAAGAAATTGTACTCTACACTTTGAAAGATAGATAAAGTACGCAAAAATACTTAATATTGCATGTATAGCTAGATTTTATTTTTGAGTTGTGACATGTTTGATTGTATATCTTATGAATCGAGTCCCCACTTCTCTTTATGCGTTCGTGTTGACCCATTTTCGATTAATTTTAAACGCAATCTAGTCTTTGACAATATTGATAACAAAATTGAAAGTTTGAATTCGAAAAAACTTATGCTCGATGTGGGTGATGTTTATGAAGAAATCAAACAAACCTTATAATCAAATGTTCTTCTTAGGGTTTACAGAACTATCAACTGCACAAGAATAAATGACACCTCTGAAGTAGTTCTCTAAACGTATAATATTAATTTCATTGTTATTGTGTATCCCCGCCGGGTTGTTCATGACAGAAAAAACTTTTTCGCATAAAAGCAAAAGAGTTTTTTCTGTCATGAACAGCAAAACAAAGCTTCTTCAGCAAAACAAACTTCTTTGTTTTGTTAATTAAGAAATAACTATTTGTTTAATAGAATGAGATGTTAATATGACGACGCTCCGGAATTACAGAAAGGAGAAAATAAAGTTTTTACGTTTTATCTGTCTAAATAAAATAAAAGGGTTCTTTATTTTAATACTCCGTACTTTTCTTCCTTGTTATTCAATAAGAACATAAAAGGCGACAACCCTAATCGCATAGCCAGCCAGCACACAGCACACATCTCCGCCTCGCACAGCTTCGGTGGAGTCACCCAAGCTGAAACACATCTCCGCCCCGCACATCTCCGCACATCTCCGCTTTGGTGGAGTCTGGGCCCTCTCCTATGATGGAAAACACAGACAACGGCGGTAGGCTCGTCCCTTACCACGTTGAGTTCAAATTCCCTCAGCGCAGTGTGGGCTCCTGAATGTTCCGACGGCAAGAATCAGTACGCCTCTGACTAACCAATTGTTCATCTTACGCAATAACAACAAAATCCTTATTCAGTTAGTATCTCCAGATGTTTTTTTGCCTTATTTATTCTCCTAGTTAGCCCATTCTCAACGTTGGCTCCGAGCCAGCCTGCACAAGGGAAAGTTGCAACTTTTTCTTATCTTGTACGAAAATGTTCTCTATTGCTACTATAAAAATGTATTTCTACATCTTCTGGCAATGTTCTAGTTTTATGAAAGGTGAAGTAGTTGGAATTATTTGCTTTCTTGTCAGGTAATGCTCTTACCGCCGCACTCAGAGACGTCACATAACTTTAATGGTTGATTAGCGTCAAAATTTCATTTTTGAAAAGAGACTTTATAACAAATTAAATAAAGAACTTTTCAGAATGTCAAATTTTGACGCTAATCAACCATTAAAGTTATGTGACGTCTCTGAGTGCGGCGGTATGACTTGGATTTAAGAATAGAATAAGAATAGGTATGATAATTTATTTCAGTAAGTTATATTTCAGTAGTAAGATATCATCATCATCAACCTCTAGAAGTCTACTGCTGGACATAGGCCTCCACATAGCATATTATTATGCTGTCTGTGCGTTTGCTAATACAGATAGGACCAAAAAAACTTAACAAAACTCCTTCCAACAGCGATGTTAGGTAATGCTTAAGATGAAAGAAAGTAATGATTGAAATCATCAATCATCAAGAATTGGCATCTACACTTTCTATCATGATTCAACTGCTTGAAGGTTGTCTGGAAGCAATTCCTTTAAGGAATAAGACCGCGTAAATTCCCCTTCAATAGTCATTGTGGTGCTGCAGCATCCACGACAAAGGCTGGTACCTTTTGGGTCCCATGAGCTTAGATTACTTATTATTTTAATTTAAGCATATTTGTATTGCACACTTATTTAAAATAATTATATAGGGAGTACTTTGTTTATCTAGACAAACCTAGCATAGGTTTCAAGATGCTACTAACCAACTTTTTGTACGTTTCTTATTGCAAATAAATAAAGTAAAATAAACAAATTGTGTACCAAATAAACCTTTTAATTTAATTTCCTAAATAGTACACTAACGGCTAATGTATTCCTTACATGTACCTTTGTCGATTTGGTGTGCAATAAACTGTATCTTATCTTGTCTTATCTTAATGCTACTCCACCGCTATTCGGAGCCTCATTTTCACTCTTTTTCTACTTGTTTCCATTTTCATCCTTTCTTTCTGTACAACATGTAAAGTTGCTTTAAAATAACTATTTTAACCCCTAACCAACCCTGGCAAACATTCACCTGAGTTGTACGGTCAACGGCATGACTGGCTACCCATTTCCGGTCAGCCCTCATTGGTCTATTGCGAAGAAATGACATTTGGCAAAAGCAAAACAAAATCGAAAATGGGAATCTTCTTATATGGGTGCCTTAGATTGTTTATCTTATCATGTTACCATATTTGAGAAGGTAGAAACCCTCATAAACGGTCTTAATACGTCCTACTGCTGGGCACAGGCACCACCTCAACTAGGAGGTAGATTGAGCCATACTCCAACACGCGGGCTCAGTGTGGATTGTTGGAAGGGTGTAAGGTTAGTGAGCAACCTTAATGTCAGATGTTATCAAGCAGCCCTAAGGCCTCTGACTAGTCTTAACTAGCGATCGTCACCGATCACTGTCACAACTGCGCCACGGGCACCTCCTAATATGGGTACTTTAGATTTTTATCCCATTATGTTACCATATTTGAAAAGGTAGAAACCCTCAGAATTATTAAAAACAAAATACCATCTTCAGAAGTATAGAACAAAGCCATCGCATCAAACCTACAGTCCCAGCCAGCTATCAGTGCTGTACTAAAGTGAACATAATATGCACTTAAAGCTCATACTACTACACTATACATGAATAGTATTGCATTAATGAATGTTGGAGCGGCTGGTGGCGGTGGTGGGGTGGACAATTCCGCACTGGAGGGGTGGAGCAAGGTACTGAAGGAGAGCGATTTTATTATTTATTTCATTTACTTTATTGTACAACACTATTAATGGTAAAAAAACGGGTACAAGTGGGCTTCAAACTGGACACCTACATTTACCGAAGCGGAATCGGCTAACGTCGGTGAAAAAAGTCTTTATGGAGACGAAATTAGTTACTTACATACCCTTCGCATCGGCACGGCTCGGCCGACGCGACTCGACACTGGCCGACACCGAAACGAGCGGTTTGTCGCCGTCGCAACAGCTAATCGAGGAAGTTGCTATGTAACTTACAATTTTTTTAAGAATTTTTGACGATTATCTAATTCCCATACTGCGCAAACCAACAACATATTAATATTTGTGTCATTGTTTCTGTTGTTGTCATGGAGGCTGACCACCTTGTGGCGATCTGTGTCATCCATCGGGACATACGAAGGTGATGGGAAGGAGTGACCTGTGTACTGTGCCTTGTGAAATATTACGTCACCCTATTTCGTGCCAGAATCGCGCATGAAAAAAAACCCATAATTAAGTAGCTGTAGTCCACCAGTCCCCGTATAAAACTTGCCGAACCCCTCTTTAAAAACTCCATGCTATTCCATGATATAGCTTTAAGTGTCTTCAGTCGTCAGGAGTCAAGCGGAGAGTGAATAGGGTTCTTCTAGACAAGCATGCTCCATCATAGTCACATCGTCGTTTACCATCAGGTGAGATCGCGGTCAAATGCTGGGCTATCCAATAAAAACCAAAAATGCTATAGTTTATTGAAAAAACACTTGGCGGGTAGTAAAATAAATCGTGCCCTTGCACCACACCCCCACAGACAGTACCGAGAACAGCAAATGCACAAAGGAGACGTGCGTTTTATTTGCTGGCGCTTGTACTCATGCAGTTTTTATAATTGTTATTAAGAGGAATATGTGGTTTTATTTCCACACGAAAGTGTCTTTGTCGTGCAGAAGGGAGTTAAAATTAATTTTAGTTAGCAAATAAAAACGACATGAAATGTAATTTTTAGTGTAATCAGCCACTGTGAATATTAAGTCACTTAAGGATAGGAAGGAAAGAAAATAATATTCTGTAACGATTTGGTTTTGTTTAAGAAATTCATATTTTGCCTCTAATGTTGAAGTGTCCGTGGCGTAGTTGCGACAGTGATCAGCGACGATGGCTGTTGTAAAGCAACACACGCCGGGTCGGAAATAGGATGGGTGACCACCCCAACTGAAACTTAGTGATGTATTTTTCGGGCAACTCCGTGCTTCGGAAGGCACGTTTAGTCAGTCGTTAAGCCTAGTCAGAGGCCTTAGGGGGCATGATAATGTCTGACAGCAAGGTATATGACTGACTTTAGACCCCTTTATCAATCCGTACTGAGCCCGTGTGTTGGAGTATGGTTCGCGCCGATCGCGCCACCTTATAATATTCCAGGGAAAGCTTGTGCCTAGTATATGCGGTTTTATTTTTGTTTTTTTTATATCTGTGGTATCGAATCTTGCAAACAGGTTAACTGTTTTTTTTAAGGTAAGGAAGATCTACTCTGATTAAAAACGAAACAAATGTCAATATACTATTTTAAATTTATTTATTTTATTGACATAATCATTTTTTTATTTTATTGTATTTTTTGTAATTTGTGATTGTATAATTTATTATTTGAATTTATTTATTTTTAAATCTGTAATATTATTGGTCCTTTTGTTGACTTTTTGAATAAATGAATTAAATTGAATTTAAGGGATTTTCAGCGTATCTCACTATTGACGCTAAAGTAGAAACTAAAACTTCTATCCGTCCACAACAATGCAAAGTAAAAGATACGACTTTTTCAAGTCTTGTACTATTTCGAAGTTTATTTTGTAGTTTGCGGAAAACATTGCGTCTGGTTTGTTTGCGAGGGCTAACTGCGAAATCAGAGCAATGCGACCGATGCTCTGTTGGAATGGACGCGGTTTTGCTAACCCTATCTGGCTTTCTAGGAAAAACTAACTAAATAATATAAAAAAAAACCATGTGTTTTAAGGTGATTGTAATTTAAGCTGTGCTGTATGCGCTTTGGTGTATGCTGTGAGTTTACAAGTGTTATGAATGAATAATTTAATAAATAAATATAGTCTTTATATTATTTATTTTTTGAAGATGGAGAGGGGAGGCCTTTGCCCTGCAGTGGGACGGAACGGGCTGATTTAGATTTTAGTCTTTATGAGCGTCAACTCAACTCTTAAGAGGTGCTAGCCATTCTTCATTAACCCCCGTATTGAGTCATCTGTCAATGCGTATCGTAAGGGGTTAGTGTGCCTTCCAAAACCCGGAAATGCCCGACAAACACTTAACTGACTTAACTTAACATTGAAGCAACACACGCTGTGCGGTGCGGTGATGGGTGGCCATCACTTCGTATGCATGTCGCAACTAAATGCGGTGGCACCAGAAAAAAATATAGTCGTAGACCTATGTGCGATCTCCCAGTAAAGGCCTAAGCCGAGGTTCGCTCTGACCACTAGATCGCGTATGCCAATGATATTATAATGAAAAAGACGTAGATAGGTTGTCAAAAAAGTGGCACTCGAAATCAGAACTTCGAACACCTGAGCAAAGCATTGACAGTGTGATACGACACTGCGCAACATGTATCTGTCTGGTTTGCGCTCTAGTAAATAATCAATTACTATCTTGTACACACGGTCAAATTATAGGTACGTACGCCAGAGGACAATTTTTGACTTTTCTTCAGTACAGCCAATGATATTTTAATAAAAAAAGACGTAGATAGGTTACTTGGGCTAAAAAAGTGGCACCCGAAATCAGAACACTTGAGCAAAGCATTGTTTGACACGACATTGCGCAACATGTATCTCTCGTTTGCGCTCTAAAAATAATCAATTTCTATCTTGTACACACGGTCAAATTATAGATACGTGTACGCCAGAGGATAATTTTTAAATATCATTGGCGTAAGCAGTAACTTATTAAGTTTTCATCCAAAATATTCACCTCCAACATAATTCCCCAACCAGAGAACGCCAATACGCCACCAAACTAACGAAGTGGCTAGTTCCTTCGGTCCAGCACGGTATGTCCGAGACACGGCGGATAACGAGGTGCACGTGGAACTGGTCACAGGAGCTCAATGAGTGCAGCAAGTTTAAGGTTATTCGATTAGATAACTAGTTTGTTATTTTTGCGAGAAAAAGGGTCGCAAAAGTAAAGCTGTGACGTAATTTAAAAGAAATCCCACATTACCGATAGTCGTGCGGGGCACCAACCTCACCTTAAGAGCAGGTTTTTCTGCAATTCAGAAACTATTTCAGAAAGACATTGACGTGACGTTCTAAAAAAATATAGGTAGTTGAGAATTTAAGTTTACAAATATTTTGCTTGCAGTGGCACAATCTGATGAAAAAGTGAAATCTATGATTTTACTTTCCACAAAAAGTGGTGTAAAAATTGTTATGAAAATTAGTTGCAGTTGCCCCGTGGTTACAATAGCCCCGGTGCACCCTACTCTCTTAAGGGATGGTAGCAAGTACGCCCTAACGAAGTGGCTAGTTCCTTCGGTCCAGCACGGTATGTCACGGGGGATAACGAGGTGCACGTGGCACTGGTCACGGCGAGTTCAATGAGTGCAGCAAGTTTAGGGTTATTCGATTAGATAACTAGTTTGTAAAGCTCATTCTTGCGAGAAAAAAGTTGGAAAAGACAAGTTTTAGATGTCCTACATTTTGGAAGAAGTCCAAGATTCACGTAGGTAAGTAATGCGCACCAACCTCACCTTAAGAGCAGGTTTTTGGCTAATACAGCGATGATAAGTAATACAAACTATTTCAGAAAGAACTTGACTTGAAATTCTGAAAAAAATATAGGTAGAAAGAAAAAAGAAAATACGTTTATTTGGCACAGTATACAAAGTAATAACATTATGAGGCTACATTCTGAGTAGTTGAGGATCTAACCCCCGAATTCACAAACGTCAATCAACGCTAAGCACGCGCTTACTATCATGCTATCCCGTAACTGACAATAAAACTGAAAGGGACAGCTAAACTTCTGAGAGATGTTCAGCGTTGATTTGTGTTTGTGAATTCGGGGGTAAGGGTATATTTGTTTTTAATCTTTATTTTTTAATAAATGATACGATTTACCATTCAATGAGGGTAAACAGTGTGGCTATGTCCGTTCGCCTCTGAGCCGCTTACACCTCACAACAAAAGTATGAACGGGGTTTGTCCAATCTATAGATTTACGCCCTTGTAGATTTTCTGACGAGGTAATGTCCAATTTATGACCTGTTTAGTTCTGGTATCTTCCGACAGGTACAAAATTGCAGTAAGCTGTACCAACAAAACTTCAAAAAGGCACTATCCCCCTAACAACGTCCTAACCCGTTATTCAATCCCGCTTCAACGGGAACAGCGGGAAAGCGGGAAAAGCAGGAAAAGCGGGAAAAGCGGGAACAGGCGGGAAAGGTACAGTCTGATTGCACAAAGCGGGAATTCGACCTTCTTTTGTTAGAACGTTTTAAATAACTTTCGGATGCACACGCCATTGCTAATATTGCTGTACTGGTGCAACTGTTTAGTTGTTCCGTGGGGAGTTGTAGCTGACTGTTTTATCAATGAAACTTACATAGAGTAATTCCTTTGTTGATAAATAAACGAGCATACATTTAAGACGTCATGTTATTCAAAGGAAACACGATTTACTTATTTAAAGTTCTTCAATAGTAATAGTAGAATTTCATAGTGAAACATTAAACAAGTGGCTTGTTTTAAAAAGGGAAGTGACTAACCCCTGAATTTACAAACGCAAATCAACGTTGAGCACCCCTAAGAAGTATAGCTGTCCCTATCAGTTCTATTGTCATTTTAAGATACAGCATGAACGTGAGCGCTAAATGATAAAACCACATTTATTTTCATCAGAAACATCTTAATATCTTTCCCATTCAAATTTTTCTTGTATTCTGTCGTTATAAGATGCTCTATCTGAAGGTTGTCTGAAAGAGTATTAGTATGTTAAACTTATTTTTGGAATAAAATACCTACTATTGTGTTTCTTGTACATGTATCTTTCAAACTGCCAACTTCCCCGCCAAGCGTTGTAACGTGTTCATCGACCACACGGCCACTAGACGCCTGATGTTTGATTTCTTGTATGTACGCTTATAGTCCAATCAGTATCGTTGTCGCTTGACAGCTAACGGCTATTATGACAGAAACTCATTAGGTGGTAGATTTCGAATCCCAATTTTCAACCATAGTCTCTCGCCTGTCATAGGAGTCTTATTACTATGAGGTCGATAAACGTGTTTCTTTTTACGCACAAACATAGGAACATTTTAATTATTTTGGTGAAATGGAACGCAGCCACCTGTCAGTTTAATTTTAAAATTGGTATGACAGATGTGAAAAATTGCTAGTGGGCCGAAGGAACGAAGGTTTAAGCACTTAACTAGTGAAAGAGACCATTCTTTACTATACCAGCGCCAGAGCCAGGTCTAAAAGCTCTCTACAAGATGCTCAGTTAAGACTGCTGGTCTTGAGAAATCTGGCAGAATCTGTCTGCGGACCAGTCCTCCTGCTATATGGTAAGCCATCCAATGATATTATAATAAAAAAGACGTAGCTAGGTTACCTGTACCGTGCCTGTACTAAAAAAGTGGCACCCGAAATCAGAAGACACGAGTTTGTGAAGACACTGCGCAACATGGTATCTGTCTTGTTTACGCTCTAGTAAATAATCATACTATCTTGTAAGCGCGGTCAAATTAAAGGTAACGTACGCTGGGGGACAATTTTTGACTTCACATCAGTACTGACATAACGTACCTATGTGGCCCCGCTTTGACGGAGCGATTGCTGCTGCCAATATTCCTGCTTCTTTCTTCAGTCTTGGTGTTCTTTTACAGTGATTTGTCGCTACCACGGGGTCGGAGTAGACAGATGGAACCTCAAGACCCAAGCGGACCAAGTATCCTCCGACAGGTGAGTCTTAGAACCCATTATTAAAGTGTCCAGTGATTATAATTAGGTAAGACTGTTTTTCCACATGTATGAATTTCCATCTCAGGTATAGTCAGTAGGCAAATACTATTAATTGTATGGGAAATAAATATTGCTTCACTATACACACTATCAGTATCTCGGTACCTACAAGTACTTTAACACAAAACTGTACTAATTATTTCTATAAGAAATATAAGTTACTAACCACCGACGTAAAAGAAAGACGGACGGAATATCACACTAAAAAAATGTTAAGCATGCAAGGTGCTACAAACTACGCCATTTTACTCCGTGTGACAGCGCCAATGACACGTGCTAGTCAGTCATGATAATATGCTTCACTCATGATTAGACGAGGTGACGTCCGTCTTTCTTTTATGTCCGTGTTACTAACTATAACTTTTTCATTTTACTAACTTACTAAATTTGTCTCTCTTTCCCCAAATTTTGAAATAATAAAATCCTCAAAAGTCAAACTTATAATGCATTCCTAGAAATAGCAAATCTAGCTAAAAATCAGTATGCAAGCCAGGCGCCTAAAAACATCTCAAATAAGGCAGCCTCGAATAATGCTCCCGCGACCACGCGAGAGAATTTTAAGTATGTCAGAACCTTTTAACCTCTAAAAGTTTTTAGAAAGTGAGAAATGAAAGTAGAGGAGGCGCAAGGTGTGTGTCAGGATCGTAGCAAGTGGAAAGAAGTGGTCACTGCCTACCCCGTTAGGTAAGAGGCGTGATGGTATGTATCTATGCATGTATGTAGACAGTGAGAGTAGAAATGTTGTGGCGACGAACACAAGCCAGAATGATGACCCATAGCATACCTACTCGTAGATTTCAAGTCTTAGTGGCGCTTTCATTTGATAAAAAAACATACTTATTAGATTACCTATCATAGCATATCATGAGGTTTGAAAGGTGAGTAAACATAAAGGAATGCTAAAAACGCCAATAAGTTTTCTAACCACTCAGGATAGGTTAGTGTTAGTGCTTCCACTCCATGCAATCTCGCTATAACGTGGGCGTTGGAGCGGTGGCGCTAAGTACCATCATCATTTATTCAGGCAGTATGCTAGCCTAGTCTAGACCCAGTACAGTTTCAATATGAGTATGGTGAGAGCCAGCAGGCTAGAGTTCAGCGGTGCTCCTGCCTGATATTCACAGCACCCATAGAGGTGATGAGTAAGAGTCTCTGGAGACTTTTTTGGTCTGCTTGGTTGGGTGCAACCCTGTGAGGTGATCGCGACCATTTTCACTGGACCTCCCGAGATCGCAGGTACTTTACATGAATTGCCCATATACGTCCCACTGCTGGGCACGGGCCTCACCTCAAATATGATGTAGGTTGACCCATACTCCAACGCCGTGTGTGCAGATTGTTGGGGGTGTAAGGTTAGTCAGCAACCTTAATGTCATATGTTATCAAGCCGCCCTAAGGCCTCCGACTAGGCTTAACGGCTGACATCTCGCGACCTCAACCGAGACCAACTGCTTAACGCGCCATCCGAAGCACGGAGATGCCTGAAAAATACATCACAAAATTTCGGTCACCCATCCCATTTCTGACCCGGCGTGTGGCTTAACAGTAGCGATTGTTACTGATCCACTGCCACAACACTTCACACCACAGATATATTATTGAAAGCAAATGACTTAGCAAAATTCGATTTTGCTTGTGAATAATATTTTAAAGCATTCATTTTAAAATATAATATCTCATCAGATTTCTCAACAACGACATTATCTTCAAATATGCCTCGCCTACGGAATTGGTCTCTTTTCCTCTTGTGTTGTTTTCTATCTTCCTGCTCTCTCTCTCTTTTTCAATCAGACCTTTAATACTGGCTATTTGGAAAAAAAACACTTTTGTAGGCTTAGAGAGTGGGTGCCTTTGGGATACGTTACGAAATGTATTTATTTATAATAGGCATGACGACAGTATCAAATAATCAACGATTTGAATATCTTAGGGGAAAATACATATTAAGAGGATTTAAAAGACACATTTAGTTTTATTTTAAAATCTGAGATTAATCAGATTTTCGATAAAGTAAAAGGATAAAATACTGCAATTCGCCATTTTGACTCAAACGTCAATCACGCACTATGACGTCAGTCCTATGGAAATCGGCAAATGTCACTGTCATATTTCATACAGTGAGTTTGACAGACACGTGATATTTACATAGGAGTTACGTCACACGGACGCCATGACACCTGCGAGCTTTTTCGAGCGCTGTTGATAAAATACTAGAAGAATGTCCTCAAACTTTGTTAAACTGACCTTTGAAACCGAAATAAAGTTTTTTTAGTATACAATACATGTGTACCTTTATCACGAAAGAAGATTTCAAAATTGTTCGTCATGCCTATTGACCTAGTCTGCTTAGCTTAAAAAAATAAAATTGAATTCATCATCATCATCATGTCAGCCGAACGACGCCCACTGCTGGGCATAGGCTTCCCCCCAAGGTTCTCCACAAAGATCGGTCTACTTGATTGACCTCTGTAATCGATAATTTTTTGATTGGAAATAGTTGGTACCGGCTTATGTCGCTTGATAAGATAAGATAAGACATAATTTATTGCACAAAACTGTCGAAGATACATTTCAAGAACTCCTAAAAAGTAGGAAAGTACATTTTTTTATTCAAAATGGGTTTGCGTTTGATCTCACTGTCACCTGATGGTAAGCGATGACGAGGTCGAAGGCGCTTACCCAGAAAATGCCTATTCACTCTTGCCTTAAAAACACAAAAGTTGTATGTTTCCTGAAACACAGACGTAGGGAGAGCGTTAGCGGTGCGGATTAGAAAGGCAGCACCAAACCGTTTAGTCCGGACCGCCGGAAATTCGACCACATGGGGTGGTTTTCACCCCCATATGAACGTGAAGAACGATTTTTATATGCCCCTTATTTCCTTCGTCAGACTCAAGGCTCTTAGACTATGGAACAGTCAGACGGAATGATATCCCTTACCCTCGATCCTTCATACCAATACTCAATAGAATTGAATGATTGAAGAAACTGTCCGTCAGCAATCACGTGGAAGGGGTGCGTCAATAAATTGTCTCTACCATTTCAACCCTACATCACTCAGAGCTCTCCTTCCTAATTCGGTATAAGAAATTAGAGGTCTTTGGAAACTGGTGAAGTCTTCCTGCTTAGCGACTTATATAACTAGACCTACAAAATTTAACAAATGTGTATTTATAGGAGCTCTTGTTGAACTGGTCGATCTTTATTTGACGTCTGATATAACTTGACCTTTGGTTCTCATCAAACTGCGGTGTGAAATGCCAAGTTGGTAGGTCAGGGTAAAATGGGCAATGCCGGACACCGCTTGCCGAGATATTTTCGTCGAATATTTTATTATTGTCTGACGACGCAAGATGAAAGTCTAGGATTCAAATAATGCGATTGCTTTCGATGTTAGAATCTATTGTTTCTGACGTTTTATTTGACGCTAGATTCTTTTTAGAATCCAATAAATGTCAAATTGAGGTTTTACGATATACGATGAATACGTTTAATATCTAACTTTTAGGCTTTACTATTTTGGAGCAGTATATAGTGGATATTAGAAGATCACCACTAGAAGGTCACTAACAGTATGAAGGGTTTACCTAACTTCATTCAATCGGTGTACAGTCGACAGCACATCAGGCTATCTTTTTCGTTGTTTGCCAAGAGCAAAGGAAAATAACCATAAATTGTAAGAGAGAAAGAAAGGAAGAAAATAAATAGTTCACTTTGTGAAACAAAACAATACTAAGCAATAAAGTGATAACAACCAGAAAACAGGACATGGATGGAAGCATGTCATGCCGTAGACTGTATCTTCTTCCTGCTTTGTTCGTGGTCATAGTAGGACTTTTAATAAGCTTTTAAAGCTTGAATATGAAGGCGAATCAAAGTTAAAAAGTTATTAAAAGTTCTTCAATTGCTAACCCTACCATGTCACGTGTCATATACAGGCGTCGGCAATTTTACGCGCGTCTGTCACGCGCCTGAATAAGGCGTCGCCATCGGCGTAAATTAAAACGTTAAAATAGTCTATGAAAACTATGCCTATCCTGCTCAAACTTGCACAGAGTATAGAAAATAAGTCATGAATGTAGTATAATATCACTGCAAGACCATGTCCTTCCTTATTAATGATCAGTGAATGAATATTTTTCGCGCTCATTCCGTGCGAAAACTCCGTTAAAAACGCGTCGGATTATAGTGCTAAAATGATGCTAAAATGATTAGTTTGTGTGAATTATCCTGCAATAACATGGAATGGTAAGCAATAAACAGTTTTAAATCTTAATATGGTGCTTTACGTGAATAATTCCTAAAAAAAAAATTTTTTACCAACATTGCAAAAAAATTCGCAAGTGTCGCTTGCGAATTTTTTTTTTTTCTGAAATAATAATTCACTGGTAGGAATGTAGTAATTACAGAAACTTTTTTAAATACGTATTTGCATTAGAATTTGTTTTAAGTTGAAATGGGGTGCTTTGATTAAAGTTATAATTGTAAACATACCCTTTTTAATTCCGCCGCGCGCGGCGTCAAAATAATGTCAAATATTTAAAAGGTTGTGACTTGAAAAAAATGTATGACGAGGCGTGTTTTTTTAATTAATAAGGTTAGATTGTTTATTCAGTAATCATAATAAAAACAAACACTTTCAAATAATGGTATTATTTAGCACTTTCCTTCATTTATGTACAGCTAACTCTAAAAACATTGCTCTCCCCACTTTTAGCTACTTTTAACTTCAAATTAACAATACATT
Source organism: Udea ferrugalis (assembly GCA_950022985.1). Taxonomy (NCBI): domain Eukaryota; kingdom Metazoa; phylum Arthropoda; class Insecta; order Lepidoptera; family Crambidae; genus Udea; species Udea ferrugalis. The sequence continues at coordinate 11,409,842 of OX465539.1, read as the reverse complement.
GCAATTGAAACTGAACCAAGTCAAACATAATCCTGTTAGATTATTTTGTAACCATTCCAACAATATATGGTTCATCTATAGTTCCCATACAAGATTTCCGAGCTATCGGCATTTTAATAGGACGCTGCGTTAACGCCTGCGGTAGCGCCGGTCACGTGACTTCACCCCGACAGAATCCTTGACAGGACTATTGAGTAGCCATTTTGAATCTTGACAGCTGAGGGGTTATGAACTAAGTAAAGGGTCTTTCAATAGGGATGATGAAATCACAATCGGTTCTAAAATAAGGCCACAATAGGTCTGCAAGCTTGGGAGGAAAAGTCCATTTCAAAAGTGGTAAATTTTTGTAAAACAATAATACTATTTGTAACCCTTACTATTACGAGTATGAAGCAATTATGTTGAGAGAACGTTTTCATAAACGCAATATTGAATATAGCGGCCAGAAGTTCTTACGCGCTCCTTACAAAAATAGTGAACGTGACGTCTTGATCACAGTCACGTTTATATGGAGCGTTTTTGGGCAAGTCCAAAAATGTGATTTTCAAACTGTGATATCTCGGGTGGTATTGATACTAATGAAGTGATTATTTTAGGATTGTTTCCATAAATGTAAGCTCTTTCCAGGTATAATAAACAAAAAAATACAGTCATCTAGCCTATTGGTTATCGTTTTGAATTGATTTCTGTGCTTTCTCTATTTAATGCCAACGGCTGTTTACTAGTAAGATATTTATGTAATCGCTAGCAAAAGGCTGTACCTTGCAAAGCTCCGGTGATTTAGCTAAGCGCCAAATAATGTCTTTACGATGGGATCCCTAATGTCGAGATTAAGTTGGCAAATTATGACATTAACTTAAGTAATAGGTGGCTCTGTTTAAACCTTAAATGAGGGGGTAAACAATTTGTAACAGAGACTACAGGAATATAGCCATTTTGTTTTCACCTGAAGAGTAGGTCCAAGAGCAATATAAAACGGTCATACTCTTAAATACAACAATCTCAACAATTACACTGTCTTGGTGTAATTGTTGAGAAGTCGGCTACTACACCAAGGGTCGCGGGTTCGATCCCTGCACAGTACAAACATTTGTGTGCATGAACATGTCTGTTTGTTATGGTCTGGGTGTTTCCTATGTATATTAAGTATGTATTTATAAAAGTTAAAGTATTTAAGTATGTTTATCCGTTGTCTAGTATCCATAATAACGGACTATAATTAGCCCACTTGGGACTAGATGGCGCTGTGTGGAATAATGTCCAAGGATTTTTTTTTTTTTTTTAAATTACGTCTTGTTTGTCAATCGAAGTAATTGCATGATGTTATTGTAAGTAAGCATGAAAAGGTTTTTTAAAATTGAAACTCTAACCCCCTTTTTCATAAAAACGACCGCAACGCTAAAGCATAGCTTATGTAATTGATGTGTTATGTCACTTACTCTCAAATGGCAGCAGCAACAAAAATGAAAGAGACAAAGCGATACAAAAGTTAACGTGTTTTGAAGCGCTGTTTCAGTTTTTATGAATAAGGGGCAAAGGGGGTAAAACCAAACCAAATAAGGTAGAAATTGCTCTGTTCACTTCGATTTATCCTTCAGTCAGTGTCATCTCCTGTCAAACGACAATGTTAATTCAAGAAATCCACCTTTTTAAAGTCAAGAATGGTGAGTCTATCCAGTAGTTGCAGTTTTTTAACCAGATTTGTCAGCATCATTATTGTGCATGTACACAGTTTTCCACCTCCACAAACAAACATCTACCCAGTTTTCCATCCAGCCAGCAGTCGAACGGCAATCTGTCTCTTTTTTAATTCAAAAATAGTTGTGACGTTACGGGTCCATCGTTCTGTCTCATAAATCGTCACATCGCGTTCTCTGTCTATTCATATTTCACGAGCAGAAGTTTTTTGGACCTTGATGTCGGGGTATAAATCTTGTCCGAATGTTAGCCCCTTCTCACTCGGCGTTATCGTAACTGCAACTTTGCTGGAACGTTTTTACTATTTTTGGGATGTTATTTGCTTAGTGTTGCTGAATAAACGATTGTCGATAGAGTTAACGGTAAATAATATTAATTGGTCTGGTTGTGAAGTACAGTCAGCGCCAAAAGTGCTTGATCACTTTAGTACTTTGTCATACTGGCTAATCTGATAACGACATTGTTCAAAAGCGCATAGGCGCTATTGTCGTTGAGTGTACAGTCAACAGGACATCAGGTTACCCCATTTCCGTTTTGTCTCTCGCTCTTGCCAAATGACATTTCTTTGCTATAGAGCAAGGAGGACTGACCGGAAATGGGTAGCGTGATGTGCCGGCCACCGTACATACATAAACCAAGAAAACATATGTCATCTAATACAGGGTGACTTTTTTCAAGTTCGGAAGGACAATCTTAAACTTTTAGGAATATATAAATTTTGAAAATGCTCAAAGGAGTCTTGGGGTCCATTTTGTCAAAATTGCACACTATGTTTTAAATAAAACTTAGTAGGTATAATGTTCCTTTCCTTGATGTATTTTTCTGATGGGATTCGATACCTAGTTAGAGAGAAAGTTTTGTCCAAAAAACCATTTACCTTTAGTTTCAGTCCTCGTACAAATCGGTCCATAGGATATGATTTGACTTCCCGAATGCAGTTTGTATTTTTAAACTAATTATGTTCGAGGTGCCCGTGGCGCAGTTGTGACAGTGATCGGTTACGACCGCTGTTGTAAAGCAACACACGCCGGGTCGGAAATGGGATGGGTGACCACCCCGACCGAGTGATGTATTTTTCGGGCATCTCCGTGCTTCGGAAGGCACGTTAAGTAGTTGGTCCCGGTTGACGTCACTAGATGTCAGTCGTTAAGCCTAGTCAGATGCCTTAGGGCGGCTTTATAACATCTGACATTAAGGTTGCTCACTAACCTTACACCCCTCCAACAACCCGCACTGAGCCAGCGGTTGGAGTATGGCTTGCACCACCTCATAGTTGAGGTGAGGCCTGTGCCCAGCAGTGGGACGCATATAGGCCGTTTATGTTATGTTATGTTCAAAAATGCAAATGCAGTGCATATGAAATGACATAACAAATCAAAACTGCCACAGATTATAAATTAGCATGTTTACTTTAGACACGGCTCGTGTGCGCGTGCCTTAATATAATACGTGAGTCAAATGAGGAACCTAACTATAAACACTCATTCAAAAACCTACCTTAACCAGCCTAGTATAAAGTTTAAATTAAATCTGAATTTAGTCAATGTGAGAATGATTTTCTGCACCCTTTAGCCATTTAATTTTCAACTGTAAAGTAGGGGGTTTAAGGTTGGACTTCGAAGAGAAGTAGAATAGTCAGACAGGGTTAGCGTATGAGTATGATAAAAATCAAAGGTGGAAATTTTTAACGCGACGTGCGAAGTACAGGTGAAGAAAAAGGTGTTTTTGAATAAATTTAAAAATAAACAGGAATTTTAGAGACGTAGCAGCTCCAAAATGGCAGTGTATCGACAAAGATCACACATATTAAGCTGCACATACCAAGACAGTAGTAGGATGGGTGACCACCGTGATGGATTTTAATATTTTCATCATCGTATCTTTCGGGACGCATTCGGTTAAGGCTTACAACGCCAGATGTCAATCTTTATGTTTATTCAATTCGGGCCTTAAGGTGGCTTGATAACATGTGGCAGTATGGTTCATACTCATCGCCCTTCTGAGTTCTCGCCTTGGCGTGGCGAGGGGTCTTAGTACCGGTGATAGGGTGGAACCGCTGGGAAGCCAAGAGAACTCAGGCGTGGCAGTGTGGTGGACTCACCACCCACCCGCTGCTGCCCATAAGGGCGACACGTAATGTTGCGGGCCCAGTGGGGCCTGCAAGCGCCCTGAGCGCGTTGGTGAGGGCCGCAGCGCACAATCGGTTGGTGCGGGCCAGTGATCCGTGGCTGATCCCCCCAGCGCGTCGCGGCCTAGCGGGGCCGTACCGCCGGTTGCTGCAGCGGAGCCGCCCTCCAGGTGGCTCGTGGTTCTGCCCCCATTAAGGTCTGCGTACGGTGGGAGCCAGCATTCCGGCGGGGCTTCTCGGGCCTGCGTACTCCATGCGCTTTTGCGGCATCCCCCAATTGTTGGGAGGTCGGTAGGAGGGGGCACCGTTAGGGGCTAGCATATTCGGCGAAGTAGTGCGGTAAACCTTTTGTGGATTTAGCTTTGCCACCAAACTGCCACGGTTGAGTGCCGTGGGATTTTAGTCGGTTGGAGTCCGACATAGCCTCTTCGTCCCCTCGGACGGCGAGGTATCCATGAGGATTTGCCCAGGAAAAAAAATGGTTCATAATCATTATTGAGTCGTGGCATATGCCCAGCAGTTGTTTGTTTGCATATGAAATACAACCGGCTAACTTAAGAAAAATAAAACAAAAGTCATAGTTTTTTCCGCTTCCGCTTTAATAATCAACCCTTTTGCAAATTTTCCATGACTGTAATATTGTAACTACCGTGTTTCCTAATACCGAAATAACGTCTGAACCTTTGCTAGTCACATTTTTTTTTTTTTAATTCGTTACCTTATTTAAATTGTCGACTAATCTTATGTTCTTATCATTAAGCCAATTGAAAATAAATGCTTTTGAGGTTAACTTAAAAGGGATAAAAAATAGTTCCTATATAATTCTTCACAGTCCAGTGCCAACGTAGAATCCAATGTATTCTGTGCTACAGTGTGCTAAGCCGAACCCGAAGCACAATGCATTAGGTTCGATGCATTTTGCGAACCCCTAACTCTGATAAATAGGCTTAGTATAAACAGATAACCGTCTGGGCTCGTTGTTACTGATGTAGTGCTTCATGGGCTAGGGTTAGCACCGAATGAACCTTATGTTTTACGGGGATTTTTATGGTCAATCCCTTTACGGACTCCCAAGCTCCAGTGTGTGAGGCTCGCCTGCCATGAGGTGGCAGGCACTACTTACTTAACCCACCGGTGACTATCCTTCAGCGCGTATCAAGTGGGTGCCCGAGATCATTACGCAGGTTTCAAAATGAGATTGACCAGCAAAATAGTACTCCATTACTGTGCTTGTCAACCCCATATCTGGACCTTCCCATCAGGTGGAGTGAAGTCACCTTGAAGACCACTATTTAAAAAAAACTCAGGTCAAGAACTGCTAGTGGGCCCCTGGGGCGGTATGTCGGCTATTCCAGTGCTAACTACACCCGCCGGTATATACAGCGGTGTGAGCTCACTCCTATACTGATGTCCTTCTGCGGGGCCACTAGAATGGAGGGGTCCCAGTGACCCCGCAAACCCCCTTTTGTCAGCTCGTACGACAGGTGGGACAATCCATGGCAGCATTCTAACACCCAATACCACAGGGCGTCGAAAAAACCTTGTAAGAACCTTCAAAAGCCCTTGTTGAAGAACTTAATGCTAAGGTTAAAAAGAAATTAAATGGAGTTAATTAGACATTTTCGGTGTCATGGGAAGGAAACTTAGGAACTGTATTGTAAGAGACTATGGCGTCTCTAGAGTGAGGGGATGAAATCCTGAAGTTTGCGGGCTATAACTTCTCGTACCAAATTATCTCTGCCTGTCGTAGCAGGTGACTAAAATGACATTGCATAGCATGCTGTGAGATTCGCGATAACTTCTGTAGTTTCACGCAAAAATGGTCACCATCAGTTTTTAGTGGGTGACGATCTCTGTTGTCAACTTGTTCTGCAAAAAATGTTTTGACAGGCCACAGCAAGCACCCGTGCATTCTGACATTAGTTTTTCCATCCTCTCCCTTCCCGAATCCCGAAACACCACCTTCCCGAATCCCGGGTTCTGCTTCTGAAAGCTCAGTGGACACCAATCTGCTGACCCAAATTACAAAGTCGCCATTGGATCAACAAGTTTCACCAGCCCCCTCCACATCGTCTACGTGCAACATAAACGAAATACCTGATTACTCAATGTATGTGACACAACGAAGAAGAAAGAACTTACATGAAAATTCACTGCCAAATATTCAGGATGTTGACTCTTCCTTATCAGAGACGGAATCTGGTAGCTTGACAACCAAGAGCTTGCCAGATTTATCAACACTTCAGAACCAAGAACTAGAAATCATGAAGGCTGAAATTTTAGAATTGAAGCTGAAACTTGAAGCAACTGAGAATGAAATGGATAAGCTAATATTGGAAAAGAAAAGTATGGCATTAAAAATGAAAGAACAAGATCAAAAGATTAAAGACTTACTAACTATATGCTCTAGTACAGGAAACAAAAATAGGAATTGCAAAAAAAATGTAAAGAAAAATAAAACAAACATCCAGAAACAAAAACGAAATCTGAACGATGATGAAAAGTATGTAGGAACTACGGAGAATAAAGAACCAGAACAACCTCGCATACTTCAAGAGGAAACGGACCACTCAATGAAAGCAGCCAATTTTAGAAAAACAAAAGTCTTGGTAATAGCTGATCAACAAGGACAAGGAGTACGAAAGACTTTGCAAGAATTACTTGATACAAACTATATTGTAACAAGCTTCTGGAAGGATGGTGCATGCCTCAGGACGTTCTGAATACATGCAGAACCGAAATAAATAATTTAACATTAAATGATTTTGTTGTGGTTGTAGGCGGCTTCAACGATAATAACCCATTTAACTTAAAAACCACATTGTTGAGGTGGCTTAATCTGTCATGTCATACAAATATTGCAATATGTGGTCTACCTTGTAATGCTCAATTAAATATGTCTATTAACGATGAAATAGAACTAATATGTAGAGGCTTCACCCATAGTAAATTTGTAAATCTTAGGTATGACAAATCCCGTCAAGGCTCCAAATATTTCATAAACGACTTGTGCTTTGGTATATTCCGAGAGATCGTACATGTATTCCATCGCAAAAATACACTCTTTGGCAACTTACAGGATCACAATGCTGAAGTGCTTCACATGAAGTCACCTTGTACACAAAATTCTGAGTTGTGTCATACACTGCTAGGAGATTACCATGATACATCAAACTTAAGATCCCAGACACTCCCTTTTTTATGAATAGTAATAGGTCAATTTGTATTATGCACCAGAACATAGCTGGCTTCTGTAGTAAGAAAGAATTAATAGAAATAACACTCAATGAAATGTCAAAAAGCAATGAAATTCCTGATGTGATTTGTTTGACTGAAACGTTTGTTAAGAAACATTGCGAGACGAATATGATTCTTAAAGGTTATAAGTTGGGTACTTCGTTTTGTAGACTAAAACAAAAACGTGGTGGTTCATGCATTTTGCACAACTCATCGATTACGACTAAGGAACTACCCTTTTTGAGGGACTTGGCAGCAGAATTTACTTTTGAATGCTGTGGATTAGAAATAATAGAATATAAGATAATCCTTGTGTGTATTTATCGTACTCCAACGGCAAATGTAATTTTTTTTTTTTTTTTTTTTTTTTATAGTGGTCTTCAAGATGACCTCACTCCACCTGATGGAAAGCAGTCGTGAGGTCCAGATATGGGGTTGGCAAGCACAGTAATGGACAACTACTCTGCTGGTCAATCTCATTTTGAAGGCCTGCATAAATGCCTTTTCACGCCCCGCTTAAAAAACCCGGGATTGTAGGAAGAAGGAAACACACGCGCTGGAAGAGCGTTCCACGTCTGGATAGCACGACACAGGAACGAGTCACCGAACCTTTTGGTGCGGGCCGACAGTCGCTGGATCGTGTGTGGATGTTGACGCAGACCAGCGCGTGTGGTACGGGAGTGGAAGGGTGAGGATGGGATCAGTTGGAACAACTCGTCAGAGCATTCCCCGTTGTACAGGCGGTAGAGGACACTCAATCTGGCAATGTCTCTACGCAGTTGGAGAGGCTCCAGAGCCATAGTTGCCTCTGGGTTACCAATGATGCGGATAGCGCGCCGCTGCAACCTATCGAGAGCCTCTAGCAAGTACTTGGCGGAACCGTCCCAGAGATGAGAGCAATATTCCACACACGAGCGAACTTGTGTCTTATACAAAAGACAGAGCTGCTCAGGCGTGAAGAATCGTCTCACTCTGTTCAGGATTCCAAGTTTACGGGATGCTGTTTTAATAATGCTCTCGATGTAGTCCCGTTGGTTGAGGTCGCTGCGAACATCCATGCCAAGGATGTTGAGGCTATCCTTCACTGGTAGTGGGGTGCTCTGAAGAGTGGGACGGGAAAGGAATGGCGACGTTTTGGCAGTGAATGCGCACACCTGTGTTTTCTTGGCGTTGAACTCGACGAGATTGCGTTCTCCCCATTCGGAAATGCGGTTCAGCACTCCGTCAAGCTCAACAACAAGAAAGCGCCTCTTCTCCTCGATAACGGTTCGCTTAGCCACAGGGCGCTCGAAATACCGCGAGTGGACTGTGCTGTCATCCGCATAGCAATGAATGTTACCGAGTGATAACATGTCATTGATATGCAGAAGAAACAAAGTCGGCGATAAGACGGAACCCTGCGGCACCCCGGCATTAATCTGGAGGAAACGCGACTCACGTCCGTCGCAGAGGACACGGATTCTACGTCCCTCCAGGAATCCAGCGATCCAGTCACAGAGGCGAGGAGACAGTCCATATGCCGGAAGCTTGGAAAGAAGCGATCGGTGCCAGACACGGTCAAAAGCCTTGGCAATGTCAAGACTGACAGCCAAAGCTTCGCCGTGCTTGTCCATAGCCTCACCCCATAAGTGCGTTACGTACGCTAGGAGATCACCCGTGGACCGTTTCGGTCTAAAGCCGTACTGGCGGTCGTGAATCAACGAGTGGTCTTCTAGGTAGCGGGTGAGCTGTGCATTTATAATCCGCTCGAACACCTTAGCAAGTACTGAGGTTACAGCTATTGGACGGTAATTGGCTGGGTCTGACCGGTCCCCCTTTTTGGGAACAGGTTGAACGTTCGCCTCTTTCCAAGCCTGCGGCACGAGGCCTGATGTGTAGGAGAGGCGGTACAGGCGTGTCAACACTGGAGACAACTCCGCTGCACACTTTTTTAATACTACGGCTGGAATGCCGTCAGGTCCACTGGCTTTCCTTACATCGAGTGACTGCAGCTCCGCACGTACGTCACACTGCCTGATACGAATATCAGGCATTGTGGTGCCGCAATTCGGGGCCATAGGCGGCTGTGCACCACAGTCATCGATGCAGGAGTTGGCCGCAAAGAGGTTTACCAGTAAATCGGCTTTCTCTTGCGGCTGATGAGCCAAAGATCCGTCAGGGCATTTCAGCGGGGGCAGCGAAGGCGAACAGAAGTTAGATTGCACGTGTTTGGCCAGTCGCCAGTAGGAGCGGCTACCCGTTGGGTGTGAGATAAGTTCTTGGCCAACACGTGCGATACGCTGGGCGTCTGCTCTAACGTATGCCCTCTTAGTGGCCTTGGTGGCTTCATTGAAGGCTGTTTTGAGGGAAGCCACGTCAGGGTCATGGATAGCTTGGGCCCTGGCCCAAGCACGGTATGCCGCCTGTTTACGTTGAACAGCTGCGGAACACTCGCGATTGTACCAGGGACCAGCTTTGCTGGCGCTGTCGACATCAGTAAATGGAATGTAGTATTCCATTCCAGTACTGATCTCGCCAGCGACAGCAGATGCACTATCCGACGCATCCCTTTCCCCAAAACAGCACTGCCGCCAAGGGACGGAAGCGAAGTATTCTCGCATACCGTCCCAATCGGCCGACGAGTAGTGCCATAACCGCCGCTTCACCCTCACAGGCTGTGGGGGAGCTGCACATGGCACTGTCGCGCCAACCAGGCAGTGATCGGAGGAGCCCAAAGGGGCGCCGACCGACACTAGGTACCCAGCTGGGTGGCTCGTCAGCAGAAGGTCCAACAGGGAGGGCGCATGACCGACAATATCTGGTATCCGGGTGGGCTGGCGTACCAGCTGCGTCAGGTCTTGCGTGAGAACATTTTTTTGCAAACTACAACTTCTTCTGGACAAATTGAAATCTTTCAAAAAGCGTTTAGTAATAACGGGAGACTGGAATATTGACACCTTAAAGAAGAATGCTTTGTCGGGTGAACTGTCGGAGATTTTAATTGGTTACAATCTGGACTTACATATTAGAACACCAACGCGACAGGAATCTTGTATAGATCACTTCGCTAGTAATATAAAGGAAGCACACGGATATACTAAGGCCGTTTGCCTATCGGACCATAATACTGCTCAACTGTTGACTATACCCGTTGGAAAACGTAAGGTACCGCATAAATTTTGGTTCGAAATGCGCCGCGACTATAGTACTGAAAATTTGGCTAAATTCAAATATGTTTTGTTGAGCTACCCATGGGGAAGCCTGATTGACTTCGAGAGTGTGGATTCTGATTTTACACTATTTCATGATGAACTGGTGCTATTCTATAACTTATGTTTCCCGTGCTACACATTTAAATGTTTTAATAAAGCTAATACGAAACTCAGATGGCTTACTAGAGGCTTAAAAACATCATGCCAAACCAAAAGAAAACTACGTCTTGCGTGCTACGGAAAACGAACATGTAATATTAAAGCGAGGTACCGACAATATTCCAGAATACTCAGAAAATGTATACTGTTGTCCCAAAAATATATGAATGGGAAATACATAAGCACAGCTAAGAATAAATGTAGGGCCACTTGGAATATAATAAATGAAAGAGATGATAAAAATGACAAACAAAATATAGAATATCTTAAAATTAATGACGAAAAAATTGAAAACCCTTTAGAAATAGCGAACGCATTTAATAATCACTTCATTGACTCAACTTATGTCCCTAATACCTGTCAACCTAACTTGAGCTTGCAAAGTACGTCCGCATCAATTTTTTTGAATCCAACTAATGAATTTGAAATGGTAAAAATTATTAATTCCCTAAATAACACCAATTCCACTGGTTATGATATGATCAGTACTAAGATAATTAAGGCTTGTGCTCATGAGCTGGCGCCTTTGCTTACACATTTTGTGAATCGTTGTTTTACAGAAGGTACATTTCCTAGCAAGCTTAAGACATCTATAGTTAAACCATTGTATAAGCGCGGAGAGAAGCATAACATTAACAACTACAGACCTATAGCCCTTATTCCAGTATTGTCAAAGATATTTGAAAAGGCTATGGAACTAAGACTAGATTCATTTTTAACTAAACATTCCATAATTAGAGAGGAGCAATTTGGTTTTCGCAGGGAACGGTCGACAACACTGGCCTGTTACACCCTGATAAAGAATATATCGATCCATATGGACAAAAAAATTCCCATTTCTACCATTTTGTTCGACATGAGTAAAGCCTTTGACTTTGTCAACCATAAAATACTCTTGAATAAGCTCGAACATTATGGAATTCGAGGATCTGCTTATGCTTGGGTGGAGAGTTACCTCTCGGGAAGATCACAGTTCGTAGAAATAACAAAACTGGATTCTAAGTCACAAAGTGTAACATATAGGTCGGAAAAGAGGTTGAATGACTCAGGTGTCCCACAGGGCAGTATATTGGGACCATTGTTTTTCATACTTTACATAAATGATTTACCCAACTGTACGAAATACCCAGTGACACTTTTTGCTGACGATATTTCTATGACAATACATAAAAGTACAAATATTGACTATAATGATGAAATTAATAATGAAATAAGAAATGTAACAAACTGGCTAGAAAATAATAATTTAAAAATAAATACAAATAAAACTAAATACATACAATTTTATAACAAGAATGGTAAACCCCAACAATTATCTATACAGCACCGTAACGATTCAATTGCCATGACCGCATCGGCAACTTTTCTTGGTATTGTGATTGATTCGGAACTCACATGGCAAGATCATGTTGAAATGGTGTGCCAGAGAATAAATAGGTTTGTGTTTGCTCTTTATCGCTTGACAAAATTATCAGACCTTAGGACCGCTCTCGTGGCTTACCATGGATACGTTGGTTCCATATTGAGGTATGGTCTTATTTTGTGGGGAAACTCAACACACAGCAGTCGTGTTTTCATTTTGCAAAAGAGATGTATACGATCTATTTGCGATGTGGGTCAGATGGAGTCATGTAGGCCTCTCTTTAAAAAGCTAAAAGTTCTTGCCTTGCCTTCTCTATACATTTTTGAAATGCTAATGTTTACAAAAAAAAATATTCACCTCTTCACGAGGAAACGTGATGATTGCATTCGTGGCGGTACAAAGAGATACCCTTGGAAGTTATCGGTACCTCCAGCATCCACAGCTGGTTTTGCTAGAAATAGCTATAGTATGTGCATCCGTCTTTTTAATTTACTACCAAACCATTTCCAATATGCACAATTGAATATTTTTAAGAGAATCATCCACAAAATTTTAATAGACAACTGCTTTTATGACATAAACGAATTTGTAAATTTCTGCCATGCTGGTAACCTCAAGCGAATTGTTGTCGAGTTTTAACTGGTTAAATTGACTAGCAAACAGAAACAGAATAACTAGCATTTTTATTGAGATAAATTTGACATCTAAATTTAATCTGCATTTTCGACCATTTATGTAATTTGAGTATTATTGTTTTTTTTTTCAATTTTGACTTTTGTTTTTATTATGTGACGCATGAATTCAGTATTTTAATTTTTATATTTGACATGTTATTTTAATTTACTATTTGCAATTTTGACCATTTATTTATTTTAATTTTTTTCCCGATTTTGGTACTTTTTTTTTTTTTTCATTTTAGTGTACTGTTTCCGTTTAATTTATGACTTATTTTTAATAATGTGACTAATTTATTCTAATTAAAGCTATTTTTTGTAATTGTTAATGTCAATTAAATTAATGCATGACGACTGAGTATTTGCACATCGATAAACCGATGGACATGTATGAGCAAAATATGATTTAAGAACTTGTAATGTACCATGTTCTAAGCAAATAAAGATTATTATTATAATTATTATTCTCTTTATTTAATCTCAAACTTAGGTATAACATTTTTACAGTACAATTATAAAAACAAAGGATCATAACAATTAAAAAACACTTAAGAATTATAATTATAAAAATTAAATAATTACAATTATAAAATTTAAGTCAGCTATGAAACAAAGTCTACAAAAATACTATAAAAACCTTAACCTAGGATGCCACCGGCAACGGGGCGGGCAGGGCTCAAATTGCCGGTGGTTAGGGCTGCAGAGAAAGAAACCTCCTGACGATACGTGCCGTATCCAGGAGAACCGCCTTCTGTATCTGACCCTTGATCCAACCTTTTAGTGAGAGCCTCTCAAGGTGTCGGTCGAGGCTCTTCGCTATTAGGCCATTAGCCGAAACAACTATCGGAACAATGATCGTCGAATCAACATTCCACATGGCGGTCACCTCGTGAGCCAAGTCAAGGTACTTGCTGAGTTTGTCCTTCTCAGCCTTCACGAGGTTAACGAGCACTGCCCGGCGCTGGGACCGGTCTACCAGAACGATATCAGGCTTATTGGCTACAATAGTCCTGTCCGTGATGATAGAGCGGTCCCAATAGAGCAATGCACGACCATTTTCGAGAACTGGCACCGGTGCGTACTTATAGTACGGCACCTCCGACTCGACAAGGGCATATTGAAGAGCAAGTTGCTGGTGAATAATCCTGGCTACTAGGTTGTGTCTATGCAAATACTCGCCATTAGCAAGGTGAGAACAACCGGAAATAACATGGCGAATGGATTCGCCAGGACGGCGGCATGCCCGACAAATGTCGACCGTACCGTCCTTCATAATATATTTCCGGTAGTTATTCACCTTGATAACCTCGTCAGCAATTGCACAGACAAAACCCTCGGTTTCCCCAAAGAGGTCCCCGAAACGTAGCCAGTTCACCGATGCAGAGAGATCCACATCAGGCCCTGTTAAGGCCCGATAGAATCTCCCGTGCAGCTCCTTGCTCTTCCATATGTCCCTGCGATCATCGGTGCTGAGCACCGGTAGTTGTCGCCAGTTATCGTTTGCTAAGGAGAGCGGCGTGAGGCCTTTATCAACTGCCACAACGTCGCGGTGCATCCCACACTCGTTGTTTAGGAAAAATCTCCTAAGACTGCACACTTCGCGGTTGTGGAGGTTCTTAGCATTCAAAAAGCCACGACCCCCCACCTTCCGCGGAATGTACAGTCTCATAACAGACGACCGTGGGTGTAACATGCGGTACGTTGTGAACAGTTTCCGGACTCGTATATCCAGGGCGTCCAGCTCGGTCTGAGTCCATCTTAGTATGCCAAAGGAGTACATTAGTAAGGGCATCACCCAACCGTTAAAGGCGCGGACCTTATTGCCACCCGACAAAGAACTCCTAAGTACCTTTGTCAAGCGACTAAAGAACCGTTCCTTCACCAATTGTTTGACGTCCCCTACTGATATACCTAACGCCTCCGACATACCAAGATATTTGTAGGTTTCGGTTTCAGAGAGGGAATGGAGTGTCACTATCTCAGAGAGTTGTAGGCTCGGAGAATCTACAACCCTCCCCTCTTGTACATGCATGACCGCACACTTATCTACACCAAACTCCATCTTGATGGCATTGCTAAAAACCTCTGTGACTTTTAGCAATTCCACCAAAACCTGGCGCTTTGGTGCAAATAGCTTCAGATCATCCATGTACAAGAGATGAGAAATGACCTCACCCCCTCTACGAAGCCGATAGCCCAGCCTTGAATCCCTTAGCAAGGTACTAAGAGGATTCAAAGCTAAGCAAAACCACAATGGACTCAGACTATCACCCTGGAAGATACCTCGCTCAATCCTTATTAAGTCCTGCGGGGCAGGGGGACCGCCTCCACTACCTGGTTGACAGAGGCCTGTGATCCACTGCCTCATGCATGTGCCTAGAAAAGATCTCAAAGTTGTATCTACTTTATACAACTCTAAAATCCTCTCAAGCCATGAATGAGGCACCGAATCATAGGCCTTCTTATAGTCAATCCAGGCAGTAGAAAGAGTTTTTCTGCTCCGCCGGACTTGTTGGCAAATGGTCGTGTCTATGAGGAGGAGTTCTTTAGTACCTCGGGACCCAGCCCTACATCCGTTTTGAGCAGCGGCCAAAATTTTGTTCGCAACTATGTGTGCGTTGATTTTTGTTGCTAAAATGGATGTAAGGAGCTTGTAGATGGTAGGCAAGCACGTGATGGGTCTATAATTTTTAGCCTCCGAGGTACTACCTGATTTGAATAAAAGGAAGGTGACACCAGTAGTCATGAAACTAGGAAGTGAACCGGTTTCAAGAGCTTCTTGGAATTGCATGGCCAAGCATGAGTGCGAACACCGAAACCACTTAATCCAGAAGTTGTGCAAACCATCCGGGCCAGGACTTTTCCAGTTCTGAGCCGTTTGGATTGCACAACTAACGTCTTCAGGATCAATAATGACTGACCCCATGGTTTCAATGGACTCGCACTCATGCTCAACAATGCGCATCCAATCGCCCTCCGTGTGCTCGACAGGCACCGACCAGATGCTGCGCCAGAAGTCAATCATGTCACTAGCATCAGGTCGTTGACCATCATTCACACGTTGATCGGTTCTATCCCAGTTTCGGTACACCTTCCTTTGGTCACTTTGGAAGAGGCGATTCTGCGAGTACCTATCCACACGCGCCTTGTAGCGACGGATACGGTTTGCCCACGCATAGACCTTCTGCTTCAGAAAATCAATTCGTTCCGTGACACAAGCCAAATATTGTTGGGGCCGAATACCGGTTCCAGCAAAGGCTTGGTTCACGTAACGCATGACCCGGGGACGATTATTTCCCCGGCTGAAGCAGACCAGCTTTGCAATGAGAGTCCTAAACGTGTTGATACGCCGCTCAATTCTCATTTGCCATGCGGGTACATTTGTGACGGGGCGTGCCACACGGTCAGAGTCCGGGAACTTGACACGAGCAACACGACACGCCGCAATGGCCCCGCAGTACAAAATCGAGTGAGTATCAACTAAATCTTCACTAGTCCGTAAGTACGGAGCTAGCAAAGCGTCTAAGGCTCCCATTAACGCTAGGTTGCGTCTATTAGTGGGCAAACGAGGTAACCGGGGCCTCGAGACAATAGTGGAACGATATTCCAAAATCGCGTCCTCCAAAGCCCTCCTCAATTGCTCATTAGCCTGGATACTCACACTTTCGTTCGCACTGGTCTCCCCATTGACACTGGGATCTATCCGTGACGCTACCGAAACCGCTTCGGGAGCCGATACCGGTATCGGCATCGTATCAGGCAGGTCCCGCGTCAAGGCAGAAGACGCGCGAACTGAGAGCGCTTCCAGGCGCAACCGATCAAGGGTAGGTTGATCCAACATCTGCAGACGCTGGATCGCCCGCACTTGATCCGACAATCGTTGGGCGGAAACAGCCAAAGTTGGTTCAAGGGCCTGAAACAGAGGCAGCAACCGGTCACGATACGCAGACATGAAAGTTTCTCCCTCTGTAGCCCCATAATAGGCGCGCATGCAGTTGAGATTTATATCTCTCGTCCATCGCATGCGGCGCACTACACCACCGGTAGCGGGAGCCCCGCGCGGAGCAGACTGCCCCACTGGCTCCAAGCGTGCCGGCAGCGGACGTCGTCCACGTCGCGCAGGTGGTCGCGGCGGTCGTGGTGGCGACTGTTGTCCATCTTCGTCACTACTTGTCACGGCGTCAGGAGGTGTGACATACTCCTCCCCCGACGATGAACTTCGTGACGAAGTAGATGCTGGTGTTGGTCGTGCGCTATTCTCCGCTCTTCTCATCGATCTTGTAATCATTATTGACTATAAATGGTATTTTCTATTGTGTGAACGTTTTATAGTTGTTTTTGTTGAAATTTGGGCTTGAACCCATGTTATCTAATGTGTTTTTGGTTTTCCTTTTGATATTTACACTTTTGAACATTATTGCTATTAGAAATTCAAATAAAATTAGAAATGATTACATATCCGATGTTCCCATGACAGCGGTTTTTTTTTTTTTTTTTTTTTATTATTATTATTCTCTTTATTTATTGTAAGTCTTAGGTCTAAAATTTGTACAGCACATTCATAAAACAAAGGTTTATAACAATTTAAAAACTTAAGAATTATAATTATAAAAATAAAATAATTACAATTATAAAACTCAAGGGCTAAAGCTACAAAACAATGAATTATAAAAATGCTATAAAAACCTAAACCTAGAGCGCCACCGACAACGGGGCGGGCAGGGCTCAAATTGCCGGTGGTTAGGGCTGCAGAGAAAGAAACCTCCTGACGATACGTGCCGTATCCAGGAGAACCGCCTTCTGTATCTGACCCTTGATCCAACCCTTTAGCGAGAGCCTCTCAAGGTGTTGGTCGAGGCTCTTCGCTATCAGGCCATTAGCCGAAACAACTATCGGAACAATGATCGTCGAATCAACACTCCACATGGCGGTCACCTCGTGAGCCAAGTCAAGGTACTTGCTGAGTTTGTCCTTCTCAGCTTTCACGAGGTTATCGTCATGCGGAATGGTGATGTCAACGAGCACTGCCCGGCGCTGGGACCGGTCTACCAGAACGATATCAGGCTTATTGGCTACAATAGTCCTGTCCGTGATGATAGAGCGGTCCCAATAGAGCAATGCACGACCATTTTCGAGAACTGGCACCGGTGCGTACTTATAGTACGGCACCTCCGACTCGACAAGGGCATATTGAAGAGCAAGTTGCTGGTGAATAATCCTGGCTACTAGGTTGTGTCTATGCAAATACTCGCCATTAGCAAGGTGAGAACAACCGGAAATAACATGGCGAATGGATTCGCCAGGACGGCGGCATGCCCGACAAATGTCGACCGTACCGTCCTTCATAATATATTTCCGGTAGTTATTCACCTTGATAACCTCGTCAGCAATTGCACAGACAAAACCCTCGGTTTCCCCAAAGAGGTCCCCGAAACGTAGCCAGTTCACCGATGCAGAGAGATCCACATCAGGCCCTGTTAAGGCCCGATAGAATCTCCCGTGCAGCTCCTTACTCTTCCATATGTCCCTGCGATCATCAGTGCTGAGCACCGGTAGTTGTCGCCAGTTCTCGTTTGCTAAGGAGAGCGGCGTGAGGCCTTTATCAACTGCCACAACGTCGCGGTGCATCCCACACTCGTTGTTTAGGAAAAATCTCCTAAGACTGCACACTTCGCGGTTGTGGAGGTTCTTAGCATTCAAAAAGCCACGACCCCCCACCTTCCGCGGAATGTACAGTCTCATAACAGACGACCGTGGGTGTAACATGCGGTACGTTGTGAGCAGTTTTCGGACTCGTATATCCAGGGCGTCCAGCTCGGTCTGAGTCCATCTTAGTATGCCAAAGGAGTACATTAGTAAGGGCATCACCCAACCGTTAAAGGCGCGGACCTTATTGCCACCCGACAAAGAACTCCTAAGAACCTTTGTCAAGTGACTAAAGAAACGTTCCTTCACCAATTGTTTGACGTCCCTTACTGATATACCTAACGACTCCGACATACCAAGATATTTGTAGGTTTCGGTTTCAGAGAGGGAATGGAGTGTCACTATCTCAGAGAGTTGTAGGCTCGGAGAATCTACAACCCTCCCCTCTTGTACATGCATGACCGCACACTTATCTACACCAAACTCCATCTTGATGGCATTGCTAAAAACCTCTGTGACTTTTAGCAATTCCATCAAAATCTGGCGCTTTGGTGCAAATAACTTCAGATCATCCATGTACAAGAGATGAGAAATGACCTCACCCCCTCTACGAAGCCGATAGCCCAGCCCTGAATCCCTCAGCAAGGTACTAAGAGGATTCAAAGCTAAGCAAAACCACAATGGACTCAGACTATCACCTTGGAAGATACCTCGCTTAATCCTTATCAAGTCCTGCGGGGCAGGGGGACCGTCTCCACTACCTGGTTGACAGAGGCCTGTGATCCACTGCCTCATGCATGTGCCTAGAAAAGATCTCAAAGTTGTATCTACTTTATACAACTCTAAAATCCTCTCAAGCCATGAATGAGGCACCGAATCATAGGCCTTCTTATAGTCAATCCAGGCAGTAGAAAGAGCTTTCCTGCTCCGCCGGACTTGTTGGCAAATGGTCGTGTCTATGAGGAGGAGTTCTTTAGTACCTCGGGACCCAGCCCTACATCCGTTCTGAGCAGCGGCCAAAATTTTGTTCGCAACAATGTGTGCGTTGATTTTTGTTGCTAAAATGGATGTAAGGAGCTTGTAGATGGTAGGCAAGCACGTGATGGGTCTATAATTTTTAGCCTCCGAGGTACTACCTGATTTGAATAAAAGGAAGGTGACACCAGTAGTCATGAAACTAGGAAGTGAACCGGTTTCAAGAGCTTCTTGGAATTGCATGGCCAAGCATGAGTGCGAACATCGAAACCACTTAATCCAGAAGTTGTGCAAGCCATCCGGACCAGGACTTTTCCAGTTCTGAGCCATTTGGATTGCACAACTGACGTCTTCAGGATCAATAATGACTGACCCCATGGTTTCAATGGACTCGCACTCATGCTCAACAATGCGCATCCAATCGCCCTCCGTGTGCTCGACAGGCACCGACCAGATGCTGCGCCAGAAGTCAATCATGTCACTAGCATCAGGTCGTTGACCACCATTCACACGTTGATCGGTTCTCTCCCAGTTTCGGTACACCTTCCTTTGGTCACTTTGGAAGAGGCGATTCTGCGAGTACCTATCCACACGCGCCTTGTAGCGACGGATACGGTTTGCCCACGCATAGACCTTCTGCTTCAGAAAATCAATTCGTTCCGTGACACAAGCCAAATATTGCTGGGGCCGAATACCGGTTCCAGCAAAGGCTTGGTTCACGTAACGCATGACCCGGGGACGATTATTTCCCCGGCTGAAGCAGACCAGCTTTGCAATGAGAGTCCTAAACGTGTTGATACGCCGCTCGATTCTCATTTGCCATGCGGGTACATTTGTGACGGGGCGTGCCGCACGGTCAGAGTCCGGGAATTATTATTATTATTATTATTTTGGTGTTTTTTTTATTCTCAGCTTTAAGCTGGTAATCAAGATTAACTACGGGCACTATGACCAAGCAGTTAATCCGTTGAACATAAATTACTTATATATTTATATTGTCCAAGTTGTTTTGCGGTTCGTCTTGAAGAAACCTTCTGACGATGCGACAGGTGTTTAGTATGGCCGCTTTTTGCATGGTAATAAAAGAATTTTCTGGAAGACCTAGCTGACGGATGCTTTGGTGAAGATGTTTAGGAATAATTCCAGTGCTGGAGAGTACTAACGGGACGATAAATACTTTATCTAAGTTCCAAATTCGTATAACCTCCTCTTTGAGCTCTGAGTACTTGTGGATTTTGTCTGAAATAGTTTTTTTTACGTTATGAATATTGGGTATGGCTACATCTATCAAATATCCGGTTTTATTTAATTTATCAACGAGCGTTATGTCCGGCCTGTTACAATAAATAGTTTTATCTGTTAATATTGCTCTGTCAAAATACATTTTGTGGCTGGGGCTCTCTAAAACAGATTTAGGTGTGTACTGATAGTATGGTTTTACTTTTGAAGGTATTAGTTTATGTTGTATCGCTAGTTTTTGGTGAATGTAATGTGCTACTTGATTATGGCGGTGTGTGTAGTCATTTTGTGTAAGAACTGGACATGCGTTTATGATGTGTTGTATGGTTTCCGGATATCTATGGCATTTTCTACATCGATCGTCTTGTGCGTTGGGATCCTTGATTATAAACTTCTTGTAGTTTTTCGTGTTCACAATTTGGTCTTGGATGGATATTAGAAAGCCCTCTGTTTCTGGAAATAGATAGCCGAGTTTGAGCCATTTATTTGATGCTTCGGCGTCTATGTGACTTTGTTCCAGGTCTTGTACATGCTTGCCATGAAGTTGTTTTTTCCGCCAATTGTTGTATTTTTGCTTCTCACTATCTTGTGCTGTATTAATGTGAATGTCAGTGCAACGGAGATTAAGTGGTGTTAGATTATTATCGGCTTCTATAACAGTTTTGTGTAAATCACTTCCGGTTGACTTTTGGTAGAAAAACTTTCTTAAGTTCTGAATTTGCGATTCCCATAGAATTTTGATATCTGTCAGACCTCTGCCACCATGATCTCTCTTAATTGACATCCTCTCTATGGCCGACTTCGGATGCAAGTAATTGTGTCTCGTCAGTATACATCTGGTCTTGATTTGTAGGTTATTAATATCCGTACTAGTCCACTTAATAACTCCAAAGGAATACGTCAACACTGGTACTGCATATGTATTAAGGGCTTTGAACAAATTTTTAGAATTTAGGTGTTTTTTGCAGATGAGATTTACTCTACGCATGTATTCAGCAACAAGTTCTTTTTTTATCTGGGTGTGATTTATATATCTGTTTTGTTTTATGCCTAGGTACTTATATGTATCGTCAATTTCCATTGAATGTATACTGACTTCTTCATTTATATTGTAATCTCCTGATATAACTTTACCTTTCTGTATATGAAGCGTTTTACATTTTTCTAAACCGAATGTCATTTTAATATCTTCACTGAAATTGGATGTTATATTAATTAAGTTTTTCATGTCATCATCTGAATCGGCATATAATTTTAAGTCATCCATGAACATAAGGTGAGACACTTGAAGCTGTTCAGTAACTTTATACCCGCTATGAGAATCCGCAAGTATCCTCGAGAGAGGATTTAGTGCTAAACAGAACCAAAGAGGGCTCAGCGAGTCACCCTGGAATATGCCATTTCTGATTTGAATTTCTGAGGTTGTGATTTGGCTACTATTGTTAGATAGTGATAAAACAGTTCTCCATCTGGACATAGCCTCTTCCAGAAATGTAATGATTGTAGGGTTAATTTTATAAATCTGTAAAACTCTTATTAACCATGAATGTGGAACGCTATCAAAAGCTTTTTTATAGTCTATGTATGTTAGGTGTATGTTTCTGTTGTGTTTGTGAGCATGTTTTAAAATTGTAGAGTCGATGATCAATTGTTCTTTGCAACCTCTGTGATTCTGTCTGCAGCCTTTCTGTTCCTCGTGTAATATATTGTTAGACTCTATGTGTTTATTAATCCTTAATGTTAGACAAGATGTTATCAGCTTATATAAGGTCGGTAAACAAGTAATTGGTCTGTACTGGGATGGGTTGGATGTTTCTGAACTTTTTGCGAGCATATGGGTTACACCTTTAGTGACAAAGTCTGGTAGTTCTTCTTCCCCTTTTATTAATTCCGTTATTCTTTTGGAAAGTAATTCGTGAAGTGTGACAAATTTTTTGTACCAGAAATTTTGGACCCCATCAATTCCTGGTGCTTTCCAATTTTTGAATCGTCTAGTTACTGCCTCTATTTCGTCTTTTGTTAGATCTTCGAACTCCATTTCTTCTAAACTATTCCACTTTCTTTCCTCTCCCTTTATCCATGTTGCTTCTTCATTATGTATCTGTTCTTTCTCCCATAAATCGGCCCAGTAATCTCTTATAATTTCTTCTGTAGGTAATATAGTTTCTCCTATTGCGTTCTGTTTACTATTTAATTTTCTGTAAAAACTTTTTTCACTGGATGCGAAAAGTTTGTTATCCATTTTTCTGTTAAGTGCTTTCAGGTAACGAGATAATCTGTGTGATTTAAGAGCTAATTTCTGTTTGAGGGTATCTAAAACATCTTGTGGTGTGGAATTATTGTTTTCATGTGTTGAGTGTTTTTTGTTTTTCTGCAGAATGTTCTGTACTGTACGTGTTAGTTTATCAGACCTATTGTTATTGTTAATGTACTGTGTAAGTCTTGCTATATCTGCCCTTAAAGTTTGAATGTCGTTTTCTAATCGGATCTGCCATGGCTGCTTTTCCGCGGAAGATTTGAAACCCTTTCGTGTAACGTTGATCTTATAGCCTAATTTCTTACAAATTACTATTGCACTACAGTAAATAAGTGTATGTATGGATGTGATGTTAAGGTTTTCTTTAGTGAAGTGATGGAAAATATTTCTGTTAAATAGACCAACAAGCTTGTAAAGTTCCTTGTTTTCCTTGAGTCTGGGGATTCTTGGTCTTTTAGAAGGGTCTATATCTTGGTACTCTTCCAGTTCTTCTTCAAGTTGATTTAACAAATCTTCTTCCAATTCTAAATCCTTCCTCTGTCGTGGTATATTGCTAGTCTGCGGTGTCATTTCTTCTGCGTTACATGTTAACTGTGTTGAGTTTGATATTTGCGTGTCGGTTGTAATAAGTGAGTGCTCTGGAACGTTCAGTGTGTTAGCACTAGAGCTTTCAATCCGGGATTCTAGCTCTTCGGCAACTTCTTGCTTAATAACATTAAGCCTGTCTTCATGAATGTATCTACTTTTGAAAATCAATCTTATCTGATCAGCTATTCTTTGCTCCGTTACGTGTGATAAGTGTGGGTAAGTATTTATAAAAGCCTGGTGGACCAACGGTCTGTATGCAGTTAGGTTAGTTCCTAATTGTGTTGTTCTGTAGAAAGCTCGTGCAATAGTCTCGTTATGGTCTCTGGACCATCTCATTCTCGATTGACTTTTATGTGTTGAAATTTGATTTGTCTGAGCTGTGTTTTGAGGAATATGTTTTGTGTTAGCAGTGTTAGTGTCTTGAGTGTATGTATTTTTTATGTCAGATTCTACTTCTTTACGAATGCGATCTATAGTGGTTTGTGGTATCATTCTTTTCCTAATAATTGCTCTTCGTTGGTCTCCTATTCTTTGTCGACTAACTTCTTTCATCTCAGGGAATTTTTCAATGAATTTCACATGTAAAGGTTCTAAGTAGTTACTTAAGTCGTTTTCTAAATGGGTGACATAGAAATACGTGCGCAAGATAAATTCATTCATTTGTTCTGTCCATTTCTTACGCACTTTTACGCTGCTAACAATGGGTGCAGAATCAGAGACAGAACAAGTCTCCTGCACAACATCATCAAGCTGCATACTACTAGAAGTTGAGGGTGTAGGGGATCGTCTATATGACGTCCCTGATGAACATATGGATGGAATTGGGCTATTGTTTGAGGTAGGTGAGGATGCGCTTTGGCTTAAAGTGGGACTAACAGCTTCATTATTAACCGGTCTATTGTCTGTTTCGGCTGTCGCAATTTTATCGGTCGAGACCCGCCTGTTCAATCTCGTACCGCCGACGGACCGCATGCTGAAACACCCAGCATCGGCTCCAGGTGCGCCCCGGCGATCGCCCCCGGGCAGCGACTCTAAACGTAATACTTTCTTTGACCTTAGCTCCATTTTTAAATGGGTTACCTTTGCCTCGTTAGCTACGTAAGTTTCTATAGTACGCATGTCCGCCCCCCACGTGAACCTGGTGTTCGGCTCGGACGTAAGGTAGGATTTTAGGGGGCTTATTATTATTATTATTATTATTATGTTGGTACATGTTCAATTCACGGGTCCATGGGGACCCGGTCCTTTGAAGCTTGCGTGGGGCCGAAGCCAACACGTAGAGGCTTTTTGGTACCATATACTCTAATTTGAAATGTGTACATCTGCCGGGTTTTGTCTCTTGATAAATAATAAATATCTACCCAAAGACAACACCCGGCAAATGCAAGGACTATTGTACAGATAGTAAAAAAGCAAAAAGCCAGGCTATGGGGGGAATTTTTGGTGGACTGGTTAACTGGTCTATTGCCTGAGACAACGGACGTCTGCCATGCAAATTGTCTCAATATTTACTCTCCTGGCAGACGGTGACTAGCCGCTCACTAAATGGGCCACCCAAACGTGCTGACGCGTAAGGCCAGCAAAGGCGGCAACATGGCCGTGAGCGGCTCAGGGTGTCGAGAGGTGTGCACCGCTTTCTGCTCGGTGGTTTCCCACCTCACCAACTCGCGACTTAGGCATCTTTCACTTCCACCCTGCGAGCATTCAGCTCTAACGCCCCACTCCGGACGGCCGGTTAAGGCAAGCCAGAGGTGAGAGTCCTGCGGCCCCCGCTGGGGTCCACTCCAGCCGGCCAGTGAAGGCAAGCGGAGATGGAGGGCCTGACCGACTCTCGGGGGAACTCGGGTCCGTGGTGTCGCTACACACCAACAGCTCGCCACAAGCTGCCCTGCGGTAACGTCGGGTTAACCCGTGGTGTCGTAACGCACCAACAACTCATAAGAGCCGCCCCTGCGGGTTTATTATTATTATTATTATTATTATTATTATCTCTTTTATTTGGCAGCAACTGGCATAGCCTATTTATTTACGGACAGCCCTAACGCACTACCAGCCCATCTATCTGGCTCGCACGCCTATCCGCTGAATGCGACGCGTAGTTGACTGCGGTCAATTATTCGATCAATATTTGAGCTTAAGCAGGATTCTGATACGCCTCTCGGTGATAAGAGATCACTCTGCTGGAATTAAGGAGTTTAAATTCATACGTCAAGTCGTGCAATGCCTGGTTTTGGACTGTTCAGAGCGGAAGCTCTGTTATCTCTGATACGGTCTGAGCCAACAAAATGCAATTAGGTACTTGTTTCTAATGATGGAGTTCTTTACAACTGCGACAGTATTCTGCAGGAATAAAGAAAGACGATCACATTTTTTTTACTAAATTATTTTTATGTTGGACAGCCCCTTGTGTGTGATATTAGACGTGTTCGTGTTCACGACGCTGTTTTTGCCTGTAAACCATTTACTTAAATGTTCTAGCACTAAGCATGAATTACTTACTGGACAAAAATTAAAGGGTATCATCACAGTGAAGAGAAACGGTCCTAAAAGATGACGTGATCGAGTCATCGATCATCAATGCCATGATGATGAAGTTTCTATAGGATTTCGGTGGTTCCCCCTCATGAGTTATCGTCTTGGCGTGGCGAGGGGGCTTAGTACCGGTGGTGGGGTGGATACGCCGGAAAGCCAAGAGAACTCAGGCGTGGCAGTGTGGTGAACTTGGTCCCCCACCCGCTGCGGCCCGCAAGGGCGACGTGGGGCTGCGGAGCCAGTGGGGCCTGAAGGCGCCTTGAGGCGCGTGGTTGGGGCCGCGGCGCAAAACCGGTTGGTGGGGGCCAGTCATCCGAGGCTGATCCCCCCTGTGCATCGCGGCCCGGCGGGGCCGTACCGCCGGTTACGGCAGCGGAGCCGCCCTTTGGGTGGCTCGTGGTTGCGGGCCCAGTAGGGTCTGCGAACAGTGGGTGCCAGCGGGCCGGAGTGCGGGGGTGTTCTGGCTTGCATTGCACGGCGTCCACCGAGACGGCGAAAGTGCCTGCGTACTCCAGACGCGTTCGTGGCCTCCCCCCTTCGTTGGGGGGTCGGTTGGAGGGGGCCCCATTAGGGGCTAGCACTGGCGGCAGAGCAGTGCGGCATTACTTACGGTAGGATCCAGCTTCGCCACCAAAGTGCCACGGTCGAGTGCCGTGGGGTTTTAGTCGGTAGGAGACCGACATAACCTCTTCGTCCCCCCGGGCAGCGAGGTATCCATGAGGATTTCCCCACGAAAAAAAAAAAAAAAAGGTTAGAGAGCCCCTTGCGTGTGATATCAGACGCGTTCACGACGTTGTTGGGTTGCCTGTAAACCATTTACTTAGGGCGCGTACACATAGAACATCCGTTTTACAGGATCCGTTTTACAGGATCGGATTGCTGCTTATTTTGTCGGATCGGTATTTTTTACTGGATCCGGAATACTGTATTCTGTGTGAACTCGCTCATACAACTACATACGCTAATAACATATACGTTTAAACGGACCTGTAAAACGGATGTTCTATGTGTACGCGCCCTTAAATGTTCTAGCACTAAGCATCTCTCTAAAAGATCACGTGATCAAGTCATCGATCATCAGTGCCATGATAAAAGTTTCCCTAGGATTTCGTTGGGTCCCCCTCATGAGTTCTCGCATTGGCGTGGCGAGGTGGCTTAGTACCGGTGGTAGGGTGAATACGCTGGAAAGCCAAGAGAACTCAGGTGTGGCAGTGTGGTGGACTTAGTCACCCACCCGCTGGGCCCATAAGGGCAACACGTTAGGTTGCGGGCCCAGTGGGACCTACAAGCGCCCTGATGTGCGTGGTGGGGCCGCGGCGCAGAATCGGTTGACCCCATAAAGGAAGACCACCATCCATGAGGATTTCCCAACGAAAAAAAAGGTTTCGTTGGGTGCTGGCCGCCTGGAACCAATTAAAACCGACTAGGTGTTAAGTGACACGCTATTACGAGAATTTTCAGGCATGATTGCTTACCACCACAGAAATATGTATTCCTCGAAATAATTTCACATATTTTGCATAATATACCGCGTATACAGCGGCAGTCATCCTCATCCAATTGATACGTGATTCACAATACCAATACATTGTGTAGGTATTCTCGTTTAGGCAGAGAGACACGATGAATATACTGCCGTCTATAAGCTTAAAGGCCGCTTAGTGACATTTGACCATTTTTCACTTTTAAATATGGAAATATTTAAAAAAAAAAGCTCTATCGATCTGTCTAAGAACGGTTATTCTATCTTTTACCGTTTCCAAGATATTTTTTTATTAAAGGCCGCTTTATACAGAAATAATATATTTTACATCGCTTAAAGGTGGCAAAACAGCTAAGCAAGATTAGAAGGTAGCTAAATTACTTTAACGTTTGGATCGCCTGAACAATTTGACTATCAATGTTTAGCTAAAAAACAGTTCTAAGTTCGCAGTAAGTTAGAAGGCAGCAAAGTATTTTTAGTCGCTTTCTAGCTTGGTTAAGTTGAGGTGTAATATACCTTGCATAAATAAATTGAAAGCGGCAAAGCTCTTTTAAATATCTTGAAGGCAGTAAGAATCATTTAGCGGCCTTCAAGCATTGCATTGTTTCTACTTTTACAATAAATAAACTAATTAAGAAATCCATGTTAGTCCGTACGCAAAGTAAAATACATATTTTTTACAAAGCTTTACTTAGCAAAAAAACCGCTTAATATCAGTACATCTCTAAAAAGCGGCAAACTCACAAGCCCCCGGGCGGGGCGGGTTGCGGCTGTTTAGTGCAAAACAAATTACACACGGAGGAGAAAGTTCGCTGGTGTGGCGTTTCCCGCTAAAATCGTCACTAGTCATGGCGGGAAGGTTTCCAAGGTACGTATTATATTTTATTTACGAAAATATTTCAAAAAATCTGTAATTATTTTTGTTTACTGCAAAATTGTATGGAGCATTGACAAGCAGCCGACTTGAGTCAAGCTAGCCACTATGAATTGAGAACTGAATGCAGTCGAACGATGTTTTTCGTTCCCACGTCAGATTGGTGTATTTCGCTAATGTACTACAGAAAGGGGACACTGTACCTGATGTCATCATCAGGCACCATTGCTGCATTGCATAAATAGCATCATTGCTATCCTAGCCAATTTCGGCTACGGCGACCGCTTGACTTGGCTGTGGCTGCCATTCGTGGGATCGCATGTGGCTTGTGTAGCCAATCTTATTGCTGAAGACCCTCGCACACTGCTGGCATGTTAGCACACGTTGAATATATTTATAATTGATCGCCTTAGGTGGTCGGGCTTTCAATTTGTCGCGTTTGGCATTAAAATCAGCGCACCGTCGGATTTCGAAACAGTGGACCTTGACTTTGACCAAACACCTCCATTTGGACCGTTTGGCCGCCTGCTGCTCCCACTGCGAGGGCTCTATGCCACAGTTCTTCATGTGGGCTTAAAGCACATGTTTATACCTGAAAATTTGTCCGCCATGCTTTCGCTTGCCTTCGTCAAGTTCTGAGTATAAGATGCGCTTAGCCACTCGCTGCTCCGCCATACGTAATACATGTTCAATGCCACCCAAATTGGCTCTTCGCAGCACTTCGGTATTCCGTACATAGTCAGACCACCGAATGTTTGATAATTTTAAAGCTAAGGTGAAAACGATCAATCATTCGGATGTGCAGGCGGTATACAGTTCACATTTCAGCAGATTACAAAATGTTAAGCAGAACAACTGCCATATAGACCGAGATCTTGGTGGCCAGTTTAACATCCTGGGAGCGGAAGACCTTGATATCCAGCTTACTGAATGCTGCAGCTGTGGCATTAAATCTGCTGTTTATCTCAGCATCAAGGTCACACTTGGATGTTACTGTGCTCCCCAGGTAGCGAAACTTATCAACTTGCCTCAGCTCGTCCTCACCAACTTTTATATTCAGCGCCTCGTGATCGTGCATGTCCAGGAACATCACTTCCATCTTGTCGATGCTGATTTCTAGGCCGAATTTACGGCAAAGCTTTTGAAAATTGGACAAGAGCTGCTGCAAGCCCGCTGAGGATTCAGCTACAAAACCAAATCAGTGTACATGAACTCCGTAACTATAGTGAACGACACCTCTGTGGAGGCCCTGAGCCTTGATAGTTTGAAAAGGCCGTCGGAACGGAAATGAATACGGATTCCTTCTGAAGAAATATGCAAAACATCTCTGACTACAACTGCAAAGTAAAGCGCGAGCAGTGTGGGCGCCGAACCGCACCCTTGCTTCACCCCACAGGTAACCGAAAAGAAGTGAGACTGTTCGCCGCTGACAGCTACACAATACTCCATGTCATCATGCAGGAGCATAAGTAGCCTAACAAACGTCTCAGTGCATCCCAATATTTCCAACACCAGCCACAGTGCTTTTCGAGGCACACTACCAAACGTTTTCTCCAGGTCTACGAAGCAGAGATACAATGAGCGACCTGTTCTCTTGTTTTTTTCTTGGAGTTGGCGCACTGAAAAGATGGCTTCACAGGTGCCTCGTTCTAGTCAAAAGCCAAACTGCGTCTCTTTCAAGAGCTTTTCTGAGAGTTCTAAAAGGCGGTTCAAAAGTATTCTGTCAAAGACTTTTCCGGGGACTGATAAAAGCGAAATACCACTGTACGAGTTACAATCAGATCGATCTTCCTTGCTCTTATATAGAGCACTAATGCGAGAAACTTTGAAAGTTGAGGGGACCTGTTCTTTCTCCCACATAAGAGCAAATAATCTCCATACAGCCGAGTGCGACCGTTGAGTAAGAGAACGTACGTGTTCCCAGTCAGTTGATCGGGCCACATTAAGCAGAGTGTTGAAATGTTCAGCCCATTGCTCGAAGATTTCCTCCTTGCTTTTCAGAAGGCCTTGACCATTTGCTAGTTATAAAGGCACTCTTGCAACAGACGTCGTACTTTTCGTGTCAGCGAGCCACTGCTAGTGACGAGCCCTCTCCTGCCACCATTTGTCTTTTCACTTCCTTGTTATTCGACGCAGCTCCAGGTCACTTAGCCGTATCTCTTCAGTACCTGAGCTATAATGCGCTTGAGGAGTTTCCGACGTGTGCCTACTACACCAGTTAGAACACTATCATTTTCATCAAACCAATCCTCGTTTTTACACATTTTCAGACCCAAAGCAGATTTAGCAATGTTTAAAATATGAGAAGATTGAAACCGCCAGGCGTTTTCGATATCCCCGCTCTCAGTACTTGTAGTACTAAGTGCTCTCGTTTAGTCACTTAGTTGGTGGTCTTAACTAAGCAGACTAATCCACTTATTCATACAAAACTGAAACAGTTCTTCAACATCACGTTAGCCCTTGTTCTTTGCATTGCGTTCGTTTTCATGAATAACGGGGTAAGTACTTACTTAGTTTTGAATTTGAAATGGATTTTTTGTCCTTTTTTTACATTTGTGTTTTTAGTTGATTCTGTTTCTAATTACAGTGAATAAGAACATGTCAAATGAGCATAATTTAAGTGACAGTGTATTTTTTGGCTGAACTTGTTAAATTTTTTATGATTTGTAATATAATTTTGTGCAATATTTGGTGTAATTGTTTAAGTTTTTGATGTCTTTTTGGAGTTTCATGGTTATAAATTGACCTTTCTTTGTAAAATGTTTGCTTTTTTTTGTAAGTTAGCGTATACTTTGTAGGATTTGAAAGAAACTTATGGTGATCATGCTAGCCTAAATAGCAGTTATATGAAAGGGTTTAATAATTTACCGCTTTTCAGCTATGCACAACTGTATCAAAAGTTATGATGAAACAAAAGTAGAGCAGTTAAACCACATCAACTTAGCTAAAAGGCGGCATTGTGTAGTTAGCCGCTTTATTGTTATGAGTAAGATCAATATAAAATTGTTCAGTTCTAAGTTTAAAATACGCTAAAATTAAAACTGCTTTATAGCTAAGTAAATGTTGCTGTTTTTAAAAAAAATATTAACTGTTAAGCAGTCAAACCCTTTTAGCCGCTTTTAAATTTTGTACACTTGAAGTTTTTTTCAAAAGTTTCCCATTACGGAAGGAAAATATGTGTTTAGTTTAAAGAGTATCAACATCTGTCTGAATTAATCAATTTCATGTGAAAGTAGATGAAAAAACCGTTCTTTTGGTGTATGACACACATTACTCTCCATTTTGGTTACGGAGTAGCATCGGTTTGAAAATTTTGCCGCTTATTTCCTCAATAACTCAAAAGTAGTTTTTGTCACTAAGCGGCCTTTAAGCTTATAGACGGCAGTATAGTGTACGTTTTTTGAGCATTTAAAGTGATATTCGGCAAATTGCACATTTCTTTTCGTAACTCAAGTAAGCCCACATTTGACCACAATCTGATCGTAAGTGATAATGTGGTCTAAGGTGGTACATACATGCCGGTCTAACATATTATGACTGTTCACTCTTTTCTTGAAGAGGCCCAAGTTGTATTGCTGTGGATACATCTGAGCAGGAAGCTCATTCCACTTTTTTGCTGTTCGCATTTTGAATGTGTGACCAAAACTAACAGTGCATATTCCTAAGATATCAACAACATAGGGGTGAAAAGTTAGTTTGCGTCTAGTGGTCCGATGAAAAGAGGAGCTGGTGGAATTAGGCTCCTTTGCACATAACGGAAACTTGATAAAAGTAGCAAGATATTTATCTAAAAATATACAGGAAAAAACTAACAGGTAACTCTACCACCAGTTTGGACGTCGTTTCTATCGGACAAAAAGAATACAGCAAGGAATTCAATGGTGTTTTCAACATAGATCGTTTACAATTATTATTCAAGAGAGAGAGAAAGCATCATGGCCCAGTCGTTAGACACTGTGGCTCAAAACCCTCTGGTCCCGAGTTCATGACTGTCTTGTGTTCATTGAATAATATGCGGCTAACTCTCCGGTGTTGGAAAACACCGATAAAACCGGATAGCGGCAATCTTGGCTCTTACTACATTGGGCTCGAATTCCCTCCGAAAAATGTGCGCTTCTGAATGTTCCGTTCACTATCACGGAATCTGTGTGCCTCTGGGTACTTCGTTTGAAATATGGTCGTGAGGATTGTATGTATGTCTTATTCAAATTCCAGAGTATAAGTACAATCAAATGTTCACTTTGAACCCTGTCCCTAAGACTTGAGCCCCGTTTCAATTTTCCACACGATTTTTTCGGAACCCACTACCCTTTGTGCGACAGACTCTTCTAATTGGATGTTCGCATAACCTACCGGATTCAATTCCCGTGCTGTTCACCCTTGAAGCTCGCAACGTTCGATATCAAAGGACTTTAGAGGACACCGATAGTGTTTTTTGATTGGTTGAAAATGGGCGGAAATGACTTTTTTCACGATAGAGGGAGTAATCGTACTTGATGATGCTCTGATGGGAACTACAGGGCGCGGTCCGTTTTGAGTCAAAATTGATAATAGCGCGCACGCGTCTCGAATCGATAAATTTAATGAGCGTGAGTGACATGAGTGCGCTATTATCACTACTGACTCAAAACGGACCGCACTAACAAGTATCGCTAATGCGTTTCTCACTTTTGAGAGAGATTTTGTACTTTTGAAGGCTTTTTCGTTTTATCTTTCCAAATGTCTCATTATACTATGTATCCCTCAAAGTAAATGCCGCTCAATATCAGGTGGTCCGCATCTTTGTTTCCCTTCAAATATTTTTGTTGACTTCTGAATGTTCCATTCATCAGTGTGCCTCTGACTACCCCGTTTGAGACATGATCGTGGGCGGATGTTGTAATAATTTCGTACCATCAGTCATTACTGATGGTACATAAATATGATAAAATGTGTCTGTTGCTTTTGTTGGGGGATTCTGGACAGTGGTTAAACACACTTGTTGTTGTTTTGTTAATACATACTTCATATGAATTGGAAAGTCCTGGACTAGTACAAACAAACTTTCATGTTAATGCATACGAAAATTTGTACTGAGCGGGAATCGAACCCGTAGTAGTCACTCAAACGAGTTTCATTGAAAATATTTTGTTTATGTTGATAAATTATTGTTAATCATTCTTGATCACATTTTCGTCTTACATAAATTTTAACCAAATTAAAGTTTACCTATGTATTACTCTTTTGAATGTTTTTATTTTTTATTCACTCTTTATTGCACAGTTTAAATAATTAAAGTACAAATGGCGGATTTAACGCTTAGAGGCATTCTCTACCAGTCAACCACACGGTCAAACGGAGGAATAAGGTAGTTAATTATTTTTAACAGATACAGTCTAGACTAGAAAGAAGCCGCTTTGTACATATTTATAATAAAAACCTATCTGCACTGAAACCAACTCATATTAAATTTCAAGGAATCACCGTATTTTCTCTTTCTATTACCATTTAAACCCAATATCATTTAAAGTCCTAATTCCTTTAACACCGGGTCCTGCAAACGTGCCTATAACTTTAAATGCGAAATCTCTTCAATTTCCTGGGCAATTCAATACCTTATCTCAAGGGCATAAAGGCTATCGTTAAATAGGGGGGAATCCTTGTAACCCTGGTTTGTGTGCGGTGGAAATTGGATTTCGTATTGGGAACTTAAATTCAGTGCAATGGCCAAGTGTAAGCGCGGGTTCGATACCCCGTCTAGCCGGTTGCCTTGTTGTCCTTTTTTCTATCTTTATTTATTTATTATTTCGGATATAAAAAGACAATTTTAATAGACAGTTAAACATTTAGAATAGCAAGAGTACAAGTTAGCTTATCTATACTTAAATACTAATAATATAAACCTAAAGAGTTTGTTTGTTTGAACTTGAACTCGCTAATCTCGGGAACTACTGGTTCCTATTGAAACAATCTTTTTATGTTGAATAGTCCATTTCTCGAGATAGGCTATAGCCTATAGGCTATATGACATCATCATCGAACAAAGTCGCGGGCGGCCACTAGTCTTGAATAGGAGAGATTTCCTTCAACAAACAAAAATTCCAAAAAAATAAAGTTCAAGACAGTTGCCTATTATACCAGAAGTAAACAATAATAAAGTCACTGTGGACCCTACCCCTTTATTATTTGACTAAACTGAAACCACGTTCTAGAAATTATATTTTTCTAACCCTCGAACGTGACGACGTTTGTGAAAACGTTAATTAAAGTAGAGCACGCCGTCAAACTCAGGCTGTCCAGTAAAATGCCTATAGAACTGAAAGTGACGGCATGCCTTTGTTGTCGAAGGCATGCCATATTGAGGTTAAAGATTTCAGGGGTAACACACCTTGATAGTTCGACTACTGAACTTACAGAGTTGCTACTAGTAATTTCAAAGAAATAAATACAGGGTTTAGGTTGATGTTTAAAGTCAAATTAAAATTCGGTCAAAGTACAAAATAATTATGTCTTTCAAGTTTTTAATAAACGATACCAGAATGTGAAAAGTACCTACACAGTATGTAAAGGTAAAAGGTCTGAATACATACAACCTTGGTGTCTCCAAGGCAAGACTGAATAGGCATTTTCCGGCGTGTTCCACCATCGACCTCGTCACCACCATCTTACAATAAGGCGTGACTAAGGTCAAAATCAAACCAAGAAAAAATTGCTTATGTATTCATTCAATGATCGTAAACCAAGGAAAAAAAAAACATGAGAAGAAACCTAAATAATTTGCGTCATCCAAGGTTTGTATGTTATTACTATAGGTAGTCATTCAGCTTATCAGGATGACTACATACATAAACATAAACGGCCTATATACGTCCCACTGCTGGGCACACTGCCGCCTCACCTCAAATAAGAGCTGCAACAAGCCATACTCAAACGCGGGCTCAGTGCGGATTGTTGGAGGTGTGTGTGTGAGGCAACTGCTTAACGTGCCTTCCGAAGCCCGGAGGTGCCCGAAATGCACATCACTAAATTTCGGTCCGGGTGGTCACCCATCCCATTTCCGAGCCGGCGTGTGTTACTTTACAACAGCGATCGTCGCCACAACTGCGCCACGGGCACCGCAAAAAACAAATATCCGTGAATAAACCTAAATAATTTGCGTCATGCAGGGTTTGTATTTCATTACGACCGTAGTCATTCTGTTAAGCTATTTTATTGAATAACTAATTTTTGCATTTAAATTATCACTAACAATTTATCCTTAAGACTCCTTGTCAATTGTATCTGTTAATAGGTAATGCGTTGGTTGTAAGCGTGGGAGATACATTTTAATGTTTTATTTATTTAATAATAGCGGCCGCCCGCGACTTTGTCCGCGTGGACTTAAGTTTTTTGCCACCGAGTTTCATACAAACTTGCAACCACTATTTTAAACCCTTAGGGATGGAATATAACTTTGTACTAAAATGAATGTAACCTTCAACTTCCAAGGTTTTACGACCAAGCGTACCTTACATATTGGTCATCAAATACTGTCAAAGGGAATTTTGTTCAAAAATAAGTGACTATGATAAAAAACTCACTCATGGGGATAAGGATATATCCTGTTTATTAAAACACCACCATGTTACCTTAAAAATGGTTATAGTGAGTCAACCTTAACACATGCTGTGGCGTAAAAATTTTTAGAGCCTTCCTCAAATAACAGACTACTTACTCAATGCGAACCAGTAGTTCCTGAGATTAGAAACAAACAAACACACAAAGAAACTCTTCAGCTTATGTATTATTAGCAAAAATCTACTACCCACCTTTACTTCTGTGTAGGTTGCTCTTGAATGTTTCTTCATGGCCTTTGATTAAAAAGGTTTTCTAGTTCAGTTTAATATAAACATCTTATTAAACTTTGTTATTTAGTCAAAGCTGTTTAATTTAATAAAATTATTGTAACGACGTGTAGGCGCACCCTAGTTGGTCGCACACATTGTAAGCGCACATGCATCGCGCGTGCGGACTGCATGCCGCCGACGCCGTGTTCCTCAAGCTGCGCGCGCGGGCTGCGCGCGATGCGCGAGCTGCGCGCGCTGCCGACGCTGCCTGCTCTCGGCTCCCTCGACGCTCGTCCACTTGCGACCCAGCTCCGACGGCGAA
The DNA here is from genome assembly GCA_950022985.1 of Udea ferrugalis. Lineage (NCBI taxonomy): Eukaryota > Metazoa > Arthropoda > Insecta > Lepidoptera > Crambidae > Udea > Udea ferrugalis. The sequence goes on along the minus strand of OX465539.1, from coordinate 11,373,671 downwards.
CGCACGCTACTAATTATTTTTCTAAGACTCTGATTTTTCTCAATTGCTTTTGCTTATTTTAGTGTGTTAGGTTTTTTATATTCATTTTTGTAAATAATAAATAGATAGTGAAGTTTAACAACCTCTTTCACTACAGACGTTTGAGAAAATTAACAAACACTGTTTTTATGCAGAAAAGACAATGCAAAACTTGCCAATGTTCTTGGGGCCCAAAAAAATTAATTAAATGTGCAGTGATGAGACTTATTGTACGTGAAAGACCATACACAAAATATATCATTGAAAAATGAAAATGAAAATTCAAAATATTGATTTCTTTAACAATTAAGTATAACTATTTCTTATAAGTGCTATGACACCTGTGGCAGAAGGAGTCACTCTTCTTTACAGAACGTACATTTACCTATATAAATAAGCAAATTTCATAAATGATAAATAAAACGTGTGCGAGTGTGCAAGTTTGAGTGTGCATGGTGTGTGTGTGTGTGTGTGTTGCACTAGTTCTTATTTTTTTACACTAGGACCATTTTTATCGACGCTATAATGAAAGTTATAGATTTTTATTGGGTACACCTTTTTGTGTCAGCCTTTTGCGTTTTCCTTTCAGTGTTAACTAATGTATAAATAACCCGAAGTAATCGTGATCTTCCACAGGAATTGGGTTGAAGAGCCAGCCACCATAGCTGAAATGGAAGAATTGTCGTTACATTTCAACAAACAAACTACAGCCTATATAATAAGTTAAGATTAAAGACTATAGGTTATACTATATGTTGAGTTAATTTTGTTGGAAATCTTAAGGCATTTTACTATGGTTATATAGGATTTGTAAAAATCGTAAGATTGCAAGTTTAATTTATTAGAAGCTACAATTAGAAGAACATTTTTTGTAGTGGCACTCTTTCTTTTACGTCCGTGTGTGGCACTTGGTACAGTAAATTTAAGGAACAAAAGTGTCAATAGAATGTGACTTGTGATTGTGCCATGGTTTAAGAGAAAAGAGAGGTTTATTACGCTAATTTTGTTTTGTACTAAATACAAAGCTTTCAAAGCTGTACAATTTGCAACTCTCCGGTGATGGAAAACACTGATACTAAACTCAAGCAACCTGGATAACTGGTTGGGTTCAAACTCTCTCGGCAAAATGTGTGCTTCTGAATGTTCCATTCACCATGACGGCACAATCAGTATGCCTCTGACTAACCCCATTGGGGATTATGGTCGTGAGGAATACAAAGCTCTCGTTGTACTTTAACGTAATTTTAATACGGTTCTGCGGAAAACTTATACAACTACTGGTAATAACAAATAATAAATAAATATATAACTTACCCTATACATGCTTCTTGAATTGGACCGTAATTCGGTCTTATAATTTCTTGACAAATATACTTCTGACCGTTTATAATTTTTGGATCCACTATCACAAATTCTTGTATGGGAAACGCCCTATTTTCTTCGTCTCTGTAAAAAAATCACACAAAACCCGATTTATAGAATCATAATATTTGGCGTTAGTTGAGAACTTAATTATTGGTTACGTTACGTCAATTAGTTTTTACGTGAAAGATCAACACGGCACATCCACATATACAAACTTTTACTTTTAAAATATTAGTAGGATATAATTTATAAGTAAATGAAAACAAATTGGCATACTATCACGGCTATCCTTTCAGCGGAAACTACCTTTGTTTCGTACTTTTTAGTTTTTTAAGCAATAATCCAAGGTGCACTAAATTAATGTTCAGAAAAGTTTATAATAAGTAAAGTAAGTAAAGTTTAAAAGGAGTAGAACGTTCTCCCTGCGTATGTGTTTCCGGAAACATACAACCTTAGAGTCTTCAAGGCAAGAGTGAATACGCATCTGGATAAGCGTGTTCCACGTTTGGCCTCGTCATCGCTTACCATCAGGTGAGTCTGAGGTCGAACACAAACTCATTTTGAACCTAAAAAAAATTACATGCCTAAAGTGCATCTTTTACTCTAATACCCTTTTTTTTCGTGGGGAAATCTTCATGGATACATCGCTGCCCAGGGGGACGACGAGGTTATGTCGGACTCCTACCGACTAAAACCCCACGTCACTCCTCAACCGTGGCGTTTTGGCGGCGAAGCTGGAAATTCTGATACCCCTAGTACCAAGAGTCCACCACAATCATGAACAGTGCCAAACTAAGGATGAATTTTATCATCCTTTTCAAAGAGATAGATTTTATTATCATTTTCAAAGAGAAGGTATTCCTGTTTCATCGAGTATAAATCTCATCTTATCTTAAGAGAAGTATTATAATTATACTTCTCATCTCCGATTTGGTCAGGAAGAAGAAGACAAAAATAGATACTCACTTTTTGAAATTTTGACATCTTTCTTCGACTGTAACACCGTGTACCATAATTGCTTGACAAATTGACTTCAAGTTTTTACTCTCCACAGAAGTAACCTTAGCAAATTTCCAAAAAGCCATAATGAAGCTTAAGGTTTTCTTGTTTAATGAATCATCATCACTTGACTCTGGTTCATTTGATGCTGAAGGAAGTTCACCTGGGATTACTGCTTCATCGTTATCTTCCTCATTCGGTTTTGTTGCTGGTTTATCCTGATTTTCATCATCACTTTCAGGTTTTTCTTCGTCAGTATTCGTTTCATCAGCGCTTGACACTTGGTTGTCACTGTCAGAGTCTTGATTTTCTCCATCTGCTGGATTATTAGGTGGTTCTTGATTTTCAGTTTCTGGTTGATTATCAGGGAGTGATTCTTGGCCTTCTATGCCTGAGTCTTCAGATTGCTCTTCTGTCACTGGTTCCTGTGAAGGATCTTCTGTAACTGACTCTTCAGCTAAACTGTCTTCAGTTGATAGATCAGGGTTTGTAGCAGTATCACCATTCTGTTCTTCTTGTGGTTTCGGAGCTGGGTGTGCACTCAATAAATAAATACATAGCAACATGCAAAACATGCGAACGAACATTGTCGTAGTTGCAAATCGAATGGCAAATGATTACCATAGGACTTGTTATTTATAACAATTACATATTACTTGAATAAATAAGATCGTTTTTGAAATTGTTATCCTCAAGTTAAGGCGTGTGTCACTTCCAACCAGTTTTTTGTGATTATGTGTATTTTCCTTGATATGCTAGTATTATAATCTAGGAATATCCATATTCACATTCTTTGTTGCACACTATGTTACAACAGATGGTACAAACATAGGAAAATACAGGCTCGGCAAGAAATAAATTGAAATAATTTGTATATATTTTGTACTTTTTACTAACTACTAGGTATTATGGCGTAAATTGAAAAAAAAATGGATCTTGTCGATTCAGGGTGTCACTTCACCCTGTTAGACTTGGCAAATACAACATTTTATATCAATTTTCATAAACAGTTCTACCAAAATATAACCAACGGTTCTCCCTGGGGTTAGTTAGTAGCTCCAAAAAATACCAAATTCCTGTACCGTGAATTCCCTCTGACAATTGCATCACGCATATGAAGCGCCATATCGCTGTTATATCTCCATTATACAGGGTGGCCCAGCGACAGTGGTCCAACATTTTTTTTAGATATAGAGGACATCATAATAAGTCATTTATAAAAAAACATAAGTTCCGCGAAAATCAATTCTTTATAAGTTATGACGTTCGAGTTTCTTTCGAAATGTTTCAACTCCAATCACATAATTCAAATGTTTGGAAACTATCGCACTGAGCCATTTCTTTTGGAATTTAATTTTGAAAGTGTTCCATTGGTTGCAACACTTCAAGTTTTTGCATAGACTTTTATCATACTTATGGACAGTTTTTAAGATCATAAACAAATCATCAAATGCACAAACGTTGCAGCGGTGATTTTTGAAAATTGTATTGGTTTTTGAAATGGCTAAAATAAAAAAAAACATATTATCTTAGAATAAACTAGCACATAATTTAGTTACTACATGACTATTATACTTCTGTACCAAATTAAAAATGACTAAGTGCGATAGTTTCCAAACAAGAGTGAATTATGTGATTGGAGTTAAGAAATTTCGAAATAAACTTGAAAAAATCATAACTTCTAAAGTATTGATTTTTGCGGAACTAATGTTTTTTTAAGCTATTATTCGCTGTAAGAGTGTTCTTATGTAGAGTCATAAATGTTTGTATATAAGATAAGATGAGAAACACTTTATTGCACACAAACACAACAGAGAAACATATATACGTACGTATTATAGTATGATTAATTTGTTGATATTCCACTTATTTTTTTTAATGCGGTGCCCTTACAGGGTGAATGTTCTGAATCAAAAGCTTTTTTTAAGAACTGTAATGTACACCACGAACGCAATAAAAGTTTGAAGTTCGAAGTTAAATGACTTGTTATGATGCCCTCTACCTAAAAAAATATTTGGACCACTGTCGCTGTGCCACCCTGTATATCGTCTGTGCCGCCAATAATTGCCTTATCTATTGTATGGGGTTCATTAAACGCGGTTTCACTCGTAAAATGGACGCTTTTATTGATACGCTAGGGATACAGATATTTTGAATTTATATTGTTTGGGTGTATAGTAAGAGCATTAAATTACGGTTTATGTAGGCACTAGCTTTGCTATCGGAGTTTATATCAGAAACTCTTGTCCAAATTTTTAACAGTCTTCTGTCACCTTTCATGGACAGTACTTCAAATTTCTCATCCATTGGGGGCCCACTGTTCATCATGAACCACCAAAATTGGAATCTAAGTCAAAATCATTGAAAATGTCAGCTTTTTATTATTCAGCAGAGTCTTCAACCATCAAACCAACGATACGTCGACTTTCGGCCAATGATATTAAAAAGAGGTCGTATGAATACGTTACGTCGGTACTGGTGCGAAATCTAAAATTGTCTCCTGGCGTACGCACCTATAATTTGACCGTGTGTACAAGACAGTATGGTTATTTACTAGAGCGTAAACGAGACCGATAAATGTTGCGCAGTGTCGTCTCAAACTGTCAATGCTTTGCTCAGGTGTTCGAAGTTCTGATTTTGGGTACCACTTTTTAGCACAAGTAACCTCTCTACGTCGTTTTTATTATAATATTGCTTTTGGCCCATATAAATTAGCGAGACGCGGACGGCCAGATAATTTTCACGAAAGCATTTTTGCATGGTAGCGTGGGAATAACGTTAGTTTAGAGATAACGTGCATTTTATGTTAAATGATTTAGCATGGCGCTGTTCAGTCTTCAAGTGATACTTCGACCTACACAGAGGAACGTATGATTTATTTCATAACTCCAATATTTCGGTCATTCTCACGATAAGGTGTTCTTCGTATAATTTCCGTCACGATTTTTATTTCGCGAAAAATTCGTTTAATTGGCAATTCAATTAAGAAAAGACAATGAACTAAACATAATTATGTATTTGGCACTTCAATGTGCCGACTGGTTATGGAGTTATGAGGTGACAAAGTTTTGGGTGTGACAGAAATTAGAAAATAGCTTACTTAAGTTTATATTATATTGAAATAAAGCTCAAATAGAAAATAAACAGAATTTAATGGAAAGTAAACCTCACAAGTTATTGTACAGTCTACAGATAACAAAAAAAACCTCTTTAATAAAACAAAAAAATTGCTCGGTAGCCTACCGATAACTGATAATTTAAAAAAAACAAACATTATATATAATTATATTATATTATTATGTAAATTAACCATTTTGGCTGTCTATTTATTAGAAACTCGAACGATAAACAACGGTCTATTTCTTTAAACACAGCGTATAGATCGGGATCATTCTTGATTCTTTCTCTTCTTCGTTGCTGTCTAAGCCTTTGTTGCTCCAAATTCTCCTCTCGATATCGTTTTGGCTTACCCATGTTTTCTGTAAAATAAGAATACAAACTATGGTATATGCTATGTGTACCTACCAAAAAACTTTAAATAGGCACCAATCTGGTATTTTATAATTTCCGTCACGTTTAGCGTGACGGAATAGGGTGATGGAAATTAGGAACACGACGGTATTCATGACATATAAATTAAATGGTAAACAATACAGTATATTGCTACAAATATGAGGTAGCCAACAAATGCCTGCATACGATATTATCACAGACCAGTTTGTATCCATTTTAAAATATTGATTAAAAGAGCGAACGGAAATTAAAAAAGAGGTGAACCAAGCGAATAGAAATTAGGTACTTACGGTCGTAGTTCGCCAACGGAGCAAGTGACACGGGAACGTTTTGGTTGCCTGCCGCGGCGCAACTGATCAAACACGACGTTGCGCTAGGAAAGGGAATTACTTACTCTGCGAGCAAGATATTCGCTACTTTTATACTAGTGACGGAAATTAGGCATGACGAAAGGACAAACTTATTTTTCGGTCTGTCTAAGAAAATACACAAGTTAAACAGAATATTTTTAGTGAATAATAATGCTTAATTATTAATCTTAAAATTGTATTTACTGGAATGAACCAATCGTAACTTATTTAGACACTGTTGAAGGTTTTGTACTTGGATCTGGGTTCCGGACAGCGAACGGAACTTAGGAGAACGACCTAAGAAAAAAAAATTAAGCGCTTTTTTACAAGACGATGTGGCTCAAATTCAAATTCCTAAAAGATGGATGCTAGATCTAGTTCCTAAAAAATTGACAGCTGCAAAATATAACAAACTAGTCAGATATTTGCACGGACGTACCAAAACCAGGCCTGCTGAGAATGACCGATTTCTTTTTCAACTATGTAACCTCCAAAATCTCGTGGGAAATGAACCTTTACATCTCTGACAATATGCCTAAATTGTATGTATTTCCATACTGGTTTTTCCTGTGGATTTGTTTTCAAAGCAGTTTGCTTAGACATCCCTTAAAAAGAAATTTAGTTAACATCATACATTAACTGCCGCACTAAGAGACGTCAATTAACGTTAATGGTTCATTAGACTCAAAATTCCATTTTTCAAAAGAGACTTTATAACAACAAATAACAAATGGAAAAAAGAACTTTTCAGAATGGACAAATTTTGACTTTAATTAACCATTAATTGACGTCTTTGAGTACGGCAGTAACTTAATTAGTAGTTAACGTCAATCGTCATAGCATATGCAACTATTTTCATGTAGTCAGAGCCACAGCTTCATGTACGACATGGTACGTTCAGAAGCGCACATTTTTACCCGACTACGGCCGAACAAAAAAGAGGGTTATACCCAGAGATTTTTACAACTAGTAGGTACTAATCCATGATCAAAAATTTGTAATATCAAAAAAATACTTGAAAAATATGATATGAATTAAACATGAATGCAATAATATTAAATATATTTCTTGATGAAATGATTCCCTGATTTCATTATTTATAAAATACCTAAATGTTTAAATCGCTGACTGGTAAAAAAATAATACTAAGACCGTCTTTTGTACTTTTTTGTGCATTAAATGTTAAATTATTTAAACATGTATATTATGAGGTTCACGTTCTTATTCAAAATTACCACTCAAAATTAAGAACCTTTCAAACAAGCGGTGACAATTCGTAAATAAAACGGAATAAAAATCACAGCAACAAACACTTAGGACAAACTAACACCAATTTTATATAAGTCTTACCAAGAAAATCCCAAGCAATCATACGTCGACCTGTCACCTTTGACAAACGTCACCGAAATCCCTTGCGAATTTGACATCAAACAAAACCAAACTCTACTCATATATCCATAAAGTTCCTTTTCAACTTTTTCAAAAGCTTAAACAGTATTAAAAACGGGTGAAGGAATGTGACCTTTGTGCTAGAGTGAATAGGGGTTAAAAATAAATAAACTGTTGATCTGAATGCTTTAGATTTCGATGAAGGTTAAGTTTCGGTTCTGAGCCGTTATAATATTGGGCTTAAAGTCAGAAGTTGTTAAGAAAACGATTGAAATTGTTTCTAGTTAGAGAATAATAGGAAAGGAGGTGACCGTAGCTTAATTGTGACAGTGGATCGGTAAAGATACTACAAAAGGTATGAAAGACGATATAAAGCAACGTACGCTGGGTCAAGAATGGGATAGGTGGCCCCGCCGGATTATGACCTAGGTATGTATTTTTCTGTCATCTTCAAGCTAACGAAAGTACGTTAGGTCTCAGCTGTAGGCGCTCGATTTCAGTCGTCAAGTTTAGTTGGAGGCTTTAGGGCGGCTAGATAAACTTTATCACACACCTTTTTTTTTTTCGTTGGGAAATCCTCGTGGATGACTTGCTGCCCGGGGGGACGACGAGGTTATGTCGGACTCCTACCAACTAAAACCCCGCCTGTGCCTAGCAGTGTGACGTACAAAAGTGTTAAAAAAACGTTTCAAAATATGACTCAAGAATACATAAAACTTTTTGGTTGAGTTTGCACCCTCGTATTTAAATTAAGCGTGCATTTTGGTGTTAAAATGTTCTCGAGGAATTTTAATATTGTAAGATATTGCAATTTTGGAATGGGAAAAATATTGGCTGTATTTTGGCATGTGAATTGGAATTCAAATAATATGAATGTGATTATGACATGTTGGTATTGTGTGTTTGAAATAAGTGAAACTCATAATATCATCTGAATATAAATCAGAGGTTTTTGAAATATTTAATTCTGAATGTCCCGTTTTTATCACATCATTTCTTGCATATCTTCTTCTATATAAAAATAAGTCGATTTTTCCTTCCTGACGCTATAACTCCAGAACGCAGGAACCGATTTCCACAGTTTTGCATTCGTTGGAAAGGTCTTGGGCTCCGTGAGGTTTATAGCAAAGAAAATTTTGGAAAATTTCAACAGAAAAGCGGGAAAATCTTTTTTCACATACAGCTAAGTCCACGCGGACAAAGTCGCGGGCGGCTGCTAGTATGCTATAAAGTCCACATTAGGCCTGAGCTGTGAGTATAGCTGCTATCGTGGTGTGGTCGTAGCTGTATTTCAAAATACATGATATAGCAGTAACGTTTACTAGCTTCCCATTTTTATCGTTTTTCTTTCGATAATGTATAACAGTCTGCATCTTTCCATTTCGTTTATCGTACACCTTTTTCTATTACTTTTACTTCGACAGCTCAACATTACGGTACAGTTTCCAAGATTTGTAGCCAGTAAAGGTACTAAAAGCGATATTTCATCGAACAAGGGAAAAAAGTGATGTGCTAGTATCGATATTTTTACCATCGATGAAACTGATCGGAAGGAATTAATCAGAACTTATACCGTTGTTCTATGAATGCAAAAATTACTTAAACAACGTAAATGAGATATATCTTAAAAGAAGAATATTCATGTATTTTTGTTTGTTTTTTTATTCATAGGTCTGAGATGGAGCAAGCGTGTCCAGAAGTGTGCCTGTTAACGCTATGACATTTTAGAAAAACAGATTACCTTCAGAAAACAAAAATAAAAGGCAGGTATTGATTCCACTGTTGTTTGAATAAGGTTAAATCCAAATCCTTAACGTTACCTAAGCCTCAAGTAAGTTTTTAATAAAAAGCACATCTCTCTCTCTCTCTCTCTCTCTCTCTCTCTCTCTGTCTCATATGGGTGTAGAACACTGTCTTCGTACTGTGTACAGTCTCGTAAGTTGATTTTCAAAGCCCCAGTTCTTGTAAGGGAATTTAAATGCTTTGTTTGTTTACTTTCAATATTTTTATATCCCTTCGTTATTCCTTTATGTACTTAAACTGGAACTAAATTTCCTATTAATAAAATATAATATAAGTAGGCATTCTATGTTTGTGCAAGCACATCACTAGAATACAGAACACCTTTACTTTACCCTCCATGAGTTATATTTATTAGTTCGCTCCCAAAACCGCTCTATCGGTTTTCAAAGCAGTAAAAATATCGCATTGGAAATCAAATTTATGTATAGCGTGTTCCATAGAATGAACGAAAGCGTGTTAAAATTAACAATGAACAACACAAAACCAAAAAGCCACTTCAACGCTTATTTTAGTAACTAAAAGACATAAATTCAAATCCAATATTTATTTATTCAAGTAAACCATTACACAGTACTTTCGGATCGTCAAAAATCTTAATTTAACCACTTAATGAACATACACATAATAATACAATATATAAACAATACATAAAATACATGAATGTGACTCTACCACCGGCGTCGGAAGGTTGTTTCGACTCAGAAGACCTGGCAAGAAACTCAGCAGTTACTCATTTTCAATCGTCCAATGTTTGACCCTCGTCCAATGATTCCCTTTTCAAAGGGAATGTTTGAATAAACCAACAGAGTCATACAGTTTTGTCATGAAAATAAATAAAACAGAAGTTAGAACAGAGACAAAGACATCACAATTTCAGTCCCATATTTTGTCCTCTCCAAAAAAGCTAGTCTATTCAAAAACTTCACACAAACTTCGCAATCAATACAGTGTATCCCGTTATGGGTCACACGAAGGGTTGACAAGGGCCCATTTGACCACTCGACCCCTACAAGGGTTGCTTACTGTTACAGTTATTTCTGGTTGGTAAATCTAGTAAAGTTTAGTTTATCATTTGCCTTGAAACTGAATATCTTTGGGTAATACGTATATGCCCTGATGCCGAAGTGGTTGTAAAACAGGCTACTGATTGATTTTGTTGTCTGGAAGTAGCATTTTTGTCTTTTGGCCGGTACCTACACATTTGGATCAAAAATTTAAAAATGGCTACTTACAGAGCGCGAATGATGTCTTTGAATTTACTTTGAAGTTTAAGTTAGAAGTGAAGTGATAAATAACATAACATAAACGGTCTAAATACGTCCCACTGCTGGGCACGGGCCTCACCTCAACTCAGGTGGTGCGAGCCATACTCCAACTGACTGACATCGAGCGACGTCAAACAGATGCACGGAGTGATAAACGTATTATTAAAACTGCATGGCTATTGATTAGTTTCAATAGGCATGATGACTGTATTTTTTTTTTGTTTATTATCGAAAGACCTTACATTTATGTAAACAATCCTCAAAGAATCACTTCATCTGGATCAATACCACCAGAGATATCACAATTTGAAATGCACATTTTTGGACTTGCCCAAAAACGCTCCATACAAAAGTGACAGCGATAGTGACGTCACTGTCGCTTTTGTATGGAGCGTTTTTGGGCAAGTCCAAAAATTGTGCATTTCAAATTGTGATATCTCTGGTGGTATTGATCCAGATGAAGTGATTCTTTGAGGATTGTTTACATAAATGTAAGGTCTTTCGATAATAAACAAAAAAAAAATACAGTCATCATGCCTATTACACTTCGCTTTGTCCTCGAAATTAAGAATAACAAAAATGTAGTAAAGCGTGTCGCGCTGGCCATCTACCACTAAAGTTGAAACCATAATCAAGAGAAAAAAAAAAAATGGTTTCAACGTCATATTCAGCTGTCACAGATTGTCAAATGTCATTAGCGTTTTAGTGCTCGCGCCATTCTGCACGATATTTTTTTCTTTCCCAAGTTTTAAACAATTTCAGGATCTTCAGGGATATTAAGCATCAAAAACACAAAGTCCAGGATTTGGGAATGCATAAGGAACGAAAGATTAGAAAAATTAAAGAAAGTTTCAAGTGGAAACTACAAGAACGATCGAGTTTCTGGCGGATACCTGCCTACGTGAAAAACTGCATTTGCATTGAAAGTTTCTCAATATGTGTCTTCTCAATTTCCGAAGACGAATGAAGAATGAGTATAGTTCGAGTGGTTATCACCTTTCTTATCATGAGTTAAAAACTATCAAGTTCTGGTAAGTACCTATTTGAAAAACCATGCATTTGCTCTGAAAGTTTCTAAAAGTCTAGTGTTCCCCTCAATTTTGTGTTTCCGACGACAAATAAAGATTAAGTATAGCTTATGGGGCTATCACCTTTCTAATTCATCAGTTAAAAACGATCAAGTACTGGTAAGTACATAATAACTTGAAAAACCATGCATTTGCATTGACGGTTGCTAAAAGTCTAGCGTTCACCTTAATTGTGTGTTTCCAGAGTAGAATAAGGAATGTGTATAGCTCATAAGGTAATAACTTACCTTTTCTCATTCATTTATTTATTCATTTAAGAACAGTTAAAGACAATCAGGTTGACTGGTAGAGAATGCAATGCATTTGAATTGATAGTCCCCAAGTTTGGTGTATGCCCCAATAGGTTTTTCTCCAAGGAGGAATAAAGAATGTGTATAGCTCTGAGCGGCTATAACCTTTCTAATTACAAACCTATTACCCTATAATTTTGCTCATGCTTGTGTACAATTTGAAGTGATTGTTACCTACCAAAAGCAGTTATACATGTATTATGAGTATGTGCTTATGCATAATTTTGCTCATGCTTGTGTACAATTCAAAGTGATTGTTACCTACCAAAAGCAGTTAAACATGTATTATGAGTATGTGCTTGTGCACAATTTTGTTCATGCTTGTGTACAATTCAAAGTGATTGTTACCTACCAAAAGCAGTTAAACATGTATTATGAGTATGTGCTTGTGCACAATTTTGCTCATGCTTGTGTACAATTCAAAGTGATTGTTACCTACCAAAAGCAGTTAAACATGTATTATGAGTATGTGCTTGTGCACAATTTTGTTCATGCTTGTGTACAATTCAAAGTGATTGTTACCTACCAAAAGCAGTTAAACATGTATTATGAGTATGTGCTTGTGCACAATTTTGCTCATGCTTGTGTACAATTTGAAGTGATTGTTACCTACCAAAAGCAGTTATACATGTATTATGAGTATGTGCTTATGCAAAAGTCTTCATTTAATTATTTTTTTAAATAAAGTTAATACTCTGAGTTTGTGAATGGATTACAGAGATTATTCCAAACTTCCTAACATGATAATGTATTTATATACATTACATTAAGGTATAACCTTAATGAGTGCTCAGTTAATTAAAAGTTTCATATATTAGTGATTTTCAGAAAGAAAACTTAGTGATTATCCGTCAGATAATAACAATTGTGTTACTACCCTATCTGGTCCCGGTGTGGGAAACACCCTGTCTCCGTCGAGGACAGAACAGGATTTCATCCTATTCATGACACCACATAGAATTGAAGAGCCAATAATAATACAGTCAGAACCCACTTATGTCTCATCTTACCCGGAGGAGCAGGATTTGCCTTAAGATTTGCCCAAACATATTAAGGTAAAAAGATCTAAACCATTTCCTTACACTGGGAATATACAAGGCGGAGGTCATAGACAGACACTGCATACCAGAAGATGCCAAAGAATTGGTGCCCTGTCTCCATTATGCTGAAATGGCTCTTTCTAATGTAATACTTTATAAAAATCAGGAATAGACACTGGAAAGCTCATTTATGACTGTTTTTTGTACAAACAGAAACAATGCTAAGGAGAAAATATGTGTGCTCTTTCATTAAAAAGATATCAAGGATCAATAATACACAACAAAAATACATGAAAATATAATTGGTGACACTTAGGCAGATACTTCAGGCGGCTGAGGCCATTAACAGGTCTGTGGCTGATTTTAAAAACAACACAAAATATCAAGATGAGATAAAATAGCATGAGATAAACTTTATTGCACTAAGAAAACAATCACATTGCAAAGCTTACAAAGATTTAGTTCTACAATGTAGGCGGCCTTATCGCTAAAAGCGATATCTTCCAGACAACCTTTCAAGCAATTTTTTAATAAACTGAATGCTTCCACTTTCACCACCAGGCAGGTGGTGAAAGTGGCTTATAATTATTCCCGTACGGGAATAATTTTAAGGCGTCTGCCTGCCAAGGCGACACCTTTGACATTGCCGACGAGCTCTTGGTATCACCAGCGCCGTCATGCACCGCCTGCAGCGCCGCCGCAACGCTCTCAGATTTGCAACACCGCAAATAATAATACTGGTGAGTCATTCAGACAGTCTCTCATTGATCATTGGTGGAGCCAGTTGTTCTGTCATGGATTGAGGTTTATAAATAACCTGTTTACCAAACCAATGTACCACCTTCAGCAGAATTAAGTTCCGCAGAATTATTTAAACATGAGAAGTCTGATGATGATTCATTGAAATAATCAGTTTGTATCTAAGTAGTACTTACCCAGGTGTAAAAGTAGATTTACTTAAATTGAACTTAGATAAAAAGTTTATAAAAACCAACCACTTTAAATTGATGATTTAGGAACCACTTAACAATTTGTTTCAACGGATTGTTATATTACCATAGCATCCATTGAATTAAAAGACCATTTTTATTCTTTGTTTATCTAACTCAAAATATGAATCTTTTTTTTTTGAGTTCACTGTGGGCCTTTTGGTTTGAGCACTGCTCCTTTGGTTTTTTACCAAACTAATCAAACCAGCAACAAATCCATGGTCTATGTATCTACTATTAGCTTGAATGATATTATGTTGCATTGGGACCTCATATAATCAGTGTATCAGGTTAAGAGTTAGTCATATATGACAATAAAACCCATTTAGGATTCTTAATTGTCACCAAACATTGTCATGTTGAACTCATCGACCAGAAAAGATATAACATTTTAAATGAAATCACAAAAATTACAGGACTGCAGCAATGCAAAATCAAAAACCAACTACCTAGTGGGTCTTTTACCTTGCATGCCCGCCCAGCCATTCAATTTGGCTGGTTCTCTATTGAAGTATTTGAGATGTGTAAATATCTTGTATTTCAACATACAAATGATTATGATGAAGATATGAATTTACCTGACCACCTTCAAGGAGACTTTAGTTAAGTGGAAAAATTCAGTAAAACATTTTTTGTAAGTAAAAAGGGGGGGGGGGGCTGCATACAAGAATAGACGGCAAGTGGGCAGTGGAGTTTTTTCCAAAAAAGATTTTTACATCAACTAACTAGAAATGCTTGGTGCATGTAATGCCAAAAATAGCGGTAAGTAATTTAAAATTATCATGAAAATTGACAATACAACGGAGATTATATATAAAAAAAGGTGAGGTGGCGTCAGGTTCCCTCACAACTTTCTAAATAACTAGAAAATTCTGGCAGTGGCGCAAACGTCGAATACTACACGTTTGCCTCCTGACATTGAATAGAAATTATGTGAAACTGCCTCTGATAAATTTGTCTCCCGACGTAATCTTAGCTTCATCATCAAGCAACATTGCGATACTACGTTTAAAAAATGGTTTAACTTATCATAAGACAGTCAAATCATATTAACTTCTTGGAAGCTGAATTGATATAATTTATTAAATATTCTATTGAATTATGGAGCGAATTATGGTACCATTGTTATCATTGTTAGTAAGTTCAAAAATAGACTTAAATTCGAGTACAAAAATAACTTATCAGGCGGGTTTTATAAAACCCTTCCTATGCCAAAGTATAATTAGACATGTGATCCAGCTTTACTTTTAGAACTCGCAGTAACTCTGTATCATAAAAGTGATTTAATTTTTTTAAAATTTAATGGAGTTAATGTAGTTATTTCAAAATATATATTCATCAAAATACTAGATTAACTTGACATCTAGGTTTACTTGAACCCTGTTTTTTTTTAAAATTTGACTTCCTTAACTAGTCGACCTCCGTCCTGCTGAGGCTTTTAAATTTTATTTGGATAAATCATGGACGATTATATAAACAACGAAAATATTGTTTTCGTCAGTTTTCAATAACTGTACAATCTCATAGGGTCTCAAACTATTAGTCGGTGGATTATAGGAATCCTAACAGGATCCTAACCGAAAGTGAGATACATACATCTTTATTCATTGTTCATTCGACCAGACATGCAAGTACCTCTGCTGTACTCCGGTGTTAATTAACTTTATAGAGTCACAACTGGTTGGAGTGAAGCTTCCTCTGTTTGCTAAATTCTATCAAAGAACAGTTTAGGAAGCTCCTAGGAATGTTATGCACATTCTTTAATGAATAAATGAGTCAACAACAACTACGGTATTACTGAAACTCATAACATAGTTGCAATATTATGTTGTAATATTTACAATAATGTTACAGTTATTTATTTGTATTAATATTTTTCTCAGAATGCTTACTTAACTACTGTAAGCAACCTACTGTTTTTTTTTAGGTTTTGTTTTTTTGTTTCATATGATACCTATGCTTCTTTACATCCCTTCATTATGCACATAATACTGTACTGCTTTCAAAGTCTACATTTTTGTTATTCTTAATTTCGAGGACAAAGCGAAGTGTAATTGATAATTAAACGAACTTACCTTAAGTGAAGTTCTATTATAATTACACGAAGGCTTTGTCCGAAGAAATTAAGACCCTCCCTACCCTAGGACCCCTACAGTATTATGTGCAGTTATCTAGCCTCTCGGAGGCTCCCTAATTTATGTTCCAGGTGAAGAAGCTCTCAACTAAATGACATTTGACAATCTGTGACAGCTGAATATGACGTTGAAACCATTTTTTTTTTTCTCTTGATTATGGTTTCAACTTTAGTGGTAGATGGCCAGCGCGACACGCTTTACTACATTTTTGTTATTCTTAATTTCTTCGGACAAAGCCTTCGTGTAATTATAATAGAACTTCACTTAAGGTAAGTTCGTTTAATTATCAATTATTTAATGTAGTTTGTAAGTAATAACACTATAAACCTTTGTAAGGAAAGAATTCAAATTGTAGCAAGCGCATGGCGCCGAAATTTGACAGGTGACAATCCAGCTTGACAGATACAGGTCCATTTGTGAACCTTAACAGGTATTTGATTTCACAAAATTAACCCAAACCAAAATTGAGTAATTGTCCTTATTTTAAGGACGATTGAAAAATGCTTTCTCCATTGCAAGGGATAGTTGCTAGTGAAAATCGTTAAATTCTGTCATATTCAGTCAGATTCAGCTGATTAATTCATAACAATTGCATCGAAGAATTAATTAAAGCCAATGCAAGGGTATTGGGCGGCACACACCCCCGAAGGGGTGAGCCACACCCCGTAGGGTGTCTGCACAGTCAACATAACAGTAGGTTATCTAAGGAGTGGAACGAGCCCTAAGCGCTTCACCCAACAGTCCGGTAAAGCTGTCAAGCAGCAGTAGTCTAGTAGTTTCAAGAGAGGTAGGGCACAGCGGTGCCATCCGCCCGTAACTGAGCAGCCCGCCTGGATGCAAATACCTCCACCTTACAGAATACCACAGCTAAATAACGCTGTTTTTGCAGTGTTGTGTTCCTGTCGGTGAGTAAGGTCCCAGAGCTCACTAGGGGGGCTTTAGTGTTGTCAGCTGGGGGACCTAAGGTTGTGTCACCGATACCGCCGCCGTGATGAGTGGGCGTGGCATGTTGGCGCGGCGGCCAGGGAGACCCGATGAAACGGCTGACCGCTGGCCGCCCGCAGGCTGAACGGGGTCCCGAACCCAGGGATTACTTTAATCTCCGCCCTGGGAGGCTGACCTGCCAGCCTCGCGAAAAGTCCTCTGTGAGGTGGTCGTGCCGGGGAAGGAGACCGGAGTGGACCCGGCCACTTCATTGGGGGGGGATCGGGGGCCCTTCCGTCCGCCGTGCCAGCATACTACAAAACCTAGGCGTCAGGTTAGCGGGTCTACACTCCCATCCACTGTCCGTTTTGCTGATAGCACGAAAACCCGCCTTATCCTTTTCGACACCCACCAAAAAACCTCATGAGAAGAAAAAAAAGCAGAAACGTTTTGACAGCGGCGCCCCCTTCCACATTCAATGTGGACTTTTGCAACATCAGGGGACTACATTCTAATCTAAACGCAGTCCACCACTACCTTGAAACTGCGAAGCCGGCACTGCTTTTCCTCACGGAGACGCAGATATCCTGCCCGGCCGACGCATCGTACCTCCTCTACCCTGGGTACAAGCTCGAGCACAATTTTGTGCCTCATGCCGGGGTGTGCATGTTCGTCCGGGATGGTATTTGCTGTCGCCGCCTCACGGGGCTAGAAGACAGAGACCTGTCCGTAATGTGGCTACGTGTGGACTACGGAAGCCACACCTGTGTCTACGCGTGCCTATACAGGTCGCATAGTGGTAATACAGGCATAACTCATCTCTTTGAGCATCTGCAAGAGACATCTGACGAAATCATTGAGCAGTACCCTGCTGCTGAGTTGGTGGTCCTTGGGGACTTCAACGCTCACCACGTTGAGTGGCTGGGGTCGTCAATGCCCACTGACTACGCAGGAAGGTCTGCTTATGAATTTGCTTTGGCATATGGTCTGTCTCAACTAGTACCATCTCCCACGAGAGTACCTGACGTCGACAGCCATCGAGCTAATTTACTGGACCTCCTACTGACTTCGCGTCCGGACGGGTACACTGTCTCAGTGGACGCGCCTCTGGGTTCGTCCGACCACTGTGTCGTCCGGAGCCAAGTGCCTTGCGCTGCGCCTGAGAAGCGTAAGCCTATCGGACGTCGTCGTGTATGGCACTACAAGTCAGCGGACTGGGACGGGTTGCGTGAGTTTTACCCATCACACCCATGGAGGCAGCTTTGCTTTGCCTCTGACGATCCTGACATCTGCGCAGCAGCTGTCACTGAGACGATCCTGGCGGGGATGGAATGTTATATTCCTCACCCGCTAGTAGCTGTCGGAGGAAGAAGCCAGCCGTGGTTTAACTGGCCTAGCCGAGAGGCAGTGCGCCTCAAGCAGGCTGCATTCAAGGCTTGGACCACGGCCTGCGCCAACGGGGATCCCACCACTTCGGATGCAAAGCGAAAGCTGAATACTGCTTCCAGGTCCAGTAAAAAAGCCATTGCTAAAGCCAAGTTCGACTTCGTCAGCCACATTGGACAGCGTCTCGTTGGCCATCCTTCTGGGAGTCGCGCCTTCTGGTCGCTGGCCAAGGCTGCCGAAGGAAACTTTTGCCAGTCGTCTCTGCCGCCACTGCAAAAACCAGATGGCAGTCTGGCTCACAGTGCAAAGGAGAAAGCCGACCTCCTGGGCAATCTCTTTGCCTCAAACTCGACTTTGGACGCCGGGAGCTCCGCTCCACCCACCATCCCGTGGTGCGGTCACTTTATGCCTGAGATCCGCATAACCCAGCAGGCGGTCCGGCGGGAGTTGCAATCCCTGGACGTCCATAAGTCGAGTGGGCCGGACGACATACCAGCAGTGGTCCTCAAAGTGTGCGCTCCCGAGGTGTGCCCGGTATTGACGCGCCTTTTCAAACTCTCCTACACAAAAAGGCAAGTTCCGTCTTTGTGGAAGACCACCCACGTGCACCCAGTGCCGAAAAAGGGTGATAGATCTGACCCGGCGAATTACAGGCCTATAGCTATAACCTCCCTTCTTTCCAAGGTGATGGAGCGCGTCCTTAATGGAAGGCTCCTGGGGTACCTAGAGGATCACGGTCTGATTAGCGACCACCAATACGGCTTTCGTAACGGGCGGTCGACCGGTGATCTTCTCGTGTACCTTACACACCGATGGGCGCAAGCCATTGAAAGTCAAGGCGAGGCACTGGCTGTTAGCCTGGATATAGCTAAGGCGTTCGACCGGGTCTGGCATCGAGGTCTTTTATCAAAATTACCATCTTACGGACTGCCCGAGGGTCTATGCGGTTGGATTGCCAGCTTTTTGACCAGCAGACGCATCACGACCGTCGTAGACGGTAGTTGCTCCGATAGCATGGACATTAATGCTGGCGTCTCACAAGGTTCTGTGCTATCTCCAACGTTGTTCCTTCTGCATATTAATGATATGCTGTCAATCAACGGCATCCATTGCTATGCAGATGACAGCACCGGAGATGCCTATTATACAGGCCGAGCTGGTATCCCTCGTACCGTTGTGGAGGAGGGTCGAACTAAACTTGTGTCGGAAATCGAGAGTACCCTCGCTAGGGTCTCCGAATGGGGTGGACTAAACTTAGTCCAATTTAACCCCACAAAGACACAGGTTTGCGCGTTTACCGCTAAGAAAACTCCATTTGCTGTAGCTCCTCAGTTTCGGAACACTACCCTCACAATTTCCAACAGTATTGGGATCCTTGGTGTCGATATATCCAGTGACGTCCAGTTCCGTAGTCACCTTGAAAACAAGGCGAAGTTGGTATCTAAAAAGCTCGGTGTGCTGAATAGAGCGAAGCGGTACTTCACCCCAAGGCAGAGACTCCTGCTGTACAAAGCGCAAGTCAGGCCACACGTGGAGTACTGCTCTCATCTATGGGCAGGAGCGCCTGGATACCAACTGAGTCCTTTTGACTCGGTGCAGAGGCGTGCTATTAGGATTGTCGACGATCCCAAGCTCACCCGCGACCTGGAACCGCTAAGTTGGAGGAGAGACTTCTCCTCGCTTTGCGTTTTCTACCGCTTGTATAACGGGTTTTGTTTTGAAGAGCTGTTTGATATGATGCCCACGGCTACTTTCTACCATCGCACCGCCCGCCATCGTCAGGGTGTTCATCCACATACTCTAGAGCCGCCATGGTCTCGTACAGCTCGGTTCCTGAGATGCTTCCTTCCCAGGACACTTAAATTGTGGAACGAACTCCCTGCCGAGGTTTTCCCGATGAGCTATAGCATGGAGTTCTTCAAGAGGGGTTTGAAAAGGTTCTTGCAGGGTCGGCAACGCACGAGTAACGCCCCTGGTGTTGCACGTGTCCATAGGCTGCGGTAGCTGCTCACCATCAGGCAGCCCGCATGCTTGTTTGCCACCGTCGTAGTATAAAAAAAAAAAAAAAAGTCATTTAGAAAAAAAAAAGCCCTTCCTGCGTCTGTGTTTCCGGATACATGCAACCTTGGTGTTTTCAAGGCAAGAGTGAAAAGGCATTTTCTGGGAAAGCGTGTTCCACTTTTGGTAAGCGAAGACGCTTAGGTCGTAGACGGTGAGTCTGAGGTCAAACGCAAACCCATCACTACATAGTATAAAACAAAGTCGCTTTCTCTGTCCCTATGTCCCTGTGTATGCTTAAATCATTGAAACTACGCAGCGGATTTTGATGCGTTTTTTTTAATAGATAGAGTGATTAAAGAAAAAGGTTTATGTGTATAATAACATCCTATTGCACCCGTGCGAAGCAGGGGCGGGTAGCTAGTTTTAAATTTTAAGAAAGGCCCGGCGGGCCTTTGTTAGCCTACCGTGCTCACAGACACGCGGCACAGCCCGTACGTACTGCCGCCACCTTATTCCCCCATATTTTACGCTAGCGTGTGCGTGAAGTCTCGTACCGACATGGCGCGTGACGCGCACGCACACATTCAAACCGAGAGCGGCACGTTTGTACGTAGATATTTTACTGTTCTCTGTTCACTGTGGTGTCTGCGTGCCATGAATAGTGAATGAGGAATTAAACGCGGCCGAAAAGTACGAAACTATTTGTGGCTTCCAATTATCGCTGTGTTGACTTTAGGGCTTTGGTTCCACATATTTATCTATTTATTTACGGAAATTCAATTAAACAGGACTTTGTTTTTGTAATTAAGAATGCTTAGCATACAATTGGAGTGGAAATTGGAAAGTGAGTTTGCGTGGAGTTTGACGTGAGCTCATGAGCGCAATAATACTTAACATAAATTGCACATATACGTCCCACTGCTGGGCACGGGCCTCACTTCAACTATGAGGTGGATTGAGCCATACTCCAACACGCGGGCTCAGTGTGGATTGTTGGAGGGGTGTAAGATAGCTGAGCAACCTTCATGTCAAATATCATTGAGCCGTCCCAAGGCCTCCGACTCTAGGCTTAACGGCTGACATCTAGCGACGTCAACCGGAATCAACTGCTTGACGTGCCTTCCAAAGCACGGAAATGTCCAAAATTTACATCACTAAAAATTACTAATTAACTACAAACAAAATTGTGAATGAACTCCTAAGTTTGGAGCATCGGCGTGAAGTTGCCGGTCTATCGGTTTTTATAAGGTGTATTTCGGAGAGTGTGCGCAGGAACTTCATGACCTGATACCTTCCTCTGCTTTCTACCACCGGGCCACTAGACGCCGTGAGGGTTTTCACCCCCATGTGGTCGACTTTCCAGCACATCCGAACTAAGCGGTTTGGTGCTTCCTTTCTGGTCCGCTTGGGAGTGGAACGCCCTCCCTGCGTCTGTGTTTCCGGATACATACATCCTTGGTGTCTTCAAGGCAAGAGTGAATGCAAGGCAAGAGTGAATGTGAAGACTTCTGAAAATTTTAGTTTCTCAATCTAAGAGTGAAATACTACGTTGCCATTATAAAAAATATAGTAAAACGCTAAAAAAAGCTGTAATTACATCAAAAAAACTAAGTAACAAACGAGAGTTCGACAAATCAATCGACATGATGATCGACAATCAAATTATTTTATACATTTGGACTTGCTTGTTTGTTTGTGTTTGACATTTGAGTATTTTATATAATTGTTTTACTAATCCCTATACTAGCTTGTAAGTTTGACTAATATTTTGAATTGTAATTTTGTATCTTTTGTAATTTAATTTTAATTTGTTGGCGTTTGGATAAAATCTGTTAGCCTTCAAGCCACCCTTTTTAATAAATAAATAAATAAAATCACAAAACAAAACACGCTCTATGTGGCAAATAATAAATAAAGAAACCAATAAAACTACACACAAAAACAAAAACAATTTACACATTAAAACATCCGACAATAAAATAATAAATGACCCTAAAGAAGTTGCAAATAAATTCAATTCATTCTTCTCCTCGATTGGAAATTTAAATTCAACTTCAACAAATAAAAACAAATCATTACCTTCAAACGACTCAATAAATAAATCATTTTTCCTGTACTGTGCAGATCCTGAAGAAATATACAAAATACTGAAAAATCTTAAAAATAAATCATCCTTTGGCATTGATGAAATTCCCTCAATATTAATTAAAAATTGTGCAGACATTTTAAACTATTCCTTATACACTCCTCATAAATCAATCTTTTTCCGAAGGCATATTCCCAGATGCCCTAAAAATTTCTATAGTTAGACCCATTCTTAAAAAAGGTGATACCAGCGATATAAATAATTACCGCCCTATTGCATTACTTCCTACATCAGCCAAAATATTTGAAACTGCAATGGCTAAACGCCTTTACAATTTTCTTGGGAAATTTAAAATCTTACACAACGATCAAAATGCTTTTAGAAAAAACCGCTCTACGACCTTAGCCATCTATAAATATACTCAAGAAATTATAACTGAAATAAATAATAAAAAGTATGCCATAGGTCTTCTGCTCGATATGAGCAAGGCTTATGATAGAGTTTGCCATAAAACTTTGCTCGACAAATTAAATAAAATGGGAATTAGAGGTTTGGCACATAAGTGGTTCGAGTCTTATCTCGCGAATCGATTCCAATTTGTAGAAATTCAAAATATTAATCACGGGACAGGTGCAGTACAGTTCGTGAGGTCTGACAGAGTCCCTGTGAACGGCTCCATTCCCCAAGGAAGCGTCCTGGGATGTATTTTATTTCTCGTTTACATCAATGATCTACCTAACGTTTTAGACGCACACTGTACATTATTTGCGGACGACATTTCTGTTTTGTTTCCTTGCTCAAATATAAATGAAGTAAAATACAACTTAAAATTAACACTAGATAAAATCACCCAATGGTTAGAAAATCATAATTTGCAGCTTAACCTAAAAAAAACTAAAATAATACAATTTAAACCTTATCAAAAATTGCCTCTACCTATCACATTTAACTATAACAACACAAAACTTCAAACAGTCGACTCTGCTACCTTGCTGGGTGTTGACCTGGATACCGGCATGAACTGGAAAACACATATTCAAAGAATATCTAAAAAACTGTCATCTTTTACATATGCTCTCCAACACCTCAAACGAATTACCGACTTCCAAACGGCTCTCACTGCGTACTATGCCTATGCTTATTCTGCAATATCATATGGCCTCGTGTGTTGGGGTAATAGCTCCGAAGTAGATAAAATTTTTTTGCTCCAAAAGAAATGTATCAGAATTCTCACCAATATTGAGCAAACAGAGTCATGCAGGCCCCATTTTATCAAACATCAAATTCTCACACTCACTTCGATGTATATATTAGAGTCATGTAAGTTTGTTCGAAAGCATAAAAGTTTGTTTACCTTCTTACCGACTTCTGTTATAAAAAGAAATGACCGCAATAAAAATAAAATTATGTTACCATTCTCTAAGCTACAAATAGTTACATCCAGCCCTCATTACATGATCATAAAAATATATAATCACTTGCCTAACTTCATTAGAAATATAGATAGTTCACCATGTTTTGAAAAAGAATTAAAAAAATTGTTAATAACCAAGTGCTTTTAAAGTTTAAGTGAATATTTTGATTATAAATCTTAGAGAGAATTTTCTGTCAACAATAAATGTATAATTTTAATTGCAATTTATATTATAGAGTAATACATACAAAATTAATTGTAAAATAGTATATATATATATATATATAAGTTGCACCTCTGTATTGTTGCTGTGCCCTCACGGGGCGTCACATGTACTTTTAAGTGCTACTACCACCTAAGTACCATATCAACATTGTGACATGCAATAAAGAAATTTGAATTTGAATAAGCTTTTTCTGAGTAAGCGTGTTTTACCTTCGACCTCGTCATCGCTTACCTTATGAGACTGGGGTCACACACAAAACCACTTTAAATTAAAAATAAATAACATGTCTGCTTGTACTAGTGTTTCCTATACATGTACCTTACTAAGCATGTATTTACAAAAAAAAACCACCGTCTAGTTCCCATAGTACAAGCACAGTAAACAGAGAACAGTAAAGTATCTACATACAAACGTGCCGCTCTCGGTTTGAATGTGTGCGTGCGCGTCGCCCACCGTGTCGGCACGTGATTTCACGCACACGTTAGCATAAAATATGGGGGAATAAGGTGGCGGCAGTACGTGCGGACTGTGCCGCGTGTCTGTGAGCACGTTAGGCTAATAACTCGGCGGGTGGCCTTAGATAACCTACTGTTATGTTTACTGTGGTACAAGTCTGGCTTAGTTTGGGCCTAGGTGGCGCTGTGTGTATTGATTTCCGAAGATACAATATATTGCATCATTTCTTAGTTAGTGTCGCTCATAACGATCAAGGTCTGGGAAATACTCGTACCATTATATTATGGTAAACTTAAGGAAAGGTCTCATTGGGTCATGAATGTCGGTAACGGTTTAACCAGCAAGTACTACTTTAGGTAAGATGCACACACGCCAAAACGCCTACTTAACATCATTCATACTGTACGAGCTAGGTCGCACATGAAGCAGATGTCAGAAGCCTACTTACGCCGACCTGACCGATGGACCCACAGCGTGCAGCGTCGACACTCTACACCGACGACTCACAAGCAAACACACATACTTGTGTACATCAACTAACTTGCATATAAATACTTTACAACTTCTGACAATAAACTAGATTTGACTTCTCATTTCCCCACCGCTGCGGCCAAGACACCTTAAGCCGTCAGTATCATGATCAGTAGAGTGAGCCTGCTCTACTGGCAGCGGTTCCAACAACCCTACCTGCTGGCCTGACTCTTCCCGCTTGCACTCTGGGCACCCCGGGAGCAAGCTCCCTCCCTTACTATCTATTTATGTATCTATTGCTAGGTAGGGCTAGGGCTCTAGCGACCTACCCCCTTATTCATAAAAACTTAAACAGTTGTTATAGAACACGATAACTTTTGTATAGCTTTGTCACTGTCATTCTTGTTGCTGCCGCCATTTGCGAGTGAGTGACAGAACACGTCAATAGCTTAAACAATGCGTTAGCGTTGCGTTCGTTTTTATGAATAAGGGGGCTAGTGTCTTGACACAAGGGGCTCTAGGCTTTCTAGGGAGTTAGTTCCCTCCTTCATCTTATATTCTCTTCTCTGTGCGGCCGGGATGCGGTGCCTTACAACCACTTAGCTTCCTGACCGTACACATACAATCTCTTGTGTGTTACAAGTTGTGTGTTGACTTAGATTGAGTGAGTGAGTTGTGTGTTCCAGTTGTCCATGAGCGGAGGAGATTGGTTTCCACCAGGTGACCCTCTAGCTCGTTTGCTCCCTATTACATAAAAAAGAAAGATCCCTCTGACTAGTCTTTGAAAATCAAAATGCAGTTAAGTACTAGGGCTCACTACTTTACATTACAACTAGCTGTAGATTTTATTACCTACATAATCATTCGCTGCTGGTATTTTTTCAAATTGTGGTCAATCATATTATTGGCTTATTATTAATTCATTTGGAAGCAATATAAATGGATATGTGATAATAACTGGTTTTCCTCATACAACGGATTACATTGATTCTTAGTTATTATTGTAATAATTATTAATTATTGTGAACGGATACTATTTATTTGAACTATTTGTTGCGATAAAGAATGCCGCAGTAGTGTGTTAAATCTGTTGTTAGGAACCATTCATTAAATAATGATGATTATTTCTCTGTTGAATCCTGTACGATATAAATTGCAAAAACACAGAAACTGACACTCTTGCTGGCAATTTAAATACAGGGAAAAATAATATTAACACTAAACGTCACAGGATTTCTGTTGGGTTGGTTATCCACCCGACCCGGTCATTTCTTGTATATCCAATAGAATGGTCGCAATTTATGTAATATTTCACACAAAAAGCTGTAACTTCTAGTTGATAAAAAAAGGATACATTCAAAGGATGAAAACCTCTGGTTTTTTTCCTGATCTTGTGATGTAAGCCATAATTCATAACTAGATGCATAAATAATAATAATCATTAAACATAGCTTGTTAATTACCAACTTGAGAAAAACGCCAGGAATGAAAATATATAAAACGGCTCCAGTTGGCAACATACCAGTCGTTTTACTATCATCATAATGTACATTCGCTCCCTTTGTCTGTTACTCAGTGTAGGATTATCGCTTATATGTGCATTCCCTGCATCGAAAACGAAAGAAAATGAAGATCAACGAAATATTGCTGTTAATAAATCCAATTTTGATTCAAGTTCAGGTCGAAAAGTTCGTGAATTAGAAGATTTAGACTCAAGTAGTCGAAAATCAGATGACAATAAGCAATCAGATGCAGATAATCAAACACCAGGTGAAGAGGTTGAATATATCGACTTGGGAAATCAAAAATCTGACTCCGAAAGTGAAGAATCATCAGATGACGATCAAGAATCAGACCCCGATTGGCAAGAAAATGATGATTACACTGAAGAATCGGACTATGACAGTTCAGAAGAAGCCACTAATGGCCCAGAAGAGAACTATGACAGTGAAAGTGAAGAGCCTGACTGTGGCTGTGAAACTGACCATGATAGCCAGGAATCATTACCAGACAGTCATAAATAAGACCGGATGATTTTCAAAAGGCTGATCCCCTATATCACTCATCATATTTTCGTGTCTTTTGATATTTTGGAAGTTCCTTGACCAGAAGCCCAACAGTGGTATAATCTATGTCTTTTTAAATGACACCTCTTTGGCATTCAACGCCTAGAAAAATGCAAGTGTATAAAAGAAGGACGTGGTTTAGAAATGCATTAGAGAAAAAGCAAAAAAAATAGTTGTGCGTAGTATTATGACCCCATTGTAACTCATGAGTTCTGTCGTGGAATATCTACTTAATGAATTTCGAATCATGTTAATTGGTAAAGGTACTCAAGTAAGTTTACTATAGACATTTTTGTGTAATATGTGTTTCGGTGTTTTTATGTGTATAGAATCAATCAGTAATCTTGATATTTATGTAGGATTATGTAATATTCACTAAAGTTATATTTTAAAATATTGTACTGTGTTATATGTTTTCTGACAATACTTAGAGTAATAATATTTTCCATTATGGTGATTTTGTAATTGAATGAATCTGAATGCAGATCAGTCCAAAACTATTTTGCTTATGTTTTATCCAATTTTTTTTTCTTTTACATCAAATATATCGTCAATTTTAGTTAGGATTGCTTCCAGACTCGTTTGACCAAGATACAGCTCTGCAGCGTTCCGTTTGTATTAGTTTTCGATACGCTGCCACGAAATACTAGAACAGCGTCAAACGTTGAGTTCCTTCCGATCAAACCTGACCGAAGTAGAGCTGCTGTGCCTGTAGTTTCACATTAAAATTATTGAGTCCTACACCTGTTTTAATATATTTTTTATTTATTTCAATGAAAAATACCTAGCAGTTATTGTTTTAGTATTTGTAATAACTTTTACTCGTGCTGTGTTTTTGCTTTGCTTGTTTTCCGACCTGAGGCAGTTACGGAAGACCAGGATCACGGTATTTATAACGATCGCGGCACATGCTGAGTACGTGCCTTTTTAGTGCCACAATAATAACAATGTTTTTAGTTTATATCTTTTTAATTGTTTGTATTGTGTCACTAAATAAACTATTTTTCTTCCTTCCTTCCTTTCCTTAAATGTCAAAATGGTGAATAAATATGAAGAAGGATAAATTAATAATATACTTCATTGCACGACTAGTTACCATTCCTTTTGTTTTTCATATTCAACATTCCTCAGAGGAATCCCGTTTCTGTTTCTTGTGGCGTTTTTCTTTCTTGTCTTTATGGTGATTACGCCTTTCTTTCTGCTTCTTATCTTCTTCATCACTGCGGTCTGATTTGTCTTTATGATGACGACGTTTTTCTATTTTCTTATCGTCTTCATCGTCGCGATCTTTCTTGTCTTTTTGATGATGACGCTTGTCTTTCTTCTTCCTATCTTCTTCACATTCGCGATCTTCCTTGTCTTTATGGTGACGTCTGTCTTTCTGCTTTCTGTCTTCTTCATCACTGCGATCTTTTTTATATTTGTGGTGATGCCTTTCCACTCTGTCATCGTCCGAACATTCTTCGCGTTTGTGTGAATTACATAATACACCTACAAGAGTTATTGATAAAATAAATATGCTAGCTAAATGCATTTTCAAGGATTCATGCAAGGTAGCAAGCTATGTTATATTTACAATGATATGATAAAACTGTAGTTTTATAGTGTTTTTTTAGTTTTAAGTAGTCACGAATGGTATTATTTCTTATCTGTCGGTGTTTATGAGAGACCATTAAGTTTCTATTAATATTGTCAGAGATCAGAAGTGAGATAAAACATCGGCACAGTAATAATTGACTTCGAACTGAAGAAGGAAAGTAATAACCTTAATTATCTGGCATTTGATACCAATCCAATCTAAATTATGTGAAAGTAAACCTATCTAAATTATTTGGTCTAATTTCTTAGAAAATAATGCTATGTCAAAATTACTTATCGGATGCCTACATGCCGAATCGAAATTTGAGATTTCCATAACATTCTGAAACCCTTGGCCTTTAAAGCATAAGAATATGAAACGAATAATGAAACGTTGCAAATGTGTTTCCGGATATGTATCCGGAAACCTTGGTGTCTTCAAGACAAGAGTGAATCGGCATTTTCTGGGTAAGCGTGTTCCACCTTCTACCTCATCATCGCTCACCATCAGGCGAGACTGAGGTCAAACGCAAACCCATCTTTAATAAAAATATAAAAAATGTGGCAGTTTATAAATAGGACAGCCTTATTATTTGTAATGTACGTCCAATAATAACAATAGTAATATAATGGCACTACAAAATGAGATAAATAATATGTACTTTATTGAACAAATAAAACAAATGCAATCAACGTAAACAAAGATTGAGGACACATAATCTAAAGTGTTTTTTTTTTGCTAAATGCGATCATTTCGATGGTTATGTGGTTTTATTGATTACCAATACTGTATTTTATTACTGTACTGTACTGTGTGTACTGTATTTTAGAAATAAGTAAAAATCCTTCCGAAATACCTACAGAACCTTCGGCACGAGTTCTAAGTCACAATGAACTTGTTTCAAATTATATGATACTATTTGATATTACACTATATCATTGCACTCCGTTTGTCTCAGTTTCAAAAAAAGCTTCAGGCAAGATAATTAATATCTTGGAATAACTTATTTTAGTTAATTTAAAAGTTATTTTAAACTATTTACCAGTTCGAATAGTAGTGTTGAAATAACTCTGCTAACAGGGTTAGTAAGTTTCTGGCTTTAGTTTTCTGATTTCCTGATGTCTGAGATCAAAACGAGTTATTTCTCTAGGTACAAAATTAAACTAATCTAGCATACCCTTGCTCAATAACAGTTTAGGAAATTCTTAATTCATCCACCAAAAATAATTCCAAAATGTACTCCAGAATTTTCCAATCATATCTTGAATTCGATATCTATCTTGCACCCTCTCCCCTTCGGAAATACCTCATTGGGACCCTCAAACATCTGGCTTTGATATGAAAAAAAATAATCAAACGTCACTCTTTAAAGAAATTATTGAGTCCCTTTCTTGCTTGAAATGAGAAATAGAGACGGAAAGAAAATAATATCATGTTGATATAAGCATCAAAGGTAGTGAATTACTGATGGCATCGAAGTTATGGTTAGTCTTGGTTATAATAATACTAGCGGCCGCCCGCGACTCTGTCCGCGTCGACATAAGTAAGTACATTTTTTATAATAATTGTAGCCTATGTTCTATTCAGATATATGATATTCAGATATATCAGATATATCAGATATATATGAGCTATGTTATTGTAAAGTTTCATTCGAATCCTTCCAGTAGTTTTTACGTGAACGAGCCACACGGCACATGCACACATACAAACTTTCGCATTTATGATATTAGTAGGATAGCCCAGGCACAGTAAAGGAATATAATTTTACCGTGGCCCAGGCTTTGCACGGGTGAAATATGATGTACCTATTTATGTATTAATACATTTAAACCTTCCTCTTCAATGACTCTATCTTAAAAAACCCGCATCAACATACATACATATAATAAAAAATAATATTTATTCTTATAAGCTTTATGAAAAGCACTCATAAAAGTAGAAATTAGGCTCGAAAG
Organism: Udea ferrugalis; assembly: GCA_950022985.1. Classification (NCBI taxonomy): domain Eukaryota; kingdom Metazoa; phylum Arthropoda; class Insecta; order Lepidoptera; family Crambidae; genus Udea; species Udea ferrugalis. Next base: position 11,342,860 of record OX465539.1, on the reverse strand, counting down.
TTGTACCCATTTTTGCCTCCATCAATCCGTCTAAACGTGGGCTTCTGAATGTTTCGTTGACCATGACTGCAACTGATTATGTGCTTCTGACTACCCCTCTTGGAATATAGCCGTGAGCGTATGTTCTATGTGTTTGTATTTCCACCAATTTAATTTTTGTTGAACATTTATTTGAGAATAAAAAACGTGAAAAAGAAGCTTTTTCCTTCATAAATAATGTTCCGTAACACGAATTAAGCATGTACGAGTAGGTTACCATTTAAAGGTAAAAATTTGTGCAGTAATAAAAAAATCACCCTGTACCGGCTCGACCTATGAAGGCCAAAGCCATCAAACGCGAGATATAAGTTTACAGTCCGATTCTTTTTAATATCTCCTTCGCTGGACAGTTGGCGATAATTTTCATACGATATTTATGGCCGGAAACAGCTGGCACTAAATAATAAAGTTTTTCTGCGTACTTGAGAAAAGCGCGAATAGACAGGGAGGGTGTAGACTGGTTGAGCAAGGGTTCTGTAGAGTTAGCGGCAGGCGAAGCTTTTCATGGTCTGCTGTTTGAAGACCACAAATTGGTACTGGTCATTCAGGCGGCTCCTATGTTTGCAATGATATTACAATAAAAAAGACGTAGATAGGTTACGTCAGTACTGACGCGAAGTCCTAAATTGTCCACAGGGTACGACGTAGTTAATTTGACCGTGTTATAACGAGTGAATAAGACAGTACGATTATTTCCTATAGCATAAACAAGACCGATAAATTCAATTAAATTCTTTATTGCATACCAAGTGTTACATTATGGTGTTTAATATCAGGAAAGTACTTACAACTTAGTTACCACTAAGGAATCTATTGCAAATATTCGAGGACAGCAATTTTACATTAAAGCTAAAACAAGTGTTATCAAAATAAAATTAAAGGCTTATATGGCTTATAAATACATGTTGCGCAGTGTCGTCTCAAACTGTCATCACTGTCAATGCTTTGCTCAGGTACACGAGAAGTTCTAATTTCGGTTGGCACTTTTTTAACACCCAGTAACCTATCTACCTCTTTTATTATAACATCATTGTATGTTTGCTACCGGACGTTAGAGTACATAAAGTCATATGAGAAACACGAAAACTCACGTTCTCACGGGACGGTTATTCTAGAAATTATGATAATTAAAACGGACGCCACCGAGAACGCTCTCGTCCTGCAAAACGAATAAATTTGTGGCGATTTTATAAAATGAGCTGATATTTTTGTGCTTCTATTAACTTAAACTGTATTTCAATCATAATTACACTTTTTTATGTAAATGAGTTCGTTGTTATCGAACTTTCAGGCAGGTGTATAAAAATTACGGGAACGTAATTAAGGCCAACGTTTTTTAGGATATTACAAGAGTACAGGGCCCCAAGTCTGCTAATTTTAGAACGCTTCAAGTGATTTGTAATTGAGTCTCAATCGGCTAATTTGACACATTTTCTATGAAAGACTCAATTACGATTCAATTGAAGCGCTATAAATTTAGCAGACTTGGCGCTCTGTATATTTTGCTACTACTACCGCTGACATTTTGTGAACTCAAAAACCTAGAAAGGAGACCGTGCGTCGCAATTTCACAACCATGAAAAAGTAAACCATATTAATAATTCATCACTTAAATTATCAGAACTCAACAACAACAGGAAAGTCCTTATTCAGACTGAAATTTTTAAAAGCAATACATAATTCTAATGTTATGTTGTGCTACGAACGAACTAGAAGTGATTTTTTAACAAAATTCTAGTCAGGTCAAAAACGTAAATAAATACAACACATACTCACCCTTGTCGCGGATGACCATTCGACTGCGCAACCCTGAACAGAAGACACTCCGGACTGATGGATGGCGTGTCAACTGCAGCCGGTGACGCCCTCTCGTGGATATTATGACGACTAGCGCGCTTGTGATGCGCGGGATGAGCGGAGTAAGCGGAATGAGCGGAGCGAGCGGAATGAGCGGAGCGAGCGGAATCAGCGGGAGTTTTGTTTACATTAGGTCTTGGATTTTTTGGTGTGCTGATTTTTGCACCGGAGGAAAATGTAATAAAGTTTAGGACGTGGAATCAACTGCGTAGTAACTTTCAGCGGCAGTGCTTTCGAAAAGGTTAAACATCGGGGCCTGCAAAAAAAGGGATTCGGAAGGTAAGCCACTCATCAACATCTGTGGTGTTGCGTTGGTTCATAACCGAAATTCTGATGGTTGTATATTCGTTCTTGGGTTGGGAGCTTGGTGGTGGTTGAGTTGTCTAATCTCAATCGTTTTGTTGATTTGCACTGTCTGAAAAGGTCACCCGATATAACCGTTCTACAGGGGGTTTCAAAAATAACCCTAAAGACTGATGAGGCATAGAAACTGAGAATCTGAAATAGTAGGTGTTGTCCCTATATAACATCTTTTTTTTTTAGTAAGATCTGATTTTATTTATTATTAGCAATTTTAACCTATAAGTTAAGGTTTTCATAATGGATGAATAGGTCAAAATTTTAATTTTCGTGTTTCTTGATCTTACGAGTCTATGTCAACAAGCTTCAGAGTCTGGAAGCCATCAAATACGAGTTTAATATCCGTCAGGAATGAGGAAATCTATCGCCGGAAGTTGCGGGACGAGTGATGGAAAATGCCATAAATCGGACCCCGCACATCCATTCTGGCGGCCCTTGCCAGTTATCTTATCCGATATTCTATCCTATAAAAAATCCTTTTAGAAAATAAACTATAGATAGATTGGTTTACTAACTCCCGAATTCACAAAACGCCAATCAACGCTAAGCACGCGCTCACGCTCATGCTCTCTCGTAAAATGACAACAGAACTGAAAAGGACAGCTATACTTCTGAGGGATGCTCAACGTTGATTTGTAAATAATTACCAAGTCTCAAACAATAAAGCAGCTTTCCTTCAGGTTAACAGTTAGCAAAAAGCTTGACTTCCTCAAACTTCCGTCATTACTGTTGTCGTACTAAAGACTTAAAGTTTGAGCCGGTAACTCCCGACTATAACCTACAATACTCCGTCTATGTTATTCCCCGGTGCATCGCCTCATAAATTATTAATAGTTTACGAGAATTCCTGCAGCTTCACTGGGAACATTTCTATAATGAGGAATAAATACGTTCGCATTATCATTATAATAGGGTGACTTGTTCCTTTTTGCTTGCGAAATTTGCTGTTTTACGTAAAAAACGTTTAAAGGCTTTGGACAGTTCGCTAGATAGTTTTGATAGAAAAACAAACAAAAATTAGATATTACGCACTGAGCCCGCGTGTTGGAGTATAGTTTGCGCCACCTAACCTTAGGTGAGGCGTAATAATTAATTAACAATTAAAAATGGGTTTGCGTTTGACCCCAGTCTCGCCTGATGGTAAGCGACGACGAGGTCGAAGGTGGAACACGCTCACACAGAAAATGCCTATTGACTCTTCCCTTAGGGACTCCAAGATAGATAGATAGAAAATATTATTTATTTACACGGCGTCTCTAGTGGTCCGGTGGTAGAAAATAGAGGGTGGTATCAGATCATGGAAGGCATAAGTAAAGGCTGCTGTTTGTTTGAAAAAAACTATTTTTTATTATGTATTGAAGAAATTGGTGTTGGTTAAACAAGTTACAACTCAAGAATGGCTGAACCGATTTGGCTGAAAATTGGTAAGGAAGTAGCAAGAACCAGAAACGGACACGGAATATTTTTTTATCCAGCTTGACGCCGTTGTTCTGGGGTTTTGTACCTGTCAAACGGGGCGAGATCAACTCATTTGTTCATCGTTATTTTAAAATGTCACTGTCCCACAAGCATTTGACAGAACGTCGTCTGTCGGGAACGCTAGTAATAAAAAATAAAAAGCGATAATTGCAAAAACTTTTAACAGGATACCTATCGAAACTTCGCGAACTCTAGTCGACAACAAAGTTTTCATCAGAAGCTTTCGATTTCCTGTTATACACAGTCTTTCATTACAATTGTTCCACAACACATTGTCAAGTAATATCCCATTCTTATATTACTTCTGAAGTAAATCCTTCAGGAGATTACTAGTTGCCGAGAACACTACTAGTTGAGGAATAGTTTTCTAAGTTATAAGTAACGAATCGTCGTGTTGTCATGGCATTTTTTACACGGTTTCGTGGAAAATTGTGACCAATACCAGTTGGGAGCTATGGTATTCGGATTATCACTATTACCATGCTGATTAGAATCACTACATCATACAAGGCATACTTATCAGCTATTGAACAAACAAGGTTGTCAGAGGCACACTGATTGAAGCTGTCATAGTGAACGGAACATTCAGAAGCCCACATTACACCGAGTGAATTTAAACCCAGCGTGATATAATTCAAATTCAATATTTCTTTATTCAAGTAGACCAATAAACAGTACTTTCGAATCGTCAAGAATCTTAATTTTAACCACTTAATAAACATACACATAATAATACAATATATAAACAATATTTAAAATGCATGTACATAATGTGACTACCACCGGCGTCGGAAGGTTGTTTCTACTGAGAAGACCCGGGAAGAAACTCAGCAGTTACTCTTTTTCAATCGTCCAATGTTTTACAGTACAAAGTGAATGTTTGAATAAACCAACCAAGTCATACAGTTTTGACATGGAAATAAATAAAACATTAAGTTAATAAGTAAACTTAGGTATAGGCGATAACACAGCCATTTCTGGAGTAGTTTGGAGTTTTTTCGTTGTTTCCTATCACCTGGGAGTTAGCCGTATATTGTACTCGTACAATTAACACTCAAGTACTCGGCATTCCAGCCAGTCTTGAACTTGGGATCAACCAGGTTCCGAATCAGACTGTTTAACCACTCGGTCACGAGGCACTCAAGTCTCATCTTATTTCGCAATTATGGTTGTAACAGCTTTGAATATTAAGATACATCATCAGCCTGTTGTAGTCCACTGCTGAACATAGGCCTCTCCTTTTGCACGCCACTGTACTCGATCTTCGGCTGCTCGCATCCAGCTCCTGCCAGCCATCCTGCGCAGATCATCACTCCACCTTGCCTGAGGACGTCCTACACTACGCTTGCCGAGACGCGGTCTCCACTCAAGAACACGTTTACTCCAACGGTTGTCGGTTCTACGGCTAACATGGCCAGCCCACTGCCACTTCAGCTTGCTAATCCGGTGGGCTATGTCGATAACCTTGGTTCTCTGCCGTATCACCTCATTTCTGATTTGATCTCGCAGAGAAACGCCGAGCATAGCCCTCTCCATAGCCCGCTGAGTGACTTTAAATTTGTGGACCAGCCGTGCCGTTAGTGTCCACGTTTCGGCTCCGTATGTCATGACGGGTAGGACGCACTGATTGAAGACTTTTGTCTTTAGGCACTGTGGGATCGACGATGTGAAGACTCGACGTAGCTTCCCAAACGCTGCCCAACCCAACTGAATTCTTCTGTTCACCTCGTCCTCGAAGTTGTTTCTACCTAACTGCAATGTCTGCCCGAGGTATACATATTTTTGAACAACTTCGAGAACGGCGCCGTGTATCGCAATCGGTTCCGGTAGTACATGTTTATTGAACATGACCTTGGTTTTGTCCAAGTTCATCCGTAGACCGATGCGCACAGAAGAGTCAGCCAGGTCATTCAGCATCTGTTGTAGGTCCTGCAGCGTTTCTGCCACGATGACGATGTCGTCAGCAAATCGCAAGTGAGAGATGTACTCGCCATTGATGTTGATGCCACGTCCTTTCCAGTTCAGCGTCTTGAACATATCCTCCATTGCATTTGAGAACAATTTCGGGGAGATAACATCCCCCTGTCTCACACCTCGATGCAACGGTATAGGACTTGTTTGCTGATTCTGGATTTGGACGGACATAGTGGCTGCTTCGTAAAGGCATCTCATCACTTGGATGTATCGCCAATCTACTTGGCATCGCTGCAGGGACTCCAGAACAGACCAGATTTCAATCGAGTCAAAGGCCTTCTCATAGTCCACAAATGCTAGGCACAGGGGCTGATTATATTCTTCAGTTTTCTGTATAATCTGCCGCACTGTGTGGATGTGGTCTATGGTGCCGTATCCGCTCCGAAACCCAGCCTGTTCCGGTGGTTGGAATTCGTCGAGTCTTCGCGCAAGACGGTTCGTGATCACTCTTGAGAACAGCTTATAGACGTGGCTTAGAAGGGAAATGGGTCGATAGTTCTTCAGTAGGGTTTTGTCTCCCTTTTTGAAGAACAGGACGACCACACTCCTACTCCACGCCTCTGGAGTTCTCCCTTCAAAGAGGGCAGCGTTAAAAAGCTTTTGGAGCTCCCTGAGTACGGGTCTGCCTCCTGCTTTTAACAGCTCTGTTGTTACGCCGTCCTCTCCAGGGGCTTTTCCATTTTTAAGCCGCCCAAGAGCGATTTCGATTTCGTCAATGCTGACTTCTGGCAGGTCTTCGGTGTAGTGGCGTGTTAGAGTGGCTCTAGAGTCCTCATTTCCGGGGTCAGGTCGAGATGCATGCGAAGCGTATAACCGGCCATAGAAGTTTTCTACTTCCGAAAGGACTGCCGGCTTCGAGACAACGACTTCTCCACTTTCTATGGTCAACTTCGTCAGGTGGCTTCTTCCAAGAGATTGTACGAACACTTTTGAACCCCGGTTCTGCTCAATCGCTCTCTCAATAGAGAGAGTACTGGAGCAACGGAGATCGCGTCGCACGTGCGTACTAATCTCTCGGTTTAGAGTCCGTTTCCCTGACGAAGTGACTGGTGGGTTTTCCCGTCGTCTCTTCATTAGCCCCAAAGTCTCTTCGGAAAGCTTCGACTTCTTGCCTTTACGCTGCATTTTACCAAATCTCGTACCTTCTTCCCTGAGGACTCGAACCACATCTTCAAGGTTCTGGTTAACGTCAGTTGTGGTTTCCACGGCAGCAAATCGGTTCTCCAGATTTGACTGGAACGCTTCAGATCCCATGATAGTTTGAAGCAGAGTTGGTCGGAGCCTGGCCTTCATCAAGCGGATTAAGATACATTTCACGAGAAATTAAACAAATATAGAGCGTGCCAAGAGTCCTTCTCTGTTTATAGAGATAGTAAGAAAGAAACATAATTCAACTCAACTGAACGGCGACAAATCACAAAAATGTTCACTGCTTTTTAGTATTCCGTGATATTTGCATAGAACCTTCTTCCTGTTAATAATAATTGTCCATTCGCCTTCTCAATTGGACCATCTGAAAAACGATTTGTTATTCTATCAGCCTAGCTTGAAACCAGACTAATTGGTTTGCAGGTGGCACTTGATATAATACCTGTTACAAATCAAGTCATAAATTCTATGAGGCAGGAATTTCATTTTTACCCATTACTTCAACTGAATACACAAAAGTTTACTCTTAGCGTCCTTGCACACGGGCCACGAAACGCCACCTGTGTATTCCTGAAGTTTGTAGCAAGTGACGTGTTTTGGCCACCGGTGTCGGTGGGGCACGCTTAGTGCCAAGATCGACAACACAAGAATTACAACAATCGTTAACCATATAAACGTAATGCATTTTTTTTTTATAAATAGTAGTCTTCAAGACGACCTCAGGTGGAGACCTGATAGGAAGCAGACATGAGGTCCAGATATGAGGTTGACAAGCACAGTAATGGAGAACTACTTCGCTGGTCAATCTCATTTTGAAGGCCTGCATAAATGCCTTTTCACGCCCCGCTTAAAAAACCCAGGATTGTAGGAAGAAGGAAACACATGCGCTGGAAGAGCGTTCACGTCTGGATAGCACGACACAGGAAGGAATCACGTTCTATGGGTAGAACTAATTTAGGCCTTCAAATAGTCTCCAGCTACTTGTAAATTTTAATCAAGCTCAACATTTGGGACGTGCCTTTAAAAACGCAACTGCGCAGTGTCTTAGTCTTACAGACATTAGAAAACGAATGCCTTGCCATAACAAGACCGATAGTTATACCCAATTTCAAAGCTCGAACCAGCCAGATGCCTGCGCTAAATGAACCGTTCCCTAGTATGATCAGTTAAGAATATAAGTAATATTTTTAAACTGCCGACGGAACCCATTCCCCTAAGCGTGAGTCACGGTCGTGTACATTTTTCCAAGATGGCGGCTGGACGCCCGCCAGAGCTTAAAGTAATTAACAATTAGTGCACCACCTTTTGTTGCGTTTTTGCTTCACTTCGTCAATTAAGTTTATAAAATACGTTATGAAGAAAGAACAAAGACACTTCTGGGACTTTGGGTATGTTAGAAGATACTTACTCTTTTACTAACATCTGTGGTGTCAATGTTAGGGTCCAAAATCGATACCGAAACTTCGAAATCCACTAAATCACTGCACATTATAGTTTGCAAAAATAATTAAATTGAATATAAAAGGTAGAGTCGTAAATAAGAATGAGCAAAGCTTAATCAAGTTTTTAGTTAGGGTAGGGAATGTCAAAGTTGCTCTTCATGAAAAAATATATTTTGGTACGTCTACAAAAAATGTCCTAAAAATAGCATTGTGTCGTAAATCAAGCTGCTTGACCTTCAAAATGACTTGGGACTTCTGGTAAATATTCGTATTATTCGACGACCGATATGGTGTAATAGGTAGTTGAGAAGTCGGTTAATATACCAAAAGTTGCGGATTCCTTCCCCGCAAAGTAAAAACATTTGTGTGCATGAACATGTCCGTTTGTATTGGTCTGGGTGTTTTCTATGTATGTTAAGTATAATATTTACAATAGAAAAAATATTTGACTATATTAAACCGTTGTGTAGTATCCCATAGTATGAGCTGTAATTAATTCACTTTAGGGCTAGATGGCGCTGTGTGGAATAATGTCTAGGGGCCTTATTACGATATTTTTACAGCTCAGTTTTAGCTCAGTTTACGTCTTTTCATTCATTAAAATTTGACTAAAACATGCAAAATAAGTTACTACAGCAATGAAGAAAAATTAAGGTTTTTTTGACTTTATTTACCACACAAAACACGACTTGTGACGGCAAATATGCAGCTCAAAAGCTGAGCTTGTGACTAAAACTGTCAAGTTATAAGAGATTGTAATAGGGCCTCAGGAATATTTATTGTGGCGATATAAGCTGCTTGGGGGCTAAAACGGTAACATTTTAGCATTTCATATTATGAAACATCTAACTGACGTTTCATCTAGGCCGCGGTCCGTTTCGGGTCAAAAGTGAGTAATAGCGCGCTGACGTCGCTCACGTTCATACAATTTATCAATTCGGGATGCGTGTCAGCGCGCTGTTACTCACTTTTGACTCGAAACGGACCGCGGTCTAGATGAAACGTCAAATAGATGATTCATAATATGAAATGCTAAAATGTTGCTGTTTTAGCCCCCCTTGACCTTCAAAATGAATGGAGACTTCTTTCTTATAAATCTTCCTACTATGTTATCATTTATAATCGCATTCAGCTCCTAATGACACTGTCACAGTTCTAAACGTTACCCCCAATAGTTAAATTTCCGTCAAAATCTAGGTTATTTTTTGCACCAAACATGTCCGCTGGCGCGGCTCCAGCCGTGAGCTTAACGCGATTTACAATCAGCGGAGTCTTCTTAATTGTGGGAGGACAGATTGTACGGAATGGAATACTAATAAAGCGCAGTTTTTGTGCTTTTGCAGGTTTTAAAATAGCTACAAGCATGCTTAAAGCTTAGCATGTTGACTTGTTACACAGGCGTTTAGCAAGTCGCGACAGATTTAAAAAAATGCTACAAGGATGTTCAGAACTCACCAGGCGTCGGAAGGTTGTTTTTATTAAGAAGACCCGACAAGAAATTCACAAGTTACTCTTTTCATATCGTCCAATGTTTCACAGTACAAAGTGAATGTTTGAAGACACGAACAGAGTTATACAGTTTTTACATGAAATGAAATAAAATAGAAAGTTAATGAGTATCGTATTGAAGTCAGATAACCTATACCTACTTAGGCATAAAACATATGTAGTCCACCCAAAAATAAATATTCTAAGGTAGGGTCGGTAATAGCTTTTTCAACTTAGATAAGTTTGAGCTAAATCTTTCACGTAGGACCCAAAGCTTTTTTGCTTAACCGTATGAAAGGCTAGAGAGGGGTTGATAACATTTTTACGACACTTATTTTAGTTTTTACTGCTTAAGATCTTAAAAAAGTTAGCCCTAAAGCACTTTAAATTCAATATTTATTCGTGCTAGTTTTAATAAAGTAGCCAGTAAAAAACCCTTGAAAAGAAATGAATTTAAGGTATACTTATGACAAAGGTGAACACCATGCTTCAGTCAAATAGTAACCTTTCTTTTTCTAACCTACATCATCCCACTGCTGGGCAAAGGTCTCTCCCAATCCTTTTCAAACAGTTCGATCCCGTGCCAATCTTTCTCATGATGTCTCAAATCATCACTCCAATAATCATAGTATATCTTATTTTATCTTTTAAATATTATTAATGATTTCAAAATGTCTGAGGTCAGAGAGACACTGCGTTATACTTAGTTCTACGTCTCTACTTCCCGTTAAGAATGTAGACCTTATTATTAGCGACATTAAGATCTCACAGGAATCCTGTCAGACCTCTTCCTTGACCAACTGTACTCGCTGTCATTGTTTTATGAATTGGATCATTGCAATTCAAAACCGTGACGTCACAGCGTTTGAAATCGCTCTTACTCAATCAATAATATCTTAACGTTATTCTTAAGCTCTCAAAAAATACTAGTTTCACTGCTTCAACAACTTCAATTTACCGTCTGATCTATATAAAACCAACCCAGCTGTGGTGCTCTGAAAGCAATTAAAAATTAAATATTTTTACAGCTTAATAAAAGCTAGAAGCTGTATTAAGGTCCAAAGTGTTTACAAAAGCGCTTGAGGTCTCACTCTGGATGTGGCCGCGTTTTATAGCTCGTAAATCAACGTAGGTAGGGTTGCCGATAACTATGTTAAGGAAGGTTAAACTCTACAATTATCAAACAAAATCTAGAGACATGATAGTGCCCTAAGAGCACGGACACAAGGATATTCTATTTTTATTTCAAATATAAAAACAAGACACGCTAAAAACATAAACCAACGCCAAACAGCATTTTTACGTCCCACTGTTGTGCACAGGCTTCACCTCAACTATGAGCCTCAGCTTAATATTCCACGCGGACTCAGTGTGGATTGTTGGAGGTGTCTAAGTTTAATGAGAAGCCTTACTGACAGATGTTATTGAGCTAGCCTGAGGCCGACTAGGCTCTACGACTGACATTTAGCGGCGACGTCGTCGCCAACTACTTATCGTGCTTACCGATGTACGGAGATGCCCGAAGAACACATACTTAATTTCGATCGCCGTGGTCACCCATCTAATAACTCAGGTCAAGTTATTACTGGCTTGATGGGTGGCTTTTGAATGATCTGCTTGCAGCAGCTGTTGCTACTGCGTCACGAGCACCAATCAGTAATCACCAAAACTATTTCAATGACAATCTTTTCTACTTTTCTTTCAGTTTCAGGAAAACGCGTTTATAAGCTGTTGTGTTTCAAACACGTCCTTATAATATTCTAACTACTTTTCCAACAAAATTTACCTTGTTTTATTATTGTTTTAGCATTTTCCATGCAGTACCTATGTTTACTAAAGATCTGAAAACCAGAAAAAGACATTTGCTCATGTTGGCATCAGGCAGGACTCGGACCCGCATCTTTCGCAAACCGGGAGACTGCACTTACCAACTATGCTACCGAGACCATTAACAGACCGGGCGAATCTTTCTGGTATATTTACCCTATGAGCCAGGGTGATTTCATCAATGTTAAAGGCATACACCTCTAAATGTTTTTTTGCGAAAGATGCGGGTTCGAGTCCTGCCTGATGCCAACATGACCAAATGTCTTTTTCTGGTTTTCAGATCTTTAGTAAACATTTCCCTTGTCCAATAGTTTATAATATTTTCTTCAAAGCGACAACCCTATATGAAAAGATCCCGTCAGCTTTTCTGTGATTTTGTAGAATAGTGCTGTGTGCACATTATCGCATACTTTGTTGCACACGCCCGACGCATACATTACGCTTTTATGTGTATTATGCTTTATAACTGGAAACCAGATATAAAACCTTTGTGGGGATGTCCACGGGTAGTAAATAATATCTGAGCATAAACTTACCAAACTTTTGCTAAACTACGGGGAGTTTGATCGAGAATATTGATTCCATATGAACTGAAAATGCATAGTGAGCAACACAGTTGCTTAGTTGACCTATTTGAAAGTATAACAAGTCAGCTACAAGCAAATAACTAATTTTAAAATGTTTATTGAAGATATTGAAGATCTTTTTTAAAGGATTTTGTGCTATAGCACATCAGGAAAACCACAACGGAAAGATCATTCCGAAATCTTATCTAAACGAAGCGCCTGAGATAGGAAACGCATCAGACACCAAACTGTGGTTTCTCATGGAGTGTCGTAGCCCAGTGGTTAAGCACTTTGGCTCGGAACCCCTACTTTTTGTTAATTGTACATTTTGTGTCTAACCCTCCAGCGAAGGGAAATGCCGATGAAAAACCCCAGCCAACCCAGATATCGGCGACAGGCTCGCCTCTACCACGTTAGGTTCAAATTTGCTTGGAGAAGTGTGGAGTTCTGAATGTTCCTTTGACCATGGGCAACCATCAGTGTGCTTCTGACTGCCCCTAATACTTTATACTCGTGAACCTATGTGTTTTTTTTATAATATATTTTTTTCCAATTACAAATTTTGACCCATACATTTTCATCTGCCAAACTGCATAGCAGTTTGTTCCCAGTAGTTCGCTAGCATAGTACAATTTTAAATACCTAGTGTATATTTAGAAGTAGAAACATGCATGCAGCTAACTCGGACCAACAAAAAAATACAAAATAAAAAAAACTAACCAACAATTCCTGCAGGTGGTCTAGGAGAGGCCAACCTGCATTTCATTTGATCAATTAAAATAAATATCAAATTGATTTAAACACTAAATTGAAATGATAATTGCGAGTATGTGTATATGCATTGCAGTTTGAATATGTTGATATAAACAGCATTGTTACCACTGATGTAATTGAAAAAACCTTCTTAAAATGCTGTCCAAACAAACGAACCACAAAAATATCGTTAAAACACGTCCATCCGTACATTTCAGTCTAATTGACGCGTGCGCAAACATATCGACAACACTTACCGTCGCCTGCCGGTGACAGTCGGAGCGGGATTTGAGGCGCGCGCGAATGTCAGCGGTTTTATCAGAGACGAAATCCACAGCACAGTTTTGAATAGCACAATCGCGAATAGCACAATCTCGAATAGCACAATCTCGAATAGCACAATCTCGAATAGCACAATCTCGAATAGCACAATCTCGAATAGCACAATTGCGATTAGCACAATCGCTAATAGCACAATCGCGATTAGCACAATCGCGAATAGCACAATCGCGAATAGCACAAAATCTATCCGCAAATAACACAAAAGAAAATACAAAACATTTTAGCACATTAATATTGCTGAAAAATATTAAAATGTGCTATTATTACTACGGCGCACATCACCAACAGATATTTCTCCCTTGATACACATTTCACTCGTGCCACTCTAGAAGTCCCTTTCTTGCTGGGGAACACACTCAAATGTTGTCTGTGCAGTGATCGAACCTCCACCTCTAGTGTATTAAAATGCTATCTAAATACATCGCCCCACAAAAATATCGTTAAAACACGTCCATCCGTACATTTCAGTCTAATTGACGCGTGCGCAAACATATCGACAACACTTACCATCGCCTGCCGGTGACAGTCGGAGCGGGATTTGAGGCGCGTGCGACTGTCAGCTGGTTTGAATAGCACAATTGCGAATAGCACAATCTCGAATAGCACAATCTCGAATAGCACAATCTTGAATAGCACAATTTCAAATAGCACAATCTCGAATAGCACAAAATCAATCCGCAAATAACACAAAAAAAATATAAACATTATAATATTGCTCAAAAATGTTAAAATGTGCTAGTATTACGGCGTTCATCAACAGCTGATTTCTCTCATAATACTCTAGAAGTCACTTTCCTGCTGGGGAACGCTCTCAAATATTTTTACTGTGTAGTGATCGAACCTGCCACCTCTAAGATAATAAAATACTAACCTAATACATCGACCCACAAAAATATCGTTAAAACACGTCCATCCGTACATTTCAGTCTAATTGACGCGTGCGCAAACATATCGACAACACTTACCGTCGCCTGCCGGTGACAGTCGGAGCGGGATTCGAGGCGCGTGCGACTGTCAGCGGTTTTATCAAAGACATAGTACACTTAGAGTTTTGAATAGCACAGAATCTATTCTATTTTATATGTATTTACAAAAGAAAAAGTATTTTAGTATGTTTATCCGTTGTCTAGTATCCATAATAACGGACTGTAATTAGCCCACTTGGGACTAGATGGCGCTGTGTGGAATAATGTCCAAGGAAGGATATTCCCGAATAACACGAAAAAAAATAGATTTTTTTAGCTCATTTTATTGCTCAAAAATGTTGTAATGTTCTATTATTCTACGGCGCTCATCGGCAGCAGATTCCTCTATTACTTGATGTACCTTCCACTCATGTCACTCTGGAAGTAATTTTCCTGCTAGGGAACGCACTTAAATGTTTGTACTGTTTTAACACGGGTGGACGTATTTTAACGATGTTTAGTGTGGTTCTGTATTTGGATAGAATTTTCTTATGCTAGAGGTGACAGGTTCAAGTCCGCACAGTACAAACATTTGTGTGCATGAACAGATTTGTATCTACTCACCTGTGTGTTTTTATTTTTTGCATGTTTATCCCTCGTTTAGTATCCCATTGTACAAGTTCTGATTAGTTTGGGGTTAGACGGCGCTGCATGGGGTCGAAATGATATTTATTTTTGTCTGTTCCGCTAAAAGTGGCACCCCACCCCGCCTGTCCCGCCTGTCCCACACATCGCTTCAATTCAAGAGGGGACCGACATCAGCACAAACCTGTACTTGACGATGTTTATATGCAATACACATGATATTATCATATTTATACCCCACACAGACATTTGGGTGGCTAAGGGATAATATTGGTCGTAAAATACAGTATCAGCAGAACCAAATAGTTAGCATAATCTAAATTACTAGATCTGAATAACTAATAAGTGTTATTGACAGTTAACTGAAGTTCGATATAGTTTCGGATATCTGCCAACGAAATGGAATTATCTTTCGCCCGCCAATAAGGAAGGGTAAAGCTCATAGCACACTGTGCCAGAACGGCAACTTTTTAACTTTTTACAATTAAATGCTCGAATGACAAAATAATTGCTGTGTCAGAGCCGTGCAGTAGCAGTGCTGGTAAAATGAGCTACGACCCTAAAAAAATTTTTGGACCACTGTCGCTGGGCCACCCTGTATAATGATTAGCCTTCAATGTCCTATCCTACCCGACATCAGACTAATGTCACAAGTCGTTGGTCGGCGCGGGATTCAAACCTACAACCTTCTGATTGAAAACTCTAACCGCTACTTTGCTGAGGGCGTTGAAATATAACTAAGATTCAAGTATAAATATCTAGGCGGATGAAGTCGTGGGCAAAAGCTAGTGTTGAAGGAAATAGATTAATAATAATTTCCACGTGTCAGACGTAATAAGTGGCTATTAAACGACGTAAATATAATATGAAATCTTTATAGACACGATACAAAAAACAGATGTAATACGTAAATAACAATAACTATCATTACATGTTTTAAGAACCTCTCAAATATAACGGCATTAGTGCCTTAAGTGGTATTAGTACCTACTTATATGAATACTTATATTTAGTTTCTTGTAATACTCTAACAAGGTCCATTATTTAAATTACCTATAGTTTACATACATACATACATAATCGGCCTATAAACGTCCCACTGAAGGCACAGGCACAGGCCTCACCTCAACTATGAGGTGGAACAAGCCATACTCCAACACGCGGGCTCAGTGCGGGTTGTTTGAGGGGTGTAAGGTTAGTGAGCAACCTTATTGTCAGATGTTATCAAGCCGCCCTAAGGCCTCTGACTAGGCTTAACGACTGACATCTAGCGACGTCAACCGGGACCAACTGCTATAGTTTATTGAGTTTTTTTTCAATTATGTAAGTAACACAATTGTGCAAATCAGTAGATCATTTATTATACTACTCATTTCTAAATTAAAGATAAGAAAACCAGAAAAGACATTCGGTCTTGGCTTCAAGCGGGAATCGAACCCGCGTCTTTCGCGAAACTAGTGACTGCACTAACCACTGTGCTACCGAGACCATTAACAGACCGACTGAATTTCCCAGTTAGTGCAGTCACCCGATTTCTTACCATACCATACCATCTTACTAAAGATAGTAGTTCCCCTACTATTTTGCTAAAATAAAATAACCTAATTTCTAAATTGCCTGAAATATTACCAGCGCTACCACGCATTTTCAATACTTGAATATTTTAACCCTATCACTGCAGCTCTTTGTCTCCCTACCCATTTTTTGCCCAAGAAACGGGACGAAAGTAAACAAAAAGTCTTATGGCGTAAATCTCCGACATTAAGGCGAGTCTGGGCGTAGTGGGCCAATCAAAAGGCCATTATGGGCCTAAACAGCCAAACCAGGCGATTATTCTATTTTCTGGGGTAATTAGACATTACGTTAATTAATCTGTTTTGTAAGGAAATTGAATGGAAAATGGGAAAAAATGGGCGTTCGAACGATCTGTAGTGGGGCCATGAATCTGTTTTTAATTATGAAATAATTGCACTACTTTTTCTTTTGTAGCTGAAAGGTATGTTTATTGTTAAACTTATTAAAAAGCCATAATGTTTTCTAATATTTACGCGAACACTATACATCGAAATAAAACAACTTTACGGATTCTACTCGCGGTCTTATATTAAAAAAGTCACGGGTTAGAAAATGAAAGAAAATGTAAGACCGCGAGTAGAATCCGTAAAGTTGTTTTATTTCGATTATTAAAAAGCCCTTATGACAAGTCACAACATAAAACTTAAAACAAGTAATAATGTGATTCTACCACCGGTTCGCCAGAAATAGAATGTATATGTAGGTTTATTCCATATTACAAGTTGCATCATCAAGGTTGTCAAATGCTTTTAAGTTCCAAAGCCTTTCATCTAGGCTTAACGATCGACATAGGAACGTCAGACGGGACCAATTGCTTAGGATAACCGAAAAACGCATAATTAATTTCCGATCGGCTGGTCACCCATCCCATTTCCTCCCTGTTGCTGATCCACTGTCACTGAGCCACGGGCACTGTAATAAATAATCGTAAAACTTTTAAGCATTAATTCATACAGCTGTCAACTCCTCTCCGGACGTAGACATCACTTTTTATCATTCATCTCGAATGTTTTGTCGGCAAATTTCGCAACATTACGCCAACTCATTGTCACCCCCAGCGTTTTAGGGTTGAGGAACAAAAGACAGTATGCGTCTCGCTCGCTCTGTAGCTGATTTCTGTGTCTGTCTCTATCGCACCTCATTGTGATATATCTGTACTTAATTTAGTAAAGAATTAGGAGACTCCTATTTTTGGAGACTGTCCATGTGATTTTCCTTCCATTTGCAACATTTGATTTTCTGGATGGTTCTGTTTTAGAGGTTCTTGGCTGCTAGTTACGCTATTGGTCACAAGTTCAATCGCTGGCCATGGTCAATACCTAGTGGTTTTGTTCTAAGTTATTTCAGTACAGAGTTTAAAATTTCCTCGGATACATAATTTGCAGTTATTGAAACACGAAACAAGTGCTTCAATAGCTAACGAGCTGAGTGGGGTCCATTTAATTTTGGACATCGTGACACTGCTGTCTGGTGGACATGTCCAGGGTCAATAAACGTATTTTCCGTCTTTCTTTCAAGTCTGTAATGAAAATTGAACTTGTCAAAGTTAGTCTAATCAAGTCTACATTAAATAAATGCCTTTGAATCTTGAAAAAGACAAAGAAGATTCTACAGTTCCTGTTATTTTAATTCACGTTTCCAATCCGCCTTATTTTCAGAATTTAAAAATTATCCAGACAATAAGATAATATTGAAAACTTAATGATCAATTATTTCTTAACAAATAATAATATAAGCTGTGCTTTCATGTAGAATAGCGATAACCAAAAGACTTCACATAATCATTTAAGTATAGGTCAGAACAATAATAACAAAAAGATCTTTGTAATACCAACAATACGACAGTACCACGGTGAATTCAGTAACTAAAGTTTGACACACACAAAACAATACTAAAAAACGTTAAAAAATAACTCAAAACAATATTTATACGTTTCAAAAGGAAAATGACGTTACGAGAGTTTTTTTAAAACGGTCACATATTTTGTTAACTGCTGACGAAAGACAAATGACAATCAGCCTCTAAAACACAGGTTCTACTTAATTTAGAAGCCGGTTCTGAATGAAACCTGTCCATCATTTACTCATTTACAGTCAAGGAATTAAAGGGTTGACCACCCTAAGATCTGTTTTTGCTTGCTCAATGATGACATTGACAAGATCAAACCAATAAAAAGTTTGGTTTAACTGTCAATCGAGAAGGAACATACGTCTAATCGAATTTGAATTTTACTGTCAAACAATAAAGCATACTTTTCGACATTCGCTAGCCTTTTTTTTTTTTTTTTTTTTTTTTTTAAGTAGGGGAAATGCCTTACGCATACCCGTCCACCGGGGGACGGACGGGTTATGTCGGACTCACCACTGGACAGATGGTATACCAGTGGCCCTACCGACTAAAACCCCTACTACTCCCTCTAATCGTCCGTTAGTGAGGGAACACGGTGAATAGCGCCTGCCTGTTACGCGTTCCCCCGGACGGAGCCCGCCTGCACGGCAGGCCGGAAGCGACCCCCCCCCGTGTGAGGGGAGGCCAGAAGGGACAGCCGAGGATGTCAAGCCGTCCCTACCAGGCAGCGGTGAAACCCGTGCAATGCTGGCGGCGGCACCCCCGTACCACGCGCTAGCTGGCCACCGTACGCAGGCCCTGCTGGGCCCGCAACCACGAGCCACCCAAAGGGCGGCTCCGCTGCCGTAACCTTCGGTACGGCCCCGCCGGGCCGCGACGCACAGGGGGGATCAGCCTCGGGTTACTGGCCCCCACCAACCGGTTGTGCGCCGCGGCCCCAACCACGCGCCTCAAGGCGCCTGCAGGCCCCACTGGCCCCGCATCCCCGCGCCGCCCTTACGGGCCGCAGCGACCCTACTGGGCCTGCAACCACGAGCCACCCAAAGGGCGGCTCCGCTGCCGTAACCGACGGTACGGCCTCGCCGGGCCGCGACGCACAGGGGGGATCAGCCTCGGATCACTGGCCCCCACCAACCGGTTGTGCGCCGCGGCCCCAACCACGCGCCTCAAGGCGCCTGCAGGCCCCACTGGCCCCGCAGCCCCACGCCGCCCTTACGGGCCGCAGCGGGTGGGTGTCCAGTCCACCACGCTGCCACGCCTGGGTTCTCTTCGCTTCCCGGTGGTGCCCCTACCACCGGTACTAGGCCCCCTCGCCACGCCGAGGCGAGAACCCATGAGGGGGACATTCGCTAGCCTGTTACACAGCCTAAAAGGGTAACATCAACATGTGCTTGCTACGCGTAAATGAGTTTATTTGAATTCATTCCGCGACTTTACAACAAAATAGTTTTGTGTGAATCCTCTTTTGTATTTTTTTCTGTACAGTAATTATTTCATTTATTTATTTTAAAAGAAGCGTAAGACGTAAGTACTTTGTCAGAATCGTTGCAAATTGGAAGCTCTGGTTTCCTCATAGAGTGACAGAGTGACCTCGTTAATAGCCATGATATTGCCTTTACTTCGGACGTTATTTTTATAATAATATCTACAATATACAGCGCGTTTCACTGGAATTTCAGCTTTTCACTGTGAAAAGAATTTAACCATTATTGGTGTGCATGATGAAATCGATGAAATGAAGAATAGAGTTACTGTTAATGTTTATACTGTGGTTAATTTGAAGCTCACTATTATGTTAAAAACTACAGTCTAAATTGTATCACAGCCCTAAGGGAATAAAGCTTCATTTCCCGTGAAACACGACTCCCTTTTAAATCCAATCCATCTAAATACCAAAATGCAACATAAACCATTTTGTTGTCAATCTAAAATGAGACTTAAATACAACAGATAAACTTGCATTTTGTGAGACATCGAAGCTGTGGTTGGTACAGTCATGTAAACAGGAATGAGGTAGAGAATAAACTTGTTCTAATGTCGCTAAAAAGACAGGACAATAATAAAACGTGGCCATTTTGTTTTGTAGTGAGGAAAAAATTTAGTTTCCAACTCGGCATACTTTGTGCAAGTTAGGGTGACCATGATATTATGTGATTTGGGTGTCTGTTAGACAGCGTTTCTTTTTTTTCTTCGCACCTAAAAATAAACATGGCGTTTACAATTTGGTATAATTTTCATATTATTGTCTTGATAAAAAAACTATAACAAAATGCGTAAGTTAATCGCCTTGAAGTTACCTACTAAACCAGAGGTCGCGGGTACGATTCCTGTAACAGACATTCGTGTGCATGAACGTGTTTTGTTTGTATTAGTCGGGATATTTACTATAATAAGAATTTCATTCAATCATAAATTCATCTGATGTCTAGTTCCCAGAGTACAATCTTCAGCTTAGTTTGGTATTAGAAGGGCATTATGAATTAATGGCCAGAAAATAAAATAAGAGCCACCTGGCCAATTCCGACTACAAAGGCTAATCTCAACAAGACATTATAGTGCACAAGTGTGTGCACAATACACCGGTGCACTCCCTTTTCCATCACCTTTCTATGACTCGAGAGGACGATTTGTCGATGCGACCGGAAAAACGTGAGGCGCAGGACCATTTTTTTTTTTCATTCCCATCCGACGGCATGGATCATCCTTGTCGGAAACGAGGTAATCAGCCTCCCCTGTCCTAGTTAACTCGAAACAACAACACAAATGTGAACATGTTGTTGGTTCGCGGGGGTTTGAACTAACGACCTCCGGATTGAGAGTCCAAAACTCTGACCTCTACACCAGGGAGGTCGTAATGACCATAGAGATTTATTATAACTATTTTTCGCATGTTATATGTATCCTTTAAACCCGAGTTAGATATATTCGCTAACAGTCCGCTATTGATCTTAAACAACGCTAAATAATAAACTAAATAATTATGTAAATGTGTTAGGCCCGTTTAATTGTTACGAATAAATTAATTTAAAAATAGTGATCTTTTAAAAACCCTCTTTGTCCGTCATTTCCCTCAACCGCTGGTCCCCCTCGCAGGTAGGGCGACCAAAGTTGCGGCTGCAGAGCCGTTAGTGAGACGAGCTTACACTGATCGCGACCCCCCGGTTTTACGGTTGCCGTTGTTTACATCCCCTTGTTTTGTGCTTTTCACGCTTTTGGGAACTATTACGCATTGTCATGGTTTATAAAAGCTGGCAGAAGAATTAAAAGTTTTGTTTTTGGCGATTGAGATCGGCAATAAAACATTTTCGTTCCATAGTTGTACACAGGCTCTACCTCAACTATGAGGTGATGCGAGCCACAATCCAACACGCAGGCTCAGTAAGTATTGGTGAAAAGGTGTATGGGTACAAGATGTCGGAGGCTTTTGGTAAGCTGCTCTAAGGCATTCGAAAACTCAAAGACTGACATTTAGCGGCGACAGCAAGTACCAACAGCTTAATGTGGCTTTCGAAGCACGGAGATGAGTTTTCCTCACTTCATAGGAAGTCTTCTTTCTACACTGGAAGCTGTCAAAATGAGCTTCTTAAATTAATTCAACTAAGTAATGCAATCGCATGTGGTGACACGCGATACTTAAATTTAAGTCGCACTTAATTTAGTAATTTAGGCATTTTGTATTAATATAAAATACAGTTAGGTGAGTATCCAACATTGTTTACATGAAAAATCATGGCTTTAGTTTATTATGCTAAAAAACTACTTTCCAGCACCAGTTTTAATTTCGATAACAGCAAAGCTCTATAAAATACAAAAAGGTAGCTTTAAACCAAAATTTAATATCACTAACGAAATACCAGCACAAAAATGTATGGACGCTGGTATCAAAAATTCCTCGTCGAGCTAAAAATACAGACTGAAACATTACCGTCAGTTATCGGACTAAAACAAGAAAGGCTATAAATCTAGCAGATATCATGAGCTGTGGGCAACGCCTGTGCCTAGGCCGAGAATCTAGGCTGGGAATTTAGACCAGGGAGACTCAGAGATGGATGGAGTGGCGAACATTAATCATGAATACATGGGCACCAATGATATTTAAAAGAAATACGTCATGTCAGTACTGATGTAAAGTCTAAAATTGTTCCCTGGCGAACACACCTACAATTTGACCGTGTGTACAAAAGTAAGTTAGTGCAGAAGATAGTGTGATTATTTGCTAGAGCGTAAACGAGACAGATACAAATTGGTGTTCGAAGTTCTGATTTCAGGTGCCACTTTTTTACCACATTCAAGTACACCGTTTAGTACTTCGTCTGATTCAAATGAAAATACCTATCAATTCTGTTGCTTCCGAATTATTTTACAGAAGGCTTTCCGTCTTATTTCCCTAAACGATCCTTTCGATCCATCGTCGACCGCAATCGTATTATCGTATGATTCGGTAATTTTCATTAAATTATAAAATAGGGCGTTCAGCGAAAGCGCTCAAATTTTATACGTAAAATCCAATAGCATATAGGATTTATAAACAAAACAGAAACAAAATAATCTGGCATCGTCTACATTAAAACTGAATTAAAGTCATTAGACCGAATCTAACGATAAAGTGAAACGACCCGGTTTTTGTGAGTACGAAGTAGAGTCCATTCCTTTTTATATTTAAACAAAAATGACGCTTGCGCTTAACCAGTTGTTAACAAAATCGGTCAAAAACCATCGCTACCTTAACCGTGCTATCGTACGACTCGGTAATTTTCTTATAATTTCTGTTCTATACTTTAGTAATACATAAACGGCCTATATACGTCACACTGCTGGGCACAGGGCTCACCTCAACTATGAGGTGGAACAAGCTATACTCCAACACGCGGGCTCAGTGCGGATTGTTGGAGACTTTAGTAATAATCTTTATAAAAACTTACTTAACTCTTTATTTAGACATTGCCTAAAGGATAAATTACAATTAGTGATTAACTCAGTAAAATTTGAAAAAACCATCGATGGGTCTATATCAAGGTTCTAGGTTGGATACCGTTTTAAATTCTTATTTACTGCATTTTTATCAACATTTGATTTAATAGTACATTGTTATCCTAGGGGTGAAAGTAACTTATTTAGTCCCGAGACGGGGTTTGGCGCCCGGAACGAAGTGAGGGCGCCAATAGTTCGAGGGACTAAATAAGTCTTTAACCCGAGGTGAACACTGTGCTTTTCATTACAAATACGAGGAAAGTAAAAATAAAAACATGAATTAATTCATGAAGATCGAATTGCCGCTTTCCCGCCTATTTTGTTTGTTTTTTTTTCTGTGGCCGGCCCGCTATTCAGCCATTATTTTTTATTTTCTTCATTGGAAAAATGGTCAATATTTTCCTCAAAGCTAAGTTATTTTAAAGAAATTTGTTGAAACTTAATTATAATAAAGTTATTTAAAAAATATGTATTCTCTAATCAATACTTAACTTCAAGTTATTTCAATTTTACATCGTGGCTGTATAGAAAGTTGGAACATGGTTCAATAGTTCATTGAAAAAAGAACTAGTTTTTTTTAAAAAATATGACAGCTGTCAGTTGAAAGTGATTCTCCCTAGGGATGAAAAGTATTACTTTCAGCCCGCTTCTCAGGTCAGTAATGACCTACTTTCAGAGTATGAGTAATGAAAAATATCATTGTTTCTCAACCTTTACGGCAGTCTGTCCGCGCCCCGCGTAGTCACGTGGCGCGCTGATAAGAGAACTTTATGTAAGTAGCGCCCTCTCTGTTTGTGTTCCGAACTAGGCCAGCGATCGAGTTGCTCGCTTATCTCCTAGCGTGTGTGTCACGCTTAGTTAATTTACTCTAACTAAATGATTGTCTTAATAATTGTAGTTACTTAGTTGAGCAAGTACAGGACAATTAGTGAGACAGCCAGAGGATAGTTGGGATAGTTTGAAGAGAGGAATTTAACTGATTGTCGAAGTTGTACAATACGTAACTGTGACCATTTACTTAGTAGGTTTGGAGAACAGGTACTTTGCTTGTACATTGTTGGAGACTGATGTATTTACATTGAAACAAAGGTAGTATGTACGTACCATAAAAACGTTAATACATTTTTTTGATTTTTAATTAAAATGTATGACAGCACAAAAATAAACACAACACATAAAATACGCTCCGACTATGTCTCAACCGGGATATTCAGAGGCACATTGATTGTTGCCGTCATAGTGAACGGCACATTCAGAAGCCCATATTTTTGCCAAACGAGTTTTTGAACCCAAAGTGGTTAGTTTTTATCCGGGGGGTTTGGATTTTTTATAGATAGTTTCCGCTACCGGTCCATTAACTCGGTCATTCTCACGATAAGGTGTTCTTCGTATAATTTCTGTCACGATTTTTATTTCGCAAGAAATTCGTTTAATTGGCAAGTCAATTAAGAAAAGACAATAAACTAAACAGAATTATGTATTTGGCACTTCAATGTGCCGACTGGTTATGGAGTTATGAGGTGTCAAAGTTTTGGGTTGTGACGGAAATTAGAAAATAGCTTACTTAAATTTATATTGTATTGAAATAAAACTCAAATAGAAAATAAACAGAATTTAATGAAAAGTAAACCTCACAAGTTATTGTACAGTCTACAAATAACAAAAATCCTCTTTAATAAAACAAAAAAATTGCTCGGGAGCCTACCGATAACTGATAATTTTAAAAAAACAAACAATATATATAATTATATTACATGTGAATGAGCCATTTTGGCTGTCTATTTATTAGAAACTCGAACGATAAACAACCCATAAACAACGGTCTATTTCTTTATATACATCGTATAGTTCGGGATCATTCTTGATTCTTTCTCTTCTCCGTTGCTGTCTAAGCCTTTGTTGCTCCAAAATCTCCTCTCGACTTCGTTTTGGCTTACCAATGTTTTCTGTAAAATAAGAATACACATTATGGTATGTGCTATGTTTACCTACGATAAAACTTTAAACAAAAACTTAAAACAGGTGCGTTTTAAGGTAAAAACATAAAGAAAACAAATGTTCTCAGGTATTTTATAATCCATCTGTCACGTTTAGCGTGACGGAATAGGGTGATGGAAATTAGGAACACGATGGTATTTATGAGATATTAATTAAATGGTAAACAATACAGTATATTGCTACAAGTATGAGGTAGCCAACAAATGCCTGCATATAGTATTACCACAGACCAAATTATATCCATTTTAAAATATTAATTAAAAGTGCGAACGGAAATTAGAAAAGAGGTGAACCAAGCGAATAGAAATTAGGTACTTACGGTCGTAGTTCGCCAACGGAGCAAGTGACACGGGAACGCTTCGGTTACCTGCTGCGGCGCAACTGATCAAACACGACGTTGCACTAGGAATGGGAATTACTTACTCTGTGAGCAAGATATTCGCTACTTTTATACTAGTGACAGAAATTAGGCATGATGAAAGGACAAACATATTTTTCGGTCTGTCTAAGTAAATACACAAGTTAAACAGAATATTTTTAGTGAATAATGATGCTTAATTATCAATCTTAAAATTGTATTTACTGGTATGAACCAATCGTAACTCATTTTGACACTGTTCAAGGTTTTGTACTAGAATCTGGGTTCTGGACAGCGAACGGAACTTAGGAGAACGACCTAAGAAAAAATAATTAAGTGCTTTTTTACAAGACGATGTGTCTCAAATTCAAATTCCTAAAAGATAAATACTAGATCTAGTTCCTAAAAAATTTACAGCTTCAAAATATAACAAACTAGTCAGATATTTCCACGGACGCACCAAAACCAGGCCTGCTGAGAATGACCGAACTGCAACTTGGGTTACAATCAAATGAACGTAGCAAAGCAGGAGTTTCAGCCAGATATTAAACCACTGGGCCAATACGCTCTTATTAATAAAGCGTGACATGAGTTTGAGAACCCTCAAACAAAAGTCCTCAGTCCTCATAATCCGAACGTGCTTCAGAAGTAATAAAATTTTATGCATATTTTTCAGAGCATTAAAATAATTAGTAAGCGGGTATTCCCCTGGGATTTCCTGGAGGGCAGGAAGCGGAAATGAGGCGCTCTTGCAGGAAATTACACAGCTGTCAGACAGGGACCCAAGATTCTACAAATGTACTTAGTTCACTGAGCTTTCGGTTGATATTATGGCTTAATGAGACGAGACTACAGGCAGATGTAATTTTATTTATTTACACTTTTGAAGGTTGTCTGGAAGAGCAATAAGACCGCCTGAGTTGTACAAATTTCACTGTGTTTTTCTGTTCCTGTCACTGTTACTTTGTTGAATGTATTTTTGTGCAATATAGAGTAAATAAATATATTATATCCCTGCACATTATTCTACACAGCGCCATCTAGCCCCAAGATGAGCGATGACTGTTTTATTGGATACTTACTAGATAACGGATAAACATACTTAAATACATTTTCTTTTGTAAATACACACTACAATATACATAGGAAACACCAATACCAATATAAACAGACATGTTCATGCACACAAATGTTTGTACTGTGCGGGGATCTAACCCGCGACCTTTGGTGTAGTAGCCGACTTCGCAACAATTACACCAAATCAGTCGTCAAATATCATCATCATGAACAAATTGATTTCCTTACGTGCCACAATTTTCAGAATATCGCTCAATGCTATCGGTTCTCAATCTTAAGTCCATAACTCCAGAAACCGCCGCTCCCATTGCGAGGGCGCCACTGTTGACCTTTAAATACAAATCTGAGGATGTTAGGCCTGGTTCACAAATGCAATAATATTAAGTTATGAAATGCAAAATAATAAATTATTGTGTATTGAGTACTCCAACATTCGGAATCAGTGCGGATTGTTGGAGAAATGTAGGTAAGGCTTGTGATGAACATCATTGTCAGAGGTTATCTAGCTGTTCTAAGGCCTCCAATCAGTCTTAACATCTAGTAGCTAGAGATTAGTCAACTCTGAAAACCAATGATTGTTTGACAGGACAACGTCTCTCGTGTTAGCCAGCAAAGTTATAAAAGCCTGAATAGTTTGTTTGTTGATTAAGAATAAGAATAATTTATTATAAAACAATAAAAAAATTATCATTATTTATGGTATCTGTTCAAATAGTTATTCGTGTTTATCATTAAAATCTTTATTATTCAAATTTAATTAATTTTTTTTAATTTTTATTTTACATTTAGTGCTTAATTCTTTGAGGTTAACCAAGCCTCCTTGCCCTTCAGGCACTTCAGGGTATAAATTGTTTGTTATTTTTTAACTTTCCTTTTTTTTTTTTAGCAAAAATTGTTACTCATTCCTTTATAAATGTTGTCAAATGAAATCTATAGCATGCCGTTGTTACTTATAAGTAAGGCTTCACTTAGCATTGTTCTTGTTAAAATTTGGAATCCTGGATCATTGTATTAGTGTAAGTCTTGTTGGTGACCTAATAAATAAATAAATTCAGTTCAAGTTTCACTTATTTTGTTGACATACATACGAAATTTTGAAATGAAATTAAATTGTTTAATTTATTATACAAGATTCCATACATATTGTTAGTACAAAACTAAAATGCTTAGAAATCAGTGTGTTGGTAAAACATGTATGTATCTCTTATCACACAGTATAAAACAAGCTTTACTTGTCGCTACATCCTGCTCCCCACGATATTGGTCCAGATATTACGAGTTGGGAAGGCCAGCCAATCGGCGCCTTTCTTCGCTTTCAAAGACTTATGATTGAACCGGGATTACCAGATGGATGTTGACTTGTAGGAAGAGCCTTGAAAGGACGGTTTTAATGAACAGAGGGGTGAGAGGTATTTATAAGCAATAATATTTAAGGGAGAGATGAATTAAGTGAGCATAGATTTTTCACTAATATTTCTTAGATGGTGATGGAGAAAGGATTTCTCCAAATCAGATGCATTATTGTGACCGTGGATCGGCAACGATGTGTTCTACAAATGCATAAACTACATAGCACATAAACGGCCTATTATACGTCCACTGCTGGGCACAGGCCTCACCTCAACTATGAGGTGGTTCGAGCCATACTCCAACACTCGGGCTCAGTGCAGATTGTTGGATGGGTGTAAAGTACCTTAATGTCAGATGATATCAAACCGCCCTAAGACTAGGCTTAACAACTGACAGCGAGGGACGTCCACCGGGACCATAAGCTTAACGTGACTTCCGATCCACGGAGATGCCCGAAATACACATCACTAAATTTCAATCGAGATGGTCACCCATCCCATTTCCGACCCGGCGTTTGTTGTTTTACAACAGCAATCGTCGCCGATCACTGTCAAAACTGCGCTACGGGCACCTCAACTGAGTACAGCAAATCCAAAAAGTTAGCAAGCTACTGATGAAAAGAAAATGAAATAACGGCTTGAAATGAGCTGTTAAATGATAAGAATAGGCCCCATGGTTAAATAAGGATATTCCAACTCAGTATAATGTGATATATTGGGTTCAAACCCCAAACGGACCACACCTCATTAACTTTTTCATCACATTAATAAAACACTGTAACTGCCCCTAACTTAATTATCAGATAATAATGTTATTAACTTCCGACGTTTCAGCGATAATTTCACATTATTACAACGTACCTAGTAATTTGTTACAGGGATTGCCCACTTCAGGCACGGGTAGTTATCAATAATGTAGGTAATATGTATAGAATTACATAACATAACATAAACGGCCTATATACGTGCCACTGCTGGGCACAGGCCTCACCTCAACTATGAGGTGGATTGAGCCATACTCCAACACGCGGGCTTAGTGCGGGTTGTTGGAGGGGTGTAAAGTTAGTGAACAACCTTAATGTCAGATGTTATCAAGCCGCCCTAGGGCCTCTGACTAAGCTTAACGACTGACATCTGGCCACCGGGACCAACTGCTTAACGTGCCGGCCGAAGCACGGAGATGCACGAAATACACATCACTAACTTGGTAATATGTATAGAATGAATTATTCAAAATTGAAGTGTGTATAATCAACGCTACAATCTAAATCTAAATCAGCCCGTTCCGTCCCACTGCAGGGCAAAGGCCTCCCCTCCCAATCTCCATCCCACACGGTCTAAGGCCAATGTCGGCCAATCTCTCTTACAGGAATCCAATTCGTCGCGCCACCTTCTCCTAGGCCTTCCGCGCAGCCGCTGCCCGTTTGGGACCCAGTATGTCGCTATCCCCGCAAAGAGCTCTGCCGGCATGCGGCAGACGTGTCCAGCCCAGTTCCACTTGAGCTTGGCGGCTGTTTGGCCCACGTCAGCGATTCCCGTTTTGACAACACAACGCTACAATAAGACTCAAGATTATGATAAATATACAAACATATTATTACAGTCACAGTCATCACATATAACCTCTACTGACATTTAACAACTTAATAACTAGGACCATCGTAAAACAATCATCTTGTCACCTATGCTCATTATACAATACTAACAGTTAGGTTTACCGTCTTACCCAAATAAGTTTTATTCAACATCAACAAAGAATAGTTATTTTATAATCCACTAGCGACCCGTGTAGGCTTCGCACGGGTGCAATGAGATGTTATTATACATATAAACCTTTCTGTTCAATCACTCTATCTATTAAAAAAACCGCATCAAAATCCGTTGCGTAGTTTCAAAGATTTAAGCATACAAAGGGGCATAGGGACAGAGAAAGCGACTTTGTTTTATACTATGTAGTGATTTTGATTTTCCCGGCTTTTCCACTGACAAGACAACTAAGACAAGAGACTAGCGAGCGCCTGTCAAAACTCTTCTTTTTTTAAATCAAGCTGCTGGAGCTAATCAAAGGAGGCTGTAACCAAGGCGTCGACAACATTTGCCTCATGCTGAATTGATTTGTCTTCTTACCATTTCGTCTGATAAGCAAATAGGTAAAAAAGTCCAGTGTTCAAATTAATGGTTTTTTCCAAAAAAAAAATTCATGTATTTGGGTGCATAGATATTAAAAAGTTACATGTAAAATTAGTGTGTATCGGAACGCATCTAAAAATACTTTTATTCTAAAAGTGGAGGGTAGTCTTGAATGCATCTGTTTATTCTGCCATAGTTTTCCTGTTTTCTACCGGAACAAGTTTCATAAGCGCTACCAAATAATCGTAATTATTGGCAAGCGCTCGTGGAGTGAAATTATACATCTTTTACCATGTTATATTGGTTAGTGTATCCATGTTGAACAGATCATTGTGGTCAAGAAAAGTGTGCTCGTTGTAACAGTATTGGCTTTGTGTGTTCCAGTCACGGACCTTCAAAGATTCTGTTCATCAGCGGTGCCAGGAGTTGAAGATAGGCGTAAAGGTAAGTGGAATGACATCAATGTATAAATTGCCATTTCAGATGTCCGTATTACTTTCGAACAACCTTTTTGTCTCAACTACAGTCCATATTTTTCGTATAAAAACCTGTCGACTTATGCATTTCTTATTCACCCGCATTCGCGAACAGATAAGTATATGTGGATATACCTAATATGGTCATCTTTTAGAACATTGGTTACAAAAACACATCTGAATGAAAAAATAAATTCAGGAAACTCAGGAAAGCCTATGTGAAGGATTTAAATTCGCGACTCCAATATCTTAGTATTGTCTATTCTCAACAACGAATCGTTTGCGCTTCACACACTAAAAGTCTGCGAATAATATTCACCTGGCGCCAGAACGTTGGCGATTCAGACCAAAACTATGAACAGCGATAAAAAAGAACTTCCTAGAAAATTCTAAAGTTTTCTCTCTCAATCCGAATATCGGAAACTTTGAAATCTAGATCCTGTACCATGACTCACCACGGAATCGCTATCACGCTATACATTGCGTAGAACACCTTGATATTTAACTTTAAATGTATCGAAAACGAAGAAATGTATTTCAAAAGGTAAGTGGGCAACGGTAACAAAAGTAATTCGAAAGATTCGGAGTACAATTTTCGGTTTCAAGATAGATCCTGTGGAAACGTCAAAGGCAGTTTATTTTAAAGTAGAAATGGCTCGTATTTTTTTGTAGGAGTTGTAGCGACATCGTCCAAGAACTAGCTTCTTTGTGGCCTGGCGGACCTAAGGAGGGGACTGCTGCCTAATACACGGCTTCAGTTATACATGGGGGTGACCAATGGAAAAAAACCCTTCATAGTTTGTAAAATTGATGGCACAGCTTTAACTGTTAGTGCAGTTAGCGTTCCCTTCGGCTATCGCAGCGGTAACTTTGAAAATGCTTATGTCAGTTAGGCGATGTGGCAAATCTAGGAAAGGGAGAATGTCAAAGGGCTCATAGCTCAGTCAGCTGATTCTGATCAGCTCAGTCAGTTAGTGTCAGTGCACCAAACACCATCTCGGGCAGTTTATTTGTTGTAGAGATTTCCTAGAGGCAAAATAAAACTAATTTAAGTAGGACAACATCGCATAATAGCCCTGGTACCATAAAAATAAATAAGAAAGCTTTATTTCTTTGGTAAAAGATGACACAAGTAAGAGACTAGAACAGTTAACAGTTAAGGTTTGATAACAAAAGTAACACAAACACCCAGACGCAACACAAACATTTCTGCACAAATCAAACTCGCTACTGTTTGGGTTTCAACTGCCGCCACTGCACCAAACCATTCGTCATACCCATAGGTACTTTCTAAAAATCAGACTGATATCCGGTGTACCTACATAGACCAGCAGATGAGGGTCCCACAAACAGTATATCGGTTTCGAACCCTATCACTTGGATGTAAAAATCAAACTCCACCGAGGAAATCTTTAGCTTGTGGTGTAACCTGCAGCAGGCTGTACCTACTCATTTTTTTATCTTCAAGGTAACTAACTACCCGTTTTACACATTCACCTGTGGTTTTGTGAATCAAAATGCACTACACGAGGATAAACAACAGTGAGGAGGCAGGTAGATACATACTTCTTACTCACATGTATCGTTAGTCATTAGTGCCACGGTACGACTGCCAAAAACAGGCAAATTTAGAAATGGCTAAAGTTATAAAAACTCGGCGCCTTGGTTCGGCCGGATTGAGGTCGCAAGGCGTCTCCTATGGTGCAACATTTCTGAAGTTTCAGTAAATTCAAGAAGGCTTAAAATCCAATAAAACGTGTGTAATATTTTGGTGATCATTAAGAGTAGGTATCCAATTAAGTAACACTCGAATTTGACGAGTATATTTGCGTGTACACTTGGTCGATTGCACTTGAGTGTGTTTGATGAATGCAAGCCACCACACAAATAGATACCTATCTAAAGCTATATTGTAGCGATTTTAAATGTCATGAGACAGTATTCTAAAAAGGATGCCAGTTTTCCTGGTGAACTATATCATTGAGTTCTTCAACCTGGGTTTGAAAAGGTTTTCACGGGGCTGCTTACAACGCACGAGTGGTACCTCCTATATGTAAGCTTTTGTTCATTTATTGATTAAAAGTAAGAAATATGTTTATAGAAATGTAAATAGTTTAGTTATCTATTGTAGAATGTTTATGATCTAATCCATTCCTGAACCCACCCTATTTGGTGGATATTAAAAAAAGTAATGTCATGTCAACAGTCAGTGAAAAACTATGGCAGTTCGCGGTATTGTGATCGGCGTAGGAAGGAAAAGAGAAATGTATCTGTAATCAAATAAAACGTGTGCATCCCAATAAGAATAAAGAGTCATAATATGATATTGGGTATTATTCCTGCCTCACTTCTGAACAATCTTCTTTTAGTTCAGAAGTGGGATAGAACAAGAATATTATTATATTCTAATCACGCCCACTGGATGTTTTTTTATGGAAGTACGCACATCTTATGATTTAAATCTCTGGAAGTACAGGTATACAATACATGAGGGACCAGGTGAGCTGCAACTTCATTCTAGTAGATTCTTGTCTGAAAATAAAGGTATGAAATATGGTATTATTTTGTTGAACAGTAAAAACAGTACTTTCGGCTGCCCTTTGCTAATGGCGGCCTAAGGATTATCATTGTCAGAAGAGACTTTTTACTCTCTGTGAAAAGTGATAGAATGGAGGGTTCTCGATTAATTAGCCGTGATTATATTAACCGCCTTATGATTCAGAATATTGTCCTTGACATTGTATTTAATAGCACTGGCTTGGAAAATCTTAAAATAACATTAGTAAATTACCTACTTGATTGATTTTAGTCCATAGTTATTCGACGTAGATAATAATTGTCATAAGGCAATTAGTAATCTGTCCACCCAAACTGATTGCAGGCTGCAAAATTATGCTGAATGAGAGAACAGGTCCGCCCGTGGTGTTGAGGGGCGTCACCTGATGCGCAGCTGTGCGAGTGATTGCACCAGCAGCGGCTGCGCGAGGGTTCGAGAGTTGCTGCGCGAGAGCAGCTGCGCGCCGTCAGTGGCTGCGCGAGGGCTGCTGCGCGCCAGTGGAGGCTGCGCGAGAGCAGCTGCGCGCCGTCAGTGGCTGCGCGAGGGCTGCTGCGCGCCAGTGGAGGCTGCGCGAGAGCAGCTGCGCGCCATCAGTGGCTGCGCGAGGGCTGCTGCGCGCCAGTGGAGGCTGCGCGAGAGCAGCTGCGCGCCATCAGTGGCTGCGCGAGGGCTGCTGCGCGCCAGTGGAGGCTGCGCGAGAGCAGCTGCGCGCCATCAGTGGCTGCGCGAGGGCTGCTGCGCGCCAGTGGAGGCTGCGCGAGAGCAGCTGCGCGCCATCAGTGGCTGCGCGAGGGCTGCTGCGCGCCAGTGGAGGCTGCGCGAGAGCAGCTGCGCGCCATCAGTGGCTGCGCGAGGGCTGCTGCGCGCCAGTGGAGGCTGCGCGAGAGCAGCTGCGCGCCGTCAGTGGCTGCGCGAGGGCTGCTGCGCGCCAGTGGAGGCTGCGCGAGAGCAGCTGCGCGCCGTCAGTGGCTGCGCGAGGGCTGCTGCGCGCCAGTGGAGGCTGCGCGAGAGCAGCTGCGCGCCGTCAGTGGCTGCGCGAGGGCTGCTGCGCGCCAGTGGAGGCTGCGCGAGAGCAGCTGCGCGCCATCAGTGGCTGCGCGAGGGCTGCTGCGCGCCAGTGGAGGCTGCGCGAGAGCAGCTGCGCGCCGTCAGTGGCTGCGCGAGGGCTGCTGCGCGCCAGTGGAGGCTGCGCGAGAGCAGCTGCGCGCCATCAGTGGCTGCGCGAGGGCTGCTGCGCGCCAGTGGAGGCTGCGCGAGAGCAGCTGCGCGCCGTCAGTGGCTGCGTGAAGGCTCCTGCGCGCCAGTGGAGGCTGCGCGAGAGCAGCTGCGCGCCGTCAGTGGCTGCGTGAAGGCTGCTGCGCGCCAGTGGAGGCTGCGCGAGAGCAGCTGCGCGCCGTCAGTGGCTGCGTGAAGGCTCCTGCGCGCCAGTGGAGGTCGTCTGTCGCGACAGCTTCAAGGCCTCGTGCAGGCGCGCTTATGGTCAGGCAGCAGAAGGTCGCATCGTGAGTGCAAAGGTGCACAAACTGCAGTTTTGTAACAAGGTCAGATTCAAGTTCATAACCAAACAGAATTTCAATTCATTACTAGACAAGATATGATAAGAAACACCTTATTGCGCTCAAAACAGAGTAGTTTAACAGAGTAGTGGATTTTGAGTGAATACAAAGTCAGTTTGTGTTAAGATGAAGAGTGCAAATGTGTGAAGCATGCAATATACTTAAGGCCATGTTAGATACATTATTGTTGGTTTGTTTTGGGTAGTTTGTTGGCCTATTTCTAAACACTTGCTCTTTTTGACATTGTCTTGCGTTTGAAATGTTTGATACCCTTTGACAAATATACAGATCTATTTATCATATAGGCATGTCTTAGTTAGTATTTTATGCCTAAGAAATAAAGGTCTGCATGATTCAATACAAGGTTCCAAAAATATCCTTTTCTTTGTGCTTTGAAACATGGTTGTATTATAGTGTTGAAGCTGATAAGCATGATAAGCCAATAGAGATAAGTCTACTTACGAGAATCCCCTGAATCTCCTCGAGGCAAACGAAAATCTACCTAGCTTCTCACATGTGAACCTTCCAGGCCTTGAATGTGACCCTTCCAGGTGCAATGATCATCAATGTTAAGCATAGGAATCTGGCTGCGCTTACCATGACGATCTTTTTGTAGTCATACCTACCATATTCAATGATAAGTTATGTCTATGGATCAATTGCTATGAAGTTACCAATCTCCTATATTGCATTACTTTGTCTTTTCAATATTGACTTTCAAGTTGTTCATGTCGATTCAGTTTATAACCTTTCTAATTGTCGCATTGATGTTGTTTATGATATGGCACACATTTATGTGATACATAAATGGATGGCTCATGGATAATAACTGTATGAGTAGAACATGCATTTTATCAAATCGATTTATGTGCCTATTTACCAGAAAACAACACCCAAGAAGATGAAGCACCTACAGGTGACCGAAGAAAATAAGTTGTTATTTTTTTTAACAAAAAGAAGAACACTTATTTCTTTTATTGTAGAACCGTAATTAATTATAATTGTCTGAAATGATTTCGAAGGAAATGAACACATAACATAAACGACCTTTAGGCGTCCCACTGCTGGGCGCAGGCCTCACCTCAACTGTGGGATGGAATGAGCCATACTTCAACAGGCG
The DNA here is from genome assembly GCA_950022985.1 of Udea ferrugalis. Classification (NCBI taxonomy): domain Eukaryota; kingdom Metazoa; phylum Arthropoda; class Insecta; order Lepidoptera; family Crambidae; genus Udea; species Udea ferrugalis. The sequence continues at coordinate 11,307,018 of OX465539.1, read as the reverse complement.
GGCACAGTGGACTCTTGGAGGGAAAAAAAAACCAAACTAGGTACATCTAGGTACATCCAAAATTAAATGCTGAACAGGTTAGTTAAAGCGAATGCTCAAGTTGGATACCTAATTATAATGAAATGATGTAATTTGATCAGGAATGCTATACAAAATATTAGTTAGCGCTCCATGCTGTCTTCATTGCCATTCTGCAGAGCAACGGAAACCGTTTAGCAGTTAATATTAAACCCATAATTTATCCTTAGTTTAAAAGCAAATTATTTTCAAGTGAAGGGAAGGTCAATAATTGAATGTCCTTTGACCTTCGAAGCTGACCATGACCACTGGAAAATGAAAATATGAGGTAGATGAATGATTCACCATTATTGATTAATAATAAGATTATTATGAAAAAAAAAACAAAATAGGATATATTCAAAAATTAGACTTGTTAAACAAGTACTTTCAAATTGACAAATTAACTAAGGAATTTTGAATTAAATTAGAGTCTCAGGTTGTATTAATCAATTATTACAAAATACACAGTACACATTGTATATGTATTTAATTATGTGCTGCCCTTAAGAGACAATCTTATCTCATAGCGCTATAAGTCATCCAGGTACTTCAAAACAACTGAAATACCTATATTTTCCTCTGACTGATTCACAAAATATGGACAATGAAACTGATAGTGAAGTCTTTCCACTTGCTATCTACAATATTATAGATCAGAGCATATTTCAAATTATTCAGGATTTTGGCGCCATATATTTTCCATTAAATTTTTCTGCATCACGCCCGTTCCGTAAACAAAAAGGCTTGACTGGCTATGGCTAGTAGCTAGTAGTGCAGACCTCCGCGGTGTGGCGCTGACGTCGCTATGGTCACTCACGAATACTCACGATTCTTCCATCAAGTAGCGTTGAGAGTCGGATTGCCATTTATTGTTGTCAATGGTAAATTGACGTTAGTCAATTAGTATAAGTAGATACTTACAGCCAAAGAAGGTAGGTATATTGAATCGGATACGGATTGATCATTTTAAATATACACAGGTCATTCACTTACATGTTAGAAAGTTTTAATATTCAAATTCATTTAGTTATTGAAATTGAAATGGGCTCTGTTAGGCGATAATAATTGTTGAGAGTGTTCGGCAATGCAATAGTTGAACCCCCAGGTAGACAAATTCGCAAAATAATGTTACAATAAGGTAAGATAAATAAATATGTGCGAGGTTAACATAGCCTACTAGACATGTGTAGCTCCGGACCTTAATAGTTTCAGGAACTATGTCTGACACTGGAACGATATCGTTCCGACCCGAAGCGCCTTATTCAACATGGTTCATTGTGCCTCAAATGTGCAAGCGAGACGGAGCGAACACAGATTGTATGGGTAAGGAAAGGGAACGAGAGGCGCGAGTGAGCCTGACCGAGTGTGACGAGATCTCTACCGAGCTCTAAAGTTATAGCACAATGAGTGGTACTCTTACAAAGTGTTATCTTATGCAGTTGTAATAGGTGAGATTTTGTTTTGAAATGTTGGAAACGAGAGAGGGAACTGAATGAACATTGTAGAACTAGGACGCCTTACTAACGTGACGTCACGTGACGTGGCCTGATGGAAGAAGTCTCTTTTTGGGGATGGGCTCTCCTGTGCTTTGGGTTTCCCAATGGTCTGTCTATTGTGGTTGTCTTTTTGTGTACAAACTAATAAATAAATAACTACTAGCCGATGACTAGACGATGACAAAAGTGCACGCTTATCAGTGGAACTATGTAGTCCAGCGGACATGTTAGCGGAACTAGTTCCGAAGGGTAAGATAATCTTTCCAGGGTCAACCCAGTGCTGGACATGATTTGCGCATCTCAATAACCTTCCTCAATTAATGGAATACCGTTTTGAGACATATAGGTGTACTTAGATGTTGGACAAATTCAAAGTGAAGCACCGAGATGTGAGATGATATTAGTCGGAATGCCATCCCCCCCAAAGATATTTTAAAGTATATTATTTAATACAGAAAATAAACAGGTGAAATGAGAACGTTTGATGTGTTGGTAACGTAAACGTAACTCCCTTGGCGTAACATCAAACAAATTGAGTTTAAATCAGAGTTTTAGTCAGTCAATTGATAGTTTTAGATGGCAGAGCTTGCGTGAATCTTCAAGTGTCGCCTGTCATTATAGCCAATAGGTAGCTAAGAGGAGAATAATTTCAATGCATGATATAAATGAGTGATTCTATGATAGAAAGATTGACCTAAATTGTTCACAAATTTTGCTAAGACTTGTAGAAATTACAGCTAACTGCTCTAACATTAGAGATGCCAAGGAGAGTTGACAATTATGGAATGGTTAGGTGAAAATATAAATATTCACAATAATTGCCTAGGAATTATTATTGAAATAGATACAAGACAAGTGATTGATTTGTGCACTACCATGATTCAAAACGGAAAATGAATTTGTTATGTAGTCTCCTTAGATTTGAAACATAAAAAGTATTTAATTTGCACAGAACCTGAATTTGGAATGGAAAAAGAACTTGATTATTGATTAGGGATTTATTTCACAGATTTTGACAATTATGGGTATTTTATGACTGTTACATTCAATGGATTTATTTCACAGGTTTGACTAATATGAGTATTTTATGAGAGTGTAACATTTAATGAATTTAATTTCACAGGTCATGAGTGTGTTAGATGTCTGCACACAATGGAGTCTTCGGACAATTGTGAGTGTGTAGATGTCTCCACACAATGGAGTCTTTTTTGACAATTTTGAGTGTGTTCGATATCTGCACACAATGGAGTCTTCGGACAATTGTGAGTGTGTAGATGTCTCCACACAATGGAGTCTTTTTGACAATTTTGAGTGTGTTCGATATCTGCACACAATGGAGTCTTCGGACAATTGTGAGTGTGTAGATGTCCCCACACAATGGAGTCTTTTTGACAATTTTGAGTGTGTTCGATATCTGCACACAATGGAGTCTTCGGACAATTGTGAGTGTGTAGATGTCTCCACACAATGGAGTCTTTTTGACAATTTTGAGTGTGTTCGATATCTGCACACAATGGAGTCTTCGGACAATTGTGAGTGTGTAGATGTCCCCACACAATGGAGTCTTTTTGACAATTTTGAGTGTGTTCGATATCTGCACACAATGGAGTCTTCGGACAATTGTGAGTGTGTAGATGTCCCCACACAATGGAGTCTTTTTGACAATTTTGAGTTTGTTCGATATCTGCACACAATGGAGTCTTCGGACAATTGTGAGTGTGTTAGATATCTGCGCACAATAGAGTCTTTGACGATAATGAGTGTGTAGATGTCTCCACACAATGGAGTCTTGAAAAGTTTGAGTGTGTAGATGTCTCCACACAATGAAGTCTTTTAACAACTATGAGTGTGTAGATGTCTCCACATAATGGAGTCTTTTAGCAACTATGAGTGTGTTGATGTCTCCACACAATGGAGTCTTTTAACAACTATGAGTGTGTAGATGTCTCCACACAATAGAGTCTTTTAACAACTATGAGTGTGTACATGTCTCCACACAATAGAGTCTTTTAACAACTATGAGTGTGTACATGTCTCCACACAATAGAGTCTTTTAACAACTATGAGTGTGTAGATGTCTCCACACAATGAAGTCTATAGGCAATGAGTGCGTTAGATTTAATGAATTTATTTTACAGCGCATTTTGTGGGGCGCTCTGGAGCTGCACAGCGTCGTGCTACCGCCGACCGCAGCGAAGCCGTGTGAGTGACAAAGATGGAGCTGGAGCAAAGAGAGAGATGAAGGCGCTCGACCTGGCGCCTCTAGGAGAAGCAGGTGATGGTGAGCGAGGAGTGCGCGCTGGAGTTAATAATAATAATAAAAAAAAAACAACAGACAATAAATTACATTTACATGTATTCAAAACTAAGAGCCTTAGTTAAGAACGCATTTGTTGATGAATTAACTCAGATCTAGTATTTGGTTTTCTGTTATTGCCTAAAATATCAGCTAAGTAAAAATTGGTGGAACAATTATTGGATAAGATGGCCGAACAATGGTCTTGCTTTGTAGGGGTACCTTCGGTTTGCTCAATTGTACATTTTTGTGTTTGTAGAATTTTAGTGGAAACTGAATTGATTTAAGTGTGATTTTTTTTGTATTTATTGTACGATATGTGACTGTCTGTTTCTCAAATTAATATTATAATAACGTTAAAATTATCTGTGATTACATTAAGCAATTATCTGGATTACCTGGTTTGTTAGTTAACGAAGTATCAAACGTTTTGTATTTATTTCAAGTTATTCAAAGTAATTTTAACCTTCGGTTTGCTCAATTGTTAATTTTGTGTTTGTAGAATTTTAGTGGAAACTGAATTGATTTAAGTGTGATTTTTTTGTATTTATTGTATGATATGTAACTGTCTGTTTCTCAAATTAATATTATAATAACGTTAAAATTATATGTGATTACATTAAGCAATTATCTGGATTGCCTGGTTTGTTAGTTAACGAAGTATCAAACGTTTTGTATTTATTTCAAGTTATTTAAAGTAATGATTAATTATTAATGACTTAAGATAACTAAAAACTCAAACAAGAGAGGACTTTGTTTTTTCAGAATGGCCGACTGTAAGCTTTTGTTCATTTATTGATTAACACTTAGGGACTCGCGCCTTAATTTGTAGCACTAACACTCGCTACCGGGTACAGCGGACCCACTATGATATCACGTGTTTATTTCTAAACTTCTCAATAAAAGTGGTTGTTATTTTTTATTATCGTTAATAATGTTTAAAAGAAAGACATATATATAATAAAAAAACGAATATTTATTGTTTTTACTTAATCATTAATCCGTACAAAAATAGAAGGAATTTTGGCTTAGTTTTATGACTCAACTTTGACCAATCGTTATAAATTCTGTAACTATCTATTTTAAACAAAATCTTTTACACCTTATTATACAACTAGAATGTATCTACTAACACAAACTAACAACGAGAGATCAATCATCATAGGAACAAGTAAAATCAACTTCGAAAATCAACAAATTTTAGATTATCTTCTTTGGGATAAAATCACTTTTAAACATTGTTTCTACATCAAACTAAGCAATAATAATTTTCACAAATCTGTTTCATGTGTTCTCCACAAATTGGTATATTACATGTTGCGCAAAAAACCTTGGTTTTCCTATCTTTCTTCCAGTTACATAACCCGCAACGCACTTTTCGTCCACTCGTTGGTAGGAGTGCGTAGGATGCTGCAGATGGTTCCACTTCTGGTACCTATTATGTTTCGGATACGGATTTTTGTACATGTTGTCTCAAAGACCGATTTTTCGCCATTTTCTACGAAATAAAGTTCCAAAAAAATTAACAAACAGAAATAATTTGATGGACAAAACACTAACGTATTTAGTCGCTACCGGGTCCAGCGGACCCATACTCACCTTTCACGTCCGTAGCACTCACATGCAGCGCGCAAACTGACGACTTAGACCGCTATCTACCGCGCCATACTATGGTCAAAAGGTACTAAGAGGGGCAGCGTCGCAAACTTCATATTTTTTAAGTTATTCAACAAAATACAAGGGACTGGGTCCACTGGACCCAGTAGCGAGTCCTTAAGTGTTAAAAGTAAGAAATATGTTTATAGAAATGTAAATAGTTTAGTTATCTATTGTAGAATGTTTATGATCTAATCCATTCCTGAACCCACCCTATTTGGTGGATATTAAAAAAAGTAATGTCATGTCAACAGTCAGTGAAAAACTATGGCAGTTCGCGGTATTGTGATCGGCGTAGGAAGGAAAAGAGAAATGTATCTGTAATCAAATAAAACGTGTGCATCCCAATAAGAATAAAGAGTCATAATATGATATTGGGTATTATTCCTGCCTCACTTCTGAACAATCTTCTTTTATATACATAAGCATAAGCAGCGGTAACCGCTTAGTATGAAGCACCTGGCATGCTTGTATGTCTACTTCTTCATACAATAACATACTATCTATCTCTATTTACAGTTCTAAGAGTGTTTAGCTAGATCTAAACTTGATATTTCCCTTCAACTGGACAAGTAAAGCAAATGCCGAATCAACATTTGCACGGCGACACAACATAATTTGCCCTCTGAGTCACAACCAGCTCGTGTCAAGTCCACAATCGTCACGTAATTGTACGACGACTACATTGACAATGGCTGTAGTAGATTATTTTAATAAAAGGTGTTATTAGGATATTTTTTATGCAACAATAGTCAACCACCCACTGGTGCAGTTTTAATGACTGTAAGGCTTTTGGTTATCATTGTTTTTAGCATTTTCCATGCAGTATATTTACTAAAGATCTGAAAACCAGAAAAAGACATTTGGTCATCTTGGCATCAGGCGGGAATCGAACCCGCTTCCTTCGCAAACCGGGCGACTGCACTAACCACTTTGCTACCGAGACCATTAACGGACCAGCCGAATCTTTCTGCTATATTTACCCTATGAGCCAGAGTGATTTCATCAGTGTAAAAGCCATTCGCCTTCGACACTCGGCTAAGAGTCGGGCTTTTGTTTTCAAAGGCAACCATTTTTGCAGGAACTCCTCATCATAATCACCTTAAGAGAGCGTCGTGGCCCAGTTGTTATACACTCTGGCTCGAAACCCGATGGTCCCGAGATCAAATCTGGCCGAAACACACCTACTTTGTGTTCATTATACAATAGAAAACACCGATATTAAACCCAAGCAACCCGGATAACGGCGTCACTCGTCCCATACCACATTGGGTTCAAATTCCCTCGGCGTTTGGGCTCTTGAATGTTCCGTTCACCATGACGGCAACAATCAGTGCGCCTCTGACTAACCCGTTAGGGATATGGTCGTGAGGGTATGTTGTTTCCTCATCATCAGCCTCATGACGTCCACTGCTGAACATAGGCCTCCTTCTTGGATTTCAAGGAGCGGCCGGTTAAAGGGAGCCAGCGTCAACCGAAACCCTGCCATCTTTTTTGAGGTCATCCGTCCACCTTGCGAGTGGGCGTCACACACTGCGCTTGGCCTCGAATAGTCGCCACTTTCCGACAGCCATCAGTCCTTCGTGCAATGTGCCCGGCCCACTGCCACTTAAACCTGCTAATACGCTGGGCTACGTCTGTACAAACTCATGACTTGTCCAAAATGACATATTAAATTCACATAACATCAAGTAAGACTGTGGTCAAATGCCCCTTCTTACACATAAACGGGAAATTCAGAGGTAAACATTACCCTCGACATTATTCAAATGTGTTCATTGTATTCAGACATTACCAGACTGATTGAGTGCTATCTTTTGCCTGAACAATGGGAAATGTTGTGACGAGTGTTTCCAAATTGATATCAAAATTTGACAAAAAAAAACAGTTCCCACGTACCATACAAAACAGGCTTGGGTTGAGAGCCCTCTGCCCTCACCTAGTCCAGCCACCCAGCGCCTAAACAGCATTATTAAAATAAAATCAACCCCACTCAGCTGAAAATAAAACACCTTTTCCAGAATTCAAACAGATATCATCAAAAAAATTACTATTCCACAGATTCCCTTTAAAAATAGCTCTCAAAACACAATTAGAGGAATGCGAACAAGCAGAAGCGAGATAAGCCAGCAGCACCCCCCGGGGTAATCTCCCCGTGGGTAATCTCCCCGCGGGGTGATCTCCCCTACGTGGGTAATTAGATCGCTCGCTGACTTCGCGTTTATGGTATCTCTAGATGGGCCCTATTAGTATGTGCTGACCAATGATATTAGAATAAAAATACGTAGATCTAAAAGCAAAGCATTGACTGTTTGAGACAACACTGCGCAACATGTCTCTCTCGTTTACGCTCTAGTAAATAATCATGCTATCTTGTACACACGTTCAAATCATAGGTACGTACATAAAAAGTATCTATACCTCTTTTAAATATCATCGGTGCTGACCATTTATACCATTTGTTAATCATGTTTGATAAAGTTATCTTGCGATTGGGTCGTCAGCTATGCAATGGTACTGAACACCAAATATCATCTCTCTCTCTCTCTCTCTCTCTTAAAACGCCCACTTTAATCATCTCCTCTGAAATGGTATTCTCCGTGGATGGAAATAACTTAAAAAAATATCTGGCTAACCCCCGAATTCACAAACGTCAATCAACGTTAAGCAGGCCCACGCTCATGCTGTTCCGTAAAATGTCAATAGAACTGAAAGGGGCTATACTTCTGAGTGATGCTCAACGTTAATTAGCGTTTGTGAATTCGGTGGTTAGTCCTTTTTACTCAAACGATTTTGTAACTTATTTGGATCTTAATTTTTTTTTAATTTTGAACTAATGAGTCTAGAAAACTGTTATGTAGTCTACCTAAGTTTAACGTCAACATTTTAAGCGGAGTGTCCACACGAAAAAAGTCATTGGCAACAGCAAGTAAATAAAAGAATGTCAGACCAAATTGACAATATAACCCGTCTAAGCCCCACTTAAAAAACCCATTAAAACTACACCCAGCCAATTGCTGGCTAAGCAAAGGCCCGAAAAGCTCGTACGATTGTGTCTCCCAATAGCAAAGCGTAAACCGGTTTGAACCGGAAAAATCCGGTCGTATCGAGTAAATTCCGGCCGAATCCGCCCCGAAGCAGTTTGATTACATTCCTTTGTCGAGTACAGGGTTCTGTGTCGGATCACACTTTAAAGTAATTAAAGGAGACTGTTCTGGTAACAAATTCAGGAATTTCGGGACATCTAAACGGTTTTTATGTTTAGGATAGCGGTGGGTTTATTTTTGGTGAAGTAGGTAATTTAGAAATACTGGTGCGGAAAATTTTGCACTTTTTTTCTGTCTTTTTTGCTTTAAAATTAAATGCGCTCTAAACAACTGAACAGTTAGCAAAACTTACTGTAGCTATTTCCTTTCTTGGTTCATCTACAAAACATCTGCTAGGAAAGAAATTACAGCTATTTCTGAGTATCACGAATTTCACTTAAAGGTATAATCACGAAAATGAGGAATCTTGCCAATATCTCTATTATGTTTCCCCAAATTCTATTCTATTCATCTTCGCAAGTCACCAGCAAATTCCCTTCTATCAACAAGAAACTACCCTCATTTGGGGTAATATAACTTCTACCCTCACAAACGCGCTTAATACATCCAATTATATCCTTACCATACGCCAGAAAGCTTGGCTGCTATCCAATCAACTGTCTCTTTCACTCGGAATGCGTTAGATAGGGACAAGAAGTAAGTTAGACAGGAGACAGCCATGGTAGCGTTCGGACTTGAATTTTCTATGAAGTTATGGTAATTTCTAGACGAAATTTTGTTAGACGAATTTTAATATGAATTAGACTGAAATTAGAGCTTAGCAGTTTGCGGTTAGCTTGAATATAACTGGATAGATATATTTGACTACTGCAGGGGTTATTTTGTTATCAGATGACAGGAGAATGTTGTAGATCAGTGATGAAGGACTTTAGCCACGAACCCGTGTGTTCCCAAGTTGGAAACTGACCGAAAGAGCAGTTTCGAATCGGCTATGATCATTGCCGTTGTGGAGCAACCTACTGGTCAGGAATGGGATGGGTGACCACCTCGTTTTAGCATCTGTGTGCTACGAAAGGCACCTCTAAAGTAGTTGGTCGCGGCTGACGTCTATATGTCAATTCGGAGGCCTTATTTTGATCACTAACCTTACACCCCTCGGGCCCTCCAACAATCCGCTTAAGCCTGCATTTCCACTAGAGATGCGTTGCTAGAGATGTGTTTTAGGAACCAATAGAATCCCTCCATTTACTTAGCTCCTCTCAACGAAGCGATTATATTGTTTCTTAAAAACACATTCCTTCCAACGCATCTCTGGTGGAATCGCAGACTATTTTTTTTTTTTGAATTTTTGGTTTTAGATTGTAATTTGTTATTTTTGATATTGTAATTTAGTGATTATGTAATTTTTGATTTGATTATTTATTTTTAAATTTGTGATGGTCCTTTTGTTGACTTATTGAATAAATGAATTGAATTAATGCCCGTTCAGGTAAGTCCAGGTCAGCCCATGTTCAGGTTTGCCCAGCAGTGGGACGCTTAAATGCTGGTGTTTGTTTGTTTGTCAACTACTTAAGCCTATCAGTTTCTGGCACTCATAGAACCACCTAATTATTGGTTCAAAAATGTCTCTGAAATTGGTTACAAATTGATTTTGAACACCAGCATCTAACCTCAACAGAGATTGCTACCCACACCTCACTTAAAAACCATCTAATATTATAATAACGCATGTATTCGAATATTCCTAATCCCAAACTAATATAGTCCAACATAATATGCCCATTCGTGCATGGTTGAGCATTCCACATGTCACAGTAGCGCAGTGGTTGGAGTTCAGTGAAATTTCTGCAGCTGTGAACGACGCCGGTTCACGCATCGCTTGGTCGATTATCACGCCTGTTAGACACAATACTACATAGTGTATACTGTGTAGTACACTTTGGGAGCAACTTGGCTTAGTGGTCGAATACTCTGACTCGAATCGCGTGTGGTCTTGTGTTCAATCTGGAACACTTTTATTTTCGTAGTCTAATTTTTTTTTTGCAATACCGATACAAAAACTTATGCAACACGAACAACGGTAAAATTCAGCGAAATGTGGGGTTTCGAATATTTTGTTTACCATGATGACAACAATCAGCGTGCCTCTGACTTTCCCGTTTGTGATAGAGTAGTGAGCATATATTGTGTAGTATCATAAAACTGATGAGAAACAAAAGAATATTGGGAAATGAATGTTAGGTTAATTAAATCAAACGTCAGATTGTTCTAACAAAGTTAGATTAAATCTAGTCGAGCGATAAAGGTAATTCAACAAAGCTTTTGTCTCGAGATGAAAATAACATCTTATTTAATATCTTTATTGTGAAAGCTTCGAACGCCTGTACAGTGTATACTCGTAGAACAGGGTTTTTTAAGAGTTTACAAAGCATACTGTTTCGTGCTACACACACCGTAGGTTACTGGTTTAAGCTTGCTTCCTTGATGACACCAAGGCTTTAGATTTGGTCTCAAACGACCTGTTATAGTGAAATATGAGGGCTCTTTTTACGTTTATGTTGTCTCACAGCTGGGCAAAGCCTCCCTCATATCCTTCCAGCGATCTCTTTCTTGAGCTAAAGTGTGCTAATCTTGGTAAAATTTATCCAGATCGTCTCGCCACCTCTTTTTCGGCCTCCCTCTTTGACGGTATCCATCTTCCGGTTACCACTGAGAGACGATTCTAGCCCACCTTTCCGGGCCCATTCTGGATACATGGCCCGCCCAGTCCCATTTGGGCTGTCTTTTTGCTGACATCAGCAACCACCGGTTCCTTTTTGTCCTTGTTGTCTCTGGGACAAATTAGAGTGGGCCAGGGAGCGCAATGGTTGCCCTAGAAGAGCGTGTACTTACGTTTTCTCTACCCCGAAACACCGCACCATGGCATTCCGTGGGTCATTCAGGTTCGCGGCTACACGGTGCTGGAACGATCTCCCCCCGCCAGTGCACGACCTTAAGACGAAACACTCTTTTAGACACAGTTTGAAAAAGTATTTATTGTCCAGTCAAACTTCGAACCAGCCAAAGAAAACATTACTCACCCTCGGTTTGTCCGCAACGCGTTCGCGGGGAGTCTCGTCCCAAAGCTGTAGAAACTGACGCCAACACTACTGACTGGTGGGCCGGCAGCCCTTTCGATTTCCTCATCTTCCAACAACTTTTTTATTGGATGATTGATTTTCCCATTTCCGCTGTCCATTTCATGAACACGAACGTGCGTGGCAAAACGTGGCAGCTGTCATGTCAGTGTGATGACATCTGTCAGCGGGTTAAGCCTCAAACAGCCTTATAGTGCGGTCCGATTTGCGTTAACCGCGCCCTTAGAGTGAACAGACATATCTTTTTGTTTTTAAATTTATTTATGTACTGGCTTGTTTAAATATATAAATTACGGTTTCTATCTTTCTATACATTTATTTATTTTCTCATTAATAGCATATTATTATTATTATTCTTTTTAATTATTAACTGTCTATTTTTGGGTGTAGTGTCGGACGGCTCCACCAATTAGGCCCTGTCAGAATACCAGCGTCGCTGCAGTTTAATACGGCTGCAGCGGCACATGCTGAGACAGGGACCTAGTTGGCCCCACCTAGAAGGCGTTTTTTTTTTCTTTTTAATGCTTACTTTAATGTGTTTTGTTTTTTGGTTTTTATTGTTATTTTTTGAGTGCTTTTTTGTATATATTTGTTTGCCTTCCTTTGTTTGGGGCCAATAAAAAACTTTTCTTTCTTTCTTTCTTTCTTTCTTTTTAGGCCAAAAATACTACGCTCCATTATTCGCTGGCCAACCCTAAGTTCGAAGAGGAAAATATGAGGTGAAATATGCGGGATGTAATGTTTGTACTTGTGAAGGCTAATTAAATAGTGGTCATGCATAGATTTCCAACATAAGGGATAGCTTTACTTTGAAACCTTAGACTTTGTCTAGCCTAGAACTACAGTGTATTATTATTATAAACGCGTGGACCCAGGTAAAAAAAATGAAATTCATCTTTATAAATTGTAGCCTATGTCCTATTCCGATGCATGAGCTATATTTTTGTAAAGTTTCATTAAAATCCATCCAGTAGTTTTACGTAAAAGAGCAACACGGCACATACATCCATCCACACATACAAACTTTCGCATTTATAATATTAGTAGGGTTTCCTCAATTAAGTTGCTTGCTGTTAAAAGACTGCAAAATACCGGGGTATTGACCAATTCAAGTTCAACGATGATGTTCTAAGCATGGCGGAAGTGAGGTGCGCCGATCAATGGATATTGTGTTCGTAAGGTGCGGTTTCATCAGACATTCAATAGATAGATAAAACGTTTTTGTATATTCAAAATCATATTTTAATAAAACATGTAACAAATGGCCGAAGATACCAAGGTTTAAGCATTGATGTGTACAGCGTTCTTGCAGGCAAAATAACAGATTTCAACCATCACTCGAGACTGGAAGCGAAACATCAATAAAAACGAGACAGAACGCATCACGAACGTCGTCACTCATAGTGTTATCTGGTCCCCAAAGTTAGGTTTTCCCTTTTTCACCCCGACCTAGTACAAATTATCAGTTTCAAACAACAATTGTGCTACGATGGAATCAAACCAGCCTCTGTTGAGTCTCAACTGGCGCCAGTCTCGTCATCTTGTTGCTAAATTGACCGTTCACATAGCATTTCAATATTAATAAAGTATTTTTCAGTATTTATAAAAAAAACTATCGTAAAATTAAGGTTTTTCAAATTTAAGAAAATAATTTCAAATAGTGAGCAGTGTTTACACGCTATGTTGTAACAGATAATGTTTTCTTGAAAATGAAATTTATAAAAACACCACATCAACAACAGAAAGGTTTTAATTTATTTAAAACTGACAAAAATGGCTCATGCAACCGCTCCTTAACTTTTCAGTGGATATTACTTTTTGTGCCAACCGTACACAATGGCATCGCATAATCAGCTGGAGCGTCGGCAAAAACGTTTCCTCTGCGATGCGATTCTTGTTGTTTCATTCATTCCTTTTTTTGCTGACTGTAGCGACTTCATTTTCTATCGTTCCTAGTATTGTCGCCGTTGTTTTGATAAAGTATTACAAAAGGAACCATGAAAATATATTGTTTTATCTGAAAGTCCAATTTTTTTTTACTTGATTTCTAAATATTTTTCTCGTTGTTCAACTAACTTTTTAACTATGTCACTGACATACTTCTGTTTTAACACTTAACGAAAACATAGCCTTAAGGCAGACTTGATGCCGATAAGGCATTACCACCAGTCGACCAAAGTATAGTTGGCGGTGCAACAGCGTTACACAAAAGAAAATCCCAACTATTGAACACAAAAGTAAAAACTGACAGCTGAAATTATTTAAAAGATGTCAGTCGTTAATCCTATTCTGAGGCCTTAGGGTGGCTTGGTAACATCGGAACCAATAAATATTCCAAATTCATATTTCACCAATACTTCCAATCTGACCAAACTACAGCTTTTCAGCGAAATCGACCGGTTTATCAATTCCCACTAGATTCATCTTCGTATTCATTGTATAATTTGCGGCTAACTCTCCGGCGATGAGAAACACCGATAAAAAATCTAAGCAACCCAGATAACGGCGGTATACTCGCTTCTTTTGATTTTGACGAATTTGATCACATCGTGGTATGTGGTTTATTGAACACTCTGGCTTGAAAACCGATGGTCCCGAGATCAAATCTGGCCGGAAAACACACCTACTTTGTATTCATTATACAATTTGCGGCTAACTCTCCGGTGATGGAAAACACCAATATACAAAGGGTATATTATCTTATGTTCTGTATTTTGCGGGTTGTACTGTCAGGAAGCTAAGTAATTTTAAGGCACCACCTCCCTGCCAACGCCACAGAGGAGGAATATAAGGTCAGGAAGGGAACTAACTCCATAGAAATCCTAGACACCCTTTGCGCTGAAAGACTAGGTCACTAGAGCCCTAGCCCCACTAACAGTAAATGCATAGGGGAGGGAGCTTGCTCTCGGGGTTCCCGGGTGGAAGGGGGAACAGTTAGGACAGCAGGTGCCAGAAGAGCAGGCTCACGATACTGACGGCTAAAGGTTTCTTGACTTTGTTGACTTGTCATTTCCCCATAGCTGCCGTGCGGCTATGGGGAAATGACAAGTCAACAAAGTCGGTTTTCATCTAGTTTATTGTAAAATGTTATTGTTCTTTCCCTAATATACACTACTTTAGCCTTTTGCTTCTGAGTCGCCGGTGTGAAGCGCCGAGACTGGGCCTTGAGGGTTCATCAGTCGCTGGTTTGAAAGTAGGTTCTCTGATCGTTCGTCTGACATTAGAATGCGTTCGGATACTCCATTTCCATATTTATCATTTACTAGCTGACCCAACAGACTTCGTTCTGTTGTCAAACATTTAGTGTCACGTGACGGGTAGGAACATTTACTAAGAGGAAACTAAAATTGTGATTTTTACTATATTCCCAGCATTTTCCCATGATAACTCACCTTTTATACCTTCCCTCGACCATTACAAATATTTCAAAACCAAAATTAGCAAATCGGTCCAGCCATTCCCGAGTTTTAGCGAGACTAACGAACAGCAATCCATTTTTATAAATAGAGATAGGTATTTATTAAAAAAAAACACCTAGAGTGCAACAGCGCGGGTGGTTCGATCAAATAGTGTAGTGTGACTCGCTTGAAATTGATTTCCCTTCTGGTCAGTTTTTCCACGATTTTTCGATAATCCCTTACCGGTGTCGGGAAAAACGTTCAAAAAACAGGTTTTACTTGAATGTGTGGAAAAGCTCTTTTTCCGTGAAAATAAACATGCCACCCTTGTTAAACCCAGATGGATCATGTCTGTTGTTTAGAAAATGTCCATTCTAATCTAAATTAGACATAGGGATCCCACAGCTGGGCAAAGTCCTCTCTTTCACGTCTGCTATCTTATCTTGAGTTTTTAAATAAATAAAAAAAACATTTATTTCGACCAACTAGGGTCATAATATAATTTTTAGTAAGTAATACACAACACACACACACACCTTAACCTATGCACGGACGTAAAAACCTATGTTAAACTTCGCTACAGAAATTAAAAATTGAATTTACTATTTTTACACATTACATTTTATTAAATTGCATTCAATTAACCTAAATTGAATTGAATAAAAATATTAGGAGCCGACTCAATTATATCATAAAAATCAAATAATTAAATAACATACATTAGCATGAAAATTGAATTAAATTAAATGGTCCTGGTCAGCCTTTAAAAATCAAAACTTTCTGACGCAAACGCTTTTCAAGGCCCTAGCCCAGTACTTCAGACACAAAGGCCTAAGGTCTTAGGCCAGCCTTTGCAAAGACATCGAGTTTGGTGAGTGAGTCACTAACCTTACCTTTAACTTTACATTCTACCTACCTACCAGTGGGTGTACCTCACAAAAACTGTGTTGGTATTTAAGTTCAAGATTTACCGTAGAACCGCTGACTCATATGTTTTGCATGACATGTATGAGTCACTAAGTATGTACCTATTGTTCTTTAAGTACCGTTCTAAAAAAGGACCAAGATTTGCATCAAGTAATGGCTGTAACGTAATTGCATTATGCATTGGATCGTATTATACCTAATGCAAAATACAAAGTAAATAAATATGTTAGATTTGTCTAGATTCGTGTACATATACACTACGCGACAAATGTCTCACAACACGTGTAGCTTGCTGATATCGCTCGAATGCTTTGGGCCTAATTCTCTAGGCACAACTCTCCGACTTTGGAAAACGAAGATAAAAAAGGTAAATTAAAAAACCCGACTGCGTTACTGTGTTATATAGAATCCGCAAAAGAAGAAGATGTAGAAAGTCGGCATACCCGATTGCACTTAGCCTAAGAAAAATGTCGGGGTGCTTCTGATTCTTTTTTCTTCTGTTTTTTTTATTGAGTTTCCTGATTCTAGAAACAGAGGCTTAGCACACACCCATTACTACGCTGCAGATTTAGACAGCTGACTTCCTAGAATGAGAATTATAAACAATTACATACAAACATATGCATACGAAAAACATAACCCTCCTTCTGGCGCAACGGGTAAAAACCTAAGCAACCCGGATAACGGCAGTAGGCTCGCCCCTTGCCTCTTTGGGTTTTTTCCTCTATTTTTGTTTGGGTTTTGAAATGTTCCGTTCACCGTGATGGAGCCACTGTGCCATGTGCCATGTGTTCTGACTACCCCCCAGTTCAAATGACGTTAAGATTGTTTTTCATTACTCATACTCTGAAAGTTGGTCATTACTGACCTGAGAAGCGGGCTGAAAGTAATACTTTTCATCCCTAGGGAGAATCACTTTCAACTGACAGCTGTCAAATAATTTTTAAAAAAACTAGTTCTTTTTCGCTTACCTATTGAACCATGTTCCAACTTTCTATACAGCCACGATGTAAAATTGAAATAACGTAAACTTTGTAACTAAAAGTTAAGTATTGATTAGAGAATATATATTTTTTAAATAACTTTATTATAATTTAGTTTCAACAATTTCTTTAAAATAACTTAGCTTTGAGCGAAATATTTACCGTTTTTCCAATGATGAAAATAAAAAATACTGGCTGAATAGCGGGCCAGCCACAGAAAAAAAAACAAACAAAATAGGCGGGAAAGCGGCAATTCGATCGTCATTTATTTTTCTCCTTTTTTCCTTAGCTAATTCATGTTTTTATTTTTACTTTCCTTGTATTTGTAATGAAAAGCACAGTGTTTACCTCGGGTTAAAGACTTATTTAGTCCCTCGAACTATTGGCGCCCTCACTTCGTTCCGGGCGCCAAACCCCGTCTCGGGACTAAATAAGTTACTTTCACCCCTAGGGTAACAATGTACTATTTATGTTACATTTTTTCTGGTGTAATTTAGCTATTCATTCTGAAATATTGCTTTTGTTTTTTTTGCCTACTTTAGTTGCTAAAAAAATAGTAAATAGGTACGGACAAGACACTTACAATACATCTTGTGATTGTGAGAACTCACGGCCCAATTTGTGAATGACTTTAAAATGATCTTGTTGCTGTTGAGTCGTGTTAGTTTTACGTTCTTGTGTTTGTTAATAACCTATTGCCTAATTGGCATTATGACTCAATCGATTGAGTCATCATTCGAATTATCGACCAATCGAATGTGTTGCTCATAACGTGAGAGGCCAAAGAACTTGTGACGCCATTTTTAAATTTAGTTGAGGTAGGTACTGAGGTATCGTATTTTCAGAGCAAAACTTTGAGGTGTCATAAGCCGTACTACAACACGCGGGTTTGGAACTGATTGCTGGAGGGGTGCAAGGTTTGTGAAGAACCTTAATGTCAGATGTTATCAAGCCACTCTAGGCCTCCAACTAGACTTAACGACTGAGATTTAGCGACGTCAGCGTTCCCAAGTTGCTTGGTTTTTTTTATCGGTGTTCTATCACTTAAAACCCCATTTATACTCCACAGAGCAATGATATTGAAATAAAAGAGGTAGATAGGTTACTGGTGCTAAAAAAGTGGGACCCGAAATCAGGACTTTTGCACCTGAGCAAAGCATTGACAGTTTGAGACAACACTGCACAACATGTATCTGTCTCGTTTACGCTCTAGTAAATAATCACTCTATCTTGTACACACGGTCAAATTATAGGTAGGTACGTACTTCAGGGGACAACTTTTGGACTTCGCGTCAGTACTGACATAACCTATCGATGTTTTTTTATCGTAATATCATTGCCCCTGAGCTAATTAACAAACAAGTCTGAACTATTAAATGCTAATCAGCTTTTCCACCCGTTGTCTAAGTTTATTCCGTGCTAGCCGAAATTCTAGTTGTTTTTCTTATTTTAGAAAAACCTAGTTAAAATTCTATTCCGTATTCTGTCCACGTAACGGATTTAGATAGCAAATAGGGTGGATGGGGTCATACATAGGATGAATACTCTCGTAAAACAGGCTTTTTGTGCTTTATATGGCACAAGAAAATAGCCGTAGTAAAATGTAAGGATAATGTTGGTGGAAAACAAAATTACAGCTTTTTTACTAGAGTTGTTCTGAAAAATAGTGACACGCGGAAGTCCACAGTGAAGCTTTAGAGGTATGTACCTTTAAACAGGGTAGTTATTCATAAACGGTACATTTAGAAGCCCACATTTCACCGAGTTTGAAGAATTTTGAACCCAAGTCAGAAAGTAAGGTCAGTGCTAAACCTTCCTGCCAGATGTTATCAAGCTATCGTAAGGTCTCCGATTGACATTAAACCGTCTTGCGCCACCGCATCTTTTTTTCTTTACCTGTTTCTCTACCTAAAGGTTTTCTGGAAGAGATCGCTTTTAGCTCTAAGGCCGCCTAAATTGTACGATGATGATGATGATAAACGATGTTTACGGAGATTTAGGAGCCTCTGTAAACATCGTTGCGTATTTGAAAGAAAGAAATAAAATTTATTGAACACTGAACTTAATTAGCACTAAAATGTACATAGTAAATAGTCATGAAAATAGTGTCAAAAAAGCTACCCCTAAGGCTATTTGTTTTCTTAGTGCAATAAAGTATATCTTATTTTAACGTGCATGGAATTGACCTCTAAATTTCGATCAGGTCACCCATCCCATTTTGAACTCAGCTTGCATTGCTTTACAATAATCCACTATCACAACTATGTATATGGGACTATGGGTATATAGTCCCATATGGGGATAACTATGGGATGTAAGGGGGCGAACCTCCATCTATCGCCCCAAGTCAACCTCACCTGCTCGCGGTGCATCCTGCTGAGTAACGAACGAGGCTCTGGCGACCGACCGACGGCGGTATATCCGTCCTGAATAGGCGAGCTAAATACCACAGGCCGGTGACGGGCAGCAGCGTCACCGGTGCGAGAAGCTTCGCCCTGCGATCGCCAACCCGCCTGCCCAGCGTGGCGATTATGGGCATAACCTCCTATGAAGACACAGCGAAGGCCACGGCCCCCAGTTCCCGGTAGCCCCACTATTCCTGGTTATGGTGGCGACCATGGTAACGGTGGGGCGGGGGGTGCAAAGAATCTCCGGGCTACGGGAGGCCACCACAACCGACTGACCCTGGCGACGTATAACGGACGCACGCTGCGGCTCGACTCGCATCTGGCAGGTGGAACTTGGGAACATCAGGTGGCACATACTAGGGTTATGTGAAGTCCGAAGAGAGGGAGAGGACACCATAACTCTCAATTCAGGCCACCTGATGTACTTCCGAGAGGGAGACCAAAAATCCCAAGGTGGCGTTGGGTTTCTGGTTAATAAGTCCCTAGCTAACAACGTTGTGGAAATGTCCAGTGTGTCGAACAGGGTGGCGTACCTCATCATCAAGCTCACCGAGAGGTATAGCCTCAAGGTGGTGCAAGTGTACGCACCGACCTCGTCACACTCGGACGATGAGGTGGAGGATATGTTCGATGACATATCGAGGGCCCTCCACTCCACTACCAAGACCCATTTCACCGTTGTTATGGGGGACTTTAACGCTAAAGTGGGAGTACAGAATTGCAGTGAATCGGTAGTAGGATCCCATGGATATGGAAGCAGAAATCATAGGGGGCAAATGCTCGTCAATTTCCTCGAACGGGAGGGGCTCTTCTTGATGAACTCATTCTTCAAGAAGCAACCCCAAAGGAAGTGGACGTGGCAAAGCCCCGACACTATGACAAAAAATGAGATCGACTTCATCATGGCGGACAAAAAGCACATATTCAGAGACGTCCGTGATCAATAGGTTTAATACCAGTAGCGATCACCGACTCGTCCGAGGCTCTCTGAATATCGACTTCAGAGCTGAACGAGTCCGCTTGATGAAGGCCAGGCTCCGACCAACTCTGCTTCAAACTATGATGGGATCTGAAGCGTTCCAGTCAAATCTGGAGAACCGATTTGCTGCCGTGGAAACCACAACTGACGTTAACCAGAACCTTGAAGATGTGGTTCGAGTCCTCAGGGAAGAAGGTACGAGATTTTGTAAAATGCAATGCAAGGGCAAGAAGTCGAAGCTTTCCGAAGAGACTTTAGGGCTAATGAAGAGACGACGAGAAGACCCACCCGTCACTTCGTCAGGGAAACGGACTCTAAACCGAGAGATTAGTAAGCACGTGCGACGCGATCTCCGTTGCTCTAATACCCTCTCGATTGAGAGAGCGATCGAGCAAAACCGGGGATCAAAAGTGTTCGTACAATCTCTTGGAAGAAGCCACCTGACGAAGTTGACCATAGAAAGTGGAGAAGTCGTTGTCTCGAAGCCAGCAGTCCTTTCGGAAGTAGAAAACTTCTATGGCCGGCTATACGCTTCGCATGCATCTCGACCTGACCCCGGAAATGAGGACTCTAGAGCCACTCTAACACGCCACTACACCGAAGACCTGCCAGAAGTCAGCATTGACGAAATCGAGATCGCTCTTGGGCGGCTTAAAAATGGAAAAGCCCCCGGAGAGGACGGTGTTACAACAGAGTTGTTAAGGGCAGGAGGCAGACCCTTACTCAGGGAGCTTCAAAAGCTTTTTAACGCTGTCCTCTTCGAAGGGAGAACTCCAGAGGCGTGGAGTAGGAGTGTGGTCGTCCTGTTCTTCAAAACGGGAGACAAAACCCTACTGAAGAACTATCGACCCATTTCCCTTCTAAGCCACGTCTATAAGCTGTTCTCAAGGGTGATCACGAACCGTCTTGCGCGAAGACTCGACGAATTCCAACCACCGGAACAGGCTGGGTTTCGGAGCGGATACGGCACCATAGACCACATACACACAGTGCGGCAGCTTATACAGAAAACTGGAGAGTATAATCAGCCCCTGTGTCTAGCATTTGTGGACTATGAGAAGGCCTTTGACTCAATTGAAATCTGGTCTGTTCTGGAGTCTCTGCAGCGATGCCAAGTAGATTGGCGATATATCCAAGTGATGAGATGTCTTTACAAAGCTGCCACTATGTCCGTCCAAGTACAGAATCAGCAAACAAGTCCCATACCGTTGCATCGGGGTGTGAGACAAGGGGATGTTATCTCCCCGAAATTGTTCTCAAATGCAATGGAGGATATGTTCAAGACGCTGAACTGGAAAGGACGTGGCATCAACATCAATGGCGAGTACATCTCTCACTTGCGATTTGCTGACGACATTGTCATCGTGGCGGAAACGCTGCAGGACCTACAACAGATGCTGAATGACCTGGCTGACTCTTCTGTGCGCATCGGTCTACGGATGAACTTGGACAAAACCAAGGTCATGTTCAATGAACATGCACTACCGGAACCGATTGCGGTACACGGCGCCGTTCTCGAAGTTGTTCAAAAATATGTATACCTCGGGCAGACATTGCAGTTAGGTAGGAACAACTTCGAGAACGAGGTGAATAGAGGAATTCAGCTGGGTTGGGCAGCGTTTGGGAAGCTACGTCGGGTCTTCACATCGTCGATCCCACAGTGCCTAAAGACAAAAGTCTTCAATCAGTGCGTCCTACCCGTCATGACATACGGAGCCGAAACGTGGACACTAACGGCACGGCTGGTCCACAAATTTAAAGTCACCCAGCGGGCTATGGAGAGGGCTATGCTCGGCGTTTCTCTGCGGGACCAAATTAGAAATGAGGTGATAAGGCAGAGAACCAAGGTTATCGACATAGCCCACCGGATTAGCAAGTTGAAGTGGCAGTGGGCTGGCCATGTAAGCCGTAGAACCGACAACCGTTGGAGTAAACGTGTTCTTGAGTGGAGACCGCGTCTCGGCAAGCGTAGTGTAGGACGTCCTCAGGCAAGGTGGAGTGATGATTTGCGCAGGATGGCTGGCAGGAGCTGGATGCGAGCAGCCGAAGATCGAGCTCAGTGGCGTGTAATGGG
Organism: Udea ferrugalis; assembly: GCA_950022985.1. Taxonomy (NCBI): domain Eukaryota; kingdom Metazoa; phylum Arthropoda; class Insecta; order Lepidoptera; family Crambidae; genus Udea; species Udea ferrugalis. The sequence goes on along the minus strand of OX465539.1, from coordinate 11,284,557 downwards.
AGAGGCCTATGTCCAGCAGTGGACTGCAACAGGCTGATGATGACTATCACAACTAAGCCACAAGCACCAAAATAACAAAATAAACATACACGAAGGCAATCTTTTCGAATGATTGCGACCCGTCACACAAAATATCGGCAAATACACAGAGTTTTTTCCGGAAATCGACATCTCGCCCAACTCCGAGGTCATTCCTAGCCATTTTTCATCCCGCCCTATCCGCGAGTTTACGTGTCGCATTATCAAACCACGTCGCGCCATTTACTGGGGTAATCGAGTAAAACAATGATATTATAATAAAAAGACGTAGATATCTTCTTTGGACATTAGTCCACACAGCGCCATTTTTTTTTTTTTTTAACCCGGTGAAATGCATTTACGCACTTCCCGCTGCTTGGGGGGGCAGCGGGGGGGTGTGGGACTCGCCCACCCCTGCAAGGGGTGAGAATACCCACTAAAACCGCGGCCTTCTTCTGCGCGTGACCAGGGTTTACCGACGACTCTCCCAGGGAGGCACTCTACCGGTAAAACCCTGGCGCGCTGTGCCGGTGTCCCGGCTCACCTCGAGGGGAGTAGTACCTCCCCTCTCACACCCGCCGGTGTTCGACAGTGCGAGGCCACCCCACACTGCCGTCCTCCTCGGGGTCGCTTGTGCAATGAAGGCACACAGCCCCCGCCGTGTACTCTCCTAGCGACCCCGGGGCCCCCCTTTAGTCGCCTCTTACGACAGGCGGGGGTGACCTTGGCTGTATTCTTACGCCCCAGACCACAGGCCATGCGCCATCTAGTCCCAAGTGGGCTAATTATAGTCCGTAATTATGGATACTAGACAACGGATAAACATACTTAAATACTTTTTCTTTTGTAAATACATACTTAATATACATAGGAAACACCCAGACCAATACAAACAGACATGTTCATGCACACAAATGTTTGTACTGTGCGGGGATCGAACCCGCGACCCTGGTGTAGTAGCCGACTTCTCAACAATTACACCAAGACGGTCGTCCGTAGATAGGTTACTTGTGCTAAAAAAGTGGCACCTGAAATCAGGACTTCGACCTTCGACCACCTGAGCTAAGCATTGACAGTTTGGGAGAACACTGCGCAACATGTATCTGTCTCCTTTACGCTCTAGTAAATAATAATGCTATCTTGTACTCACGGTCAAATTATAGGTACGTACGCCAGGAGACTATTTTTGACTTCGCGTCAGTACTGGCACCTATCTACGTCTTTTTATTGTAATATCATTGGAGTAAAACGGGGGCCATGAGGAAATGCTAGTGCAAAGACAGTTTGCAAGGTGAATGGTTTTTTAAGGGAGTTCCGTAGGAGACTTTACTTCTTACGTAGTAGTTTTTGGTGAAAACTACAAAACTGTACTGTAAGTTATATATTAACGTGTTAATGTATAATTTGGGCGGTTTTATTGCTAGAAAGCAATCTCAAACTAACATCAGTAGTAGTAATTTAAGTATTTTTTAAAATAACAGATCTCAACCTACCTTGTGGTCAGACCCAAAAAGTATTTACTTACTTACAGTCGTTATTTTATACATATTATTACGTATTTTTGATCTCTATTAATTTCCCATTTCAAGGACGTTCTCACCTTGTTTTTGACTGCTTAATCCAAAAAAAATATTTGTTTACTATTATTTTTTCTCAAAGATTATAAAATTAAAATATTCCATTTAGGTAACCCTAGAACCATAGCTGGTCAGAATACAAAGCTTAGCCCATCACACCAATGGCATAGCAAACAGGGGAAGATCTTGGAAAACATACTACACCCCTCTCTTGGTTGCAAATTTTCAGCGAAGCTTTAGAAAAGTCTGATATTTTATTTATATAACATGAAATCATGCAAGAAAGAAAAACGGAACAGTTTTTTCTTAAATTTTGGTTAAGAGGAAAAAGTTTTTTTTTTTTTTATGTAACAAAATCCACAGATCTTAGATAATAAGATTAAAGTTACGATTAGATGTAATTAATGCATGATTTAGTTTAGAAAATATAAGGGAGACTTTAAGGCACACTAAATTAACACATTTGAAAGTAATCCAAGTTCACATAAATGTACTTTTTTTTTGTAGTTAACCCTGGTTAAACCTGGTAGCCACTAAATATCTTCAGTATGGCCACTGCCCATAGGGGTCCTAGCCAACAACTGCAAGACTAACCCTTGATATTCAACCTGTACCCTGCACATTGACCCATAAAACGCGCAACATTCCGGCAGAACTGTTATTCGGTGCCATTAATCTGACCCAAACAAGTGACGGTGACAAACAATAGTTAAATGCAGAAGGCACAATTCATTTGCTAAAACAAAGAACAACCTTCATACGGTCACTGCTGGGCACCTTATCGAAAGTAAGAGGTTAACACTTTCGCTCCACGTCCCATGAGTTATTTAATTTTTGTCGCACTGCCTACTGCACTTCTCTGCTTAGCCTTATGGTTGACTGGTAGGGAATACCTCATTGGCATTACGTCCGCCTTCTGCAACATTCATTGTTGTGCGATAAAGATAAAATAAATGAGCCACATGTGGTTCTTATCAATGGATTTTCAGTTGTAATATTGAATTCAAATTCAAATTCAAATTTCTTTATTGCATGTCACAATGTTGATATGGTACTTAGGTGGTAGTAGCACTTAAAAGTACATGTGACGCCCCGTGAGGGCACAGCAACAATACAGAGATGCAACTTATATATATATATATACTATTTTACAATTAATTTTATATGTATTACTCTAAAATATAAATTGCAATTAAAATTAAACATTTATTGTCGACAGAAAATTCTCTCTAAGATTTATAATCAAAATATTCACTTAAACTATAAAAGCACTTGGTTATTAACAATTTTTTTAATTCTTTTTCAAAACATGGTGAACTATCTATATTTCTAATGAAGTTAGGCAAGTGATTATATATTTTTATGATCATGTAATGAGGGCTGGATGTACCTATTTGTAGCTTAGAGAATGGTAACATAATTTGATTTTTATTGCGGTCATTTCTTTTTATAACAGAAGTCGGTAAGAAGGTAAACAAACTTTTATGCTTTCGAACAAACTTACATGACTCTAATATATACATCGAAGTGAGTGTGAGAATTTGATGTTTGATAAAATGGGGCCTGCATGACTCTGTTTGCTCAATATTGGTGAGAATTCTGATACATTTCTTTTGGAGCAAAAAAATTTTATCTACTTCGGAGCTATTACCCCAACACACGAGGCCATATGATATTGCAGAATAAGCATAGGCATAGTACGCAGTGAGAGCCGTTTGGAAGTCGGTAATTCGTTTGAGGTGTTGGAGAGCATATGTAAAAGATGACAGTTTTTTAGATATTCTTTGAACATGTGTTTTCCAGTTCATGCCGGTATCCAGGTCAACACCCAGCAAGGTAGCAGAGTCGACTGTTTGAAGTTTTGTGTTGTTATAGTTAAATGTGATAGGAAGAGGCAATTTCTGATAAGGTTTAAATTGTATTATTTTAGTTTTTTTTAGGTTAAGCTGCAAATTATGATTTTCTAACCATTGGGTGATTTTATCTAGTGTTAATTTTAAGTTGTATTTTACTTCATTTATATTTGAGCAAGGAAACAAAACAGAAATGTCGTCCGCAAATAATGTACAATGTGCGTCTAAAACGTTAGGTAGATCATTGATGTAAACGAGAAATAAAATACATCCCAGGACGCTTCCTTGGGGAATGGAGCCGTTCACAGGGACTCTGTCAGACCTCACGAACTGTACTGCACCTGTCCCGTGATTAATATTTTGAATTTCTACAAATTGGAATCGATTCGCGAGATAAGACTCGAACCACTTATGTGCCAAACCTCTAATTCCCATTTTATGTAATTTGTCGAGCAAAGTTTTATGGCAAACTCTATCATAAGCCTTGCTCATATCGAGCAGAAGACCTATGGCATACTTTTTATTATTTATTTCAGTTATAATTTCTTGAGTATATTTATAGATGGCTAAGGTCGTGGAGCGGTTTTTTCTAAAAGCATTTTGATCATTGTGTAAGATTTTAAATTTCTCAAAAAAATTGTAAAGGCGTTTAGCCATTGCAGTTTCAAATATTTTGGCTGATGTAGGAAGTAATGCAATAGGGCGGTAATTATTCATATCGCTGGTACCACCTTTTTTAAAAATGGGTCTAACTAAAGAAATTTTTAGGGCATCTGGGAATATGCCTTCGGAAAAAGATTGATTTATGAGGAGTGTATAAGGAATAGTTAAAATGTGTGACCAACAAATCGAATAAGCTACTCTGTACTTATTTGCTCTGTGACATGGAAAAAACGATCGCACGCGACGATGCCAATACATGTGATGGGTTGGCACTCTCTTTTATACCGGAACAATGCAATTTCGCCCTCCAAAAACGCATTCAACGTCCATTTTAGCCTTTATTTTCTAAGCAGTAAGATGCATGGGTGTGGACTCTTATCGTAAAATGTTTTGTTAAATTTTAAAACGTAGTACGTTTTGATTTTTTGCGCTAGCGATTCCGTAGCGCCGGCTCGTAGGGGATTAGATTTTTTGACTAGTTTTTTCCTAATCAAATCGCTTGGATGGCGTTTCCGCAGTTTTCAGACGATTTATTCGCTGGTTGTTTCAAGCCAGTGTTTTCATTCTTTGTCAAAAATGGTGGCGGGATCTAACCATAAATTCTAACTTTGCTTTGTGTTACAGTTAAAATCAATGCACAGCAACTCGGTTGAGTAGTTTTAATACTCGATCAATCCATTAAAACAATGAACATATTGAAAATTGGAGATTCAGTGGTAGTGGTAATGAAAATAAAAGGCGTGAAAACAAAAGTGATTTGTAGGCTGCTTAAATTTAATTGGTGTTTCAGAATTAAGCTATTTCATAACTTCTAAGCCGCGAGAAAGATTTACTACTTAATTATTCTGCATAATAATATCCTCAATTAAATAATTTGCATTTATAATCTCCACACCAACTAAAGTTAAAGAGGGAGGTGCTAACCGCAGACGAGCGGTAGTTGCCACAGTTAAATAAACTGTCGGCCATTTTGCCGATCCGCCATTTGCTTTTACGGCGCCATTACGTGACGCGCGAACCTGCCGCCATCTTGTTTTTATGATAGAATCCTATAAACTTATACGTGAAAGGGCCAAGTATTTTTATAACAACTACATGCTTCAGACAAACATTTGACTAGCGTGTATGGCTATTTTTGTGTAGGTATGTTAAGGAATATGTGGGTATTTACAAAAAGTCAAGATACTATATTGAAGATTTTTTGCACTCTTGTGATTAGCAAAGGTATGACATATTATATGCCACTTTTTTAGCACAAGTAACGTATCTACGTATTTTTATTATATGATCATTGATTTGAAGACTCTAAACGGATTTGATGGTGCTAGCAGTCGACATCACACACTTCCAAACTTGGCTTGGCACGCTTCCATGCTTCTATATTTTAGAGCCATCATTCTTTCATTGTTTACGTCTTTCCTGAGATTGGATGAGAATACGAACTTTAATAATAAAGTCAGAATTTTTATTAGTTTTTCATAACTTTCCCAGTTTTCTGTCTTGTTAGTGGAACCGATTTATACTTTTGATATGTTGTTAGTGTTACTTCGTTTCAAAATTTGGTTTTGGTAAAATCGATTGGTGTACTTGTTAAGAAGTTGGGTATTACACCGAAGGTCGTGGGTTCGATCCCCGCACAGTACAAACATTTGTGTGCATGAACATGTTTGTTTGTGCTGTCTAGGTTTTTCCTATGTATAATAAGTAATGAATTTACATGAAATGGTTTTTAAGTATGTTTATCCGTTGCATGGTATCCCTTAGTATTAGCTTTAGTTAGGTTACTTTGGGGCTAGATGGCACTGTGTGGAATAATGTCCAGTGACATCAAATGATATCACTTAGTGAAGTATGCTCCTTGAACACGGGTCTTAGTCAGCAGAATTAAGGTCGTAGCTCACTAAGCAAGCACGGCACTGACGGCTCCGACCCAGCAATTATCATGCCATTCAGAACCTTAAGTTGGGAGTGGTACAATATAACATAAACCACCATATACTCGTACACCCCACTGCTGGCCACAGGCCTCACCTCAACTATGAGGTGGAACGAGCCATACTCCATCACGCGGGCTCAATGCGGATTGTTGGAGGGGTGTAAGGTTAGTGAGCAACCTCAATGTCAGATGTTATCAAGCCGCCCTAAGGTCTCTGACTAGCTTAACGACAGACATCTAGCGAAGTCAACTGCTTAACGTGCCTTCCGAAGTACGGAGATGCCCGAAATACACATCACTAAATTTCGGTCGGGGTGGTCACCCATCCCATTTCCGACCCGGTGTGTGTTGCTTTACAACAGCGGTCGTCGCCGTTCGCTGTCACAACTGCACCACGGGCACCTCCTTAAGGTTCAAATTTGAATGGCAAGATAATTGCTGGATCAGAGCCACGCAGTTGCCGTGCTTGTCTAGTGTGCCACGAGCTTTACCCTTTGCCAGAAAATAAAGCTTAGTAAAAACCCAACATAACCTCTAAGTAGGCCGTTGCCGATCCCAAAATGGAAATCATGTTTTTCCTCGCTATCTTATAGTTCACACACTTTCACTGCTATTACGCAACTCTGTGACGTCATTAGTATGCGTCCCGAGCGCTATGCTAAACACCCAGCCTCTAGACCGATTTATCGCTGGAAACGACGGTGAATACTATCGGAGGGTTTAAGGCTTTAGGTCATGTTATGTACATGTTTTGTTATGATGTGCTGGCGCTGTTGTAAAGCAACACACGCCGGGCCGGACATGGGATGGGTGATCACCCGACCGAAATTTGGTAATGTGTATTTCGGGCATCTCCGTGCTTCGGAAGGCACGTTAAGCAGTTAGTCTTGGTTGACATCGCTAGATGTCAGTCGTTAAGCTTAGTCAGAGGCCGGCTTGATAACATCTGAAACTTAGGTTGCTTACTAACCTTACACCCCTCCAACAATCCGCACTGAGCCCGCGTGTTGGAGTATGGCTCGTTCCACCTCATAGTTGAGGTGAGGCCTGTGCCCAGCAGTGGGACGTATATAGGCCGTTTATTTTTATGTAACATGATTTGTTATGATGTGACCTAATTCTGACGAGTTGCTAGTTGTCCGGTTAGAGGGTAGAGCATAAAACTAGCTATGAACAACTTTTAGTACGAATTTGACTTGAACGATGATCCAATGAAATAAGTAGAGGTCTTGAATATATAAGACTGCAGAAATAAAGCTTCATTGGACATTGGAATCGATTTTACATAGTGCCATCTAGCCCCAAGCTAAGCGAAACTTTTACAATGAGGTAGAGATCGTCTAAGCTGCAATGACGCGCCTCTCTAGCTTGCTTGCTTGAGTGCTTGCTTGTATGCGTAGATACAGTGGAGGGGCGCGTCGTTTCAGCTTAAACGATCTCTACTAGCCAACTTAAAAACATGCTAAACCTGCTATGCAAAACATGCTTAAATCCACATTTGTGCAAATACTTATCGGCTTGACACCTTATAAGAAAAAACCTACATCAAGCTAAGTATTTAGTTAGTGATGTTCGACACGCAAAGAAGAAGAAGTAGTAATAAGCCTTCCTGTCAGATGCTATTAGGCCACCCTAAGGCTACTAGGCTTAATGACAGACATTTAGCGATGGCAGTTCGGGACCAACTGCTTAACGTACTTTCCGAAGCACGAAGATGTTCGAAAAATACATCACTTCGTTCACCCATCCCATTTCCAACCCAGCGTGTGTTGATTACCCTGCAAGCTAGACCAAGTAGTTTTTTCCTGATATTTCTATTATGACTAACTTTGAACTCGCCTCTCATACGTCTTCATACAATTAACTTAGGTACTCACGGACGTCTACTTATATGACAGAACGTGTGTATGTAAATTTCAAAGCCTTCAATTGCTAAGTAATTCCCACGGCTTTGTTTATTATATGGAAGTACTTGCGTTGTCATCAAAATGTTTAGGGATCCGTGTGAAAATATAATAAAATGCTTGCTCTAGTGGTCGAATGTCCTGATTTCGGGTGCCACTTTTTTAGCCCAAGTAACCTATTTACGTCTTTTTTATTTTAATATCATTGAGTACAGAACCCAAACGTTCCTCCTTGTCGTTCATAGTATGTTTTTCCTTCTTCATCGCAATTCGGCCAGAGTTTGTTGCCCTTGACAATTATGTAAGTAACTGTCCGCTCTTTTGTCAAGTGACAAACAGACCGACAAAGCTACTTATATAATTGAGACGAGCTGTCGTTATAGTGATGGCTTCGACCTCGAAGTGTGCGGTTCAAATCCTTTTCAGGTCTTATGGCCTGAAGTCTTAGGCGAGGAGCTACTGAACTACTTGAATTATTTGTAAGGTTGAATTTTGGAAATTGTATGACATCATTAATCGTAGTATTGTGAATTTTGAAACGTATTATCTTACTGTTGGCCTTATATGAATGCTAAAAGTTACTACACGAACGAAGGTATATAAACTATAGATATCCCTGTCCTTGTCAATGTCAAGTATAAGTACTTGTAATTTTCCATATCTTTTCCGGCCCAATATTTTTTTTATCTAAACCTCACTGCTGCTTCCCATATACAGTAGAATTAGGTCAACTTGTAGACCACAAATAAATTGCTACGTCATCAAAACAGAAATAAGGAAATTCGTGAAACCAATAAAAACTCAGTCTTACAAAAAAAACACTATGCTAGAGGCTAGCTCTTGGACTAACATTTGTAGCATAGGAAGCTACTAGTACTATTTAAGTTAATGACTACACTAAGCATTTTTGCATGTCCTTTAATAAATGCAAAATAAATACTACGTCATATTTGACATTGTTCTCTTATGGTTATTATTGTTTTTAGAATTTTCCGTGCAGTATCTTTATAGGCCAGTGGAAATTAACATTAAATTCGCAAAGCACGATGTAGTGCTGCATTTTTGGTTTGTTGTTTGGATCAGTTAGGGTGATGTAAATCCCAATTTGCAACTTCGAAAAAGTTGTGCTAGCTGCGCAACACGTGATAAACTGCTAAAATTTTGGCCTTTTTTCACTTTTTGCTCTAAAAGTCATGAACTATGCGTTTCCAACAAGTAACATTTACTACATAAATGAAGATTATTAAATTTGCAACAATTTAAGCCTAATTGCAGCTCTCTAAACCTTATAACGACTAAACTGTGGCCATTCGAAGATGGTTAGTTTTTCCCGAAATATTGAAATTTTTAGTTTTGCTCCAGTTTGAAGCAAAATATTGGCAAAAAACCGCTCGTTCTATGAGAAGGTCGTATAATAAATTTGTAGTACATTTAATTTTCTTTCATTAGAGCATAGAACAAAGTCTGTGAGCCAAATAGTTCCCTCACAATATCTAAAAAACAAAAAGAAGTTAGAAATAGATTTAAAAAAAATTGATACTGAGGGCATATAAAATCATAAAAAGGATAATACTTTTTCATTTGCAGGATTCATAATTAACAAAAATACAAAATTTGGGAAAGGAAAAAATAGGAATATATACATATTCCATGCACTCTGGGACTTATTTGGGTTCTGAGTATTTCTTCTCTCGCACGCCGAATGGAAGACTGTAAAACTTCTTTTGGCATAACTTATGGTACATGGCATCAGATACAACGAGGTCAAAAGTAGCTGTAAGACGATCAATGTCTTGCCGTTCCCATGTATCACCTCAACGACTGGCTGCATCGAGAATTGATTCCCTAATTGTCATTGATTCTACTTTGAACACCTCATTTCTGCGTGATTTGGGAAGTTTGTTTTGGAGCTGGAAAAACTCCTCAGTGATTTCCACCGCACAAAGGAAACAAATGCTCTGAAGATTCATAGGGCCCTGTTGCGGACTCTTTTGTAGTTTGGTCTAGTTATTTTTAATATGTTTTTTTGTTAGAGTGAATGTGTCACATTTGAGTTGTTATTGTTTTGGTGGATAGGAATAATTGGTTGGTTTTTAGTTTTAATTACTTTATTATCTCATTATATTTTATTTACAGTCCATCGCAGTTTCATTAATCTTTCGTCATTAACATTTGGTCCTTCTACCATCATTTCCAGTGCAAATTTTCCTTTCATTGCTTCATCTTCATAACTGTCATTTTACTTTGTTTACCTATTCAATACATATTCTCGTAACCATTGTATTCATATTTATCTTTCATGATCACTCGTAGTAAAGCTAAAGTCATGTCTCATAACCCTGCGCCTAGTTCAGAGCCAGTTCAACAATCAGGAATTGATGATCCTGCACTCAACCCGCGTCGTTCTCAAGGCGGCAGCAGCAGAGCTAGCGGACATACCGCTCTCTCTCGATCCACTCACTCTTCTTCTACCATTAGAGCACAAAAAGCAGCCGCGGAAGCGCTTGCCCTTCGCCGTCGTTTACAACGGGAACAGGAGCTCGCCAAACAAGAGTGCGAGCGCGACCGTAAGCTTGCCAAGCTACAGGAACAGGTAGAGCAGTGTGAACTACAGGCTGAACTCGCAGCTATCGACGCTGACGCTGGTGGTAGTCGTGCAGGTAGCCGAGCAAGCCACCGAAGTTCTTCTAGGGTGAGCGAAAGTAGAACCAATAAGTGGGTAGAGTGTCATTGCGACCAGTTTATAACTGATACTAACACGGGCAATTTAGCAGGCGAATTACAACAACACGTTGTAAGTCAATCGCCAGGCCATATAGCATTACCACCAGCAGCTACCCAAGGATCTGCACCCCTAACTGCCCATTTCAATTGCCAGCCAAGATATTCCAACGCCACAAAAGTGTCCGAGGCGGTCGGCGACATGCCGCCGCTCGTTTCTGCGGACCTTAACGAAAACGTCCCAAAAGTGTCTGAGGTGGTTGGCGACATGCCGCCACTCGTTTCTGCAGACCTCAACAAAAATCTGACTATCATACAAGCCGTTGCTGATACAGCAGCAGCAGCAAAAGCTCTTGCTACTACCACTTACGGCCCGAAAAAGATAGAACTGTCACCTTCCTCTGGAAACATACTAGAGTGGTTACATTTTAAACGTACTTATGATATGACTAAAAATATTTTTTCTTCTTTAGAAAATATAGTTCGTTTGCAAAATGCGCTACGCGGGCCCGCGAGAGACGCCGTCGCGGCGCTGTTGATGGCGACCGAGGGCCCGGACGAGGTAGTGCGCGCTTTGGAGGACAACTTCGCACGCCCCGAACTTATTGTGCATAGAGAAGTTAACGATCTAAAGAATCTGCCACGGCTAGGTAACGATCTTAAAGAGCTAGGAATACTCTCCAATCGGGTACGTAACTCTATCGCTACTATAAAGCTCTTAAAACAAGTAGAATATATTTCTTCACCTGAATTATTTCACGCTGTGCTGGGGAAATTAAACCCAACTACGAGGACCCGATGGACCGATTTCGTGAAACAGGATATTACGAATCGACCCAAGCTCGAAATACTGTCTGATTTTTTGAGGAGTGAACTAGATCAGCATATTCGATTTGGAGTGTCCCCCGATTATACTTTGACACAACAGTCACAACATTTTCCTTCAGATAGACATTTGAGGCGTGAAAACGTTCACTCGGTTTCACAAAGTGAATTTAAAGGAACCTCTGCAAAAGAAATAGAATGTTGCTACTGTAGAAAGAAACACAATATTAGGCTTTGTTTAGATTTTAAGGCGCTGTCTGTCGACAAAAGGTGGCAGTGGCTACGTGAAGCGAAAGTCTGTTACCGATGTCTAAGGCGCTCTTCACATCAATGGAACAACTGTCCAGTTAATCCGTGTGGCATCGACGGGTGTGCTCTACGTCATCATCCATTGCTTCATCAAACACAGACAGGTTTTTCAATAAACACACTTAATACCCAGTCTATAAATAATGAATGTACAGGAAATGACGAACAAAGAACCCAACCTACACAAAATACTTTGGAACAAATTGAGGAAGAAATCATCGTATCTACTACTTCAACGGGCATTCAGAATCCAAACACCATATTAGCCCTTCGTCCTCGTGTTTACTTAAAAGTTATCCCTATAACTGTGTCTGGCCCTACTGGATCGTGCGATGCGTTTGCGCTGCTGGACGACGGCAGCACTGCGACGTTAATAGACGACGGCGTCGCTGCACTCATTGGAGCAAGAGGGCCTGAGCAGACAATAACGGTAAACGGGATAGGCGGTCTCGAACGCACTACCACAGTCTCTTATGTAAGTTTTCATATAAAGGGTAGGTACAGCGAGGAAACATTTTTAATTAAAAATGCTAGGGCTATTCAATCCTTGTCTTTACGCCCACAAACCATTCAACGTCAAACAATTAGTAATTTTCCACACCTAGTCGACTTAGCTGATATGTTGTCATATGAAAACGCCACTCCAACTGTTCTAATTGGGGCAGAACACTGGCATCTTTCGATTAACCGTAGAGTACGTGTAGGTAAGAAAAACGAGCCGGTGGCATGCCTAACAGCACTAGGTTGGACATTATATGGCGCTACTTCGAGTAAAACACAACTCATTGATTTTATAAACCACAGCACAATATCAGAGTCATTACAGAACGATAAATTAGATTACTTAATAAAAGAGCAATACAAGATAGATTCATTGGGTATTATCATAAAGGAAACGCAACAAAGTAAACAAGAGCTGCGAGCTGTTGAAATTTTAGAAGCTTCTTCAAGGCGTTTGCCCACTGGGCGCTACGAAGTAGCATTGCCCTGGCGTGATGATATGCCACGCATTCCGAATAGCTATACACAGGCGATGTCACGTTTTCAAAGCCTAGAACGACGTATGGCTAAAGACAGCAATCTTGCTAAGGCTTATGACAAGTTTATGACTAACATGATCAAAAAAGGTTACGCAGAAGAATGCGCTTCTGAGACGTATTACGCCAGTGGCAAACATTTTGATAATTTGCGTTTTTATTTGCCTCATTTTGGTGTGTACCACCCTCAGAAGCGGAAACTTCGAGTAGTTCACGATGCTGCAGCCATGAGCCAAGGCGTCAGCCTAAACTCTTTATTGCTTTCGGGTCCCGACTTACTGCAACCTCTGCTAAAAATATTATTCCATTTTCGAGAGAGTCGCGTTGCTTTAATGGCTGATATTAAAGAGATGTTTCCACAGGTTCAGATTAGAGAGCAGGATAGGGATGCGCTCCGTTATCTGTGGAGACCCAACAGCACACAACCTTTAAAAGAGTTTAGGATGACCGCTGTTATATTTGGCGCATGCTGCAGCCCTTTTATTGCGCAATTTGTGAAGAATAAGAATGCCCAAGAGCACGTTGTTTTATATCCTAAAGCTGCAGATGCTATTTTATTTAAGCACTATATGGACGATTACATTAACTCTTTGGATAGCGTTGAAGAAGCAGCGCAGTTAGCAGTAGATATTATTACCGTCCATAAAGCTGCATGCTTTGAGATGCGAGGGTGGATTTCCAACGAACCAGCAGCGTTGAAATTAGTTCCAGAGGTGTTGCGAGCTGAACAACCACTGGAAATCGACCTTAGCAATACTCCAGAAAATATAAGAGCATTAGGAATAGCATGGAATCCCGCCACAGACAATTTAGGGTTTCGTACTGGTTTGTCAGGCGGTGTACCTAGTCCGCTTACCAAACGAAAAATTCTTTCACATCTCATGCGAGTTTACGAACCTTTAGGTCTGTTGGGGCCATTAGTAGTCAAAGGTCGAATTTTATTTCAGCAGGCTTGGAGGTCAAATCTTGGTTGGGATACTGAGTTCCCGCCACTTGTAGCTGCAAAATGGCTCGAATGGTTTCGCGAACTAACCAACATAACAAATTTGAACGTTGGTACCCGAAGGCTTCTGGTTTCGAACCCTCAAATAGAGAACTGCACGTTTTTGCAGATGCAAGCGAGCATGCATACGCCTGCGTCGCATATTGGCGACTTGTATATCATGATGGCCCTGTCAAACTCAGTCTGATCGCGAGTAAAGCCCGAGTATCTCCTCTGAAACCTGTGTCAATACCACGTCTAGAGCTTCAAGCCTGTTTGATAGCTTCTCGCCTCGCAAGAACTATAAGAGAGAGTCACTCTAAAAAACCCGTTAGCGTATTTTTTTGGACCGACTCCGCAAATGTTCTCGCGTGGCTACGTAGTGACGCCCGCACTTACAAGCCTTTTGTTGCCCATCGCCTCGGGGAAATCATGGAAAACTCAAATGTATCTGATTGGCGTTGGGTACCAACAGGCTTAAATGTAGCTGATGATGCAACCTGAGCGCATAGTATAAACTTGAATGTTTCTAGCAGGTGGTTTACGGGTCCACCGTTTCTGCTTGATGAACAAAATGACTGGCCAAAAGAGCCAACCACTCAATTTGTTGCACCAATTCAGGAGGAAATTAAGTGTAAACCTACTGATTTGGTGGGATTCACCATTGAGCATCTAACCTTACCACAACCTGTGGTAGCCGATGTTAGTCGTTTTAGCATTTGGTTGCGTTTAGTTCGCGCTTCCGCACGGGTTATTCAGGCAGCCGCCATTTTTAAATCATTTTTGAACCGCTCTCAAAATTGTAGGATACATGGCCACCATTCCTCTCGTACTGCAACCACCTCCCTACTACCTTTGTCAGCTGAAACGTTAAAAGCCGCAGAGAGGCACATATTACTACGATCACAACTGGAATGTTTTCAAGAAGAGATGGAGTGTGTTCTTTTAGCAAAACCGCTGCCCAAAACTAGTCGTCTAATTAAACTGTCGCCAGTTCTGGGAGAGGACAACTTATTAAAATTGGCCGGAAGAATAAAACGTGTCGCTGATGTAGATTATGAGCTGCGATCACCAATTATTTTAGATGGCAAGCATCCTCTAGTACGTCTTCTGGTAGAACATTATCATCGCAATGCTGCCCATGGAAATAACGAACAAGTGGTAAATAACCTAAGACAAAAATATTGGCTCATCAGATTAAGACCAACAGTCAGAAACGTAGCCAAGACATGCCTATTCTGCCGTATTCGTAAGTCGAAGCCAACTGTCCCTATAATGGGAGACCTACCTCCTTATCGTCTAGCACATCATCGGCGCCCCTTCACCTTTACTGGCGTCGATTATTTTGGACCCGTGGCAACCACCGTTGGCCGAAGACATGAGAAGTGCTACGTCGCAGTCTATACTTGCTTAACGTCCAGAGCGGTACATCTAGAGCTCGTTCACAGCTTGACTGCTGATTCAGCAATTATGAGTTTACGGCGTTTTATCGCCCGAAGAGGCATACCCGATACTATATTCTCCGACAACGGAACTGCTTTCGTTGGAGCAAACCGGATACTACAAGAATTTTATCACAATGATGTTGAGAATTTCGTTGCCAATAAGGGTATTAATTGGCGCTTTATACCCCCGGCGGCCCCAACCTTCGGCGGATGTTGGGAACGCTTAGTGCGTACAATCAAAGTTGCTCTTAGCGCAACTTTGAAAGAGCGAGCTCCGAAACAAGAGGTGTTGCAAACATTTTTGCTTGAAGCTGAAGCCATTGCGAACTCCCGTCCTCTAACTCACGTGTCTGTAGACCCAGACGATGAAGAGACATTAACGCCCTTCCACTTCCTCATAGGGTCGTCATCCACCCAAACTCTTCCAAGCAGCCTTGACGATGGAGACTTGTGTGGGCGTGTACACTTTAAAAGGGCCATTCGACTAGCGGATCATTTTTGGAACCGGTGGGTGCGTGAAATTTTGCCCACAATGCAACTACGCCACCCGGGACACAATGTACAAGAAATGAAAGTTGGAATCCTGTGCTGATTGTTGACGAGACCCTGCCCCGAGGAACATGGCCTCGCGGACGGATTAGCGAATTGTTCCCTGGGAAAGACGGGGTAGTTAGGGTGGTGGACGTGGAGACGGCTGGTGGAACGCTACGCCGCCCCACTCGCAAAGTTGTTCTACTTAAATAATTACTAATTTTGTGCATTTCATGCACAAGGGGGCGGTATGTTGCGGACTCTTTTGTAGTTTGGTCTAGTTATTTTTAATATGTTTTTTTGTTAGAGTGAATGTGTCACATTTGAGTTGTTATTGTTTTGGTGGATAGGAATAATTGGTTGGTTTTTAGTTTTAATTACTTTATTATCTCATTATATTTTATTTACAGTCCATCGCAGTTTCATTAATCTTTCGTCATTAACAGGCCCAATGTTCTAGAGGTTGATGGGCGGGGTTGTGGAATTTGATCGCCTCCACGAAGAGTACATGCGTCAATATTATGCCGAGCGGTGAATCTCTTTCTGCAAGCATCGTAAACACTGACTTCGTCTAGCTTTTTCAAAAAAAGTTCATCCTCTTTGAGGCCACGCTCCACACTCGAGTTAATTAGAGTTTGGATGCCACGTTTTTTTACAATTACCACAGTACTGTCACCTTCCTTGAGTGCCAGCCGACACACAAAGTAGACTCCCGGTAGAACCGACATTTTTATGACTGACTTCGTTCGCGTTAATAAGATAATAGTTTTTTGGCTGCTCCCCTGCGTTACCGGGTAGGCTACTACCAGTTACTATCTGGTGCGAAAATTAAAACCAAAACATAAGCCCGAAGGCATTTGTTTAGTTGATGGGGGTTTTAGCCAGTTTACACTATTACCGCCTTCACGGCGTGGAGGTACTCCCAGCTTATGTTTTGATATGCATATTGTGAGTGATTGTGTTGTGCTCTAACAAAAGAAAATTAAATTTTCTACAACTTTATTTTACGACCTTCTCATAGAACAAGCGGTTTTGCCAATATTTTGCTTCAAACGGGAGCAAAACTAAAAATTTCAAATTTTCGGTAAAAACTGACTATCTTTGAAAGGCCACAGCTTAGTTGTTATAAGGTTTAGAGAGCTGCGATTAGGCTTAAATTGTTGCAAATTTAATCAACTTAATTTATGTAGTGTATGTTACTTGTCGGAAACGCACAGTTTATGACTTTTAGAGCAAAAAGTGAAAAATTACCCAAATTTTCGCAATTTATCACGTGTTGCGCAGCGAGCACAACTTTTTCGAAGTTGAAAATTGGGATTTACATCACCCTAACTGATCCAAACAACATACCAAAAATGCAGCACTACATCGTGCTTTGCGAATTTAGGGTTTTTTAGTGTCGATTTCTACTGGCCTATTACTAAAGATCTGAAAACCAGAAAAATACATTTGGTCGTCTTGGCATCAATTCGCAACCGGGCGACTGCACTAACCACTGTGCTACCGAGACCTTAACAGACCGGCCGAATCTTTCTGGTATATTTTACCCTATGAGCTAGGGTGATTTCATCAATGTTAAAAGCATCCACCATCAGCACTCGAAAGAAACATTATTTCAATTAATTAACTTCGAATTAAGATAAAAAAAACTACGACTAAGATGCGGGTTCGATTCTTGCCTGATGCCAAGACGAAATGTTTTTTTCTGGTTTTCAGATTGTTGTCTTAGACCAAAATAGGTAAGACATAACAATATTAGTTGGGAGTACCTTAGTCTGTTAATAATACTAACTTTTAGTCCCGGGAATTGGTCGGAAGCTACCTGTAGATCTAGCACGAACCGCTAACGTTTTGATAATCGAAAAGTAAACGATAATAATTATTTCCATGTCTTTAAAAAAAGTAACGTCTCATAGGGGTATTCTTTTCTTATTTTTTTATAACGTTTATAACTCTCAGCAATATTGATTACTAGTCTTAACTTGTCGTAAATAAAAGCACGAAGCATTTTTTTCTTTTAATATAACAATCCAACGCATTAAGGTAGCTACGAATTTAAGTAGGTACGTGTACGCACAAAAAAAGTATATAACATAACATAAGGGGCCTATATACGTCCCACTGCTGGGCACAGGCCTCACCTCAACTGTGAGGTGGAACGAGCCATACTCCAACACGCAGGCTCGGTGTGTATTGTTGGAGGGGTGTAAGGCTAGTGAGCAACCTTAATGTCAGATGTTGTCAAGCCGCCCTAAGGCCTCTGACTAGGCTTAACGATTGACATCTAGAGACGTCAACCGGGACCAACTGCTTAATGTTCTTTCCGAAGCACGGAGATGTCCGAAATACACATAACTAGATTTCGAACTAATAGGGATGGGTGACTGCAACAAAAAAGTAAGTTACAAAAAAAAAAACATCTCAACTAATTTATGGCCCCTAAGATTCTTGATCTTTACTTTCAATGGTGGATACCTACCTAGTAATACATAGATGGTAATAGTGCGAAGGGATAACTCATTACAAAAACCATCGTGTGAGAAATGCCACACTATCGCTATTGTTTGAATAACCCATGGCGCAATGCCTCACACGTTGGGTAAGTGGTCTCAATTTGAAATAACAGTTGCAAAATTATATTTGAACAGCTGTTCATTGATTATAATCGACTGGATTTCTTTAGAATAATTGTACGGTTTATTTTAGGCTTTTTAAGTATACTTCGTAGGTATTTTCGAAGAAAATTAAACGATTTTGTTGATGATTGAATACTAGCCACCTTATGCAAAAAAACTAAAACAACTCTCCAACAACACGTTAACTTTTGTATCGCTTTGTCTCTTTCATTCTTGTTGCTGGCGCCATTTGCGAGTAAGAGACACAACACATCAATTGCTTAAACTATGCTTTAGCGTTTCGTTCGTTTTTATGAATAAGGGGGTAGCTCTCCAGTTGGCTGAAGAGTCTTCGATTCTAGCCGCAAAAAGCACTACATTTTATAAAATGGATGTGATAATGATGACATAGTATAAAACAAGTCGCTTTCTCTGTCCCTATGTATGCTTAAATTGATTTTGGTGCGGTTTTCTTTAATAGATAGAGTGATTAAAGAGAAGTGTTCATATGTAGAATAACATCCTATTGCAACCGTGCGAAGCCGGGGCAGGTCGCTAGTATTATGATAAAACTGGCAGTCGCCTATTAGATTTTTTTTATTTTGATCCAACTCTTGCCGAAATACATTTGGCACGAAATGGGTAGCCTATTATGCCGTTGACCGTACGTCTTAACTTTATCATAGGAGAATAAATAGAGTTATTTTAGCCTTTAACAGTAATCCTTCATACTACTTGCAGTCCATGCAAACTTCATACAAAACCCACACAAATACCAGCGTAATCTTAGTACGTACTTAGTTAAATGTGACTCGAACAATAGTGGTTTGACTGCTTTTAAAGACGGACAGACCAAGGTTATCTAACTAGTACATAAGCATTAACCAGTTTAAATTGAACTCTTAGTAAGAAGCTTTAGTATGGAAGCGTGGTTCAATGATTTTTTGTCGTTGTAGGCCTACTTATAGGAGTCGTGAGAATTGGTGTAGCAATTTGTATACAAGGCAACAAGTGCAAATATTGAATGATCTCTAACAATAACAACAGCCTTACGTCCCACTGCTGGGCACTTGCCTCAGGCTGATGATAAAACTTGCTTTCAGATGTTATCAAACCACCCCAAGGCCTCCGACTAGGCTAAACGACTGACACAACAGCTAAAATGGAGATACGTTTTCCGGCACCTCCGTGCTCCGTCACTGGATGCATCGTTAGGACTAGTCAAGCGACGGCTTAAAGGCTTGACTAGTCAACTTACATTAAAGTCGACCACTAGTTTTGGAGTTTACTGAAAAAAAGGGGGCTCTCTACTTTACTTACTTTATTGCACAAAGAAAACATTTTACAAAGTCACGCTTACAGATTTCTGAGACGTACACTTTAGGCGGCCTTATCGCTAAAGCGATCTCTTCCAGACAACCCTTTTTTTTTGTTAAATCTGATTGATTGTTCAAAGCACAGTTTAATTCCGCTTAGCTCCAGTGGCAAACGAGCCTTACTGCACATTTCGTAAGGTGTCACGCCCGGGTGTTGAACCCTGACCCTTTGGTGCGTCAGATTGGAGATCGCATTAGTTAGACGTTATTGCACTCGTAATAGAGCTTATTGCATTCAGTAGAGGAGACAGCTTTAAGCTTATGGCTTAGTGGGAGGGATAGCGATTTTGGTAGAAAAATACATACAAACATGCGTTTTTGACTATATACCAAACGGTGTACTCAGAGAATCGCGGTGATTGGTGCCGTTGTGGTGAACGGAACAATCAGAAGCCCACATTCTGCCAAGCGCTTTGAACCCAACGTGGTGAAATAGTGAGCCTAACGTTTCTATCCAGGTTGATTGGTTTTCTTTATCTTTGTTCACCATCACAAGAAAATGGGCCTAAAATTGTGCGTTGAACTGTGAACACAAAGTTTGCTTGCCAGACTCAACTCGGGCTTACATGGGTTCCGAGTCAGAGTGTTTAACCACTGGGCCATGTCGCTCTCAAGAAATAAACAACATTGGTCATTGGTGTCGAAGGTGTATCTTTAACATTGATAGAATCACCCTGGCTCATAGGGTAAATATACCAGAAAGATTCGGCCGATCTGTTAGTGGTCTCGGTAGCTTTATGGTGAGAGCAGTCCATCGCGAAAAACACGGGTTCGATTCCCGCCGGAAGCCAAGACCGAATGTCTCTGGTTTTCAGATACAGCATGGGCAATGCTAAAAAAATAAACACAACGCTATCTACCCCACAATTAAGTAAAGCATGCTATACAACGGATAAATACTTTTTCTATATAGCTCTACCAAATTTCATTCTACCTACTAAGAAGTTTCCGGCAAGAAACTCTATGATTACTCTTCTTAACATGATTTGCTTACAATTATCAAAGTTACAGAGTAAATAACCTCAACCTCAACTATGAGGTGGGTTGAGCCATAATCCAACACGCGGACTCAGTGCGGATTGTTGGAGGGGCGTAAGGTTAGTGAGCAACCTTAATGTTATCGGGCCGCCCTTAGGCCTCCGACTAAGGGCGGCTTGATAACATGAAGGTTGGACGAGGCTTAACGACTGAAATCTGTCAACGTCAACCGGGACCAACTGCTTAACGTGCCTTCCGGAGCAGGTCGGTGTGGTCACCCATCCCATTTCTTGTTGTTTCACAATAGCGATCGTTGCCGATACACTGCCACAACTGCGCCCCGGGCAGTTATGACAAAATATCTATTGTCTCAACAGCTTATCCAACATGTCCTTACCTCACCAATCACACGGACCTCACAATTAGTGCCTCTAAATATGTTAACAGCTCCTAATTGACTAATCGAGTGCGATGACTCCGCCTGCGCTGCCCCTGGGGAATTCAGTTAGGCTTCCAGACTGCACTTCAAAGGCTAGGACGATTTGCATAACATAGAACGAAAAACATAAAGACAACAGCTTATACTTAGCTTAGCTGATTTTGCAAGGTGTGGCTAGATTTTCACGAGTGATTCTGAAACTTGATCGATTTACGTAGCTTATGAACATTATTTAATATAAATAAGTGTATATTGTGTAGGAATATGTATTATTATGTAGTTTTGTTAAAGTACCTATGTATGTATTTCATGATGAAATAATAAAACTTTCTTTAATTTGTGCACAGCTGATTAAAAATCCTTGCCTGTCAATGTGGTCTGCTGAAGAAAACTCTTTCAAGTTTACCTGTACTTTTGATCTCTTAATTGTTTGTGTAATTGTTATTTTGTGTAAGAAGTAATAAATAAATACTTTTCCCATATTTTGAAATTAAAAATAGTAGTATGTGTGAATCATTTACTTTGTATTTATGTCTTTCTGCATTCACGCCCATACACGTCATCCGTCAGAGATATTTTCGCACGAAATACAAGTGTACAAATCTTTCTTCAAATTCCTAAAGGTGGATCACCTAGTATACTTTGCTTCACGCAACCCTAGAAACATACCATTCTTTCCTTATAACGCTTAATAAAAGTAAAATATTATGCCATAACGAGATATAACTTATGTTGACGATACACGAGTTCTGCCTTGATGTCAACACATAATCTAATAAGCCGCAGCTTGAGTTGCGAAAAGCAAATAAAAAAATACTTACGACTCTTAAGGCGCGATACCAGGAAAACGGCTCTCGGGAAAACTAAAGTTTTATATAGAAAATATGAAGTATGAATCACGAAAAAAATCGTCATAGTAGTCAAAGAGTTGCACAATCAGCTCAAACTTCCAGTATATGGATCAACTTACTAGATTAATGTGAAAAAAAATCAGAATATCGCTAAAAACGTGCAAAACGCACTCCCGTATTTCAAAAGTTTAGGCATCATATAAACTAACAACTTACGTGTTTTAAATAACGTGTAAAGATCAGATATCAAAGAAGCATTGCCAATCAGTTGTTTTTCATTGCTTTATTTCAGTTTTGTGCAAAAAATTCCCAAACATTCCGAATTTTTCGCTTGAAATCTCCATACAAATTACTATGGAGTGAGTGAAGTTTCTTTGATAGCTGTCCGCGCACCGTCGCAGCTCACTCCCCCCCATGTCCCCAAGGTGAGCGCACGTCGCTTTTGACGAAAATGACATTTATAATTACGCGGATAATTTACACGAAATAGGCGCACATAGGGTCTTTTGTTGAAAATAGTACAACTTAATTTTTTTTCCTCCGTACTGTTTGTTCATATGCATTATGCATAATTTATCAAACGTATGATTTTATCATGATTCACCATGAGAGTTATATGGCAGGTTTATATTTATGAGTACACTTGATTAAAAGCTCTCTTGGGTTTGACAATTTCGTACTAGTTGCCATTTCATTTTCCTATTCTTTACGCAGTGACGTGCACTCACCCGGCGTCATGTGGAAGACTGACTTGCGGGACTGCGCAGACGGCTGTCAAAGAAACTTCACTCGTTCCATAGTAATTAGGATGGAGATCTCGAGCAAAAAAAATAAAGTTTGCGTTTGCTTATACGAAACAGAAATAGTTATTGCAATAGAACATAATGACAAGTTATTCGAAATGGAAACACACTTCACACCGGAACAGCTTTTACAATTGTACCAAGCACAAATTCGGTTGTGTATGGAGTACTTCTGCCACCTCTGGGATGGCTCTGCCAAGTATCAGCTGGATGCACTGGACTCAGTAGACCGAAGAGCCAGGAGACTGATAGGTGAAGAGACGCTCGTTGGAACCAAACTCGAGTTTGGAGCATCGGCGTAGAGTTGCCTCTCTATCGGTTTTTTATAAGGTGTATTTCGGAGAGTGTGCGCAAGAACTTCATGACCTGATACCACCCTCTACTTTCTACTACCGGACCACAAGACGCCGCGAGGGCTTTCATCTCCATGTGATCGACTTTCCAGCGGTCCGAACTAAGCGGTTTGGTGCTTCCTTTCTGGTCCGCACCGCTAAGGAGTGGAACGCCCTCCCTGCGTCTGTGTTTCCGGATACATACAACCTTGGTGTCTTCAAGGCAAGAGTGAATAGGCATTTTTTGGGTAAGCGTGGCTGGCAAGACTGAGGTCAAACGCAAACCCATTTTAAATTAAAAAGAAAAGGATTAGATAGAACTTTGATATAAATATGAATTATCATATTTACGTCAGCCATGGAAAAATGGCAGTGCAAGCATTTTTATCTCTAACTGGCTATTTGCACACAGCTTTTCCCTGTAGTAATTTGAATGAACTATACAGACAAACGTTCTAAAAAATATAATTAGCAACAACTATCATTTAGATAGTGAAAGCTTATGTAAAAACAGACAGAAAAACGCGGAGGGTGACTTCCTTTCATACTATGCTCTACTCGTAGATCAATTCCAGTAAGATGAAGATCACTGTGGATTCTGTATTAAATTCAGCGCGATGGCCTCTACAGGAGACTAAAGGTATTACTCAAGTGTTATTATCTAAAATAAATTATCCACTAAAAGTGTCTCAACTGTTGACAACTGTTAAATTCCTCGTTTTAGTTAGTAACAAGATAGCTCCGTTTAATGCTTCTTGCAGCTTTTCATTACAAGTAAGACCAATTAATTAGTGGGTTCTTCTGCATGTTACTAGAAATGGCTCCGTGTATTGCTATATCATATGCATTGGATGTAAGAAATATTTTGTGTTGATGATGATCGAACGGATAAACCAAGTTACAACTAAATCTCGATGGAATCGTTAAGTACCAGATATAACATTGTGCAAATAACGTGGTCACGAGAATAGATTGCAAATAATAGTGTAAAAAAATAATTGGCAAAACCGCTTGTTAGTATGTTTAATAAAATAAAATTTTTGGTTAGTTTCTTTTGTTTGCCCTATATCCTGAAATATATTTTGTGGCGAAATAAAAATATCTTTGGTGAACGCATCAAATGATTATCATGCCGCGATTTATAATAATAACAAATAAATAAATATCCCTGGACATTATACCACACAGCGCCATCTAGCCCCAAGTGAGTTAATTATACTCCGTTTTTATGGGATACTAGACAACGGATAAACATACTCAAATACTTTTTCTTTTGTAAATACATAGTTATTATACATAGGAAACACCCAGACCACTACAAACAGACATGTTCATGCACACAAATGTTTGTACTGTGCGGGGATCGAACCCGCGACCTTTGGTGTAGTAGCCGACTTCTAAACAATTACACCAAGATGGTCGTCCGGATTTATGCATTGCATTTATGCACGGATTGCACGGCCCAACCACTGTGTGACCATAGCTGTCACGATCGCTTTCAAATTTGACAGATTTTCTCTCCGGCCGACCCTAGTAGCGAACCTTAATGGACTAAGTAAGTAAAATTACTACTTCCTGCTTAATGCGAAATCAAGACAATTCATGAGAAGATTAAGAAGATTGCAAGTTGAGTGCAACTTAGGTCAATTGTCTTGTCCTTTTTACAATGTGGCTAATAATGTTAAGTTAAAATGATCTTAATTCTTGCAAGCTTAATAAAAAGCACTTATGAAAAGAAATAAATAAATAAAATGCAAGAAACTCATTAGTTACTTCTTTCTATCTTGTTTGATTATAATAATTGCGATAAAAGAGTCAACATCCATAATACTTATTGTCGTTCAAGTAATCCTCAATCTACTCATCAACTTTGCTTCAATTTAAACTAGAAAAGCGGTAGTTGAACAAGGGTTTGAGGTACTATAACTACTATATAAAGTAATTAAACACATTGACCCATGAACATGACATAACATGAGGGTTCACGACCATACCCTAATAGGTTAGTCAGAGGCACAATCATTGTTGCCATCATGGTGAACGGAACATTCAGAAGCCCCCATTTGCCGAGGGAATTTGAACCCAACGTGGTAAGGGGCGAGCCTACCGCCTTTATCCGGGTTGCTTGGGCCGCAAATTGTACCAATAACACAAAGTAGTGTGTGAGTAAAAAGGTATGTTTTTAGCGATGGAGCGATGACATATCCTGTTATTCCAGGGTGTGGCAGATTTTGGCTCAAGACAGAGACGTTTGGAGAACTTTGGAGGAGGCCTTTGCCCGACAGTGGGACAGAATAGGTTGAAGTAAAAAAAAAGATCGGTGTGTTCCGGCCAGATTTGATCTCGAGACCACCGGATTCCGAGCCAGAGTGTTTGATCACTGGGCCACGACGCTCTCCCACAACAAAGTTTTATAAGTATTACGAAGTCTATGATTAGGATTTGCTTTCGTCTTGCGTCTCAACTACCACTATGCTAAAATAGTCATCAATCAGTCAGTCGTAAAAAACACGTTTAAAATTTGCTTGATTTTATAAACATGTCAAATCCTACGTATATTCGCATCCAATACCACTGACCCTAGAATGCTGCCCTTGGCGACTGCATGACGTAATTCACAATAAGATTCCACGGATATACCTAGAAGGTATATATCGATGCTGAATAGTTGTTTTCCTTGAGATACCGGTAACAAATGAATTTGTGCGTTAGAAGCAAGTTGCTATAATGTATTCTTGCTATAGTGTTGTTTATTAGTAGATATGATGTTACTTATCAGAGCCAGTTCAAAAGATCAACTAGGTACCTATTTAAAAATCGGCTTTCCTAATGGAAATTGAATGCCTTCTTTCTCAAATATCAATAGGTTTTCAAAATGAGTAATGTTGCTTAGGTGATTTTCTTTCACGTGTCCGTTGAACTTACAAAAAAGGAAATAATCACAAGATTTATTGACCTAGGATGTGCAACCTTCAAAATGAAAACCAACCAAAAAACAGGTCATAGTCGGTTATAGGAACCAAATCTACCAGACTGCGGTGTCACCATGCCTTAAATAAATTTATTTACTTAACTCAGCTAACGTCTCGAGCTGATAGGCCCAGAAGCAGTTATAGGACTCTGCTTATTATTAATCTCACGGACGATTGCAGTGGTCATCAAATAATTGAATACATTTTATTTCTTAAAAATTTTTGATGCTATTTTGATTTTGTGCTAGACGGATTGTTATGTGGATGCCCACATAACAATCCGTCTAGCACATAGTTATAGATTTCATGGCTTCTCAAGGATACGTTTTAGATTTAACATTCAAGGAAAGGGCATTCGGTTTGAACATAACATACTGTGCTGTATTATGGAAATTATGGAAATTTGTTAGATGACTCAGTATACTTAGGAGCCATCGTTATGTTACAATGATTCTGACTGTATTAAGTTTAAGTGTATTTTTAAATAACTGTATGGACTTCCTTAATTGTCTGAAATAAACGTTTTGAATTGAATTGATGTATTTTCATCGAAACAAAGAATTTTCCAATCTTTTCAGACACCCAGAAGACCAAGTTTTTTCTTGGTATTCCCATCTTTAGATGAAAACTGTTTATTTGTGCTGCGTCGCAATGGATATAAATTCTCGCAAAACATCATTGACTCCCGATAAAACCTTGAAAAATCCTATTGATGTGTCTATCACAATGAGAACCAATTAGAGAACCGTTGATAGTACTAATAGGCATTTAAAATTACTTTTTGCGGTTTGTTCACACAATTCAACAGTTTACCAACATCATTAGGAAACTAATACCTATAGGGATAAGGTTCAAAGGTTAGGAAGTAGGTAAATGTGTTTTTATGCAGCTGCCCGGGTCAGTTAGGACCCTTTACTGGGTCCAGTGAAGAACATTTATGGACCCTTCGTCTACTCCGTCCCTTGTATTTTTAGAAAGACCGTTAGAGGAACAAGGTTGGGCAGCGAGAACCTGTTACTCAAAACAGAGAGACCCTGTTGACAGTGGGATACCAGGATCCTGTTGATTGCTATAAGATATATCAAGGTAACGAGAAAAAACTTCATAGTATTTTTATACTATGAAGTTTTTTTCTCTTTATCAAAGGCATTGAAAAATGCCTGTGGTTTGTTTAAAAAAGAGGGTTAAAGCCAGCAAGGTGCGTGCTTCTTAGTAGACTTCATTTTTGAACTCTGGTCATAATTAAAGAACTTCATTTTAAATATTCTTATTGTGTCTAAAGTTATGATTATGACAGCATCGAATGAACCGTTTGCTAATTTATTCAAAACACAAACAACTAGTTTCCCGCACAAATGTTTCCGAAAATACCTGTGACAACTTGTAATGAAGTGGCAGCGCGCATGGCAGATGGCGGTTAGCAGATGGCGCGAAACAGAAATGACCGTTGAGGTAGAAAACTTTTGGAATTTTAATGATTTGGTAGAGAGCATTGAGGCCTAGTGGTTAAACACGTTGGGCCGAAAGCTTCATTGTGTGCACTGTACAATTTTATTTGCGGCTTATTCTCCGGTGATGAAAAACGCCGATGAAAACCAAGGTAGGGGTGGTAGTGTCGCCCTTTACTACGTTGGAATGAGGGCTTCTGCTTGTTCCGTTCACTATGACGGCAACAATCCCCCACGGCCGCTCTGACTACCCCATTTGGGATAATATGGTCGTGAGGGTCATGTCATGTGATAATAAGTTGATGGTAATCCTAGTGACGGACACTATCGTTTCACAAGCAGCAGTGATATCCAGAAAAAAGCTACCATTTTGAAAAACTATGTGCTTACGTTTGCATCAGATGACATAAAGATTGTGATCCAATGCCCATTTGCCCATTAATTCTTCCTCTTTAAGCCATTTTTAAACCTCTTTTTTTGGACCAGGAAACCCCCCGCGCGCCGGGGGGCAAACGGGTTGTGGTGGGACTCACGACTGGGGAGTCCACTAAAAATTCCAGAACTTCCTCACTTCGTCCATGTTGGGGGAACTGCGGTGACCGGCACGAAGCCTACTACGCGTTCCCCCGGACGGAGTGCCATTTTTAACCTGCCGTAGTCCCTTCAGTCAATGACATTCTCCAAAGTGCCTGGAAAATATCTGGTTACATGGTTAACATCACTAACCTTACATCCCCCCAACAATCCCCACTGAGCCCGCGTGTTCTCAGTGGGACTTAAAGAAGCTGTTGTATGTTAGTTAGAAGTGAATTGGTGGATAGGGCAACATGTCTCAAATTACGAAACGGTGAAGAGAGAATTTTAAAGTCATTAGTTATGGTTATTTAAACGGGCCCTTTTTAGTTTCTGTCATTGTTTTCGAATGACAATAACAAACGTCTCTACCTAACACAACGAAACTTTCTAATGATCGCCAAATTTACCATAATTTATGGAATCTTACGAAAGAAGCTGCCGAATTTTAAATAATGATCTTGCATGTCGTCTTGCTTGAATAGACGAATGATGTGGATGCTTTTAAAAATACATTTTGTCGTTTGTATCTACTAAGAGGCCCTTTTTGGAGGTTGGAACTACTTTCCATACCATAGATTTGAATACAGTTGCCCGGGCAAATTCTAGAACCCTTTGCTGGGTCAAGTCAACGAGTCAACAATCTGTCGTCTCGTATATTTTTAAATTCTAGAAATTAAGTTTTAGTTTAGCAAAAACAAGGTTGGGCTACGAGAACCTGTTGCTTAAAACAGAGAGTGACGCTGTTGTCTGTTGTTGGAGACACTGACGAGTTAAGAGTTAACTTAACAGTATATTATCATCGGGCTGTAAAAAGAGGGTACCTGGATATACCCACTAGAATACTCTTGGTCCTCCTCATCATAACCGTCCTAGATAAACCAGGTTGAAAAATACGTCAGCCAACTTCAACGGCGGGGCTGATAAAAGAACAGTTAGCTCATTGGTGGCTGAATCTCTTATCGGAGACCAAGGACCACTTCAGGTCGCTGAGCTAGGATTATACAAGGGTCCTCCTCCTCTGGCTCCTTTGGCAGCCGTGTTGTACTAAGCAAATCTAGCTGGAAAACCTAATTAATATAACTTGCTAATTCTCTGTCTCGTTTACGCTCTAGTAGGTTATCATACTATCTTGTACACACTGTCAAATTATAGGTACCTACGTACGCCAGGGGTCAATTTTTGACTTCGTACACTGACATAACCTATCTGCGTCTTTTTTATTGTAATATCATTGCCTGCTACGGTAAGCTTGCTAAAACTACTGTTTTTATAGTGGCCTTACGCAGACCATGTAACTATTTCACAACCTTACAGATTATAACATTTTAGCTAAACTGCTAGTCTGAACTAGTCTCTACATATAATAATACTAGCACACCTGCTAATATTTAAGCCGCTAAACCCAGTTTAAACTGGGCGATGGCGTGAGAGGTGATCGGCCTTGCTTTGACGTTGTTTAGAAGGTATTTCGACTAGAAAACTGCATTTCCGATGTAAATACTTCTAGGAGAATATGACAAGATTTAAATGGGCTTTTTAGTTTTAAGTCAGGAGTACTATTCACATACACATTCTACAACTTAATTTATTTCATTTAAAGTTAAAATAAGTGATATTTAATGCATGCAATGCATATAAGTACTTGTGAACGATTGATTAAGGTAGATTGTGAGGACCAAAGTGTAAGGCTTTAGTTTGATTATATTTCTTACATGAATTTATTAATATGTACTAGCTATTTCATTTCAAACAACGTAAAGAAGATGAAGAAACAAATATTTACACTTAGAAAACCAAAAATAAAAATTCCCAAAAAAAAATACTTAGTTTGATTACACTTTTGATATGGTTATTATTTGTTGTTCTTATTTTGTACTCTTAACCCAAAGATCGTAGGTTTGAATCCCGTCCCCTGACATGTTTATATTACGATTTGGCTAGGGAAGTGAAGGCTCATCATTTGCAGTGAGATTATAGAGATGTAAATAGTGCGCTCTTGTGCACTCGTTTTATTCCCATGCTTAGGTACCCAATTGGTTTAATTTTATGAAGAATTTGAATTTGTATTTTAATAATTATAGCAAGAGAAAATTTTTATATTTAACTTTAATGCTAATTAATATTTAACTTCAATGTTTTATGCGTGGTAGCTTGTCAATAGCTTTTAGTTTTACTTTTAGCTGTTATTTTTGATTTTTGTAAGCTGTTGGCTATCCTAAGAAAATAAAGAAATAAATTATTCTGAGACTGAGATTACCTGCTGTGGTCGAATGCGACACTAAAAAGGTGTTAGTATTTTCAATATTTTAAGCGAAATAAACATTATGGTACAAAGTCATCACAATCTCAATATAGCAAAAACTGGCAGTAGCACAAGTTCTTCCATTGCGCAAGCGTCGAACAATGACCAATTTAAGGTACACCAGCATAAGTGGTCTTCGAAACGATGTCCCCCATTTTTCTTATACCTTAGCAATAAGGTTCAAAGTTGCGTTATTTTGGATGTACGTGGCCCTAAGTGGGTCAACGTAGAACTGACCTCGACTCGGCTGTTCGAGACATACCTCGGTGGATTAGTACCAAGAGGACCTACCGAGTACTGACCTATAGCATGTAAAATCATACTTCAATGTACTAGTAAGAATGAATGCTGCTTGATGGTAAAAAAACGGCTAACCGTCAAATCTCGGCTCTACTTTCAAGTAGGCTAGTGTATAGCCCCTCGTAATTTCCAACGTACTTGGCTTGGCTTAAAGCCAAAAAACCAAGAGTCAAAATTCCATTGGAACGCTACAATTAAGCTTATTGTAGCCTTCTTACTCCAATATTCTTATAGTAGCCCTATTACTGCAGTACTCTCATTGTAGCCCTCCTCTGACTCCAATATTCTATTGTAGCCCAACCTAGGTAAGGTTTCCCACGCAAATTATATCATAATAAGCTTATTGTAGCCCTCTTACTCCAAGATTCTTATTGTAGCCCTATTACTGCAGTACTCTTATTTTAGCCCTCCTCTGACTCCAATATTCTATTGTAGCCATACCTAGGTAAAGCTGCCCACGCTACGCTTGCCGATACGAACAAGGCTAGCCACAGACAAGGAAGAATAGACACGTAGAACATCCAAAAAAAATATATGTATTGAAATGATTATGTGATTAGAATACTTTTTTCGCCATGAACAGAAAATTTAAAATAGCAAAATATGATTAGCTATCCAGTTTTTAACAACAGCATGCAAATGGTACAATGGTAATAATTAGGCAGATTAATACATTAATGAATTACTAAATGGCTATTAGTAGATAATTAATTATCTTCGTAATTGTATGAATTCCAGAACCGTCCAAATTGTACGCGTGATTAGCCACCAGTGTCTTTGACTAACCAATGTTTTTGGTTGGCTAACCGTGAGCCTGATTTTTGACTTAAATAACTTAATCGGACAAAGGTAGACTCAATTCCTAACATTCCCTAAAAATCCTCAACATTTAGCTCACTTATTCTGAGAGCTAGACTTAAGAAATGTTTTGTTTGTTACCTAATTTAACTATATTAATGATAATGTACACCAATAGCAATGCATACAAAAACACACAATAAAGCACACATGGGTCTTAGATCATACTTTATGCTCCGTATCCTAATATGTTACTTTCTAGCCGGATTTTGTTTTGAAAGAAGAATCAACGTTCTCACCGGTAGTAGAGTCACATTATGATTTTTTACCTATTTAAACTGTCCAAAACAATAACACATGCAAACTCAAGTGAGACTGATGGGCCATCTTTGCAGAATCATCCTGGAAAAGTGAACCAGGCTATTATAGGCGGACTAATTACCCGGCCTACTGCCAATGTCCCCGACCGAAAATACTAAACCAGGCTCGTCGTGGAAGGATATCATCAATTTTTTTTTTTATTGGCTCTAGACAGTCATTTGACCACAATTTCACCTGATGGTAAGTGATGATGTGGTCAATGGTGGTACATTTCTGCCCAGCACTTGCTGGGAATAGGCACTTGCCTATTCACTCTTTTCTTGAAGAGACCCAAGTTACAGTGCTCCGGGAACACATGCACTGGAAGCGAGTTCCACTCCTTAGCCGTTCGCATCATAAATGAGTCAGCAAAATGCTTCGTGCGAATGGCCGGAACCTCGACAACTCTCGGTGGTGCAAAGGCGCTGGCAGAACCAGCTCATGCAGTTCACTCGAACACTTTCCGAAATGCATCATATAGAAGACCGCCAGACTAGCAACCTTTCGCTGATGTCTAAGGTCTTGTAACTTTGAGGTGAGCCGAAAAAGAGATGGCGAGATGATCTAATAAACACCAACAGTGGCACTCTTTAGCTCAGAATATGCCTAAGTACCGGTGATTTTGTGACCTGCAATCCAATACTCAGTGCCTCTATTGAGCAGTAGATCATTGATAGTTTTTCTGCACGCGTGCGCAGTGAACCAGTTACCCATCGATGCGTTCTCTTTGTCATCCGTTGTACAGTTGACAACACAGTGATTAGGAAAATAACCTTTACTGCGTTGGAATAAGGTGGTAGAATATCTGTCAGATTTGAGGGTAGTTGTATAGTGTGTGAAGGACCGCATTGTGTCCGTGACATGTCAACTGTTTGAGCAAATGATGCGTAGACGAGCATAGTTTACTATACGGTCTATATTTTAATGCGTCATACTTAGTGGATTCATAATTAAGTTGATAGAGATTGTTTCACTACATGTTTACATGTGTGAGAATGAGGAAAGGAGGTAGTATTGAGTAAAAATTATAAGAATTTATTCTCAATTCAGTAAGGGACGAAAGAAAAATTGTATCTAAAACTGGAAAACAAGTTTTAATTAGTTAGACGGCGCAGTGGGTTACTGCCCAAGGATCATCATCATCAATATCAACATCCAAAAGAATACAGCTGGACAAAGGCCTCCCCCTATAACGCCACAGCGAGCGGCTTTAGGCAGTGTGCATCCAACAGACCCTCGCAAAACTTCACTCTATCAGTCCACTCACAGCCCAATCTCACTTCGACCTGACTGTAACTTGTCCCACCCACATCAGCTACTTTGAGTTTGGAGCGTAGATTCGAGTTAGTCCAGTGGTCAATCAGTCTGACTCCCAGTCCAAAAAAACCTTGACGACGAATGGTTCAGAAGTGGAGTATTACACCAGGGGTCGCTTTTTGGCTCCCCGCATAGTACAAACATGCAGGAACATGTCTTTTTGCACTGGTCTGGGTGTTTCCTAAGTAAACTAAGTATTTACAAAAAAACACCAAAAGGTTGAGTGATTCGTTCCTGTGTCGTGATATCCAGACGTGGAACGCTCTTTCAGACTATGACTGTGTTTCCTTCTTCCTACAATCCAGAGACATCTATGCAGGCCTTCAAAATGAGATGACCAGCACAGTAGTTATTCAATATTGTGCTTGCCAACCCCATATCTGGACCTCACAGCTGCTTCCCATCAGGTGGAGTGAGGTCATCTTAAAGACCACAATAAAAATAATTAAAAAAATATATTTAAGTATGTTTATGCGTTCACTAGTATCCCTTAGCAATAACATTAAGTTGTATTTTATTATTGTTTTTAGCATTTTCCATGCAGTATCTTTCTAAAGAAAACCAGAAAAAGACATTTGGTCATGTTGGCATCAGGCAGGACTTGAACCCGCATCTTTCGCAAGCCGGGCGACTGCACTACCAATTATGCTACCGAGACCATTAACAGACCGGCCGAATCTTTCTGGTATATTTTTCCCTATGAGCCAGGGTGATTTCATCAATGTTATAGGCATCCACCTCTTTTTCTGGTTTTCCTTAGAAAGATACTGCATGGAAAATGCTAAAAACAATAATAAAATATATTAATAGCTTTTTCATCCTAATCGGGAGTTAAATATTTGAAAAAATATTTCTTCCGAGTGTTAGAGGTGGATGCCTATAACATTGATGAAATCACCCTGGCTCATAGGGAAAAATATACCAGAAAGATTCGGCCGGTCTGTTAATGGTCTCGGTAGCATAATTGGTAGTGCAGTCGCCCGGCTTGCGAAAGATGCGGGTTCAAGTCCTGCCTGATGCCAACATGACCAAATGTCTTTTTCTGGTTTTCTTTAGAAACATTAAGTTGCTTAGGTTGGTGCTTAAAGACGCTGTGTGGAATAATGTCCAGGGCCCAGTGCCCTAAAAAGACCAACTAAAACCAATACACTCTTTGCCCAATTGATTTCTAGAATAAGATTTCTGTCTTACATTTTATAAAACAGTAAACAATGAATATGGTCTTTATTACTAAGACATGAGTAATGCAATGCAGGCTCAGATTAGTCATCAGATAACTATGTCGTTTAGGTATAGTTTTGTTAGATTTGTTCATTAACTCACGTATGCAAATGTCAGGGTATAGTAAACATTGGGCTTGATTCATCTATGTTACTCGTAGTTTAACTGTTTGCTTCAAATAATCAGTATTTCATGTAGAGGTTTTTTTAAACTTTTGAGTCGTTAGCATTACATAGATGAACAGAAACTTCTATTACAGAATTTGTGTTCTATGGTAGATGGATAATTAATTTAATAATAATAAACGGTTTATATACGTCCCACTGCTGGGCACAGGCCTCACCTCAACTATAAGGTGGAACGAGCCATACTCCAACACGCGGGCTCAGTGCGGATTGTTAGAGGGGTGTAAAATTAGTGAGCAACCATAATGTCACATGTCATAAAGCCGCCATAAGGCCTCCGACTAGGCTCAACGACTGACATCTAGCGAGGTCAAAAGAGACCAACTCCTTAACGTGCCTTCCGAAGCAGAGCCCGAAAAATACATCACTAAATTTCGATCGGGGTGGTCACCCATCAGAGGACAGCGGGGGAGAGTGGGACTCGCACACCCCAGAAGGGAGTGAGAATACCCACTAAACGCTAGGGCGGCCTTCTTCTGCGCGTGACCAGGGCCCTATTCAATAAAGCTGACAATCCGACAATTATGTCAAAAAGTGACATAATTGTAGAATTGTCGCGCTTAGGCTGTTCAATAAAATTGACAAATATGTCGAAAACCGACAGGTGAAATCCTGACAAATTTGTCAGGAAAAATAGCGTTCAATAAAACTCGACATATGTCAAAAACCCACAGTAATTATTTTCTACAATTGTCAGTGACAATTGTCGGATTGTCGTGACAAATATGTCGACTTTTGAACTGTTTGCAAACAGGTAATTTTGATTGTTGAAGCTAGTTAGGGACAAGTAGTAATTTAGTTTTGCCACAATGAGAATTAATCAGTCTCTAGTGCAAATCATATGTAAAATAGAAATGAACAAAAAATACCTATTTTGGGACTAATTTACCAAAATAAAAATATACTCTTTGGTAAGTTTAATAAGGTTTATCGCCGCACTCAGAGACGTCACATAACTTTAATGGTTGATTAGCGTCAAAATTTCATTTTTGAAAAGAGACTTTATAACAAATTGAATAAAGAACTTTTCAGAATGTCAAATTTTGACTCTAATGAACCATTAACGTTAATTGACGAACTAGTGCATCTATCAGACAGGAATTCTTTTTTTATTTATTTAGACAGACAGATACATAACTAACTTCAAGCAAAGGAAACTTAGATTGTTGGTACACTGACTTGGAATCATACCAACTAAATATTATAATATTAAGAAAAAAAACACTTATTTACACCTTACAACTTCAAAAAAGATTTCGCGACAGAGGGTCAAGGCACCTGTCAGAATTATCTGACAATTCTACAAATATGTCGGATTGTCGCGACAATTTTGTGTTTAATAAAGCAGATTTGACAAGTTTTTCACGACAAATTGTCACCTGTCACCTGTCGCTTAAAAAGTTTTATTGAACGCAAATATGTCGAATTGTCGCGACAATCCGACATATTTGTCAATTTTCCACCATGACAATTATGTCGCCTGTAGGTTTTATTGAACAGAAAAATTGTAGAATTGTCACTTCTCGACATATGTCGAATTGTCGGATTGTCAGCTTTATTGAATAGGGGCCAGGGCCCTATTCAATAAAGCTGACAATCCGACAATTATGTCAAAAAGTGACATAATTGTAGAATTGTCGCGCTTAGGCTGTTCAATAAAACTCGACATATGTCAAAAACCCACAGTAATTATTTACTACAATTGTCGGTGACAATTGTCAGTGACAATTGTCGGATTGTCGTGACAAATATGTCGACTTTTGAACTGTTTGCAAACAGGTAATTTTGATTGTTGAAGCTAATTAGGGATAAGTAGTAATTTAGTTTTGCCATAATGAGAATTTATCAATCTCTAGTGCAACTCGTATGTAAAATAGAAATGAACAAAAAATACCTATTTTAGGACTAATTTACCAAAATAAAAATATACTCTTTGGTAAGTTTAATTAGGTTTAGTTTTTTTAACTACTTTATCTATCAGTCAGGATTTCTTATTTTATTTATTTACAACATTTACACCTAACAACTTCAAAAAAGATTTCGCGACAGAGGGTCAAGGCACCTGTCAGAATTATCTGACAATTGTACAAATATGTCGGATTGTCGCGACAATTTTGTGTTTAATAAAGCAGATTTGACAAGTTTTTCACGACAAATTGTCACCTGTCACCTGTCGCGTAAAAAGTTTTATTGAACGCAAATAATGTCGAATTGTCGCGACAATCCGACATATTTGTCAATTTTCCGCCATGACAATTATGTCGCCTGTCGGTTTTATTGAACAGAAAAATTGTAGAATTGTCACTTCTCGACATATGTCGAATTGTCGGATTGTCAGCTTTATTGAATAGGGGCCAGGGTTTACTGAGGGCTCTCCCGAGGAGACACTCTACCGGAAAAACTCTGGCGCGCTGTGCTGGTATAGTAGCACCTCGAGGTAGTACAAGCCAGTATAATTAATTGTCACTTTCTTCATCGGCTGTATAAATTGACATTAATCTATAAACTTATCTATTTTATACACTAGATTATAGATAACCACATTACTCAATCTGCATCTCAAAGTGTTGGTACGTGCTCGCGAGTTGCAACATCCGATAATCAAGGTTAATACTGGAATGTTTGAGAGACGTGCACATTCAACGAAGCTACGATGTATTAGACATACTATCTGTTGTACTTGTATGTCTATTTGTGAAGGATTCGCTTTTGTCATGCAGATTTTGCTTTGTAGCTATTGATTGAGTTATTTTGAACTAGCTAGAATGTGCGCATCTCAATTGAGAGCCGACTTTTTCAATAAGACAAAATAATATTAAAGTTCAAAATTTTATAAATGTTAACAAACGTAAAATTTAACTATACGCATAGACAGCAAAGCTGGCTGACTTATTTATCAACACACAGCTCAAACTACTGAACCAAGATGTTCGAAATTGGTACAGGCGTTTCTTTCTTGATGTATATGAGCACTAAGAAAGGATTTTGCTTCCCACATCTGTCGAGAAACCCATGGTCGGAGTAGTAGACATGTTCTCTATCTAATAGAGGCCACTGCTTAGCAAACGCAGGGTTGGACCTCCAACTAAATATATCGATGACTTGAGAAGGGTAGTGGAGGGTGGTAGCGGAAGATTGTAATAAGCATAAGAGCATAAGCATAAGTATGTATTTTGTGTATGTTTATGGTAGATAACAGTTGATTTGTAAAATAGACACCGCCAACAAGCTTTCTGCTTCGCCCGATGGTTGACTGGTAGAGAATGCCATTAGGCATTAAGTCCGCCAATTGTACTTTCATTTTCGTGCAATAAAGAATAAATAAATAAGATTGGGTCTTGGGGCATACGACTGTCAGTAGAGTGCAAAAGGAAGATTTATTTTATAAACACACATTTGTGGTCGTGTGATCATCGAACCCCCCCTTTGAGTTTCAACCGGAGCATGAAACGACTACATAACACATTGAGTAAACTGTCTAGAATTATTTGCAGTCTAGTTTCACTTGGTCTGTAAGTTGCGGTAACCTCATACCATCAGGCCGTACAAGCTTGTCCGTTAAAATACGCACGTTTTGCGCGTGCTTAATGAACGCAAGCCAATACTCCCAACAGTTGCATTGCTCGAGCAAGAGACACAGACACAGTAAACAGAGAACAGTAAAATATCTACATACAAACGTACCGCTCTCGGTTTGCATGTGCGCGGCGCCGTGTCGGCACGCGATTTCACGCACACGCTAGCATTAAGGGGGAATAAGGTAGCGGCAGTACGGACGGGCTGTGCGGGTCTGTGAGCACGCTAGACTAATAACTCGGCGGGCGGCCTTAGATAACCTACTGTTATGTTTACTGTGACACAGATCTGCTGTCAGACAAGGACAAACAATCAATGGCTCTGCATGACGTCACGGTCCATTACAGCTGGTAATACCACTGATTATACGCTTCGGCAATCTTGGTTTGCCTTCTATGCATTATAAGATTGTGCAGCTCAGGTTTCGTAATCTTCAAGATGGTACAGTCAACGACACGTCACGCTACCCATTTACGGGCAGTCCTACTTGCTCCATTGCAATGAAATGTCATTTGGCAAGAGCAAGATAAAAAACGGGAATGGGTAGCCTGATGTGCCGTTGACTGTACTTCTGTTCGTCTATTTTGGCACAGCATTTTTAAGATAGAGGTAGCAAATGAGTTTGAGAGTCACTGATGGAAAGAGATCACCTCAACCCAATAACAACTGTCACACTGTAAGTATCGTATGTCCCAATGATATTACAATAAAAAAGACGTAGATAGGTTATTTCGGTACTGACGCGAAGTCGAAATTGCCCACGGGGTACGACGTAGTTAATTTGACCGTGTTATAACTTGTGAACAAGACAGTAGGATTATTTACTAGAGCGTAAACGCGACAGATACATGAGTGTCGTCTCAGACTGTCAACGCAGTCAATACTCAGGTGTACGAATCGTTCTGATTT
Source organism: Udea ferrugalis (assembly GCA_950022985.1). Lineage (NCBI taxonomy): Eukaryota > Metazoa > Arthropoda > Insecta > Lepidoptera > Crambidae > Udea > Udea ferrugalis. The sequence goes on along the minus strand of OX465539.1, from coordinate 11,245,398 downwards.
CGGGTGCCACTTTTTAACACAAGTAACCTATCTACCTATTTATACAATGAAATTATTGGTATGTCCCCCCAATAGATACGACCTCTTCGGAAATACCGCCACTGGGAGACAGTTCTATTTAATGGACGTAAATGGGTTTTAACGTTTTCCATCTTTTCACATTGGAAAACCCTAGCTCCCAGTTAACTTATCACGTTGGGTTTGAATTTGCAGACCATGCAAGTGACCTAATTAGACTGATTTAGTTGTATAGTTAACATTGAGTTCAATGTACAACAAAGCGTATTTGAACCTTGACATAACATTTTTTACAAATAAAAGAAACAAAATCATCTCACGACAGATTTGGCAGAAACTTGCTTTTAGCTCAAGGTTACCTAATTTTGGTGATCTTAATGCACAGTGATTTTGTGGTAAACTCCTAAATAAACTAATAAATTTCTGGAGATGCTCGTTAATGGCTGCGACAAAGTTTCTTTTAACTAAGTTATAACCAGACATTGCACTGACTCTTTTTGAACCTTTGTACAATAAATATTAATATATTCAGAAGGTGGTCTGGAAGAGATCGTTACAAGCCTGCCTTAATCGTATCAGCATTTTAAAAGTTCTCATAATTTATGTCTTTTCTATGTATTGTGTGCAATTATACCAATTATTAACCAAGTTCATTTCTCTTTACTTTCTGCTTTACCTTTTCTCCGGCCCCCAAACACAAATTAAGTATGTATATCCTATGTTATCTTATATACAAAATAAATACTTTATTTTACTATGTGGGTGTCATCTTGGCCATATGGAAGGTATTTCTTAATTGTTAGAGGCTGATATGCAGCTGGTTGTGGTATGGTGCGAAAAAGTTTATTTTGTCATATCAAAAGCCGATTTACCTTTACTCTTGAATAGCGCGAAAGGTTGTGGATTCGATTTCCATTCTAGATTAGTTAATGTAGTAGCTTCCTGGTACAATTAAGCGGTCTTATCACCAAGAAGAATATTTATGTAAATACTGCAATCTCTGCCACCCTCAGTTTCTGTTCATTTTGAGGTCAGATGATCTAAGTGGAAGATCCCAGATATTTTATTTAGATAAGTTTCTATCATTTGTTTATCACACAAGTTTGTAACAACAAGGAATCGAACCCTAGTCAGCGAGGTCAAAGTCATTATTAATCGCAAGACCTCGTTTGCAATTATGTAAGAATGTCTGAGTGTTTGTCCTCGATTACCTACTACAGCAACTTATTATTTTGTCTTATGTATTTTATTTATGTCAGCATTGTATGAATTTATGAACATGACGAGTGGTTTTTTGTGGTCAGTCACAAACATTTTGTGGCAATTATTTCCCTAAAAAATTCCAGAATCACTATATTGTGAAGACACATAAAAATGTGTTTCAATGTTCAAGTAATCGCTCTACTTTGAGACTGGAACATACAAATATCTCACTTTAGTAGAGTATACTCTCGTTTATAATTAGGTGCAGCGAAATGACATATTTGATCAATTTGACTGAAACCGACAGGTTATCAAGAAAGTGAAACATTACTCTATCACCAAAAAATATAATCCAAGTATATTTTGGTGAATAAAAAATTATCCCCTTTCTACCTTTTGAATGATCAATATTTAATATTTGAGGTGGAGGCAAATCCAACAAATAAAAACTATGAAAATCGGTCTAGCCATTTCTCGAGATACCTAAAAGTGTTGTAGCAAAGATTTTACGATGCGGTAAGATACGGTAAGCGGTTACCGCATGCCTATGAACACCCATTGGTCGTTTTTTGTGTTCGTGTATGACAATTTCGGAGAAATAAAAGAAAATAAATTCTTACTTAATATCTTTTATTACAAAACGAAACGACTTAAGACTAGTTTCGGCTTATACATAAAATATTAATTTATTCGTATAAAAATACCTTATCATCTAACAAAATAATCATTACATCAGCAGTGTGATCATAGTTATATTTAATCTAAATGATTGTATATAATTTGCATGCAAAATATATATTTTTATATAAAAATGAACTTTTGTACGTCTACATTCTCTTTGGCATGTTTAAAACACACTGTTATTATTTTACAATATATTTATTCATATATTATATCTACTTTTAAATATGGCTTTTACTGTAAAGGACGGAAATTCACTTCACATAGCATTTTACAATATTTCTACAGCTAATATACATCAAAAAACTTAATTAATAAATATAAAAAGGGTATTTAAAAAATGAGGAAACGTCTGGCAGAGTGTTTTTTATATAATGCTACATCGTGCGTTACATAAAATATTGCAAATCACATGTTGAATTTTAACATAAACATTACGTAAACATTAACATATAGAGGTACCTGATGGAGCGTAACAAAACAGACGCTTCGCGATTACAAAACGCCCATTGACAAATACGTTACCTAACTGACCTCAAAAAGGTACCCAGCCACTCTATTTAGTACCCAGCTAAGTACCTTTTGAGGTCAAATATTTCTCAAACTTATCTAACGCACGAATATCTCGACGTACAAGGCTTCTCATTTGGGCAAACGAGTATTCAACTTGCGAAACCAACTGTCGATGGATAAATACTTAACTATGCCACGAAATCTTGGTGGGGGAGGTCAGCTGGAACTTGTCCACTAAGGCACGCCTATAGCATGGCGTAATAGCTTATTAATGGCTTAGAACCACAAGAAAATATCTGGTTTTTGATTGCTTTAACTATCAAAAAGAACTGCTTTTACAAGATAATTCAAAGTTGTTAATGATGTCGTATAATGAAAGGTCTTGATTGAGATCATCTCAGAGATAGGAGACGTAATCATAAAGCAAGGACACATGCCTCAGTGTAACAAGCTCGAAGACCCGTAGCCACACAATTGAGTCTCATTATACTCAGGTACTGAGTCACAATTTAAGAAGGATGCGAGTGATTGAACCCACGACTCCTCGCGACCTGGGTGTGGCTAGGGGTCAAACCTCTTCTTAAATTTAACCTAATCAAACCCTAATTACTCCTCGGAATGTCTTCAGCTATAAAGAAGATTTTGTTATAAATCCGCTTTATAAAATGCAAATTCTAATAACAGTAACTTTATGTAAAAGTAGCTTTTAGTTCGTATCGAAAATTATGGCGTTCGTATTGTGACAATTAGCATTCCGTCTCACCTTCCTTTCTTTCTGTGATATAATGTTCTACTTCCCGCAAAGAGTGGAACAGCTTCCACGCTATTATCACTCCTGTTATTTCCACAATAGCAATCAACAACGACGCTCCAGCAATAGAAGAACTGATGATCTTAGTGTAGACTGATGCAACTTTAGCACAACCTAATCTTTCATTGGCTTCCTTATCCGTGAAATCACAAGTGGCTCTGTAGTAACTGTCCAAACAGCAAGTCAAAGGTAAGTCGTTTCTCCAGCTCCTGTAATCCCTCGCGTCATTAGCACCACAACACTTCAGCTTCCTTTCAATTCTTCCGAAAGACTTAAACACATCAGGATTCGACTGCGAATTGTAATAACCATCGTACACTGTGTCCTTGATAAACTTGTCCGTATATTCACCATCAACGAACACGAAAATAAGAACAGCTGAGATAATTTGGAGTAGCACAATTGTGAGCATCACGATTCCGTAAAGACCGAGAAGACCGCGGTTTTCTTTGTTAGCACCGCACCATCCGCAGAAAGCCACAAACATGATGCCGATTCCGATGAGGATGAAGAGCCATGGTGCGACTTGTGGCCAGTAGATCCGGTAGTCCAGTAAGTAGTGGTTGCTGTTCCTCAAGCCGACGAACTCTGCTAGCTGCACGAAGAACCAGATGCTGACGGCGACGGTGACGAGGCCGAAGACCGCGAAGACTACGTTGACGCAGTACAAGGATGCTTTCATAACGTCTTCCTTAGCCATGGTGACGTCCGTTCGCACAGATCGTTGTCAACGGAATGAGATGCGCGCGCGGCAACTCACTGGTTTTATTATACGTGCGTTTGCGCAGGTAGCTAGGGTTGACACAAATCTGCGCGTTATTATGTGCGTTTGTAAAGCACTTTGCACATATGTATTTGTGATTATTGTTTATTATGCAAATGACTATTAGTCATTATAAAAACATTTTAATTATAACATTATTTAACTATTTTAACGCAGGTTAATTATTAAGTGATAACGAGATGTTGACGTAATATCCACAATGTTGCCATTTTTTAATATTTTTCGTTTAAATAGGGCTGGTAAAAATAGTCTTTACAACAGACATGTTATTTCACTTGTTTTTTTTTAATTTTCAAGGTGAACGCAGGCTTAACGCCATGTGAGATAAAAACAATCTTTATACTTACCGATAAATTATGTAAGTGAGTTCAAAAACCTCTAACCTATGCATGTAAACAAAACAAGCAAAAAAAATTGACAACTTGCAATTTTTGTTATGACTTTATCTGAAATGATTAATTAGGGTCAATGTTACTACGACTGCTATTAAAGGCATCTTAACGTGTATTAACTAGAAATTCCACCTGATTGTAATACAATTTCAGTATTTGGACTAGACATTCTAAATATTGATTTAAGTGACTAATGTTTTTATTGTGGCAATGACTAAGTGTTGCAATTATCTAATAGTGAAAGGATCTAATGATGCATTTGTATGTTTTGAACATAAAAATACGAATGTATGTCAATACTTACGTAAGGACAACTTTATATGATTATACTTACCTATACTTCCTTTACTTCTTAATATTCTAAAATATTTCTTTACAACTTATTTATTGAAGAATTAGGTAAGGTCAATCAAACTGCTATAAATATAAGAAATGCTTGCATAAAAATAAATGACTCATTATTGTATACATATTTTAATTTTTACAAAAATAATAAAATAACTTACATTACAAAACATTTTGTACAACAATTTGGTGGAATCATAAAAAATGTTGAAATATACAAAAAAAACATTTAGTCCGAACAAAATTCGACTTAGGTAACTAAGTGGTTCTTAATTACCGTTAAAATGAATGATATCAAGTTTCCTAAACCACAAATCAACATAAACCGCAAAACTAAATCGAATCGATTTTAATTGATCGATTTCTATACTAAAGTGAATCATGCAGGAAATAGAATACATACTTTAAAATATATGCTTTAACTTTTTTGCGTTGCTGCCATTTTTAAGGTCACATTGGAAGTCAATGCAATCGCTACAAAAACTCTACATTATTCCTGCTAAAGTACTGTAAGAGCTAAATTCGTTAAAATTCTGCAGAGTTTCGCACAGTGTGTAAAAGCCTATAGTTTCTTGAAATGACCTTCAATATAAATTTTCTTGAACTATAACTTAGATTAAGTCCCCTTTTAAATAAAAGAATGAACGAGAATTACTAATTTGCAGCGAAAATAAAACAGACAACTAGAAATTTATGACACCCCTTTTTTGACAGGTGTTCGAAAAGACGGTTACTATAGCCAAAGTACAGCAACGATAAAATCGTAGCACTGCAGGTTTGAAATCGTCCACGCATAATATGCAAATTCATAGTAAGAAGAGCTCTACTTATTTCAGTCAGTTACGCTTTTATTGGGGTTGACTGTATTATCAAATTGATTCAAAAATGTTTCATTTCAAATCAAATCATCAGAAATTCTACACGTAGCACTGTGTCCTATTTCATTAATTAATCTTCGCATATATCACTGACAATGACTCTAACATCAAATGAAAGCTTAACAAACCATAATTCGTTTTATATTAGCTGACTCACCTACTCTGCCCTGCCATAAGTACCTCACAGTTGCTCACAAACCTTCATGAGTCAAGCCACGTTCACCATAGACCGGTCTTAGCGTGACACACTTTATTTTTCTACTTTCTGATGACGTAACTAGTTGCGCGTTGCTTCATAGATCTCAAATATTTCTTGGATTAGCGAATATCTCGATTTTTAAAACCTGATTTGTCGTTCTCATTTGTTGATTCTACACCTTTACAAGTGACTCACGGTTGTTTTTAGAATGTATTTGCTTAACTTGTCGTTAGCGAGTCGGTTAGTCATAATAACATGGACTCGGAAAATTGTTGACATTACAAATATAAGTATAACGTACATTTTTGTGTGTGTGTCTTGAGACCAATTACCCCCAGAAAATCTACCCATGTGTTACATACTACTAAAGTCAACATAGTACTACCCATATCACTTACATAGAGTCATGGTTTATGTATGAAAAGCTAAACTAAGTTAGACCACAAGCTCAGTGCCAAAAAGTACCCTAAAACGTCAAGACAATCGACATTGTTTTTCATCCTTCACGGTTCAATTCATAGTCCAGTCACGTTTCTCAACAATGAGTCACATGACTTCAAGTATAAGATATTTTACAGTTTTTCCTCTATATTCACACGGATAAACTTCACATCAGGGTTTTTCTTTGCTACAAAGGTATTTCATACAGGTATTACCTTGATTAGGTTCAACAATATTTATTCACTTCAACAACAGTTTAAAAGCTTTTATACAATTTGCCATATTTAATGGTAACTACTTATAAATAATTACATCGGTAGGTATCACTTAGGTAAAGTTAAAGATTGCCAGCTTTGTTATAACTTTTTATCTTACTTATAAATATCGAAATAGGACTATACATTGGTCCTTCGAGATTCTACTCCTATTAAAAATACAAGTATATTTCAAGTAGTTGTTATCAGAATTTGATTGATCATCTAAAATATTATGTTCCTCGTCAAGCTGTACAAGTATCATTACATACAAAGCTAAACAATAGAAAATTCCCAGTAATTGTTAAGATAATGAAGGTGCTAATTAACAAAGGTATTTTTGTCACAATCGTTCTTTCAAATGACCTACAAGACTAATAGATACATTAGTCATTCACAGTTCCATATGATTATAAACAATGTTAAGAAACATTATAAAAATATTTTAAATTCTCTTACTATTTCACCAAAACAAAATACAAATTCAGTTAATCAATAATTTAGTTAGTATTATTGTGATGTTATGTGTAACAACTCTAAAATATTTTCTCTAAAATTTCTAGTTTCTACTTCAAATGCTCAAAAAATTAGTAATACAATCTTACAACATCAACGTAGGTTCATACTGTTTCATAATCATGTACTTTAAAGGCCCTACGCTGCACATAAGACTTGTAAATCAGTCAGTCGACACTTGCGTGGAATATCTTACGAAATATGCGCACTGTTAGACACTTTCTACAAACGGAAAGGAAAAACTGTGCGCCTTACACACACACCTACACAACCAATAGTGAATGACCCAAAACTGTCCCTTGAGGTACCACACAAGCGTCGCTATACACCAACACTCAGTCTAATCTGAACTTTAAGTTAGACGGAATAAGAACTCACATTGACACATTTTTTCTAGTCTTAAACATTTACAATAACTCCTTTTTGCTCTCAGATTCAAACTGCGCAGTAACAATGTGCCTTGGTCTTGGTTTTTGCTTCAAAGCCCTTGATACTTGTATGGATGTCGATAGAACTATACCTCCGATTAAAGCAATGAGCAGAGAAGTTGCTGACATCACCTTGATAGCTATACTTGCGTATTGCGTTGCAACTTCGGTGCAGCCGTGTCGTTCGTTCGCCCGTTTGTTAGTTATGTCGCAATCAATTGCATACGGTTCCAAGAAACCGTGATAGAACACATCACAGCATGATGTGGGGAACTCCTGCTTCCAATTCACGTAGTCCCTCGGACTGTCTGCTCCACAGCACTGCAATCTTCTTTCGAGACTGTTGAACGAATTTTGCACTTCAGGGTTTGCTTTCGACTGGAAATACGCGTCCCAAACCGTATCTTTGATGAAATCGGACGACGCTTTGTGATCGACGAACACTAAAGCAATAATTGCTGCTACGATCGCAATAAATATAGAAATAGACACTAGAACGATATGAGTAAACACTAGTCCTTTGCTTGATTTGCTAGCACCGAAAATACCACAGAACGAAATGCAGACGACGAGAAATCCAGTTAAGATGAACAGCCAGGGTATCACTTGAGGCCAGTACACATTGTAGTCTAGAAGGTAGTGGTTGCTGTTCCGAAGGTTAGTCAGTGTCTTCACTTCGACGTACAGCCAGACTGCAGTGGCGAAGAGCGCCAAACCGAGGATGGCATGGATCGCGTTGCTGACGTAAGCGCACGATTTAGAAGCCATGTCTGCGCGTGCGACTGTGCGCGCGGTTGAGAATTAAATGGCGTGTGCAGCGGTAGACTCTGCTATATGAACTTCGGTTGACAATCAAGGCCATTCAGGACTTCCTGAGATGAGTAAGATGGTACATCCATTCCTGTGACAATAAGTGCGTCTTTGGTGACTAATTTAATGGGATATTACGTATTGTTCGTGTCCAATTAATGGGATTAATTGGGGTAAATGGTTGGCAAAAACGCAGGTTGTAGAGTTTTGATGTAATACTTACTTAATACTGGTCCCCTATTTTAACTAAATAATGAATGCTTTCTTTAAATGAATTAAGGTTATATTTTCTCGACTTCTATTAAAGAAACATTTTCTTAAAAGCGTGTTAATCGTCATCGTTTTTCGATGTCAAAAAATATCTTAAAGGAGCTTGTGTTATCTTTGATTTGTGTGGTTTATTTTCAAGTGCTTTTGAACATTGCTTTGTGAATAATCAATAGGTACGTTAAATCTTTGCTAATCAAGCAAACACGAAAGCTGTTTCGTGTTTGGTAGAGGAAAATTCGGTCTTTCACATAAATTCTTCAATATTTTCCTATAATTTAGCCCGTAATATTATATTCTGTCATATTTTATAAGCTACAGTGAAATAGAGTTTCATCAAAATCTGTTTATTATTTTTTGTGTGAAGTTGTAACAGACATACATCATCCCTCAAAAACTTTTTATTAAATTGGATTGCGTTTATTAAATAAAAGAGTAAAATAAATGGGGTATTAATTAACAAAAATACGGAAATCAGTTTGATTTTATTTCCTTGACTGGCTCGGTTAGCTGGTGATAAGTGACGAAGTCTACTTACCTAGGGGTCGCGGGTTCGAACCCTGACCAGGACAAAATTTCATGTAGATAACGAGTTAACTTATGTATAATACGCAATTTAGAGTAAGTACAATTTAAAATAGGTACAGATTCGTCATGATGACTAATTCTTATACGAGTAGGTACATTGAAACAAGATACTACAAACGACACTTCCGAAAACAATTTAAAATTGACGTATTGTTTGCCATAGATATTACTAATTAAGTAAAGTGAGTAACAACTCCAATTTAGGCTTAGTTAATTAAACTAGGACATGAAAAACAGGTCGTTGGCATTTTAGTTTGTTTTGTTAGTCAGTTAAGTCATCAAGTCACTATTTAGTGTGCTGAGAACTGCCACCAACTTTAGGAACTACATAACAACATAACATACCCTCACGACCATCATATACCTAATGGGTTAGTCAGAGGCACACTGATTGTTGCAGTCAAGGTGAACGGAACATTCAGAAGCCCACATTTCGCCGAGAGAATTCGAACCCAACGTGGTAAGGGGCGAGCTTACCGCCGGTATCCAAGTTGCTTGGGTTTTATATCGGTGTTTTCATCGCCGGAGAGTTAGCCGCAAATTGTACAATGAACACAAAGTAGGTGTGTTCCGGCCAGATTTTATTTCGGGACCATACCAATATAGTGTAAATCCTTCATTGGCTGTATTACAACTCCGGTGGGAAACTCTCCGGTAAAGGAAAACCTGAGGTAGGTGTGGGTTCGCCCCTACACACTAATATACCGATTTTGTATTTTATTACTCCGTCAAGATGAGAGTTTAAGTACTTGATCGTCTCCGGTCTTGAGAGTTGGCCTCTGCAGACAACACCTAGTGACTTGCAGGTTGAAGGGTGGAGTACAAGGCGCGTACGAGTGACGTGGACTCACAGCTACGGGTGTTCAGGTGTTGGTGGTGTTAATACACAACGGGTCACCTCCTCAATGGCCCTCTGTGCCCTAGAACCTTCGCGAATCTTTTTATGGCGACGATTAAGGCAGTCGACGTCGCCAAGTTTAGGTCGGATTCTATTTGATGCCATTGAAACGAAAGAAGTACTACCTAGTAGCAATGATATTACAATGAAAAGGACGGAGATAGGTTATGCCAGTACTGACACGAAGTTAAAAATTGTCCCCTAATGAATGAATGAATGAATGAATGAATGAATGAATGAATGAATGAATGAATGATTTATTTGCACATAAATTTGGTACATAAGTTGTTATGCTATTTACTTAATTAAGCTCTCAAATTTTACCACTGTGTGGTCTGCAAACATTATATTACAAAATTGAATAATACACTAATTCTACATGAAAAAATAATACCGGTAAGATGGGGTTAATTGGTATCTGGGTCTTAATTGGGACATGACTTTGGAGATGTTTCAAAGCTTTATTTTTCTTAATTTCTTGAATGTTTTTATATTCACTACAGGTATAAACAAAAACACCCAAAAATAAAATAAATACAGCACTTCTCTCGAGCTTTGAAACATTTTCAAAGTACTGTCCCAATTAAGACCCAGATACCAATTAACCCCATCTTACGGTACCATAAAAAAAACAAATTAGATCAATAACACTATAAATGAATTGAAACAATGTCAGACACATTTGAAATTATTGCCAATTGAATTAAATTAATACACAATAAATAAATTAAATTAGATTTTACCATAATGTTCATATTAAATGTTACTTCAAATTTAACAAAATGTCAGTCATTGTTTAGAAATTAAATATTCTCTAATGTCATAAAAACATTTCTCTAATAGATAATTTTTAATTTTACATTTGAAGCTTTTGAGATGGCTATAACATTTAACATGATCAGGTAATTTATTAAAGATTGCTATACACATCTTGAACGAATTATTTTTGTCTAGAAATAAGTTTGACCTTGGCACATACAATTTGTGTCCATATCTGGACGTTAACCCCCCCCCCCCCCCCCCTAACGTACTTACCAATAATTTGACCGTGTGTACAAGATAGTATGATTATTCACTAGAGCGTAAACGAGACTGATACATGTTGCGCAGTATCGTCTCAAACTGTCAATGCTTTGCTCAGGTGGTCAAAGTTCCGAATTCGGGTGCCACTTTTTTAGCACAAGTAATCTATCAACGTCTTTTTATTATAATTTCATTGCCTAGTAGACGATGTATTTCAATTACTATTTCAGTCACAACACATCGTTTAATAATAGGTCCTTTTAATACGTTGTTATTATTTTAAAAGTGTTACCAGTTAATACAGAACGGAATCAGCGGAACTTACGAGCCGTGTCCTGAATCACTTATGGCTGGTATTGTTCGGAAACGTATGGTAGTGTTGCCAAGTTATCGATAAGTTGGCTGTCGATATGAACGGTGGACGGCACATCACTCTAACTATTTCCGGTCAGTCCTTGCTCAACTGCAGAGAAATGTTTTTGGCAAGAGCGAGAGGAAATCGTAAATGGGGTAACCTGATGTGCTGTTGACAGTACAAAGTGGATGTATGAATGTACAGTATATTGGTACTGTACATTCATACATTCGCTTTGTACTGGAAAACATTGGACGATTTAAATAGAGTCAGTAACTGCTGAGTTTCTTGCCGGGTCTTCTCAGCAGAAACAACCTTCCGACGCTGGTGGTAGAATCACATTATGAGCATGTATTTTATGTATTGTTTATTTATCGTATTATTATGTGTACGTTCATTAAGTGGTTAAAATTGAGATTCTTGACGACAACGTGTCAACGTAATGGCCTACTTGAATAAAGATTATCTTATTTTTTTATTCTAAACCTGTAATGTGCGGAGCAGGATATGTATAAATCAATCGATATCTTTTATTTAATCATTCAGTTGCCCTTGTGAGTGAACTTGTGACTGCACTGATGAAGCACACAAAAACGTTTCTTTTTTCATACTGTCGTTTTGGCGAAGTTTTTCTTCCTTGCTCTGCCGGAGCTACACCATAAAAACTCTCTTAAGTACTCATGCATTACTAAAGTGAATTGGTGGTCGCCACCGGTATCTTGCGTACTTATAATGAACTACATGTGACTGATAGAAGTAGAGCAGCAATGAAAATGTTATGATATCGGGAAAATGTTAACTAAAGAATAAAGTGTAAGACAAAATCGCGGGCAGCACTAGTTTTTGATATGAAAATATGGACGCATTCATTGTAACTAGATGACCCTTGAACGCATGGTTATGTGCACCGGCTGTGGGTTTATATTTGCAACTCCCAAATATTGATTTTGTTGATGAAACAGGTTTTTTTTGCTGGGTCCAGCTGGCTCAGCTTAATTATTCTTAAATATTTTATTTCATGCTTCTGTTACCACATGCTTGTGCATGCTAAAAAAGCCAAACTACTTACTTTAATATTTTTTATAGGTTATCGATAGTTTGACTGTATGACACACAACACTAATTCCAACACATTAACCCGTTTAACGACAACAAATGCTCATAGTAAAAAATATATACCTCAATACATTAAAGAATCGAGGGCGTCGTGGCCTAGTGGATAAGTAACTTGCGACTAACTCTCCGGTGATGCAAAATACTTACTGGTGAAAACCCAAGCTACTCGGTTATCGCTTTTGGGCTCACTCCTTACCACGTTGGGTTCGAATTCGCTCGGTGACGTGTGAACTTTGAAGGTTCCTTTCACCATGACAGCAAAAGGCTACATGCTGACTACACTCACGACCATATGATATCCCTAATATGTTAGTCAGATGCACACTGACTGTTACGGTCATGGTTAACGGACCATTCAGAAGCCTTCATTTCGCCGAGCGAATTGAACCCAACGTTGTAAAAAGCAAGCCTAGCGCACCGTTATCCAGGTTGCTTGGGTTAAATATCGGTGTTCATCACCGGAGAGTTAGCCGCACATTGTACAATGACCACAAAGTCGGTGTGTTCCGGTAATTTTTGACCTCGGGTCCCGAGCCAGAGTATTTAAACACAAGGCCATGATGTTCTTACGAACTTCAGCTATAGTAGCGTGGGAACCGTGGTGGAAATTATCATCATACATCATCATAGTCATAAGCTAGTTGATCACAACAAAATAGTTAAGAACGGTCAAAAAGTTATTACAAGTTTGAGGCTCTTATAAGATCTATTTCTAGAAAACGTAGAAAATAGGAGTCATTATATTGTACTATTGAGATTAATATTGTTTAGAAATAAACCCAACCATTACTGATAATAAGCCCGTTAAGACCGGATACTGGGAAGTAATAATAACTATAGGTAAAATAAGGTCGGGGTTAAAATAAATACTTAAATGGCTCTCTATCTATTTTCTTCCTTTTCCATTTTCTAGATTTGTCACCGACTCAAATAGGAGAATAAAGTAAATATCATTTACTAGTATTTTCTTATTTGTTGCTTATTTAAACGATTTCCAATCCTGAATTTATTGTACACTTGCAAACACATTCTATCATATTTCCTCTGCCTGTGTAGATTGGCTGGAAGAGATAAGACCGCCTAAATTGTACATTCATGTGAATCCTATTAATATTATAAATGCGAAAGTTTTCATGTGTGGATGGATATATGTTGCTCTTTCACGTAAGAACTACTGGATGGATTTTTACACTTTATAGCTTATGCATCTGAATAGGAAATAGGCTACAAATTTATAAAACAAATATTTGGACTTTTCTCTTTTACTTAAGTCTACGTGGACGAAGTCGCGGGCGGCCGCTAGTAGGAGAACAAAATAAACTATTACTGAACAGTGTCAGTACAACTACTTTTGTTCAATGTATCCATTCTCCTCGAACGTGTTAAAAGCTTTAAAAATATATAATTATCAACGTTAATTTCTCAATCTACCATAGAAAAGTACAATAGTGGGAAAGTGGCACAATTTTATTGACTATGCTTGCAAAAGGAGGTAGATTACTGCATGTTGCAAAACAACTGAACACACAAGGCAACTATTTTGTCCTAGATATTTTAAATGTCAGACTTTCAAAATTCTGAACTTAATATGAAACTTAACATTGCTTTATTTAATATCATTCAATAGCCATCTTACACCACCGCATCTTCTCTTCTTTTCTTGTTTTTCTACCTAAAGGTTGTCTGGAAAAGAAGAGATCTAAATCTTTGTTAATATTTTGGTGTGATTGGTTTGTTTGTGCAATAACGTTATCTTATTCTGTATTTAACTTTGGAGGACTGTTAATGCAGAATGTAAATAAAAGAGATTAAAACAAATAAATCAAAGTCAAAAGCATTTATTTCATGTAGAGTCCTAGAAGTTCTAGTGATGAGTCGATGAATGACTTAAAAACAACGAACTTCTTCGAACGCTGGTTTTAGCAAAAACATTTCTAGATAGGTATTTACTCTTTCCAACAACATAGATAGTTTATCTTAAATTTTTGAAGTTTATGGGTATAGTTACGTCGTAATTTCTGCAGAATAGCAGGATGAACTACGATGACCATGAATTTTTTGTTAAATAAAACAAATGTTTTAGTTATTATAATTTTAATATTTTCCTAAGAATAACTTATGTCTATTTTAGGCTGTACAATATAACTTGCCTTCAGCATGAAAATGTTTTTTTAAAATATCTTGTCTGTGGCAACGCTCTACTTAATCTCTGGTCTCTGTACTCTCTGCCCTTGTAAAAATTTCTCCAATAAACGAAAATGTGTTTCACGCTAAAGTTCGTGTTTTTAAAACTAAAAACCTCCACCTCACGTTAAAATCCCTTCATGGTAGCAGAGCGTAGTTCCGATCTACGGACCTCTGTAAAAATAAAACAAACAATCAAGATTTGGAATTTTTTGAAGAAAAGTGATAACCTAAAAACAAAAGATGGAGTCCACGCGCTTCGACGAGATGAATATTCAAAGATTGGTGGATGCAGATACTTTCCAGATTTGGAAATTCCAACTTGACATTGTGCTAAAAAGCAGTGGATTAATGGAAATAATAACAAACAGTGACACCGAAACCGAGGACAAGAAAGATGTGCTTGAAACAAAAAAGGATTCTCAAGTTCAAAGAATAATTTGTCAAACAATTGATAAAAAACATATACCGCTTATTATGTGCTGCAAGACTGCTAAACAGATGTATGAAAAGCTGTTATTTATTTTCCAAAAATCGAGCGAGCAACAAAAATGTAACAACCTACAAGAGTTCTACAAATATAGATTTGACAATAGAAATGGCGTCATGTTCCACATATCACATTTACAAAATCTGTGCCAGAAAATTAATTCACTTGGTGAAAACATTAATGATAATATGATTATATCAAAAATACTGTCCAGTTTGCCAAATAAATTCAACTACTTCATAACCGCTTGGGAATCGGCACCTGTGCCTGAAAAAACACTAAATAATCTTATAGCGAGGTTAATGACCGAAGAACAGAGACAAACCAGAGACGAACCCAACACCACAGTAGCATTTAAAGCGAATACCTGGAAAAATAACAAAGGAAAAAAACACTGCACAATATGCAAGAAAAATAACCATGTTGATAAAGATTGCTTTTTTAAAAATAAACACACTAACATAAAGCCATGTTCAATATGCAAAAAGAATAACCACCAAGAAAAGGATTGTTATTTTAATAAAAACAAAAAACATGTATCATTCCTAACCAATACTGAAAATTTTATTGTTGATTCAGGATGTTCAATTCATATGACTAATAAAGAAAACATACTAACCGAAAAAAGAGACTTCAAAATTAAGGTACAAACAGCAGAAAAAGAGATTAAAATTGAATCAAAGAAAATAGGATCAATAGAAACAGATGGTTTATCGCTAAAAGAAGTACTTTACATACCTAACCTGAAAAGTAACTTAATTTCAGTAAATGCAATAACAGAGAAAAATGGAAAAGTAATATTTACAAAAGATAAAGTAATCATAAAGAAAGATAATGATACAATACTGACAGGAAATAAATCTTCTAATGGCACCTACAATGTAACACTAGAAATGAATACTGATGAACAGGTTTTTCACACATCGGCTGAAGACTGGCATATCAAATTTGGGCATCCTGGAAAAGAAACACTAAAAAACATAATAAAATCTGTAGATGGAGTAAATATTAAAAATGAAGACGTAGAAAAACTAACCTCTAAATGTGAGACATGCCTGAAAGCAAAACAAACACGTTTGCCATTTAACACCACCAGAAAACCTGCACAACGAAAATTGCAAATAATACACACCGATGTATGTGGACCAATAACTCCCACATGGGATAATAAGAGATACATACTAACTTTCATAGACGACTACACTGACTACACACAAACTTACCTTATTGCCCACAAAAGTGAAGTTTACAATCATCTGAAGGAATACATCAAAGAAGTAGAAAGATACCAAAACATCAAAGTTAGCTCAATTCGATGTGATGGAGGTGGTGAGTATACCAGTAATAACCTGAAACAATGGTGCAAAGAAAATGGAATTAAACTCGATTATACCATACCCTATAGCCCACAGCTAAATGGTAAAGCAGAGCGCTTTAACCGCACACTAATGGAGAAAACCAGAGCCATGATGTTTGAAACCCAAATAGACAAGGATCTTTGGGGAGAAGCCATGCTAACAGCAACCTACATACTGAACAGAATACCCAAAGAGGGACAAACACAAACGCCTATTGAAAAGTGGACTGGTCAACGACCAAATGTGAAAAATATGCACATTTTTGGATATTTAGCATACAGTAAAGTGCTGACACCACTACAAAAACTAGATGAGAGAAGTGAAAAGTATGTTATGATTGGATATGCCCCGAATGGTTATCGGCTGTGGAATTCTGAAAAAAGAAAAATTGTTATTCGACGTGATGTTGCATTCAAGAAACCTGAAAATCAAATAAGAACAAACCAAGAAAATACTATTATCTTTAAAAACTACATACCTGATATGGAAAAAGAAACTGAAGAATACCCTGAACCAGAAGATGAAAATAGCTTCGAAGGGAATAAACAACAAACAACTTTACTCGAAAATTCAAGAAATGAAGATCAACAAATGCAAGAACCTAAAACTCAAGAATCTAAACAAATATCAAATCCCTTCATGGTAGCAGAGCGTAGTTCCGATCTACGGACCTCTGGGTTATGGGCCCAGCACGCTTCCACTGCGCCACTCTGCTCAAACCCTGAAACGTCAAAAACAATCACATCTGAAGAATCTACAAAACTAAACTCTAAAACTAAAACAAACATATATCAAAACTCAAAACAACAAAATACTGAAGACTTAGAAGAGCAAATAAATACTGAACTAATACCTAAAATAAATAACCCAAATAAAGAAGAATCTTTTGAAACTGCTGAAGAGGAAGAAGAAGAACAACATGAAGAAGAAGAAGAAAATGAAGAATTGGACGAAAATTCATCTGAAAGAAAAAGACCACAACGGAAGACTAAAAAACCTGAAAAATTCAAAGACTACTTTGTTTACCTCTCCTATGAAGAAGCAACAACTGGCCCAGAAAAGGAGGATTGGATTGCTGCTATACAATCTGAAAAGAATTCATTAGAAGAAAATAATGTATGGAAAATGGTGGACAAGAAGGAAATAGGAAGAAACAAAATACTTACCAACAGATGGATTCTGAAAAGGAAAAGTGATGGAAGATACAAAGCCCGGCTTGTAGTACGTGGATTTGAACAAAGACCTGGAATAGACTATGAAGAAACTTTTAGCCCAGTAATCAACAACAGTTCTATTCGAATTCTACTTGCTATAGCTGCGAACAGAGAATATCACATTATGAAACTTGACATTAAAACAGCATTCCTCTATGGAGAAATAACCGAAAAATTATACATGCAAATACCTGAAGGATATGAAAAGCAGGAGGGAAAGATATGTGAACTTAAGAAAAGCCTCTATGGATTGAAACAATCTCCACTAAAATGGAACCAGAAATTCACATCAGTTCTAAAAGAAAAAGGTTTACAACCCCTGAGCACTGATCCCTGCATTTTCAAATCTAAAGAAGGAGATGTTATACTTGGTATTTACGTAGACGACGGAATTCTAATTGGAAAAGACAGATATAAAATGCTAAAAATACTGAAAAACCTAGAAGAAGACTTCAAGATGACATACACTGAAAATACTACTACATTCTTGGGAATTGAAATACAGAGAACCGCAAATCACATTAAACTTGGTCAAAGAGAATACTCAGAAGCTGTAATACAAAAGTTCAACATGCAAGATGCAAAAACCTGCCCAACACCAATAGTAAAAAACATTAAGAAAGAAGAGGAGAAAGAAGGTTTTTTCCCATATCGAGAAGCCATTGGCTCACTTATGTACCTAAACAGTAAGACAAGACCTGATTTATCTTTCGCCGTGAACTATGAGAGTAGATATATGGAAAAACCTACCCAACAAGATGTCAAAAATTTAAAAAGAACACTAAGATACCTACATGGAATGACAGAAATGAATATTACTTATGACACTAACTCGGATTTGACAATATTAGAAGCCTACAGTGATTCAGACTTTGCAGGTGATACAGAATCAAGGCGCAGTACCACTGGCTATGTCATCATGTTTTGTGGAGGCCCCATCCAATGGTGTTCCAGAAAACAACCAATTGTTGCTTTATCCAGCTGCGAGGCGGAATACATAGCTGCTGCTGAATGTTGTCAAGAATTGCTATACTTGAAGAGCTTGATTGAAGAACTCTTGAACAAGAAGATTGTGACCAGATTACACATAGACAACCAGAGCTCTATAAAATTAATTGAAAATGGTGTTTTGAATCGCCGCTCAAAACATATTGACGTTCGCTACAAGTTCATCCACGAGAAGGTAGTGAATGGTGATATAAGTGTTGTGTATGTGCCTAGTGATAAACAATATGCAGACATTTTTACTAAACCTCTAGAACCTGTAAAGTTTAAAAGAATGTTAATTAATTTAGTTAAAATGTAACTTATATTTTTTTTGTTCCTAAGTCAGAACTAATTTCATATTATTTGTAACTTTGCTAACTAGATAGTTTAAAACTTAACTTTAAAGACTACAATTGTAACATTAACCAGTTTAATTAAATTTTCAAAAATTATTAAAATTAGAAGGGAATGTTAAATAAAACAAATGTTTTAGTTATTATAATTTTAATATTTTCCTAAGAATAACTTATGTCTATTTTAGGCTGTACAATATAACTTGCCTTCAGCATGAAAATGTTTTTTTAAAATATCTTGTCTGTGGCAACGCTCTACTTAATCTCTGGTCTCTGTACTCTCTGCCCTTGTAAAAATTTCTCCAATAAACGAAAATGTGTTTCACGCTAAAGTTCGTGTTTTTAAAACTAAAAACCTCCACCTCACGTTAAAATCCCTTCATTTTTGTCATTGAATTATTCTTTAACATCTAAATTAATACCCTTGCTTCTTCATCAAAAGTGTTATTCAAACGAGTGTCTGAATTTTACTAAAACGATCGATTCTAATAAACGAAGAGCAATTTTACACAGGCGCACAAACACAACAGAATAAAGTAGCAGGCGTTTTGCAAAATATTTTCTTTTTCATGAAAATGTATAATTTAATGTAAGAGTTTAAGAAAAATAATACCTGTATTACATTTTTAAGTTTTAAAATTCGGGTTTTGGGACTTTAAATGTAATTTCAAAGCCGTTAGAATTGAATAAGTTGTTCAATAATGAGAAGCAAATGATTTAGAGAACTGTTGATCTTGAAGCTCAAGCTCGGACAAGTTTTGAAATAGATAGAATATAGTGGTAGGCAGATACCACTTCCTCCTACTTGCTCCGATCCTGACACTTGGCGCTTCTTCTACTTTCATAACTACTTTCATACATGCGGTCATTAAAAAAATACAAAATGACGCAGAGGATGAAGCTGCGTCAAAATAGCGCAACGGAACACACTAATGTGACCTTTTTTTCTTTTTTCTTACCGGGGGAATCCTTTTATGAACTTCCCGGGCGAGGGTGTGTGAGGCTCACTTGCCGTGAGGGGGCAGGCACTACTCACTAAGCCCCCGGTGACCGGCTTCAGTGCGTATCCAGAGGTCCCCGTGAAGAGGCCGGTGAAATAATAATAATAATAATAATAATAATTTCATTTATTTCAGGCAACGAATTACATTGATAGATCTTAAATAACATAATCGGCCCATATTATAAATACCTTAAAGACTAACATACATACTTAATTTAGCACTAAAACATAAATACTCTAATTAATACGTTTTTGGATCGACGACGTATTACGCTGTGCAGTGTCGGGGAGCCGGCTTCGGAACCGCCGGAACATGACACCTTTCGGCCAGAATTCCTCCTTCATGAATGTCGAAAGCTGGACTGTAGGCACTCTAACCACGAACGAATTAAAACTAACATTGTGGCGAGACTCCAACCGTTCGACTCTCAGAGTGATGTTGGTTTTAATTCTGATGTACTCTACGATTTCTTCTGCCTTCGTAGAGAAATGAAGTCGGGACACGTACAGCAGCGTCGTGGGTATAGCTGCCTGCAGCAAATGGCTTGGTCCGGTCGGTGCAGCACCACATAAATTGCGACGGGTAGGCTTCCTCTTCTTTTTCACTACCTCTGTGAAGCCCTCCTCGTCACAAAGCTGGACAAGTGGAGCCCCAGGTGCAGCAGCGTGGATGGTTCTTCCGCTACTCTTCTTTTTCTCTTGAACTGGCCGCCTCCTAGGTTGCGGAGCGTTGGTGACAGGTCGGCTGGCGGCAGCAGCTGCATAAGCACGTTGAGGAGTCGACGTGCAGTCTCGTGACGTCTCCGGCGGGGCGGAGGGCGGGGCAGCGGGGCGCGGTGCATCGTTTTCGGTGTCAGTGGCCGGCGACGCACTCATATGCGCCGACTCGAAACTGCTGACGGATACATTTTGCGCGCCGCGACGAGTGGTCACGTTAGACGCCTCAGGTGACCTACATACCGCGGCAGCGTTACTTAACAACACTACCTGGGCACGTAGTTCACTGATGGTGTTGTCAGAGGCCTCCAACTTGCCTTGGACTTCAGCTAGACTCACTTTTAGGGAGTTGATGTCCTTCAACAGCCTAGTTACGTCGACATGGTCAAAGTTGACGGGAGGTAGCTTGTGCAGCTCCTTCGCGACGAAAGTAGGCACATCATCCGGATCGGTCTCCTTCAGCAGGGTGATGATGTCCTGCACGCTCCTTTCTGTTCCATCCCTCCGGCGAGATGGCATCTGGTCAGCCTTGCCGACGGTCCGGAAAAGCAGCGCCTTCCCACTGCAAATCTCATCCTCCTTGAAGTTGGACTTGCAGATCTGCATGATGCTGACCTCGTCCATAGTGTCGATGGCATTTTGGATGAACGCCAACAGCTCATTCACTATAAGTTGCTGAGAACCCATAGCACTAACTGACGCGCAACGGCTGTTGCCGCGCAAATCGTGAATTATTGATTCTCACTGTACAGTGGCGCACGTCCGCTTCCGAGCGCGCATCGCACTGAACTGCCTTTACGCACTTCCCGCTGCTTGGGGGGCAGCGGGGGGGTGTGGGACTCGCCCACCCCTGCAAGGGGTGAGAATACCCACTAAAACACCGGGGCGGCTTTCTTCTGCGCGTGACCAGGGTTTACCGAGGACTCTCCCAGGGAGGCACTCTACCGGTAAAACCTCTTACACACCCGCCGGTGTTCGACAATGCGAGGCCACCCCACACTGCCGTCCTCCTCGGGGTCGCTGGTGCAATGAAGGCACACAGCCCCCGCCGTGTACTCTCCTAGCGACCCCTAGGGCCCCCTTTAGTCGCCTCTTACGACAGGCGGGGGAGACCTTGGCTGTATTCTTACGCCCCAGACCACAGGGCGAAACTAATGAGGCCTCACCCAATATGGTTCAACGAAGGTTTTAATGAATCGAGCAAGAGTGGGTCACACTTTTTTTTATTTTATTTTTTTACGGAAGAGTGGATCACCCTAAAACAACCAGTTATCGTGGATTATCCTCATATCATGAAACACCTACAAATGAAATCTCAAACACCGAACACCTATTTATAGCATTCCTAACTGATTGGTCATAGATCGGAATGGCGTTACAATTAGATCGTCATTTTTTGCTGTTGATCATTTTGTTTGTGGTCGCCATTAGGAGCTACGATATGTCTACCTCTGTCGGCAATGATCGCCGATGTTAAGTAACGTTCAAGTCTCGTTCAATGGGATGGGTGACCACCCTGACCGAGTCCAAAATTTTGTGATTTAAAACTATTTATCGCCCATTGCATCAAGCACGTTTACTAACTTAGTGAGTTGTAGAGTGACTCCCAGTATGTGATTTTTCTTCGTAGGTTGCGTGGTTTTGCCAATTTTTCGCAACGATTTCGGAAAACTGATAATGTTTAATGTTTGGAAAAAATTGATCAACTTCAAAAAGCCATTGCTTAGTCCCTATTGCTAGTAGTACTAGCTCAAATTGTAGGCAATATAATATGGTTAATAAATTTAGAGAACATTATTAGCAGAAAAATTACAGTTAGGTATATGAAAATAGTGTAAAAGTCCTTAAATTATTAGGTTTTTCTCAATTTTCTACAAGCTACCCTAACAGACCAATACAACATACCAAAAATGCAGTGCTTCACCGCGCTTTGCAAAATTCAGCCTCTTTTTTGGCTAATTCTACTGGGATATAAATTGGGATGGTCTGAATTGACTGTACCAATATGAAAATATAGGTTTGTAACTTGTTTGGAAAGTTTAAATTAAATTTTGATTTAAATTTTACATCGGAACTATAGATAGGTATACAAAATTTTAAATTTAGCCTCCAACTATAAGGATACACGTCATATACTAAATCTTCTTGTTTATTTAACAAACAAAGCTTTGAGGGGGTGAAGAAAATGTTACGGAATAATACACATACAGACAGAGTTACTTTCAAATGTGTAACATTAGTATGAAAAAAATCGTTTCTAAGACTTTTTATATAGCAACTTGGCATACCAATATTACGCAATGTAATGAAATAGTGCATAAATTAATTGAATTGAATATGGATTCATCTTCAATTGAAACAAGATGCGTTACCTGTATAGCACGCTTGGAATTATCGTCTACATTAAAAGCACACAGTATTTTCCGCTAAGGTTTCTTAGTCATCGTCCTGCCATGATCTTAGTGGTCAATAAGATGATTCATCATCAGTATCATCATCCTTCTAACAGTGTTTCCTTATGCTTCAAAGGGCTCGTTAAACTGTCTGAGTTATTTCCGGTTGATAGCTATAACCGCTAAAAAGGCTGCTAGATTATTTTATTTTTTAGCATTAGTGATAAAGCATTATCATCTTACTAAAGATAGGAAAACAGAAAAAGACATTCGGTCTTGGCATCAGGCGGGAATCGAACCCACGCAGTCACCCGGTTTGCGAAAGACGCGGGTTCGATTCCCGCCGGATGCCAAGACCGAATGTCTTTTTCTGGTTTTTTTTATCTTTAGGGCTGCTAGAATCGTAAAGTAGCGAGAAAATATGGAGATATCGTCTAAGCTGTAAAGACGAGCCCCTCCACCGCATCTAAGGACCCAAGAGTGCTTGCTTGTATGCGTAGATGCAGTGGAAGGGCGTGTCATTTCAGCTTAGACGATCTCTACTCGTTTGTATTCGTTACTAAACCATCATAGTCTGTTCGCGTTAAGAATGCAGTTATTTCATACTTGTCCTTCGACCTAGGACACCCTATCACCAATCAAATCGTTCGTAATTATATAGACATACTTTCGAACGCATAGGTTGAGGTTATAAGTTTTTTGCGTGCGACAGAATTACATTTAGAAATCACTGCATTCTTAACATGAACGGACTATTGTATGCACTACTTTCGTTACTTTTAATACAATCGAGTACTAGCATGAGACATGGCTTCGAATCATGGCTACATACCCGTACCGGGTTAGCGTCGAGTCCATCTCTTCGCAAGCACTCAAAAGCATCGATGTTCTGCTTCAAGAGAAGTCTTGTTTTTATCTCGCATACAAACAAACAGTGGTCAATTCGAAGATGAGATATTAACTATCAAACTGCGCACTTTAATTTGATTTACGATCATGAATTCGGCCTTGAGGGGAAGCAGAAACTGAAATACTTACGTCAGTTTTAATTGGTGTTTAGTTAATAATGTTTATTTTACAACGTAACAGTTCAATGTGTTTTTGAGTAAATAGCCAAAATATAACACGAACAGGAGGTAATTAACTCAGAGAAAGTAATTCAATCTTATTCAAACATCTGCTGAAAGAAAACTGAATTGTGAACTATATTCCTAGCCTTTTCTCATGTTTGCTCACCGCTAAATTTTCCTTGGACCTACACTAGTATTTCAAATTTAAAATTAGCCAAATTCGTCCAGTCGTTCCCGAGTTTAAGCGCGACTAACGAACAGTAATCCATTTTTATATTTAAGATGGGGTTAATATCTTGAATCAGTCATTAGACTCTAAACTAAGCAGGATTTTTCTTGAATGAATAACCAGTAGTAATGACGGATAAAAATATTTTCTGTATGTTAAATATTTTTGAAGCACGATTGAAGTTAAAAAAAAATTACCCAAAGAATCATTAGGTAGTTGACAAAATATGACAAATACAAAGTTTTTGAATGCTGCTATTTAACCTTAAAAGATAAATAATTAATGTATAACTGAATAAAACAAAAACTATGGTTTATGTATTTATTTTATTTAATGAGGTATACGACTTAAAGCTAGGTTATGACAAATAAATATAGAAAACAATTACAACATCTATTAATTAATGAGATTTAAAAAAGGTACTTTAGTTAAAGACAAAATTTTAATAAGTTTTTTTATTATTAAAATACTTTTTGGTAATCATTGCATTATTATAGTAATATGCCATAATATACAGCAGTAAGGTCATTGCAAAATTAATATTTACTGAAAGAAATACTAAATTGCAATAGACTAAAATTGTATAAATGCTCTACTTATTATTATTTATAGTTATCCAAAGAAGTTGTATACTGATTTGTAATAATGACATATATACAACTTCTAGAATCGACTATTATCAATAGCTCTTTCATACAAACACAGTTATTACCTACATAAATACTACAATCACTTGTCACACACATTTCAGTTTGTCAACTAAAAACAATCATACTCTATTTACAATATGTACACATCATTTAGCTTTTTAATGGACAGCAGTCATTTAAAACCGTTTAGAAATGAGAACCACTTAAAATTTGAATTGAAGAATTCATTAATATCACAAACAATACAGGGTGTTATAAAAACTAGCACAAAAGAAACACCGTGTACTATTGAACACAAACGCACTTAAAACTTGCGTGAACTGGTTTAAATTTCTTACAAAAAAGTCATGGATTTGGAACAGAAATGAAACTTAACTTACAAAGGCAATTTGAGTGGTTCCTTTTCAGCTTCAGATTTTAACCTATTAGACTTGCTTCTGGACGATTTGACCAATAAAACAGCTACTAACAAACTGCCCACGCCAATTAAGGAGATTATTATCGAAGCAATTGATGTGAACTTGACAAACATTCTCGTATATGGTACTGCGACATCAGCACAGCCCAGTCTCCTACTTGCAGAGTTTTCACAGCTGACCAGTTCATCGGTGTCACAACAAGTGCTTGGTATAGTCGTATGCGTATAATCTGATGACCCTTTGATTCCACAGCATCTCAGTCTTCTCTCTATATTCCCGAAAGCAGCACCAACTTCTTTTCTAAACTTCATCTGGGAATATGCGTCACTAACAGTCTCTGATATGAAGTCATCGGTAGATTTAGAATCAGCGCAGGTCAGTCCGAGCACGCCTGCCGCGAAGGCCACCAATGTGACAATGGACAGAAAGGTCACATACACGTACAACGTCGATTTGTTCTTGGTACAGCTACTGTAGATTCCACACATGTTCACAATGATCACAATGAGGCTTATGACCAGGAACATCCAGGGTATCACTTGTGGCCAGTAGACGTTGAAGTCCAGGAGATATCTGTCGCGATTCCTCAGGTCGGTAAATCCTTTTAGTTCTATGAAGAACCATATCGAAACTCCCGCTAGCGCTACGGCTAGTAGTGTCTGTATGACATTGAGGATCGCGGAAATAAGTTTGTAGGCAGCGGTCGCCATGTTTCCGTTCAATTCGTTTGCGAGTCGAGTATCGAATGGCGGTTCACGTCATATGCTCGGTTTATAAATGGTAGTTGAACATAATAATGAGTCATTTTGTTAGTCGGTTTGGGTTATCTCAGGAATTATACGCTCAGACTTGCGTTGTTTGGTGATGTTACGTCACTTTGTGCGTTAATAAACAGATTGAGACTTTTGGATGAGATTTGTAATTTGTAATTTTATTAAGTTAAGAAAACTGTAACATGTTATTTTAGGCATACTTCATTAAAATCTCAATTTGAATTTGTAATTAAATAGACCGCTGATTATGTTTTAATGTTGACACAGTATTATTAAGAACCTAAGAATCACCTAACAATTTCAGCT
Source organism: Udea ferrugalis (assembly GCA_950022985.1). Taxonomy (NCBI): domain Eukaryota; kingdom Metazoa; phylum Arthropoda; class Insecta; order Lepidoptera; family Crambidae; genus Udea; species Udea ferrugalis. The sequence continues at coordinate 11,218,732 of OX465539.1, read as the reverse complement.
CGGAGGCTCTATTATTAAGTTAGAATAATTAAAACTTAAGAAATTAGGATTGCTAGGTATAAGAACTTTCTAAGATAATTACCCAATAGTTTTTAGTAGTCCAATGGATAAGGTAGCTGCTTGAATTGGAGTAATGGGATCGATACACTGTTGAGGACTTTTAACATTTTTGACAATTGCAAACCAGAAGTTATACTACCTCGGATATAATATCTAGTTTTCACGTATGATCTTCATATTAACATTATGGGATTTTTCATCGATTAAAATGTCGTCGGCTTAGAGGTAACCATATATTTACATTTTTATTTTATTTAATTGCATTAAAAATAAATAAGTTTAGTTAGGGGCTAGATGGTGAGAGTGGAATACTGTCTAGTGATATTAATTTCTGTATTACTTAAACTGTTAAACCATAGTATTTTAATCACTACTAAGCCACACACAGTTGTGCAGATTCTGCAATACCGATACTGATAACTAACTATACGACTTGATTCCTTATAACATCGATGCCTGTTGGTAACTTCATTTTCTTTCGTAGGTACACCACAAAGCTGTTTGTTTTTCTTTACAATACATTAGTAAAAACCTAACCTAATGGTTTTTACTACATCCACATGTAAAATGTCACGTTGTACAGGTAAAACATTGTAACTATGATAGTATACTACATACGTTTTGAGGTAAATAGATGTAGTGAATAACCGGGAAATTCTTGGTTTACTCCATTGTGTGGGCTTGTGAGTATAAATCACGTGTTTGCACTCATTCATTCATTCATAAGGTTTAAGTAGGTACCTAAATAAGGTGAGACGGGGGTAGGCCGGGTAGGCACGCGTGTTACTACCTACAAACCATACGACGGTGGAGTGCAATACCTCTTAGCTTACATTTACGCGTGTAAGTTCGTAGGTACTTATCAAGAAATAAAATTGAGGTGTGTTCTAAAACTATTCAGCCATTCTCGGCTTTAAAAACAGCGGCTTGTTTGGTGCAGTTAAGTTGTCGACATCAATGCAAGATTCTGGTTGGGTTGCACCATCTGACTTTAACAATAACAATCATCAAAATTTCAGTTAAAGTTACCGGTTGGGCCCAAAAATGACGTCAAATTGTCAAATTTGACAAAAACTTTAACTTTAACTTCTACTATGGTGCAACTTACCCTCTGACTTGAGAGCGCGCCTTGGTATTTTTAAATAAACATAAACGGCCTATATACGTCCCACTTCTGGGCACAGGCCTCACCTCAACTATGAGGCGGAACAAGCCATACTCCAATACGTGGGTAAGTGAGCAACCTTGATGTCAGATGTTATCAAGCCGCTCTAAGGGCTCAGACTAGGCTTCATGTAACTGGTTGCTTGGACTTTTGGAAGGGGTTTTTCATCACCGGAGAGTTAGCTGAAGATAGTTACACAGTTGGTGTTCCGGGCAGGCTTGAATTTGGGACCGCCTGGGTTCCGAGGCATAGTCTATCTCCTTTACCAAGGTTTTCTAGAGGACAAAAGTCATCTGCAGGTCTTCAGGAAGAGAGTGACCAGGCTAGTAGTAGCTGTATTTCCTCACGGCTGCTTCTCATCAGGTGGAATGAGGTCATCTTGAATAGCATTTTTAACAACAAAATTACCACTAACACTATACTATTATGTGTAGTATAGCAAATAAATAAATCGCAGCCACTTTTACAATGAAGCTGGATGATCTAGCGGCACAATTGGAGTAATTGTGTGCACACAATGGATGCGACCTTGCCGCTTCTTCCGCGGTTCGAGTCTCGGCTGTGATGTTATTTTAGGACTTGAATGAAAGGTTCGATTGGGTGACACGGGTTTTGTTGTTTTAATATTTTAAATGACCTCAATAAAAAATATAATATTTTCAACTATGTTTGAGACTCATGAAAGTGAATACTAAAAATAGTACTTTGAATACTATGTCCAGCAGTGGACTGCAACAGAATGATGATGATGATGATATTTGAAAGTGGGAGTGGGGAGGTTAGCAATGTCATGTTTCATGGTCATGGTAATAATTTTCGCCTGGTGCATTTTTGCTCGGGATTCCAACTCTGGGTAATCAACCTGAGAAATTATATAATTATTATGTTGCTCAAATTAAGTATTTTTGTAATTTATATTATTAGGAATACATTAATAGATAAAAAATGAGTGCAAACTTGCCAACAAACTGCTTTTGCAGTTTGGCGAGATGTTAAGGGTAATAATGTGAAATGTAAACTTGGTAAATAAATAATGTTGTGTTATATTTTCGATAACAGCTTTATATTATAGGTGGTCAACATTTTGTCATTCAAATCACCATGTAGTAGGTTGGCATCGTCTGATGTCTGTCGATAAAGCTTAATGTTTTAATTGTATATACTTATCGTAAACCATCCACCCGCATGATCCCCGATGATCATGATAAGTCATTATCATTTCTTCTGCTGCATTTTTTTCAGAGTAGGTAGCCATTGTAGGACGTTTTCATAGAACGTAGGTAGGCACTGAAATTCTTAAATCTTCAGCAAGTTTTGTTAGAAAAAGTGAAGCGTATTTAGTTAAAATTAACTCCTGACGATGACTTCGTTTGACCTTGGCTTATCCAGAAAGATAATCAATGATGTCAGTCCTTCTAAGTTTAGTTTGGACAAGCGAACAACTTTTTATGTTTTCATATAGTACTTATCTAATTGATGTGTCCATTTCAATACAATCTATCGCTTGAATTACAAGACACGAAAGACAGGCCCATTGCATATTTTTGAACAACTATGTGTAAGTATTCTGATTGCAAAAGGTTTATTCGAATGCCTTGAAAGAAGAATTATAGAACGTTGTGGTTTTAATAGATAAATCAAACCAAAGAAGTCATAGTTTTAGTCATATTTTGTATGTAGTCTATTTGGCTTACATTTAAGACTAAGATGTTAAAGTTAGTATGATAACATTCTTATCGATGACTCACACTCATCCACGCCATATATGGCCGGAAAACTAAATTGCGCTTCTGAGAATCTTGTTTTGAATCTCATTAATTAAAATTAGTATTTATATTGCTCAATATTATTTTAAAAGTTACAGAAGTGTTCTACTTGATATTCATTCGAGACTAGGTGTCCAGACAGACTTCGTTCTGTGGTCAATCATTGAGTGTTTGACAGGTAGAAATGGTTGCTGAAAGAAAACTAAATAGTGGTTTTTACAATATTCCTATTATTTTTTCATGTTTTCTCACCTTTCTAACCTTCCCTGAACTTCCTTAAATATTATGAATACTTACCAGAACTAGCTAGCTACAGTTTTAGTTTCTGCCAAAATCGGACTTGTGCCTCCTTACTCATACGAGTAGTTTAGGCTAACCACGCATACTTGAAAAACTCACCTTGTATAAAGATATTTCGTAAATTATGGTTCGAGATTTTAAGCATTTATTCGAGATGTGATATTCTTTCAACCTCAAGTAGGAAACCTATCTACTACAATGTCGAGCCAGCAAGGCCAGTGTCATTGACCTTTATCGCAAAACTGTTGACGTAGTACTGTTTACATGTTAACGTCATTAGACTCCACATTTATGAATGGAAGATAAAGTTATGTATGAGTCATGCGTAGTAGGCAGTAGTAAGATAGGAAGTAGGCTTAGTAGAATGAAATAATAGGTGTGGAGTTAACAAAATAAACAGTACGTGTTAAAACATGACGAGAAAAAAAAGCATTTTCTGTGGAATTTTAGCTTGAAAATTTAAAGTACTATCCTAAGACAGTAAGCCACATATTGCGACCTAGCCCAGACAACGGATAGACATACCTAAATACATTTTATGTACAAACATACTTTACTTAGTCAGACCAATACAAACAGACATGTTCCTGCAGAGAAATGTTGCTACTGTGTGGGGATCGAAACAGCGACCTTTGGTATAGTAGCCAACTTGATGAACAATCCGGTAACTTACTATACCACCGGGAGGGCGATCAACAGTCAGTAGGTGGTGTCGGGTTCATCGTCCACAAGTCCCTTGTCAACAACGTGATCACTATCGGAAGTGTTTCGAGCAGGGTAGCGTACCTGATACTCAGGATATCGAAACGATATTCGCTGAATGTCATTCAGGTCTACGCTCCGACCTCGAAACATGACGATGTCGAAGTGGAGGCTATGTATGAGGAGATCTCTAAAGCCATGCATAGCCATAAAACCCACTACACAGTTGTGATGGGGGATTTCAATGCGAAGTTGGGGCAACGTTGCGGTGATGAGCTGAGAGTGGGGCAATTTGGGTTTGGGCAACGGAACAATAGGGGCCAGATGCTGGCAGACTTCATGGAGAAGGAGAAACTCTTTATGATGAACTCCTTCTTCAAGAAGCCCGTAAGCCGCAAATGGACCTGGATCAGTCCGGACGGTAGGGTCAAAAACGAGATCGATTTTATCATGTCGACGAAGAAGCATATATTCAATGATGTCGCTGTGATCAACGCTGTTAAGACAGGAAGCGATCACCGCATGGTCAGAGGCACATTGAATATCGACATAAAGCTTGAGAGAGCTCGACTGATAAAATCCACGCTCCGACCAATACCGGCTCAGATTCAAAACCCCGAGTGCTTTCAGCTCGAGCTTCAAAACCGCTTTGAAGCCCTTGAGAACAGCATCGATGTGGACGATCAATACAACATGGTGGTGGATACTGTCCGTACGGTAGGGTCCAAGTACTTTAAAACCCGCCCTCCAAAGTCAAAGAAACTCTCCAGCCAGACTCTCCTACTCATGGATCAGAGAAACGCAATGCGGCTACAGAACTCAGCGGATGCCCATCGTTATCGGCAACTCAATAGACAGATATCTAAGTCTTTGACGAGCGACCTTCGCCAATTTAATACCCAGTGTATTAAAGAGGCCATTGAGCGGAACAAAGGCTCCAAAGTGTTCGCCAGAGATCTGTCTATTGGGCAAAGCCAACTGACGAGGCTGAAAACTGAGGCAGGTAGCATCATTACGTCAACACCTGAAATCCTGAGGGAGATTGAGAGTTTCTATGGACAGCTGTATTCCACTCAAACACCTGTTGAAAGCAAGGCTAAAGACCCTAGAGCCAAGCTTACCCGACACTATACCGAAGATATCCCGGACGTCAGCCTGTACGAGATTAGGATGGCTCTCAAGCAGCTGAAAAACAACAAGGCGGCGGGTGATGACGGAATCACAACAGAGCTTCTGAGAGCGGGCGGTCGGCCGATACTCAAGGTCCTCCAGACGCTCTTCAGTTCTGTCATCCTCGAGGGCAGAACGCCAAAGGCATGGGGCAGGAGCGATGTGATGCTGTTTTTCAAGAAGGGTGACAAAACTCTCTTGAAGAACTACAGACCCATATCGCTTCTGAGCCATATCTATAAGTTGTTTTCGAGAGTCATTACGAATCGTCTCGCTCGCAGGTTCGACGACTTCCAACCTCCCGAACAAGCCGGGTTCCGAAAAGGCTATAGTACCATAGACCACATTCATACGCTGCGGCAAGTTATACAGAAGACCGAAGAGTATAACTTGCCACTTTGCCTAGCGTTCGTGGACTATGAGAAGGCCTTTGATTCGATCGAGACCTGGGCAGTGTTGCAGTCTCTCCAAAGGTGCCAAATAGACTACAGGTACATCGAGGTGCTAAGGTACCTATACCAGAACGCCACCATGTCGGTCCGATTACAGAACCAGAACTCTAATCCGATCCAACTACAGCGAGGCGTGAGACAAGGAGACGTTATTTCTCCGAAATTGTTCACAGCTGCGTTGGAGGATATTTTCAAGCTTCTGAACTGGAAAGGACGCGGCATCAACATCAATGGCGAGTACCTAACACACCTACGATTCGCCGATGATGTAGTTCTTATGGCTGAGACCTTGGAAGACCTGAACATAATGCTCGAAGATCTCGGTAATGCTTCTCAAAGAGTGGGTCTTAGGATGAACATGGACAAGACGAAAATCATGTTCAATGCCCATGTTGCACCCGCTCCAGTTAACGTTGGGAACATTACACTCGAAGTTGTTGACCACTATGTTTACCTGGGACAGGCAGTCCAGTTAGGTAAGTCCAACTTCGAGAAAGAGATCTCTCGTCGAATCCAGCTCGGATGGGCAGCGTTCGGGAAGCTCCGGCATATATTCGCGTCCAAAATTCCTCAGTGTCTCAAGACGAAAGTCTTTGACCAGTGTGTGTTGCCAGTAATGACATATGGGAGTGAGACGTGGTCGTTTACTATGGGTCTCATAAGAAGGCTCAAAGTCACCCAGCGAGCAATGGAGAGAGCGATGCTTGGTATTTCCCTGCTTGATCGAATCAGAAATGATGAGATCCGCAGGAGAACTAAGACAACCGACATCGCTCGAAGGATTGCATCGCTGAAGTGGCAGTGGGCGGGACACATAGCGCGGAGAACCGATGGCCGTTGGGGCGGAAAGGTTCTCGAATGGCGACCACGTACCGGACGACGTTCCGTGGGCAGGCCCTCCACAAGGTGGACCGACGATCTTGTCAAGGTCGCGGGAAGCCGCTGGATGCGGACAGCGCAGGATCGATCGTTGTGGAGATCTTTGGGGGAGGCCTATGCCCAGCAGTGGGCGTCGTTCGGCTGATATGATGATGATGATGATGAACAATGAACCATTAAAACTAATCGGTTGTGAAAAAAAATTCAACAAAAGTAGAGAAAAAAAGTGACTGAAGGTTATGTTTAACGAGAGTATGTAGGTACCTATGTTTTTTAATGTTCTTTCCAGTTTTTACGAGCATTTTAATTACTTTATATTTTGGTTGCGTATTGAATTGCGGTCACCATATTTAATTTAATTGTTTTTTAACCATTAAGCTATAATTGAAAGCTGAAAAGGATAGTAATAATTTAGCTCGTCACTATACGGCAGTACTACCTACTATTAACATAGTAGGTATAGTTTCGCGAACTCATGAATGAAACACATGACTAATAAACTACTACTACAAATTATAAAAAATCTCCCTACTATGAGATACATCTCAGTACCAACAACTATGACTATATTTCCTAGAAACGATGACTCATAGCCAGCGCGGTGACTCGTGCGCATATTGCTGAGGTGAATGATAAAATCATCTAGGACGGAATATATTGCGATTTGGGTGACGTCATGATTGAATTTTAACAGTTACCTGATCAGTATAAATGACGTCGTTTTTGATACAAATTGATTATTGAGAAGTCGGCTACTTTACCAAAGGTCGCGGGTTCGATCCCCGCACAGTACAAACATTTGTGTGCATGAACATGTCTGTTTGTATTGTCTTGGTGTTTCCTGGGTTTAATAAGTATGTATTCACAAGAAAAGGTTTTTAATTATGTTTATCCGTAGTCTAGTATCCCATAAAAACGGGCTTTAATTAGCTCATCCTGGGACAAGATGGCGCTGTGTGGAATAATGTCCAGGGGATATTTTATTTAATTCAGAGTGTTCTGTTGGAACGCGCGGTTTGAAAATTCTAGGTCAAGCGAAATAAGTGGTTGGACTTATGTGTAAGTAGGTATCTCGCGAATTCAAGTAGACCATTACACATTACTCGAATCGTCAATAAAATATACTCTTAACCACTTAGTAAACATACATTTGGGAATACTTTACATAAAATGCAAGTAGCAATGCGACTCTACCACTGGCGTCGAAAGGTGGTCTCCGCTGAGACCCCGGGAACAAAATGACCAGTTGCTTTTTTTTAAATATGACGATACCATGATTTTTAGCCAAAACGAAACAACATGTTGTTGGTTTGCACGGGATTCAAATAAACGTCAACATGTCTGTTACGTGTGCCAAAAAAGGGAAAATCATTGGCAATCCATTGTAACTACCAAACCACAAGGATAATCTTTCTTAATTTAATTGTATACGTCAGTATTGTTTACAACAATATTCCTTATACGTCACAGGGGTCTCACAACCACGTATTGTAAGTACTTGTGGCAAAAACATGTCATAACAATGTGTCGAGGAAGCCACAATACAAGTTGTGTAACCCTATGGGACTATAGTATTGTGCGGACTCAGAACATTGCTTTGTTTCATGCCCTTGTTGGGATGTTGAACCGGCTTTTTGTTTAACAGTTAATATAAACGTTACTATTTTTTGTTTTAAATTACTGCAGAGGATCCGTAGGTTTCTCTTGTATTTGCCTACTCTTTACTTTACTTTCATAAACAAGTGAAAACTCGCCGCCCAGAGACACGTAAAAAGCGTCTAAAGTTTTAATGAAATGGCATAAAATGACATTGTGACTAAGTATTTGCCGATCTGGTGACTTCTAATGTTCATCAAATCAACTGAGCGACTACCACTGCTGGGCATAGGCATGGGCACTGCTGGGCATGGGGAAGCCCAAGGCTCTCCACAACGATCGGTCCTGTGCTGTCCGCATCCAGCGGCTACCCGCGACCTTAACCAGATTGTCGGTCCACCTTTCCGCCCCAACCGCCATCGGTTCTTCGCGCTGAAAATAAAGATATTATGGGTCCCCGTACAGTAAACGTTTTTTTCCTTTTTTTTTTGCTCAAAATTAATAACGTTAACAGATATCAATCATGTGCTCTAATACCAGTCTCAATAAGGTATGAAGTTTCGATGATGTGAACGCAATGTTTATCGTGTAAGTAAACAAAACTGATACCAAATCTGTTTAGCTTAGATTAGTATCATGTTAACGTCTGCTATATTAGCTATGAGAACAGAGATAACACAAAAACAAGACGAATTACAATTAACACCCACTATTCTACACTACTTGTTTACTGTTCTACACTACTTGTTTTGTTTTGAGAGCATCGTGGCCCAGTGGTTAAACACTCCCGAATTCAGAACCGATCAAAACGGGTCCAAATCGGCTCTCCTAAAGTGGTTTTTCCAAAAATGTACTTCCGAATGATCTCTCTACCTGAAATTCCTAACATCTAATCCAGTCGGTTTCGCAAAGTAGTCAAAAATATTAGGAATTGATAAAGCTTAGTTCATAGAAAAATAATGTCAAAGGTTCGCAGAATCAATGTTCAATCTAATCTTGATTATTGAGATTTAAAAAAAACTGAAAAAAATAATGTTAAAAATGATAGTTATGATAAATATGAAGTAGTAGTGTAAAAGTCGGTTATGTCGACAAATATTAGGAAAACAAATATTAGGGTAAGAGTGTTTATGGCTACCGACATTATGAAGTTGAATGGTTCGGAAGTAAAACATTAGGAAAATAGAAGTTAGGAATTGTGATTGTTAGGATGAACAGTTTTAGGAAGAACATTTTCGAAGTTCCGCTTAAAAGAGTTAAATTTTTAGGTTAACTTTGGCGCACCCGTCAGGACACCTACTTTGTGTTCATTGTACAATTGACGGTGATGGGAAACACCGATAAAAAACCCAAGCAACCCAAAAATGAGGACAGTAAACTCGCCGCTTAGAACGTTGGGTTCACACTACCTAAGAGAAATTTGGGCTTCTGAATGTTCTTTTCAATATGCGGAAAGAATGAGAGTGTATGTGTCAAACCTTGTTTGAGGTATGGTCGTAAGGATATGTGTTTGGAAAATGTAAAAACCCTGCACTCTTGAAAAAAGGTTCCACAGGCTGCCGCCCGACTTACCCCAAGACGCAGTCTTCGGTCGTCCAGGGCCCTGGCAATCTCGTGGCTCGTACGCTTGGATTTCTTTCTTGTTGGGTTTTCAGATTTGTTATGAGAATAGCGAGAAGTATTTTGTGGTTTTACGCGTCACGGCAAAGGCGCACCGTTCCGTGCGATGTCGGTTGAGAGAAGCCACTTTTTCTTGGCCGCTAGGGGCGCTAGTCTATTGACATTTGTATTACTTTTTTGGAGTAAGCGAGTTTTGGCCTGATACCTTCAGAGTGAGGTTTTATATCAATACAAAAAGGATAGAAGCATATATTGTTTGTGCTATACATTTGTGAGAAATAACTAAAATACGGAACATGCCGCCGACCTTAAAATAACGTATTTTTAAAATGAAAAACCTTAATACTAACTTATAGCTAAGAGCCCACGTTCATAACCATTTATTCGATGGGAAGTGGGCAGACCTTGACAACAGGTCGTTTGACGGTGCTATTACCCATACGGAGTGTTACTACTCGGGTAATGCCGTCCACACCGGGGTGTAGCTTCAGTACACGCGCAAGACGCCACTGCAGAGGTGGCAACGTGTTGTCCACTAGCACTACCACCGTTCCCTCCTTGAGCGGTGTGTTTGATGTTTCGCGGAACCATTTACTTCGCTGGGAGAGTTGGTGAAGATATTCTACAGTTTCCAACGTTTCCAAAAATGTTGTACAACTTGTTGAATCATTTGCCAACGAATAAGACGTGACGGATTGTCAGAGTTAAAATCGTACTCTGGCAAAGAAGTCAATGGTTCCCCGATGAGGAAATGGCCAGGTGTAAGGGGTAACGGATCTGAAGGATCGTTACTCTGGATAGTGAGCGGTCGCGAATTTAAAATTGCCTCAATTTGGCATAAGAGAGTATTAAATTCATCGTAGTTAAGAGTTAAGTTGCCTGCTACTCGATAGAGGTGAGTTTTCATACTCTTAACCCCCGCTTCGAAGATTCCACCAAAATGACTGGCATAAGGCGGATTGAAATGCCATGTTATGGAAAACGAGTTGCATTTATTGTTGAGATCATTTTGATTTTCAACATTTTGAAGGAAATCACGAAGATCTTTCAGATACCGATCGCCTCCAACGAAATTACGACCACAGTCTGAATAAATGTCGCTACAAAGGCCACGTCTAGACACGAAGCGTCGTAGCGCGTTAAGAAACGAATCTGTTGATAAGTCAGGAACCAACTCCAAATGTATGGCCTTTGTGGACATACATACAAAGACGCATACGTATGATTTGAAAATTTTAGCGTTTCGTTGAGGACCGGACTTAAGGTTAAAGTGACCAGCGAAATCAACAGCAACGTGTAAAAATGGGCGAAGTGGTCGCACTCTTGCAGCCGGAAGAGGAGCCATCGCAGGCTGTGGAGCGACAGGACGCGTGCGGAAACAGCGGACGCAACGCCGAGTACGCGTTCGAATGGCACTACGGGCCGAGATTATCCAGTAGGATTGAGAAATGATATTCTGTAAGGTTTGAGGACCTACATGTAAATGGATTACATGATAGTAATCGATTAAAAGGGTTGTAAATGCATGCCGTTTTGGTAAAAGAATAGGATGCTTGGCATCGTAAGATAAAAAAGAACGTTGTATTCTGCCGCCGACCCTGACGAGTCCGGCTTCATCTATGAATGGCTTCAATTTTTGAAGACGACTGGAACAGTTGTCATTCTCTTTGATACGTGTTAAGTCATCCGAAAACTCATGCTGTTGAACAAGAGTTATAATTTTTCGAAGTGAAGTTTTATTGCAGTGGACTGTATGATAATTCCGAGTGCAGAGAAATTTGCGACATTTATTAATGAAACCTAAGACCAAATTGAAAACTCGTACCATTTTGGGGAGAGAAGACACTCGTTCAGCGAGCTTTGAAACTAAATCGACCGTCTCAGTTTGAGAGGATGTCAAAATGGCATGGTCAACACGACATTTTGCAGTAACAGCAGCTTTCCTCACCACGCAATGATGAGGTATGTTAAATGGTATGTTGTGTTCCATCTCTAAATATTCATTATTGCACTTTGTGTACTCCACTCGCTGAGCAGAGTCACGCTCAAAGCGCTGTTCAAGCTTATGAAAACGCGACATGGCGATTTCACGAGAAGTACCGAGTGGAGGAGTATCCTCCTTGAACGGAAGGGCAACAGTATACTTCCCCTTTATGCCACGACTGTGAGTTTCAACGACTACTTTCTCGCAAAGCTGTTCGTCCTTTGTGAGTGACTTGACCTCAGGTTCAGATTCGAGCTCACAGACCTTTTGAAGCTGAATGTCAAGTTGACAAGTACTTAAATTTGTATGCAGCTGGACAGGGATAGTATGTGCAATCGTTCCATTAAGTAAATATCCGAAGATACTATTGATGGCAACTGGAGTGCCCGGGGGACCCTTTATGATCTCAGAAAGTAGAATTTGGTCAGTATAATCCGCTCCAAGTAAAAGTTCTACGGGACGTGCTGAGCGCAAGTCAGGGTCTGCAAGTGGTAAGTTTTTTAAGTGAGAGATATGCTCGAACGAGTTGGGAATAGTAGGAACGTAAGACGTAATCTTAGGTAAAATGAGTGCTTCTATGACAAGTTTAGGCTCGCTTCTGTCGTGGGGTGTGACCTCGCAAACGACATATCCACGCGGCTGCTCATTTTTATCACCGATTCCCGACACGGTCGTACCCGTGTTGGAGCAATGACGCAGTAGGCCTAAGCGTTGGACGCACGACTCAGTAATGAGTGTGGCCTGCGACCCCTGGTCGACAAGTGCGCGCACAGGACGCGAGACATAAGAGGGTTTATCCATCGGCTGTAAGTTTACGAGCGCGGTCGTGAGCAAGACAGTACGTTTATTGTTGGGGCCCAATGCACTACGTGTGTTTGCGGGCGAAGATGATTCTGCTACTAAGCTTGCTTGCTCAGAAGAAGTACTAGGTTCTCCTACCAAATCTAATTTGGGGAAAAGAGACTTCGCTGCCGAGTTATCCGTGGGGGGTGTGACCGCTACCGATTCGAATAACTTGGGGAAGAAGTTGTGTTGGCTCGTAAGAGCAACATTAGTTACCATACCGTCGTGAATCGAAGTATGATGACGTTCAGAGCACACGCGACAGTTGTGGCGTGATTTACAATCTTTTAGATCGTGGCCGCTAAATAAACAATTTATACAAAGTTTATTCTCTTTAATGAAACGAATACGTTCAGCCATTGTTAGTTTATCAAACTGTTCACATTTATACAATATATGTGAAGAATCTTTACAAAAGCAACATTTTATTCGCGCAGTGTGATTGGTGAACAATGTAGTGGAGCGAGGATGAGTCATCGTAGAAGTGAAGCGCGCAGGAGGCGGCGAGTGCTTAGCGGCCGAGTACGCGCGCGCGGTCGATCCGCGCGCGGCAGTCGAATCCGTTCCCGGCGCGTGGCGTGCAGTAGCAGGCGCACGGCCGAGCATCGACGACGACATCACTTCCGATGTTGAGAGCTCCTTTTCGAGGAATTCTAGTAGTGCACTGAATTTAGGTATCTCACTTGATGACGTCAAGGAGAGTTCAAAACGTCGACGAACGTCATGAGTAATTTTGCGTAGCAAAATGTTTAAAAGAATAAAGCTCCAATGAGACACTGGCTGATCTAAAGATTGTAACGCGGTTAAATTCTCATGAAAAACGTTAAGAATGGTTCGCAACGAATGTTCTTCATGTCGTTCGTTCATGGGTTGAACATCTAAAATTTTTTCTAAGTGTCTTGTAGCAATTATCCGTCTATTTTCATAACGATGTATCAAAACCTGCATCGCATTATTGTAGTTAGCTCCGGTAACAGGTATAGACTTGATAAGATTGTAGGGTTCGCCGCGCAACGACAATAATAAATACCGAAAACGTTCGACATCCGAAAGAGCATCATTATCAACAACCAAAGATTTAAATAAATCATAGAAGGCATTCCAATCCGTCAGCTGTCCTTGAAAAATAGGTAAGGATAAAGAGGGCAACTTTATGCGGTTTTGCTCCATGGGTGACTGAAAAGAAGTGCGCGATTCATTTTCAATCAAACTTTGTTTACGTTTCATTTCCTTTCGTTGATCAGAAACTACTTGAATTCGGTAGAACAAGGTATCGAACTGTTCACGCACAGCTAATTGCTCGTCTTTTTGAAATTCACCCGATTTCACTAAGTGCTTTTCTATTTTTAATTGAACACTTGAAAATTGTTTTTTAAGCGAGTTTAAATCTTTGACACGAGCGCGAAATTGATCTTCATCATTAGAACAATCGTCCAGGCGCTGTAGACTAGCCAGACATAAGTCCCTTTCGAAACAAAGCTGTTCGAATTCCATTTTCAAAAAGTTGAAGATTGAAATGCAAACGAAGACTGTAAGTTAAGGTAAGTTGTCCAGTATGTTATACGTGGAGCTAATCACAGCATTGCATAGCAATGCAAGGCTATAAATAATTTATGCTAATATCAAGATACGCAATATCCTGATATTCTGGTAAATTTGTATTATGTGCTTAGTACGCAATACTCGACAACATTAATACTAATATGTGGACCTATTACGTAATAATAGACCGCTTGAGAAATTAAAAAACGTTTGCCCTATTGTACGTTATACAATCGTAGGTGCAAAAAAGAATATGTGGGTATGTATACCGCTATAATGAAGAAATATGTTTTTAAGAAAACGTAAATAAAATAGCTTCAGACAAACAGCAGAACTGCAGTAGTGCAGTGGACGCGTTGCCTTACTCGTGCGCGTGACCCAAACTTACTCGCGTTCGTAATTTATACTTATGAATGCTTGGTGTGACATTCAATAATACCAAATAACTAAAGAATATTTACCATTGCAAGCTTAATGCATTAGAAGAACGATTTTATCAGTGGTTTGTCGCAAACAAATCGCTACCTGAATAAAATCTATCTCCTTCTGTCAGTTTGACAGAATGAATTTTCCAATGAACTTGTATGAAATGTTTAGCACAAAAAATATATTTTACTAGAAAGAAATCTAGCACAGATCCGGCTCGAAGGACCAATTTTATGTTTGGAAAATGTAAAAACCCTGCACTCTTGAAAAAAGGTTCCACAGGCTGCCGCCCGACTTACCCCAAGACGCAGTCTTCGGTCGTCCAGGGCCCTGGCAATCTCGTGGCTCGTACGCTTGGATTTCTTTCTTGTTGGGTTTTCAGATTTGTTATGAGAATAGCGAGAAGTATTTTGTGGTTTTACGCGTCACGGCAAAGGCGCACCGTTCCGTGCGATGTCGGTTGAGAGAAGCCACTTTTTCTTGGCCGCTAGGGGCGCTAGTCTATTGACATTTGTATTACTTTTTTGGAGTAAGCGAGTTTTGGCCTGATACCTTCAGAGTGAGGTTTTATATCAATACAAAAAGGATAGAAGCATATATTGTTTGTGCTATACATTTGTGAGAAATAACTAAAATACGGAACAATATGTTATGTTATGTGTTCTACACTAGCTAAGCTCTGCTCAAGCTTTCAACTCATTAAATTTAGAAGCTATGTTCTGGATGAGATAGGTACTTTAGTATTCTCTTTGTAATGGATTATACCACTGTCGGACTTATCGGGTCTATTGACAAGGGGCTCAAGATAGTTGCGTTCGAGTTCCAAAAAGAATATGAACAAACTACGAAAACAAGTTCGTTAACACAGTAAAATAAGTTCAAGGGAATTTCAACCTTCTATTTGACTGACTGTAAGAAGATGACCATAAGGTGAGTCTTGAATTTTCATGGCTGTGGTCCAGTGCTGAAAAACGTGAAAAAAGATTGTTTCTTACAGTTTTAATGAAGCCAAAATGATATTAAAATTGAATGTATGGACTCTGTATAGAACGGCAGCAGTTTGAATTTGAACGGTGCTCTAAAGTTGCGTTCCAAAATTAGCGGCAACATTTTTCTAATGAAATTGACAATCAAACGCGTATCCAAGTACTCCATACAACTTCTAAAACGAGCGACCGTATTTCCTTTGAAAATAAAGAAAAACTTTTCCTAATTACGAAGTCACCGCAACAATTATAATGTTTCCTTCAAAAACAAAACTGCGTTCGGTTCGGGACGCCATTAAAACTTCTCCAGCTTGTGATGGGGGGTAGGGGGGAGGGGCCAATGATATTACAATACAAAAGACGTAGATAGATCTGAAACACCAGAAAAAGACATTTGGTCATGTTGGCATCAGGCAGGACTTGAACCCGCATCTTTCGCAAACCGGGCGACTGCACTAACCAACTATGCCACCGAGACCATTAACAGACCGGCCGAATCTTTCTGGTATATTTACCCTATGAGCCAAGGTGATTTCATCAATATTATGATACATACAAAACAAGGGAAAATACTAATTCAAAGTAAAGCGTTTTGATGATTGAGGTAAGCGTGAAGCACCGTTAAGTATGTGAAGTGATGTCCGATGTGCACCGCCGGAATAGCACGGCTGACGCGAAGTCTAAAATTTACCCCTGGCGTACGTACCTATAATTGTGTGTGTGTGACCGTGTGTACAAGATAGTATGATTTTTTACTAGAGCGTAAACGAGACAGATACAAGTTGCGCAGTGTCGTCTCAATCTGTCAATGCTTTGCTCAGGTGGTCGAAGTCCTGATTTTGTGTGCCACATTTTTAACACAAGTAACCTATCTACGTCTTTTTATTATAATATCATCGGGAGAGGCTAGTAAAGGGAACGCAATTAGAACTGTATTGTATTTTTGACATTAACTTCGCCACTCATTACGTCTTTGAACAAAAATTTCGAAGATTTGATAAGACAAAATGAGGAAAGTTTTCTAACGATTTATGGATGGTATTGTTATCAGTCGAATTTTACATAATTGCTGGATAGCATGCGGTTCGCCTGTTGGAGAGCTATTTAGCACGTACTTCATAGACAAGTGCATCAGTCAGAGAGCTACATACTCGTGACATTCGTGTGTTGCCGACCCTACAAGTTTGAAGCCAATGGGACCGGCTGAATATCAGTCGTTAAGCCTAGTTGGATGCATCAGGGCGGCTTGATAACATCTGACATTAAGGTTGCTCACTAACCTTACACCCATCCAACAATCCGCACTGAGCCAGCGTGTTGGAGTATGGCTCGTTCCCCTCATAGTTGAGGTGAGGCCTGTGCCCAGCAGTGGGACGTATATAGGCCGTTTATGTTATGTTATGTTGTCATTCTAGATTCTAGACGTTATTAATTTTTCATTGTACGTGCCACATGGCAGAGAATAGCGTTACCTACTGGAAAAACCTCTGAAAACCATATTTGTCTATTGGTAGAAACCTATGTCTCACAAGAGGTTTCTGTGAGAGGGTTCTGCGGGGTTGTCTCCACCACAAAAGGTGACACAGCCGTCGTACCTTGACGCGGAAACTATTTTTCCTTCCTCTTAGTTTTGTTTACTGATTTTACTCAGTAATTAGTTACGCAACTCATTACCTTTGTGGGCGCATGTTGGATGACTAAGTTAGTTCACACGTTTTTCTAGACATACTTTAAAGTCAGTAGCGGCGCTAGAGGAGGGCGCTATCAGGCTTGAGAAAGGGCATCAGACATTGGAAACCGAGTCCAAAGCACCTTGTGGTGGCGTCCAGTCTGGTCCTATATCTCCATTTGTCGCGCCCGCAGAGTGTCCCAACGTCAATTGCTTAAACAATACTTTAGCGTTGCGTTTGTTTTTACGAATAAGGGGATGAGTTAGACATTTACCCCCGAATTTTAAACGCTGATCAAGGTTGAGCGTTTCTCAAAAGTTTTGCGGGATGCTCAACCTTGATTTGTGTTTCCGAATAGAATTGAAAGAGACAGCTATACTTTTGAGTCAAAGTATAGCTGACAAAGTGTGTAGACCTATGGACTTCATAGAATTCTTTTTTGATACTATTGCGTGTTAAACCTTCAAAAATCATCTCGATTTCGTAGAGACTGCTTCTTCCTGTTGATAAGTGGTATTCTGGTTGCAGTCTTCTAAGTCTGATTGTGTGTGAAAAGTCCGTGTATTTTCCTTATCAAAGATAAAACCAAAAAAAACCTAAGAGTTTTCCTCCGCATTTAATTATTTAGCTCTAACTGATATCCATTTTTATATCCTTTGTTTAGTTAGATGAGTAATCTGAGCGCATTAGCCTTAATTGTTGTATGGCATTGTGATGCGGCAGTGACAGCAATCTTGGGTTAAGCGACGCGTGCTCTGGTGAGGCACGGATTGGGGACCGTGCATTTTTTTACAGCGTGCCCATTGATTCCAGTTGTAGGTAGGGAATTAGGGTGATGAATGAATTGGTAAAATTGTAAATACCTATATGTTCCTACTATAGTCCGTTCGCGTTAAGAATGCAGTAATTTCATACCTACTTGTCCTTCGATCTAGGACGCCCCCTAACCAATCAAATCGTTCCTAATTAGAAAATCAAGTCCACAATGACCAGTTGAACGCATACTTTCAAACGCAAAAGTTGTGGGTCTGAGTTTTTTTGTGTTTTAAAATTCTTAACGAGAACGGACTATAGGTATATACAATAGTCTGTAGCACGTGCACAAACGATCTATGAGTCTATACACTCGTAACATAATTAGATGCAATTTTCCTATCAAAGCTGTTATCGCAAACTCATCAATGGCTGCGCGTGCACAGAAATAGAAGGAAAACGGTCTACTTCCGGGAAGGTAGTTTTAAGAATTGGAAAATAATTCCCAATCCGTTTTCCTCACTTGGGAGCAGAGACCACACCTTTGCACTTGAAGCTTTCATCCTGACACAGGTCCTGGCTTCTTCCACTGCCACTTATTCATATTAGAGAGTTAGATATTTAATGTTGAAGGTGTATCTGCCTTCAACATTGATGAAATCATCCTGGCTCATAGGGTAAATATACCAAGATTCGGCCGGTCTGTTAATGGTCTCGGTAGCATAGTGGTTAATCACTCTGGCCCGAAGTCCTGAAGGTCTCGAGTTCCAATCTGACCGGAGCATCTTCTTTCCCCTATATTCATAAAAACTAACGCAACACTAAAGCATAGTTTAAGCAATTGACGTGTTGTGTCACTTACTCGCAAATAGCGGCAGCAACAAGAATGAAAGAGACAAAGTGATACAAAAGTTAACGTGTTGTTAAAGAACTGTTTACGATTTCATGCAAACGGGGGTGAGTGTTTAACTTGCGGCTCTCACTCCGGTGATGTAAAGCACCGATAAAAAACCCAAGGAACCCCAATAACGGCGGTAGGCTCGTCCCTTACCGCTTTGGGCTTAAATTAGCGCAAAAATGAGGGCTTCTGCTTGTTCTGTTCATTCCGTATGTTACGTTCAATGCATGGCTCGCCTAGGTACCTATATGCATTTTAATAAAACCAAAATGAATCACAAAACAGTAGCGAGGCAAAAACCACTAACCTTTACCACAATTTTTAAAATTACCGTAATATTACTCGTATAGCAACTCATGTACAGTCACGGAACAAAAAGGTTGACCACCTTAAGATCTGTTTTCGCTTGCTCTGTGATGACATTGACAAGAACTGCTAATTACATTAGTAGTTTTGATCATTTTAAGCAAATAGGATGTAATTATTCCATTTATGAAATAACTTGACACAACGTAAAAGCGCCAAGATCAAATACTACTAACTTTAACCTACATTACGGTAAATATAAAATTGTTTTCTTTTCTTTTCTTAAGTTACTAAATTAATAACCCTCTTCATTTCAATGAACTAAGAGCATGCTGTGCCCACATACTAAGAGTTATGGTCTAGCTCTCAAAATGTTGTTTTTTTATGTTGTGCCTTAATGACTGTAACTTGTTTTGTGAGCCTTTAATAAATAAATAAATAAATTAGCAAAAAGTTTCGGTTATGTTAACCATGAAGGAGCATACGTCTAATCAAATTTAAACTTTGTTGTCAATCAGTAAAGCATACTTTTCAATACAACACTAGCCTATTACACAGTTTAAAAAGGCAACATGTGCTTGCAACGCGTAAATGTATTTATTTGAAAACTGGTCAACCTTTTCATCCTGCGACTGTACCTACACTCCTACGCACTCGACTAAGCCCATTGTGTGGGGTATTACCCATTCATAATACAGCTTTGTTTTCATTTTACCTAATTACAGTATATTTGATTAGCATACGAACAATTAAATAGCCTACCTGTTTACTGGTACCTATTGTAGAGTTGCGGCGAAGTCAGCTAAATAAGGTTTTAATAATTGTAACTATGGGAGTTCGTGATAAAAGGGGAATCGAATTACAAACTAATGAAGCAAGGGTATACTATGTCAAAGTTTCTTTATAAGTTTTTGACAGCGTCGTGGCTTAGTGGTTAAACACTCTGACTCGGAACCCGATGGTACCGAGAACAAATCTGGCCGGAACACACCTAAGTTGGTGTTTATTTGCGGTTAACTCTCCGGTGATGGAAAACACCGATATAAAACTCAAGCAACCCGGATAACGGCGATGGGCTCGCCCCTCACCACGTTGGTTTCAAGTTGTGTACATGTCTGTCCGTTCGAACTAGTATGGGTGTTTTTCAATAGTATGTAGATATGTTTTTCAATAGTATGTAGATATGTTTTTACAGATGAAAATAGTTTTGACAAGTGTTTGTCATTACCCATATCTGACGATGCTGTGTAAGAAGAAAGAAAGAAAGAAAGAAAATACTTTTATTGGCCACAAGGCTCATAAAACAAGTACATTTTTAAGTGTGGAATAACGTCCAAAGATAGTAGGAGATATCCTTATTAACAAACTGTCTAATCAATCTACAAGGTAATATTCCATGTCCACAAAACCGCCGGAAAGACATAAAAAGCGTCCAAACGCAACACTTGTTTGCGTGTCAACCGCAGATTTATCGCCTCACACCACACCGCCTGTACGGTGCTCGACGTGATTTACCGCGATCCGAATGCTACTGATGTAAACATGGCGGTTTAGGGCCAAGTGTCTACTTTGCACTAAATATAAAGCTTTAATAGCTTTACTAAAGATCTGAAAACCAGAAAAAGACATTTGGTCATTTTGGCATCAGGCGGGAATCGAACCCGCATCTTTCACAAACCGAATTTTAATATAATTAAGTGTATTTGACTAGTTTTATCAGTGTTTACGATAGTGTAAAGGTGTATTGAGTCTGTTAATTAAATAATCTACGATGCTGTGTGTGTATTTACTTCGCACCTAAGAAAGACTCTGGCGCCGGACGGTTGTCATACCTACATTATTTTCGACCGTTACAGGGAAGTACTGTTTTTTAATTATTTTAGTCTTAAAACAATAGTGAAATGGTTTAGTAACTGAAATTATTCTTATTTAAATCCGTTTGCTTTCCAAGACCAAAGTGAGGTTAGGTGTTTTTGACATTTCATGCTTAAACTCCTAAATCTCACCAATTTTGATATTGTTTTAGTCATATTTACTTACACTGTATAACATTAGACACTGCACAATGCCTCATTAACGTGAGATACGTCAATATACATAACAATTAGGCACTGTTGTTTGTCTCTTTGCTTGACTACAAGTGGAAGTGAAGTTGACGTTAAACAACCTCCTTGCCTCAGACAGTTTACTCTGACACTAAACAAGATAACACAACTGTTATTTCCTTAATATATACGTAAAATATAGTTCTTAGTAAAAGCATAGTGACTCATAAACTCCCTACCCTCCTACAATCTTAAATTAGATATTTTCTTCCAGGTTTTTGTTTTCCCTTGAGTATTTTACTTATTTTATTAGTTTAACTATCTATTTATGGTATTTATAGCACTATTAATCTAGGGTTAACTATATAACAGCTAAATTCTCTAAACTGTAGCCTAATTATTCCACTGTAGTTGTAGTTTGGACCACTGTCTTGACTTCAATGCCAGCACACTGACACCCCTTCCTGTATGTTTTAGGGTAGCAGTGTGAGATTCTACACTCCTTACAATCTGCCACGGCGCTTGCAATCCTACCTCACCACATACTGTGCGGTCTGCAATACATCAATATTTCAAGATGATGACCCGCAGTAAACTTGCTGAGTTGTTGAAGGAAGCAAACCGTGACAACGAGACCTTAAGAAGGGACAACATACAGCTGATTCAGGAGGGGGAAGAAAGTGAATTGGAGATTAGGAAAATCATTGACAACAACACCAAACTGAAATGTGAGCTAGCGGAACTCGACCAGAAGTACTCTGATGTTGTCGTCCAGTGTACCCAACTGCAAGATATTGTGAACTCTTTCAGTGCATGCAGTAATACGCATGAATTAGCTTTAAGTAGGATAAATGATTTAGAATTAAGTTTGTATGAGTCACAAAAAACAATTAGGCAGCTAGAGTGCGACCAACAATGTACCATTGGGGGTGGCAATCAAAGTTTGCTTGATGAGCTAGCTGTATGTGCTCCAGAGTTGTGTAATAAAGTCATCCCTACTATTGATCTTACTTGTGATGACTCTGCTACCAAATCTAAATTCTATAACTTTAATAGTCATAAAAAAATTAAGAAATATATTAAAATTAATAAGTATATAAATAAAACCAATAAACTTATTAAGAAGCAGTGTCAATATAAGAAATGTAATGCTTTAAGAAAAGAAAAGATAGACCTATTTAGTGAATTGACACAGAACAATCTACTTTTGCAAACCAGGCAAAACTCTTATGAAGAAGAGACCTTGGTTCTAGAAGAAAAAATTGCACGGTTAGAGGGTGCTCTTAAAGACATGAATAATAGATATGCTTTAGGACAAAAGGAGATAAGTGAGCATATCCTGGCTAACACTGAATTAGTAAAAATGTCCTCTTACAATGCGGATAGACTTGACTCACTAATAAATAAATACAATTCATGTGATCAGTGTTCTAACCACCTAGATAATGTAGATTCAGTGTCATCACAAATAAGTGTACCGACAGTTCTAACATTGGACAATACTCTCCCAATAAGTGAGAACTACACTAAACCACAGGTTGTTTCGAATACAATCGTGGTACCTGACGAACTAGGCACTACTGGAACCACTTCAGAAAATCATGTCAGTGATGTGGTGATGTTTAGTGATGATATTGGAAGAAACATAGGCCACCTTTTAAATAAAAGTCTGGGTAAGTCAGTTTTGAATTGCTGTTTGCCGGGTGCCTCATACTCTGAAATTATAAAAAAAATTGCTGACTATAGTTTCAGCCCCAATTCAACCCTTATTATTTTAATGGGAAACGGAGGCAATATGAACAAACGACAATTTATGAAATGTTGTGATATTTTAAGTTCACTTTTAAATGTTAGTAAAATTGTATTGTTCACACTACCTTATTGTAGGGGTTTGTCACAGGCCGAAAACCAAAAGAGATATAAAATTAATATGATGCTTGATACTCTGACATTTTCAAATAATCATTTATTTAATCTGATTGACATTAACCCTATTATTAATAATAATATGTACCTGACAAATGATAAATTTTATTTATCAATTTTTTATAAACGACAGATAGCTATGTCGCTATCTTACTTTTTTATGATTTCAGCCAAACATTTGGCTAAACAATCTGCTCCTATTGAGCAGGACGTTGTAAACATTGTTCAGACTTTGGAACTTGTTCCAACTCATTTAAATTAGAGATAGAGACAAAAGAGGTTAACTCTTGCAAATATTTGACAAAAAAGAAGCCAAAACACTATATTAACTTAGTACATCAGAACATACAGGGCTTCTCTGGCAAAGAATTAGAAATAGGTTTATTCTTAGACTGTATGGACATACATGTCTTTTGTTTGACTGAACACTGGCTAAAGAAAAATGAGTGTATGATAAGCTTAGATAATTATAGTGTCATTAGTTCGTTCTTCAGAAGTACTGCTATTCGTGGTGGGTCACTTATTCTAGTACACAATAAATTTAAATGTAAAGAGCGTAAAGATGTAGTAGGACTATCAATTGAGCGAACTATTGAAATCTCATGTGTGGAGTTAGAGCAGATTATTATTGTTTGTGTGTACAAGCCCCCCTCGGCTGATTATTCTGTGTTTGAAGAGACTATGGAAGAAGTCTTAAAAAAAGTGTGCAAGTCAAACAAGAAGGTAGTTGTTTGTGGTGATTTTAATATAAATATTTTAGATGTTTCCCAGACCACAGTAAGATTTTTAAATTTGTTTAAATCTTTCAACTTATTTAATCTTTTTAATGAACCCACTAGAATTACTGCAACATCAGCTACCTGCTTGGATAATATTTTTTGTGAAAATGATGGAATTGAAAAATCCATTATTAACTGCTTGAAGTCAGACCACTGTGGTTTGCTTACCAGTTTCGAACACCGTCATGTCTCTCAATCAGTAGATATTACTTACAGACCTGTTACTAAAATGCGAGTAGAGAAATTTAAAAATAACTTGATTAAAAAGCTACCCTCTTTATCTCAGGAAGACCTGAACATAGATGATCAGTATAGGCAATTATCTGATTTATTACTCAATGAACATAATCATATATTTGCCAAGAAGAAAGTAACAGTGAATAATTTCAAATTTAAGTTTAGTGACTGGGCTACTACTCCTGGTATTCATAAAAGTAGGATTAAATTATATGAGTTATACGATTTAAAAGCTAACTTTAGTACCCCCGGTATCGTAGATTATGTTAAATCTTATTCTAAAATCTTCAAAAAGTCGTGTAGTATTGCAAAGTCCATTTTTTTGCGCGAAAAAATACAAAACGCTAAAAATAAAATCAAAACAACATGGAACATAATAAATAAAGAAACATGTAAGACTAAGCCTCGTGATCATTCTTTCTCACTTAAAACTGAAGACAGTATTGTAGTATCCGACATTGACATAGCAAATACATTTGAATCATTTTTCTCGAATATACCTATTGTTACTACAAGTGAACTTAACTCTATTCCCTTACTAGCTAGGTCCCTCCTTGCATCTAGTGTTGATGAGTGCGCCATTAGTTTCAGTTTTGATTTTATAACGCCGCATATCATCCTCAAAGCGTTTAAAGAACTTAATATAAAAAACACTGAGGATATATGGGGTATATCAACAAACATTCTTAAACCTATCATAGATCTGATCGCACCTAATTTAGCTTCAATTTTTAACAACTGTGTAGACCAAGGTCAATTTCCTAATTTAATGAAATTAAGTAAAGTTATACCTCTTTTAAAATCAGGTGAAAAAAGTGACCCATCTAACTATAGACCTATTTCGATACTACCAGCATTAAGTAAAATTTTTGAAAAAATTATTATGAATCAGTTACTCTCTCATTTCTCTTTAAATAAGCTATTACATGAAAAGCAATTTGGATTTACTAAGAATAGAAGCACAACTGATGCAGGAGTTGCACTAATGAAACATATATTCGATGCGTGGGAAGGCAAGCTAGATGCAATAGGAGTTTTTTGTGATTTATCTAAAGCTTTCGATTGCGTAGACCATGAGATCCTACTGATTAAGCTGAGACATTACGGTGTGTCAAACATGTCACTTAGCCTGATAAAATCTTATCTCACAGACAGGATTCAAAAAGTGAGTGTCAATGGCACGAACTCTTCCGGTGCCACCATACGTATGGGAGTGCCCCAGGGATCAATATTAGGACCCCTGCTTTTCTTAATTTATGTAAATGACCTTCCTTTCTGTGTAAAAGGAGTATGTGAGATTGTATTATTTGCTGATGACACCTCGTTGATATTTAAAGTCGGCAGAGGTACAAACGCTTTTGACGACGTAAATAATACTCTTTCAAAAGTAGTGCGTTGGTTCACTAGTAATAATTTATTACTCAATGCCAAGAAAACTAAATGCATCAAATTTTCCATGCCTAATGTTAAACAGGCTGAAATTGTTGTTAATATGAACGATGAACCACTAGAAATTGCGAATTCCACTGTATTCTTAGGAGTCACTTTAGATTCCCAATTACAGTGGGGTCCGCATATTACGTCCCTGGCAGGAAGACTTAGTTCGGCTGCTTTTGCAGTAAGAAAAATAAGACTGTTGACTGATGTTAAAACAGCTAGATTAGTTTATTTCAGTTATTTTCATAGTGTAATGTCGTATGGACTAATGCTGTGGGGGTCAGCGGCGGACATAAATACTATTTTTGTACTTCAAAAAAGAGCCGTTCGCTCCATATACGGCCTTAGACCACGCGACTCGCTCCGAGAAGTATTTAAGGAGATAAATATATTAACTGTACACTCTCAATACATTTATGACAACATAATGTACGTACGCAAAAATTTGCACCTTT
The DNA here is from genome assembly GCA_950022985.1 of Udea ferrugalis. NCBI lineage: Eukaryota > Metazoa > Arthropoda > Insecta > Lepidoptera > Crambidae > Udea > Udea ferrugalis. The sequence goes on along the minus strand of OX465539.1, from coordinate 11,192,735 downwards.
TCAAGAAGAATTGTGATAGTCATAAATTCAATACAAGAAACAAGAACAAACTTGTAAATCCTAATCTTAGACTTCATAAAGTAGGAAAATCATTTGTGGGTCAATGTGTAAAATTCTTTAATAAAGTTCCTCAAAGTCTTGTTGAACTACCCCTTCACAAGTTTAAATCGCAAATTAAAGAAAAGTTAATGAAACGAGGTTATTACAATGTAAAAGATTACTTGAACGACAAGGATTTGTGGTCATCTCAGAAATAGTCTGCTCCTCTGCACATCATGTATTTTGACTTTACTGTTGTTACTCTGTTATCGCAATTATTGTAAACAAACAAGATTAAAAAAGAGTAACTACCGAGTTTCTTGCCGGTTTCTTCTCGGTAGAATCAACACCTCCGAACCGGTGGTAGAATCACATTATTACTTTTTAATTTTTATGTTATGACTTGTCATAAGTGCTTTTTAATAAGTTTACATGAATAAAGACTATTTTTACTTTACTTTTACTTTACTTTAACCGGGCGACTGCACTACAGATTAGCACTTTGGTTTGCGAAAAATGCGGGTTTGATTCCCGCCCGATGCCAAAGTGACCAAATGTCTTTTTCTGGTATTCAGATCTTTAGTAAATACATCATGGAAAATGCTAAAACAATAAAAACACTTCAAAATCTTGGCGAGGGAGCTATGCTTGAAGTTTCTCTGAAGGATAAAATCCGTGATGAGGTTATCCGGCAGAGAAAAAGGTCGTAGATATAGCTCTCAGAATGAGTAAGCTAAAGTGGCAGTGTACTGGCCACATTTGCTGGAGAACGGATAACTGTTGGGGTAAGCGCTCAGTGGAGGTCTCGTCTCGGCAACTTTTAGGGCGCCCTCTAGCTGGATGGAGCGATGACTTGCGAAAAGCAGCTAGCAGGAGGTGGAAGCCCTACCCCTATCTCCTAGCAGAAGATTGGGCGCGATGGTGCACATTAAGGGAGGCCTACGTCCAGCAGTGGACCGAGATAGGCTTATGATGATGGTCGCGGTAATTGGGTCGGAAAAAAGTCAAAATCTTCAGTGGACCAACAACCATCAGTTATTGAATAAAATGCTTTGTTTTTCTGCCCCAACGTCCGTCAGACTTAGTTTAAAGACTGTTGAAATACAAATCGTGGCCCCAACTTGTGGACAGTATACCTAATGTATTACAATACAGTGATTGTGTTATGTTTTATGCGTAATTACAGGCAATAATAACAATAACAAACAGATGTTGTTGTCTTTGCAATGATTCAATGTTCCCGGTAAAGAGCACCGACTGTGTTTCAGGAGATAACTTAGAGTTAGGACGTCATTATGGGTGATAGTGCTTTGATTTCGTCAGTGATGATTATTTATTTATTTATTTATTTATGATGATTTGCAATAATAAAATAGCTTAAAGGTAATGATGCTGCATGAAAATTGCTAATAATAATAATAACAGACTTTCGTAAGTCCCTATATTCCCATACCCATATTCAAAAATTTACTGAGCATGAATTATAATGATGTGAAAATGTTTTTTGGCATAGGATTCACATTTCAAAATGGAAATTAGGTGGTGTTTTTTATTTTATTTTTCCCATGTATTCAAAAGCGGAAATATCAGCTAGTGTAATAATAAAAATAAACCAGTTAATATATGACAAATGCTCACTTTAATTCTGGTAATGTTGCCAGGATTTTAACGCTTGGCTGCTAAAATAGAAAGAGATAGACGCTCGAGCTAACACATCAGGGTAATTAAGGATAAAGTCAAAATGTAGAGATAATTTGATGATATAATTCCGCGTAATATACTGCTGGTTGGTTTTAATTTAAACAGATAGCGCGGGCAGGGGCAGGGACGCAATCAGGGTAGAGCAGGTCCAAAGACTAACGCAGACACGTTGAATATCCCTCAGAAGTAGAGCTGTCCCTTTCAGTTCTATTGACATTTTGAGAGACAGCATGATCACAAGTGCGTACTTAGCGTTGATTGACGCTTGTAAATTATGGAGTGAACCCCCTATTCATGAAGAATACAACAGCGCTTTATCATCACGTTAACTTTTGTATCGCTTTGTCCCTTTCATTTTTGTAAGTGACAAAACACATCAATCATTCATTAAAGAAACGTAGACACTTTAGCGTTGCGTTAATTTCTATGAATAGGGGGCTAAATTAGAAATAATTTAGCAATCTAAAACTTCTAATAGCGAAAGTGAATACATTTTAGTAATGGTTATGTTTTTGTTACGTAAGTAAGTAGTAACATAAAACAGGATTGTGATGTGATAATTCGTGTTTGACATCGACAGTAAAAGCTCTGCTTAGTCTAAACTAAGTGAGATAGTGTATGGACATATATCGAAGCTAATTTCGAACGAAATAGTAACCAATTTAAGCTATCAATACGTCAAGTGATAACATTAGATTAACCCTTACCATCTTGCAAGAAAAGCAGCAAGTAATGTAGTACAAGCACTCTTTCCTATTTTCAATTTAAAAATATTTCTATGAGATTCTAACTGTAATAATTTTCAGGTGACAAAATATGTTTTTAAGATAATTTTCCTCCTGAGTAAATTGGATTTACAAGGTCACTACATCTAACATGTTCAATAAAAAAACTAAATATCTTGCATCAATTTTTATAGAGCGGGGCCCGGGGCCCCACTTTATTACCTAAATGCACCCCTGTAGAAGGCAAGGGTCGAGTGCCAGCATTATAAATCATCAGAAACCCCCGATTAAGGGTGGATAGAGCACAAAGGCCGCGGCTCCGACGGGCTTATACTAAGCCTGCTCTGTTTAATTGACTCCAGAGCACGTTCGGGCTTTCTTTCCGTACAAGTCTTCATTTCGCTTTGTTTTGAGCGAAATAAAAAAGGATTTTAAGATTAAAATGTTGCTTTTGCTTTGAATAAAATGGAAATGGTACGATATTTTGCCTTGGCTTCGAATACTTGGCTATCGTGCTATGGAGAGGGCTGTTCTTGATATTTCGCTACGGAATCTTATTAGAAATGAGGAAATGCGTGAAAGAAAGAGAGGTATATTCATAAATCACCAAGTGTTAACAAAGAAACAAGACTACCTGCAGTCTTTATACGTCCCACTACTGGACACGAGCCTCACCTCAAATATGAGATGTACGGTGATTGTTGGGGGGTGTAAGGTTAGTTTTTTTTTTAATATCTTAATAAGGCGCTCATTTGACCACAATCTTAAGAGGCCCAAGTTGTATAAACAAGTTGTAGTGATAAACTTTCTTGTATGTTATCGAGCCTTCAAGGCCTGACAAATAGCGACGTTAGTTGGGACCAACTGCTTAACGTGCCTTCCCTTCAAAAGCCCCATTTTGCCTACGGAATTCGAACCCAACGTGGTAAGGGGCGAGCTACCGTTATCCGGGTTGCTTGAGTTTTATATCGGTGTTTTCCATCACCGAAGGGTTAGCCGCAAATCGTACAATGAACACAATGTACGTTCCTTCCGGCCAGATTTGATCTCGGGACCATCGGGTTCCGAGCCAGAGTGTTTACTCAGAAAAATTATACTATCCCAAAAAAGCTCATTTTCACCGATTTCATTCCTGCGAGACCACTTAGCTTTAAAGCTTATTTAAACTTCCCAACATTTCGTATGGGAATTTCTCATTAAATACGAAGGATTTATGCATAAAAGACAAAAGAGTGCCCACTGATTCATTGCTGCAATTAAGTTAATGTGAGCCTCGTGATCGACGATTTACTGCCTGAAGTATTGTGTTTTGGGAATTAAATTGGCATTTATTTACTAGGAAAAGATGCCAGGAGGCAATATTTGATAATAACCTATGTGCAACAGAAATTAAATGCGTAACTATTATGCTTTAAGTGACTTTGGTAAAGTGGAAACCGAGTACCTCTAGCTCAGTTGCGTTAGTACCTACTTAGATCAAAAAAATGAATACTATGAGGTGGAACGAGCCATACTCCAACACACGGGCTCAGATCGGATTGTTAGAGGGGTGTAAGGTTAGTGAGCAACCTTAATATCAGATGTTTTCAAGCCGCCCTAAGGCCTCTGACTAGGCTTTACGACTGAAATCTAGCGACGTCAACCGGGACCAACTGGTTAACGTGCCTTCCGAAGCACCGAGATGCCCGAAATACACATCACTAAATTTCGGTCGGGGTGGTCACCCGTCCCATATCCGACCCGGCGTGTGTTGCTTTACAACAGCGATCGTCGCCGATCACTGTCACAACTGCGCCACGGGCACCTCTGGCCACTAAATATCAATGTATGAAAGGACTTATGAGAGTAGAGGAAGCGCGAGCTCGCTGCGAGAAATCGCCCAACAATCGCTAGTGGGAACAGCCTCTTACATCTCAAATAATCAGCATTAAGCCCGAGTGTTGGAGTTTGCCTCGTGCCTTCATAGTTGAGGCATAGAATTATTCATTCATCCATTTTGTACTTCGAAAACATCGGACAAAAAAAAAAGTAAAACAGTAAAAAGTATTTAAAAAGAGTAACTGCTGAGTTTCTCGCCGGGTCTTCTCTGCAGAAACAACCTGGTAGTAGAGTCACATTATGTACATGTGTTTTTTGTATTGTTTATAGATCGTAGTATTATAATGTAAGTTTATGAAGTGTTCATTAATTTATTTTTTTGACGTATTTGAAAGTACTATGTAATGGTCTACTTGAATAAAAAATATTTAATTTGAATTTGAAAAGCCCATGCCCAGCAGTGGGACGTGCATTTCGAAAGGAAAATTACCGAATCATTTAAAACGTAGTACCGAATTAAACATAGTAACATAATAAGTTCATAGTACGGGATGTCATTGTCTGTGCACACTATTCTGCAAATGAATGCTTCATCCATGTATTTCTATTTATCAGTTTATCAAAAGAAACACACGTGCACACAGTCTTCATTAGTGCAGAATAACAACACAACTGCATTGCCGAACGTGACCTGATTCAACCCGGAAAATGAACTGCATTTTTATTGCAATTTTTCTCACGATTATAAAATGCTGGAATGAAATTCTATTGATGCTGCCTGAGTCAGCCTGTTGTTAAACAACACGGTTTGCAAGACTTTGTTGACACAGTGTTATCAGGTTTATGAATGAATGTTACTACTTAGGTACTTTATTACAGCATCGTGGTCTAGTGGTTAAACACTCTGACTCGGAACCCGATGGTCCCGAGATCAAATCTGGCTGGAACACACTTAGGTACTTTGTTTTCTTTGTACAACTCTCCAGTGATGAACACCGTTAAGAAACCCAAGCAACTTACCACGTTGGGTTCGAATTCCCTCAGCGAAATGTGGGCTTCTAAATGTTCCGTTCATCATGACGGCAACAATCAGTGTGCCTCTGACTAACCCATTAGGGATATGGTCGTGAGAGTATGTTATGTTATGTTATCAAAGCCGAGTAACTGTGTGAAGAATTTTTCGCTAGTACTCGAACTAAAAGCTCAGCTGATCTATGTATATTTAACTTTTCAGCTTGTGCTCTTTTGATTCCTTCGATTGCTTGATCGTCAAAGTTGAGCACGCGTTTAAAAAGCAACTTTGCACTCTTGTATAACAAATAACTGACTATTTACGGTGAGCATACAATTTACAGCAGAGATGCCCGTGGCGCAGTTGTGACAGTGATCGGCGACGATCGCTGTTGTACAGCAACACACGCTGGGTCGGGAATGGGATGGCTGACCACGCCGACCGAAATTTAGTGATGTGTATTTCTGGCATCTCCGTGCTTCGGAAGGCACGTCAAGCAGTTGGTCCCGGCTGACGTCGTTAGATGTCAGTCGTTAAGCCTAGTCGGAGGCCTTAGGGCGGCTTGATAACATCTGGCATTAAGGTTGCTCACCTTAGACCGCTCCAACCATCCGCACTGAGCCCACGTGTTGGAGTATGGCTCAATCCACCTCATAGTTTAGGTGAGGCCTGTCCCCAGGTGTGGGACGTATATAGGCCGTTAATGTTATGTATACAATATACAGTCGCGTAATTTTTCGTCAGACAAATCTTTTTGGTCTTCTGCCTCAAGTAATTGGAGTCACGTTAAGAACAGTTATAAACTCCAGTCATTAGGTACTTAATTTGCAAAAGTATACATTCAAACCTCATGACATTATTATAGCAAGCTAGTAAATATTTAAATAGTTATGTTAGATTTATGAATGAATGCGTAAAACCGGATAATTGATCATGCAAGGTCTACACCATTCACTACTAACAAGTGTAAGGGAGACTCGATGTTGGAAATAGGATTTCATTGATCAATCAATAAAATTATTTTATTGTACTGTACGAGGATCGACCCCGCGATCTCTGCTGTAGTAGTCAATTTGTTACCCTCTTATTCATTAAAACTTAAACAGCTCTATAACAAAACTTTAACTTTTGTATCGCATTGTCAGTATAAAATATAAACATGCTATGCTAAGATTTATGAATGAACTAATAAGTGAAACCGGATAATTGGTCGAGCAAGGTCTACGCCATTCACTATCTATAAGATAACATTTACTTTGTCAGCATCCTTGGTATACTCAATAGATTATGATCTTTTTTTTTAAACTTCTGAGGTCGATAAAACATTGAAATTGCAAACAACAGGATTGGAACTATTTACTTAACTGCAACTTTATACCTATAACATAAACGGCCTATATACGTCCCACAGCTGGGCACAAGCCTCACCTCAACTATGAGGTGGAACAAACCATACTCCAACACGCGGGCTCGGTGCCGATTGTTGGAGGGGTGTAAGGTTAGTGAGCAACCTTAATGTCAGATGTTATCAAGCCGCCCTAAGGCCTCCGACTAGGCTTAACGACTGACATCTAGCGACGTCAACCGGGAACAACTGCTTAACGTGCCTTCCGAAGCACGGAACCTATGTAAGATACCTATGTAGTAAATTATTTGTTTCGAGTATCTGATATTTTGGCGCTGTTACAAACGCCATGGTCACGGAGTAATCAAATGGGTAATAATAAACCCAGCCACAAAATTTTCGAATAACTACATGTTCAAACCTTTTATTTTATAACTAAGCAACGGGATAGTTAGATACCTAGCGTCAAATAAACGAACTAGACGAATATTGTAAAGAAAGCGTCAAGTTAAATTCGACAATTATTGTGACTAGTCCTTCTGATTTCTATATTGCCACGTATTTTACTAACTCAGCCACAAATTTTACAACTCACCATCGTTTAACATTTTACAGTCTGTCAGTATCTACTCGTACTTCCGATTCACATAGGACTACTACTAGTCATTACTAGTACTAGTTACTATGAGAAGTAACGCCCTAAGCCGAGTGCGAGCTGAGGACACCCTTAGGCACGTACTTAAATATTAGGGGATGGAAGCCTTCTACTCACCAATGGGGTGAGCAAAAAGTATAAAACTGTGAATGCCACAACTTAATCAATCTGATTTGATTACCTGTGGGATAATATTTAAAGGTCTAGTAAGTAAGATACACCTCGACAAAATCAATAAAAAAAATAATTAAATACTGTATGTGTACTTTCATAGTCGTACAGCTTTCAGAGTGGCCAAAAAGATCTTTACTGATAAAAAAAACTCAAATGTATGAAAAGTGAAATACTCGTGCTAACTATTTCAATCCTGTAGTAATATGGTTAGGTTTCTCAAAATATTTTAAATACAAATTATGCTATTTGACTATTCTTAAAGTTCACGAGGTTTTGTAGTTCAAAAACCTTTTTCACAGTGGTAATCGATTTTACATCATGACTAAAAAATAAATGATTAAACATAGGAATTCCACTTGACGTTTTGAAAATCCAAATAGAAATAGTTTTAACATTACTCATAATCTGTTACGGTTTCTGAATCTTAATGAGATAAGAAACAGGAAGGAAAATTTTATTTTATTCGCTACTCTGGAAGGTGATTCAGAATAGAGTTCACATCAACCTTTACAACTATACGGTGAAACGAGCCATACTCCAACACACAGGCACAGTGCGGATTGTTAGATAGGTAAAAGGTTAGTGAGCAACCTTAATGTCAGATGTTATCGAGCCGCCCTAAGGCCTCTAACTAGGCCTAACGACTGACGTCTAGCGACGTCAACCGGGACCAACTGCTTTACGTGCCTTCCGAAGCATGGAGATGCCCGAAATACACATAAGTAAATTTCGGTCGGGGTGGTCACCCATCCCATTTCCGACCCGCGCGTGTGTTGCTTCACAGCAGCGATCGTCGCCGATCACTGTCACTACTGCGCCACGGGCACCTAAGTTGTCCTAGGTATTTATTTATTCAAGTCGTTTTATAAGCCCTACAGAAGCACGTTCACACAAAGATTTGAAAACCAGAAAAAGACATTTGGTCGTCTTGGCATCAGGCAGGAATCGAACCCGCATCTTTTTCAAAACCGGGTGACTGCACTAACCACTGTGCTTCGGTAGCACAGTGGTTAGTGCTCATAGGGTAAAATATATCAGAAAGATTCGGCCGGTCTGTTAATGGTCTCGGTAGCACAGTGGTTAGTGCAGTCGCCCGGTTTGCATAAGATGCGGGTTCGATTCCTGATGCCAAAAATGACCAAATGTCTTTTTCCGGTTTTCAGATCTTTAGTAAAGATACTGCATGGAAAAAAACAATAATAACCTCGTAAGATGTCCTATATATTTATTAATTCAAGTCGTTTTATGAGCCCAACAGAAGCACGTTCACACAACCTTGGCGTCGGGTCTGGGTGTTGAGTCAAGTGACTCACTACTTCATTCATGGAATGACAATTGCAATACAATGTTACAAGAGCTGACCTATTCTGTTATGGAGGTATAGTCATGAATAAGTATGCGGTAGTATTTTAACGCCATATTGCGAGCTTAAAAGCCTTTCACAGTGTGTAATATACCTACTATTGTAGAGATTTGTAGCAAGTATTTTCAATGAATTTTAAATTTGATTAATTTAATAATTCAATCAGACAATCTTAATCTACTGTGCATTAAAAACGCAACATTGATTTTAAAAAAAACAGAATAGTCACAACAAAAGAAGTCAAACATCATGTCAGGTGGAAGTACAAATCAAATATCAGTACTGACATAACGTATCTATTTATACCTCTTTTAAATATCATTGATTAACAACTCAATTCAGGAAAGATAGAGTTACAAATATTGGAACTCAGCAATTACAAGAAATGTTAGTTCCTTCCTACTTTAAATATTCTCGGCATAATGCACAAGAGTCATCAATGATGTCATCATCAAGTTCAAGGTTACAAACAAAAACCTGAAACTACGTACGTTTGCGTTTCTGCGAAATTACTTACTTTTGGTTAATTTTACGGTTCTCGAATTATTGCTCATGTTTCATGTTTTGATAACATTTATTAAGCACGTTGGAGGGTTTAAAGGTTTGTGTTCCTCACTGTCAGATTCAATCAATCACCATAACGCCCTTGCCTAGGCTTGATGACTGACATCTAGAGACGTCCGTCTGGACCAACGTCAAAACGTGCCTTCTTATTACTTCGGAAGCATGGAGATGCCCGAAAAATTTCGAAGGGAATGGTCACCCATCTCATTTAAACACGGCGTGTGTTGGTTTACAACCGCGATCGTTGCCGATCTACGTTAACAACTTAGGTACGGTTATCACAGGCAGAAGTGTTGGATAAGTATGTGTTGGATATGATGAGGTGAGGTGCCCAGCAGGGAAACTTACCCCCAAATTCACAAACGCAAATCAATGTTGAGCATCCTTCAGAAGTAGAGCTGTCCCTTTCAGTTCTATTTACATTTTACGTATGAGCGTGCGCGCGTGCTTGGCGTTGATTGACGTTTGCGAGTTCGGGGGTTAGAGGCTGCATTAAAGATTCAAAATGAGTTATCGCATCATAATGAAGCTCTTTTGCGGTAAGCTCACCATTGTTAGGTATTTTAGTTAAGACTTAAGATTAGATGAGATTAACTTTATTGCACAAAGAAAACAGTTACAGATGAAGAGGACGTTCAATATAGGCGGCCTTACCGCTAAAAGCGATCTCTTCCAGACAACCTTCTGATAGAGAAACATAAATAGAAAAGTAGATGCTGTAATGGAAGATGGTTATTGAAAAAAAAAAAATTACCTTTACTTATGGCGCTATACAATTTGCAAGCATGCCTTATTCACCATAGCCAATGACATGAGTAACAGTGGTTAGTGAGTCAACAGTTACTCATACTGTTCCGATACTATAAGAATAAATTATTTCTTAAATTATACCGCTACTGTACTACGAGAACGAATGTAGTGAACGCACTCAGCATAGTAAATAGTATGGAATTATTCCGGTCATAGTTGTCAAAAATCCAAAGAGTAATATGTATTTCTATTTACACTGTTATAAAATACAGAGCTATCTGTAATCGTTGAGTATTTTTTTTTTACCTGTAAGATCCCACTGCTGGGCAAAGGTCTCCCCCTAACCTTTCATCGTTCCCTATCCCCTGCAAAAGTTCACCAAAGATGGCTCTCCCCGAAGGGGACGCTAAAAAACGCTGGTGCGATGACCTGGTATACTACTCGAGAGAATGGTTGGGTTTATGATAAATAAATAAATATCGCTAGACATTGTGGAGTAATGTCACCGAAATATTCGGCCGGTCTGTTCATGGTCTCGGTAGCACAGTGGTTAGTGCAGTCGCCCGGTTTGCGAAAAATGCGGGTTCTATTCCCACCTAATGCCTAAAATGACTAACTGTCCTTTTCTGGTTTTCAGATCTTCAGTAAAGATATTGCATTTTAAAATGCTAAAACAATAATAAAGGGGGTACAAGTTTATGCTCAAGTTTGTTTTGCATTGCCCAGTGATTAAGCTCTGGCAAGTATGCGAAAGCATGCACATTTCGGTATCAATGACGAAGCCTGCGCCGGCGCAGGTGCGCACAATGGCGGCGCATGCACGTGCTGCGCGTGAGTCAGTCTGCGCGCACGTGGAAGTGCGATTCGGACGAGGAATGATTTTGCAAGAGGGAAGGAAAGTGATTTGCAGTGATGAAGGTCTGAGAGAGAATGCTCATATAAAACATCTTGATATCATGTTTTTTTTTTGTTATTGTTTAAGCATTTTCCATGCAGTATCTTTACTAAAGATCTGAAAACCAGAAAAAGACATTTGGTCGTCTTAGCATCAGGCAAGAACACAAACACACGTGTGTGTTGATGTGTCGATGCGGTTTCGATTCCTGCCTGATGCCAAGACGACCAAATGTCTTTATCTGGTTTCCAGATCTTCATATCACTCATGGATCCCGCAATAATTGGTGCAGGATCCTGCCATCCCTATCTGCGACCTTCATACACTGAAATCCTGCTACTTTTATGAGCAATCCGTTTACTCTGCAGGTTAACGTGTCACGCTGCATTTGCCTCCAAAATATTCACTAATCTAATCTTAATCAGCCATGAGGATCCCACTGCTGGGCAAAGGCCTCTCTTCCCCTCCTCCACGCGAGTCTATTTTGGGCCTTTTTCGGCCAGTCCCCTGCAAGGGCGTCTAACTCGTCACGCCATCTGCACCTTGGTCTGCCAGGTCGTCGGAACTGCTTGGGAGGGGCCCACTCTGTAGCTGCTATTGCCCACAAATCATTCGACATCCTGCAGATGTGTCCAGCCGAATCCTATTTTTTTTTCACTTTTCGAGGAAATTTGGACCCCAACAGCCAACAGCTATTCTCGCTAATTTCCCAATCCACTGCCACTTCACGTTTCTTACCTGCCCTAAAGAATCCTGGTTGACTTCGACCACAACAGCTTATCTCTATAAGGATAACCAGGTACGCTGGATATATGCACAAGAGTATACGCAACACACAGTGCACTCTCTTTTCCTTCGCGTTTCTTGATCCAATTAAAATTAAATTAAATTAAATTAAAAATCATTTATTTCGGGCATGACCCATAAGTTGTTAGTAACAATGGAACCTTATTCTAAGTTAGTAAACCTAAATCTAAACACAAACAAAATAAATATATTAAAAGCGGATTTTCTGAGCAGCTGGTGTTAGGTGCACCAGTACCCAGTGCCGCAGCATGGAGCTGTCCTCCCTCACGGCCACGGTGTTTAGGATGCTGTTGGTGCTACCCCGCACCCGCCGCATCAGGGATGCGATGGGACGACAGAACACACGATCGGAGAGAGTTAAGCCGCAGGACTTTTGACATGCCCGTACGACTGCAATAATCAGATTCCGTCTCAGACACGAGCTGATCAGTCTTAGCCACCTCAACACTAATTTAAACAAGTTGCGGGTACTCGAACTCACAACCTCCGAGATAAGAGTCCAATGACCAAACCGCTTCATCACAGAGGCAGTTTACTTAACCCTATGAGCTATGATTGGCAAGCCTACCTATGACTAAAATTAGCTTGGCTACAAACAAATATGTTAAGCTTGATTAAATATTTTAAGCAGATCAATTTGAAAAACTCTCAAGTACTTAAGTAATTTATTTTTTAAAGAATGCTAAAGTACGGTCTACAGCTTTCAAGATTGGTTATTTTTACAAAGTTTCTTCATAGTAAAAAGAGTTGAATGATTTATGAGTTAAGATTTAAAATTGATATCAGTTACTTCCTCCAAGGGATGTTCGGATGGTACCCGTTTACCGCCACGTACACGTTTCTTGAAAAAGCCTATTGTTTAGATTCGCTACTAACTGACTTCCTTTTTTAAACCAGTTTAAAATAATAAGTAAGTTCAGTACCTACTAGCGGTAGATAAAGCATTGTAAAAGTGTTCGTGGTGTGTATCAGAACGAGCCTAACAAATATTCGGGCAGCTGAGGGTACTTTTACATTCATAAATTTTTATTCTGCCTTCATTTTCGTATCAGTCATTTGACGTTCACGTACCGGGACGGACATTATCTGGAGCTGAGGTCTTGGGCAAGTGTTTCGTGTAGTCCAAAATACCCCCTTAGTTCTTAATGATGTGCTTTCTACATTTTGTGTTAGTTTTCGTATCTTACTTACTGTCAGCAAGAAAAGTAGTTTGTGTGTCAGTGCGATCGCTCGTTTTGTAAACACCTGGATATGTCCCGTTCATCACAATTTCAAAGAGTCGGAGACGGACGTAGAAGGTTGGTGGAATTAACATACTAAAAATAATATTTAAATAAAAAAAGGGTAGATAGGTTACTTGTGCCAAAAAAGTGGCACCCGAAATCAGATCTTTTCGTACACCTGAGCAAAGCATTGACTGTTTGAGACGACACTGCGCAACATGTCTCTGTCTCGCTCAAGTAAATAATCATACTATCTTGCTCACACGTTATAACATGGCCAAAGTAACCACGTCGAAACTCGTGGTAAATTTTTGACTGCGCGTCAGTACTGACATAACCTATCTACCTCTTTTTGTAATAATATCATTGCATACTTATGTGTTTATAACGTACTTCAAATGTCAGTATTGCTCTGAATGTTCTCAATCATTCACCTCACGCTTCACTTCACTTTGATTTTGGCCTTCTGTGAAACTCAATAATTTCGTCTGTGATCGTTTGAGTGAAAAAAACTAAGCCGCTTGAGATTTTAAAATGATGTCCATACAAGAGGGAGAATATTAGTTCAAGGTACAGCGAATGGAAAATTGAAGTGAGAGAGACTCCTGAGGAAGATCGAGATGTGAAATGATGTTAGTGAACCCCCGTGACTCGTGAAGGGTCTTGGGGTTCATACCACAGTGGGTCGGAGCGGTGTGAATCGCTCCAAAGCTCTTTCTGAATGGCTCTTTTCGGACCGCAGTAGTACATCGGTGTTAATAGCTCAAGCCATCCTTGGAATGTGTTGATTAGAACCATGGTTCAAAACAACCAAATGCGCATTTTGTTTGAACAAAAGTGAAGAGAGAAAAGCGAAGTACTTAGTACTTACTTAGTTCGATTTTGTACTCCACCGGTTCATATCAACACATTTTAAAAAGTTATTGGGCGTTTCGCACCAGGCTGTCCGAACAAAAAGAAATTTTGGGCGATTCCCATGGTCGGTCCGAACCACTACTGGTTTGAAACACCCCAATACCCGGAACGGATTGAATCGCTAGGCTGAAGAGTGTTGTCTTAATCAGAATCGTTCATCTATTAACATAAAGCTTACTTTACTGTGTGTTTCATGCCTTGTCATACAATTTGAATAATCTATATTGCAGTTGAGATCTTAATTAGGCAATTAAATGACTTGTCCATACGGGAGTGGTATAGGTCTAGGTCGTTTCGCTCGTCTAGAATATACAATGTTAATATTGTCTGAGACATTAACTAGGTCTTAGAATACCCTTGGTACTTTTAATTAATCGTGATTACATTAGCACCATTAGATGAATTACTATTGCGAGATTTAGATTAAAAGTTAGTTAAAATTGTAATATTATAGTATGTGAGCCTTTTAGTAAGGCATAAAACACAGCTGAAGGTTTTTGTTTCTTTTTCTTGGTTCAAAATAGGGAATAATTATACCCTTTGAAAGCTTCCGTTGTGTGCGATACGAAATCAGTTTAATAAGGCAACTGCTTTACAACATTATTAAAGGAAAATTTATTAAAATGAGCATATCGAACCCGTAGAATACATAAAAAACAAACAAGAGGCTTTCATAAATAATTATCACAACACAAAATATTGTTATTAGCGAATTTTCACATCGCGAATGTTTAAATCGTCTTTCTTCATGAAGTACCGCATACAGTAACATGATTCAAAGTAAGTTCAGATAAGTTTAAGTAGTCCTTACAGTGGCCTAATTTAATTATTATCGACAGAGCAGAAAGCTTACTTCCAGGCATTTCAGCTAGCTGTCGTAAAATACTCTTTCATCTTGGTAACAATGATATAACAATAAAAAGACGTAGAGAGATTATGTCAGTACTGATGAGAAGTCAAAAATTGTCCACGGGGTACGACGTAGTTAATTTGACCGTGAAAACCTGTGAAAAAGACATTGCGATTATTTACTAGGAGAGCGTTAACGAGACAGATAAATGTTGCGCAGTGTAGTCTCAAACTGTCAACACTGTCAATGCTTTGCTCAGATACACGAAAAGTTCTCATTTCGGTTGTCACTTTTAGGTTACAAGTATCCTATCTTTTCTATTAGAATATCATTGCTTGTAAAAGTAGAGTGAGATAGTAAAATGACCACAAAATGGCTATTATTTTTCGTACATTTATTAAAAGATAATCGTATAGATTAAATTAAAATTTTGATTAAGATATCAACTTGATAACGGGATAAGCAGCATAGATGAAGTAAGTATGTTATCAAATAATACTCATGCGATAGTATGTGGAATGTACTCGTTAGAACAAGTGAGCTAGTGAAATAATAATGTGTAAGTAGATTTCATAATTAGTTATTTGTATTTTTTGACTGCTAATAAATTTTGGACAGGGTTATTTGATTGAATGGCTAACTCTCGATAAAAAAACAAATAAGTAACGGGGTTTCTTTTGAGTTGAAAAATCATGTTGCTTCCCTGATTTTTATTTTTCTGGAAGACTTATATTGAGAAATTGAAAGAAAGAAAGAAAGATAAATTTATTCGACACATAAAACATACAAGAAAAAGCATACAAACAATTTTATATCAAATGTGTCAAAAAGGCTCCCACTCAGCATATGCCGCGGTGGCACAAGAGCACCACGACGCTGGTATTGTAGTATTAATTGATTGCCAATAGCTAAATAATATTAATTTGATGCATGTCAGGATCAAACTTCAACTTTCGTTCAGCATGACGGAAATTGTCAATGCGGTTCAAGCACATGTACCTACGAGTAAAGTGTAGCTTATCTTTAAAGGTGGATTACATTGATATAAACAAAAAGAGGTAGATAGGGCATCCTCTTACCAACTAGCCACTCTAAAACGGGCATTTTTGGAAAAGTTGGTCTTAATTTGAACATTGGAATGTACCTTGGATACCTATTTTTCAATTAGCTCAGCAATCAATTAACTTATCTAGATAGATGATCTCAGCGTTTTTCTGTACTCGTTCCTACTTAGTACAATCACACTGGAATAAGCCCTCTACTTTTGACCGTACTATTTCCCAACTAAACTGACCATATCTTAATAAAACAATTTCTTATTTACTGCTGTTTCGAAAAATCATCAGCTAGGTAATTCTTAAGTAAAAGTTTTGATAACGGACCTTTATAAATTATTTTTGATGGCTGATTTGGTGTAATGGTTTAGAGCCAGCCAAGCTAGACGCCTAAGTTTGCGAGTTGGATCCAAACACAGTAAAAAAATTCTATTTCTATTGGTCGGGGTGTTTTCCTATGTATATTATACTCAATACGAGTAAGTATGTTGTTAATGTCCAGTTTCCAAAGCACAAGCTTGTTTAGTTAGGAGCTAAACGACGCTGTGCGGATTTTTATTTATTCTTTCTCATGCATTATTTCGCTGATTCATGGGTGAGACCTGGAGTCCTGAAATACAGGGCTGCCCTAGTTTAGGCTCCAGTCGCAGAATTGTTAGGATGTAACTTAGATGTTAATAATTTTCCTAAAATGTACCTAACTTTCTATGCCGAGTGTTTGATTCTAGCACAGAAAGAACCCTTAATAGAGAGAGTATTGGCTCCACTATTAGTAGTCAGGAGATATCGCCAGCTAAGGCCGAGCTTAAACTTTTATATCCCTGCCAAGTGGCTTGGACGTGAGCTAAATCTGGTCTGGATTTATTTAAACAGCTCTCGAACACTCGAAATAGGGGATGCAATACTGTTCCGAAGTTCAAGCCAGGGATCTTTGGCGGCGAAGAAAATAAATAAATGTTGCTGAATCGACGTAGATTGGGTTTGAAGGGGCGAGACTGGTTGAATACCGCTAATTGAAGAAATTGTAAAGAAATTCATTTTGACAGCTGTCGTTGGACTTGGAACTTTATTCGCTAAAAGGTTTCAGGTGTTCTGTCAGGCTTAAAAGTAAAGATAGCGCATGAATCGTATTTCTAGTTTTAACTTTCAACACAGTTTTACCTTCGATTTGTTACGGATTGATAATTTTTCGCAATGACTAGCCTTCCTAGCGGGGTAGTTAGGTAATGAACAAGCCGCCCAGCAGTATGAAGGGCCAAAAATGTACTAAAATGTCATTTAGTGACACTTTGACTTGTCATCGATCTAGCGACTTCGTAATGATGAACGTTTCAGTAATGATGAAATTCTGAACAAATTATGAACTAAGAACATTTGTGACATGACACTAGTTGTCATGACGGTCATAAGCAGCTCGTACAGTCAACGACGAAAGTGCCCATTGCCCATACACTTTTAAACCATGTCGCATTAACTTTGCTTCAGTTGTCTTAGAACTTACAAATGAGCTGTTAGGTTAGCCACTATAACACATCACTTAGGTGATCAGGCGCTTTTGGCGTTGTCTGTACCACCCAATTGTCCTTGTGAGGCCAACCCCCCAGTGACTGATTATAAATAACAACTTTATAACAAATAACATTATTAAACCGATCTCTCTCTCTCTCCAGGGTTCCTTCCGATCCTGTTCCTGGCGCCGGCCCTGGCCTTCCACATGGGGCACATGGAGGAGCCCCCGCCGCCCCCCCTCTCGGAGAGGTCCGGGCAAGCGCAGGAGCATTGGCTCTACGTGCGCACCAACCACTTCAAAGCAGCTGATACTGATACGTTTCCCATGGTCAGTGGGTATAGTGGTATATTTAATTGCGTAGAGTTAGCCTAGTAGCTACTACCCGGCCTGCGGGGCCAAAACAATAAGTTACGAGCACCACGCTCCCTAAATCGAACCCGCAAAACGCCAGAGATGTTGCTAGATGAAGATATTCTTACTTCTACAAGAGATATGTTTCCTTCTTCCTACAATCCCCGGTTTTTTTGCGGGCGAGTAAAGGTATTCATGCAGGCCTTCAAATTGAGATTGACCAGCCCTGTAGCACTACTGTGTAGTGTAGTTGCTTCATTACTGTACTTGTCACCCCATATCTGGACCTCACGGCTGTTTTCCATCAGGTGGAGTGAAGTCATCTTGAAGACCACAATAAAAAAGAGTCAGAGATATGTGGTAGCATTTTGAGGTTGTTTTAAGAGCACGTTTCGGTCTACGGTGCTGTGTGAGAAAGGCTAAGGGTCTACAAGAACCTTTTTTAAATCAAGTGATTCTTTTTAGCTAAGGGCTCATTTACACGCCACTGCCGCAGTTCCACAAAACTTACAGCTAATTTAGAAGAGCACAAAGGGCCAATGATGTGGTCTAACCCCCTTGCTTTCTTACAGCGTTTCTACTACAACCCCGTGTCAGCAAACTCCAGCAACATCGTGATCTTCGTGGGGGGCGAGTGGGCGATCACCCCCGGATGGGTGACCGGTGGGCTGGCGCTGGATCTAGCGGAAATGACTGATTCAGCACTCTTCTACACTGAGCACAGATACTATGGGCTTACCAGACCTACCAAGTAAGTTTTACTTTCATAGGGTTCTGCAATAAATGTGAAATAAACCATTAGGGTGCGTTTTCTGTAGAGTTGTGAGAATTGGCAGCATGGTGTCCGAAAATAAACCTACTATCTCTTTGTTATTAACAAGCCCAACCGCTGAATTCACAAACGTCAATCAACGCTAAGCACGCGCTCAAGCTAATGCTGTCCCGTAAGATGACAATAAAACTGTCTGACGTCTCAGAAGTCCTTGTCCTGTCCTTTTAGGACAGCTTTGCTTTTGATGCTCAACGTTGATTTGCGTTTGTGGATTCGGGGGTAAGCCTTCTAAATCTGCATCAGCCTTTTTCATCCCACTTCAGGGCAAAGGCCTTCATCTCATGTTAAATTGTTAGTACTTAAGCAACTTTTTTCTTCATAAAATTTTTTCGTGTCGGTACTTCTTAGTACAGAAAAAATAGTAGGACACCGTCGGTAAAGTCACACCATTTTGAAAAAAAGGTATTTTATTGGCCTTACAGTATGTAGGCTACATTGAAAATATACATTTTTGTGTACTGCTGTGTATCTGTATCTTAATAATTTTACTATTCGAAATCAAATCTTTTGATTGTTAAAAGGCTACTTAATCAACTTATTTTTTAGATATTTTTAAACCCCGAGTAGACTCCGTAAAGTCTATCTATCAGAAAATTATAAAATGTCGTTTTACTCTGTGTAGAAACTAATTAGCTATTAGAATTACATACAGAACCCGTATATAACTAATCGTAGTCAGTGGGACATTAGTAAAGCCATCGGACACGTTCGGAGGCGTGGTGGTGAATCGGAATGCATTCATTACAGCTGCAACTGGTGTTATCAATTATCTATAGTCCGTGCTATCTAAACGTGCAATAACGGTCATTTACCTCCTTCAACTTGTAAACCATATTAATTGGAATCTTTACGAATGAAACGTAAATGATTGACAAACTTGCCCCCGAATTCACGAACTTCAATCGATATTGAGTAGGCCGTCAAAACCAGAAAATGACAGCTACACTTACCTCCGAATTCACAAACACAAATCAACGTTGAGCATCTCTCAGAAATACCTATAGCTGTCCCTTTCAGTTCTATTGACATTTTACGGGGCAGCATGAGCGTGAGCGCGTGCTTAGCGTTGATTGACGTTTGTGAATTCGGGGGTTACTTGTGCAAACTTTGTGAAAGGGAATGACAAATTTTTACACTAATCATGGTGGCACGAAAACAGTCAGAATATAAGCTGTCATTCATATTTATAAGGCTTTTTTATTGTGGTCTCCAAGATGACCTCACTCCACCTGATGGGAAGTAGCCGTGAGGTCCAGATATGGGGTTGACAGGCACAGTAATCAAGAACTACTCAGCTGGTTAATCTCTTAAAGGCCTGCATAAATGCCTTTAAACTCCTCGCTTAAAAACCCGGGATTGTAGGAAGAAGGAAATATGCGAAGAGCTATGGATGTCTCGATAACACGACACAGGAACGAATCACCGAACCATTATACTAAGGTAACCGAGGTTATTTCAAATGCATCATTTTTCATTGCTCGGTCGGACACACTCGGTATTTCAGCTTCATTTTCGATTCCTGACGAAACTTCGCTAATGTTGCACCCGAGTCACTTGACATAGTTTCAGTCGGTCGAGATCATCTGTGATGATCCACGGGTCAGTGGGACGACCTACAATTAACCCAATGTAACGTGAAATGTAAATCGTGCCTCATAGTAACATGTAGGTGTTTACATTGTTAACCGACTCACGGTTATATCCAAGATGGATTAAGAAGTAGTCAGCTGACTTCAAAGGAATAGGAAGATCTTTGAGAGAAGAAGATAGGAAGAGGGATAAAATATTGACTCTGCTCACGAAATTGCTAAAAAAAATGCAGTTATGTGAGCGGCTTTCTTATATATTTTTTAAAACACATACCGTTGTTTAGTCGCTGATAGTTCTACCGGACTGTTGGGTAAGCGCAGACGGCTCTCAATCATTTTGTGAGCAGGTAAAAAGTAAAAGTAAAAAATAATTTATTTAGTGGCACTTGGTACAGTACATTTAGTAAAATTGTACAGAAGCAAGAAAGTGTCAAGTAGAACTTGACTTGACATGAAAGTGAGAAGCAGTTCAAAACGTCACAGCCCAGTGGTTAAATACTCTGGCTCGGAACCCGATGGTCCCGAGACCAAATCTGGCCGAAACACACCTACTTTTATGGTCGTTGTACAGTTTGCGACTAACTTTCCGTTGATGGAAAACACCGATATAAAACCCAGGCAACCCGGACGGCAGTAGGCTCACTGTTTACCACGTTGGGTTCAAATTGCTTCGGTGAAATATGGGCTTCTGAATGTTCCGTTCACCATGACAGCAACAATCAGTGCACTTTCGACTACACCATTAAGTGTTCGTTGTATTTATTCCCTGACTAAAATATATCAATTATAGTAGGTAAGACATCGACCAAGAAGCCTTGCAATAAGTAGTTAAAAGACATTTTAAACTGTAATTCGTAAAACCTTAAATCCTCTA
The DNA here is from genome assembly GCA_950022985.1 of Udea ferrugalis. Lineage (NCBI taxonomy): Eukaryota > Metazoa > Arthropoda > Insecta > Lepidoptera > Crambidae > Udea > Udea ferrugalis. The sequence goes on along the minus strand of OX465539.1, from coordinate 11,171,688 downwards.
GTATATCTCCACTACCCTCATAACAAAGGGCCCATAACCGAACCTAAATGCCATAACGTGTGCATTTGGCTTGTGTCCAGTTGAGCACATGGACACAGCTGCAGTGTCGATGATGTACTGACGATGATTTGAGACATGCATTTATTGTTATTTATTAGGTAAAGTCACAGATAACAGATTATGAAATATCTTGACAACAATAATAACATCGTTTTAAATCTGACACGCATTTACGACAATATACAGCTTATGTTACTAAATAGAATTAAATAATTACTAGAGCAGGAACATGTAACTACTAATTGGATTTCTTTAAAGATAATTTGAACGAGCCAATATTGCTGCTCAATATGTCTTTGTGAGTCTTAATTTTACCGCTGTTGTAAACGTTGGATGGTTTGCAGCTACGTTATTGAAAGTGTATGGTACAGCGAACAGTTGAGGGAGGGATATTTCATTAACAGATATTATATGAGGAGACCATATAGGTGGACCGACGACTTGGTCAGGGTCGCGGGAAGCCGCTGGATGCGGCCAGTGCAGGACCGATCGTTGTGGAGATCTATGGGGGAGGCCTATGCCCAGTCAGTGGGCGTCGTTCGGCTGATATGATGATGATGATGATGATATAAGGAGATTGTCTATCAGTAGTCTAGCTTAGTGTCATGCTTTAAAATGACGTTTGCGTCGTTTGAGCTCACTTTCAAGTCAATTGCTGCGTTATGCCTTTTCATCCTCGACATTAACATGAATATCTTTATTTTTAAAGCTATCTGGTCAGAGAAAACGCCTGTGTGGAGAAAGCCAAAAAAAATCGGTGAAAGACAATATACTAAAATCGGAATTGATCACAATACCACAGTATAAACCATACAGTAGGCTATCTAAGGCCGCCCGCCGAGTTATTAGCCTAGCGTGCACACAGACACGCGGCACAGCCCGTCCGTACTTCGCCTCCCTAGGCCCCCCTATTTTATGCTAGCGTGTGCGTGAAATTGCGTGTGCGTGATATCGCGACACGACGCGCGACGCGCACGCACACATTCAAACCGAGAGTGGCACGTCTGTATGTAGATGGCTTACTGTAAGATTATACTGTGACAATACTCAATACGCAACCTACCCACATTTATAACATTCAATCATTCTTTCTGAAACAGAATCTCCAACCCGTCAAACGTAAACAAAACTATTGTATGCAAACATAATTATGTTCGCATCAAAGAGTTCCAGTTAATAAAAATCGTAGCACAGCAAACAAAACGGTAAAGTTGAATTGGCGGTCTTTTACGAGTACTCGATGACCTAGACAAATGGCAATGAGACCCTAGACTATAAATATCGTTTCCAAAACCGATCCAATTCGCTCTCTCCTCTAATTATTTTTATTACCAAATCTTTCTGCTACAACGCTAAAATAAACCTTAACGCCTACAAATAAGACCGACACGAAATTACTGATTTTGTAATGAAACACTCAGTATGCATGGAGAAAAGGCCAATACTAATATTTTCTGAAAATTAAAAGGACTCTGCGATAGTGATGCTCAACCATCGCTATCAGTCGTCGAGACATCGATGAGATTGTAGACAGTAGATTGGCAGTTACCTAAAGTCGATAAAATATCATTTTTTGCACTAAATAACCGTCAGGTTATTTAGTGACACCCCTCTAACAATCCGCACTGAGCCCGCGTGTTGGAGTATGGCTCAATTTACCTCATAGTTGAGGTGCGGCCTGTGCCCAGCTGTGCTTGAGATATCCCTAGACACTTTTGATGTGTGTACTTTACGAGAAAAGATCGTTGGTCAATAGCTGTGGGGGGCGTCCCACGGCCTTGTGGGTCCCCGAAGAGGTTGACTGCTGATAGGTTTTGTCGAGTATGAATATGAATGAATGAGGTTTGTTGAAGACAAGAAAGTGGGGGGTGACCCACGGCCTTGTTGAATGACTAAATTAGGGGGTCAGAGGTTAAGAGTGATTGAAGATCTTGACTTGAATTTTTGGATTCAGTAGATTCACAATCGGAAATTATTCATTAAGAATCTTACTAATACTATAAATGCGAAAGTTTGTATGTCTGGATGTGCCGTGTTGCTCTTTCACGTGAAAACTTCTGAATGGATTTTGATGAAACTTGACACCAATGTTGCTTATACATCTGAATAGGCAACAATTTATATTTATTCAGAATATTTTTATGCTAATTACAAAATTATTTTCTGCAACAGTTTGTCGGCAGTAGCTCTCGTGGGCACAGTTATGCTTATTGCTATTAATACTAGCTTAAATTATTAAATTTTACAACGTTTGTTATCTATTTCTTACAACAAAGTTTAAATAATTATTATCAATATTAGTTTAGAGTCACGTTCGACCATTTTTATATATTCCATATACCTACTTTAGGATTTGCTTCAATTACTACGTCCAGTTGTATAATTCAGCCTGTATAATTATAATCAACAAAGAACACTTTGTTATAGTTAACCTTTGATAAGGGGTAGTGTTAAAATAACCCACGTCTGACTCACACCGCAGTGCACATTCCGATAATGATTGCAATATTCGCCGAGTTTCAATGTGGCTTGTTAGCTTAGTAGGTAAGAGCACCGATATAATGATCCAAACCATCGGAGGGCGGAGGTTCAAATCCTTCACAAGTCAATAAAACTTTTTATTATTTTTTTAACCGACTTCGAATGATATTAAAATTAAACTTTATTCAGATAGCGCCGACTGGTCTGGTCCCAAACCAAGCAAAGTGTTTACTATGAACACACTTGAATACTTTCTTTTTTTTTGCAAAAACGTATATTATTATGTATGTAGGTACATAGGAAACGCCTAAACCAATACAAACATATATGTTAATGCACAGATGACGCGTGAACATGTTTAAATACCAGCCTAGAGATTCTCATCATTTCTCAACTCGATCTCCATCTGGAGAGCAAACTCACTTCACTCGTATATTCGCTTCACCGTAAATCAGCGTTTGAAATTGAATTAAAAAAAAATTATATGGCTTAGTTCTTTCACTCAAACGATCATCTCGTAGTTCGAATTTTACATAACCAAAAAACGGAATCTCACTTCGAATTCGCTCGAAGTATTCATTGAGAACACCTGGGCTACTTGTTTGACATCTGCCTAGAGATTCTCGCCAACATCATTTCACATCTTGATGCACGCACTTAAATATTTTATTTATTTTTCATTTTATTACATCTTTTAATTTTATCTTATTTATAGTGTGTGTTCACTAACGATTATTTTTACAGGATAATATTGTACCAAGTATTGATTGCCCGTATTCCCGTTGAGTCATAAGGGTCAAAATGCCATTCCTATCAGCAAGTTATTGTTTAGTATAGCGGTTAATTTAGCACAAGCTACACATGGCTCGTTAGCTCAGCTGGTGAGAGCATCGAAATGGTATCGAAAAAAGTCATTCGAAGGACGAGGGTTCGAACCCCTCACGAGTCGGTCTTTTAGGTTTTTTTTTAAATGTATTTTTCTCATAGCATATTTGCCTATAATGACAACTGTACAGAAACTATTTTCATTTAATTTGCTATGAACCCTAAAACTGCCAATTTTAATTGACATCTACAAATATAAAAATCTTTATGCAGGCACCACAATAATGATTAAAAGGAAAATTAATTAATTTTTGTCATTTTTTCGTTATCAAAATCAGCTACACTGTGCCAAAAATGTTTATCCAACTGGTAGAGCATGTTGCCATTTTTTTTTGTTTTGAGCCTATTCAAATAACATGAGGTTAAAACGGTGGCAACTAAGTATTCTGCAAGTCAGTACTAGTAAAAGGGCTAAGTAAACCGCCGTTAACAAAACGTCGTGGTCAAACACACTGGTTAGGAACCGGTTTAGTCCTGAGTTCGATTCTGGCTGGAACACCTACTTTGTGATCCGACAATTAACTCGTGGCTAAGACCTAGCACACGCATCTAATTGATGCTACGACGTCGCGTCGCATCGTGCTACGACGCAGCTCGTAGTAGATACCAACAACCCGACGTCGTACCGTGCAGCGATGCCGCGTCGTACGGACCGTAAATCTCCGGTGCTAGAAAACACCGATATAAAGCCAAGCAAACCGGATGACGGCAGTAAACCCGCCTTGCCACGTTAGCTTAAGAATTCGTTCGGAAAATGTGGGCTTCTGAACGTTCCATTCCACAATGAACACGGCAATTGAACATTCATTGCAGCCCTCTGTGTGTTTTACGTACTTGATTGAGTAAAAAGCTCCAATACTAACAATACAGTTTATTTTCAGTGGAACCTCCGTACCGGAGCTTCGCTTCCTGAGCGTGGACCAGGCTCTAGGTGACTTGGCGCAGTTCATCCACCACATCAAGAGCAACTTATTCGAGTCGGGGAGATTCAGGTAAGGATGTTTTTATTTATAGTCCGTTCGCGTTAAGAATGCAGTGGTTAATTCTGTTGCACACAAATAAACCCAGATCCACTACTTTTGCGTTCGAAAGTATGCGTTCAACTGGTCACTGTGGCCTTGACTTTCTAATTAGGAACGATTTGATTGGTTAGGGGGCGTGCTAGATCGAAGGACCAGTATGAAAATACTGCTTTCTTAACGCGAACGGACTATAAGCATTTCTGAATACCACGTATGTGGTCAAATTGATATGTCTGATTGCCCTCTACAAGTAACGCCCTAGGCCGAGGTCCGTGCCCTCCTGGGGTGCCCTTAGGCACGTTACTTAAATATTAGGGTTGAGAGCCCTCTGCCCGCACCCTACAGTCAGCTAGAGATGTCTTTTCGATGGAAGCAACGTCCGAAACGGTAGTAGAGTCACTTTATTTTTTCAGTTGTTTAGTAGAAGAGAAGGTAGACAATAAAATAAAATTAAAACCTGACTGCCTTTCTGTGTAATGTAAAACCCCTAAAACAAGAAAATCGGCATACCCTATTGCACTTAACTTGAGAAAAATAGTAACAGTCGAGACCTGTTGCATAACTTCCTCCTTCTTTCCTCCTTTTGGCGCAGTCGGGTAAAACAAAGGTCTAATTTGAAAGATGGCGAACCTATGACCTACTTTTAGGTTGTACCTCACTTCTGAACATAATAAAAGTCCTGGGAAGGTCGCAACTGATGCGAAAGTTCAATAACATTTGACAGAACGGTCTGTCGGAACGTCTAGTTAGTTGTTCAATATTTTTTAGTTGCTATTCAGCTAGATGTCAGTCGTTGAGCCTAGTCAGAAGCCTTAGGGCGGTTTGATAACATCGGACATTAAGGTTGTTCACTAACCTTACACCCCTCCATCAATCCGCACTGAGTCCGCGTGTTGGAATATGGCTTGTTTCACCTCATAGACGAGGTGAGGCCTGTGCCCAGCAGTGGGACTTATAAAGGCCGTTTTTGTTATGTTATGCTATGTAGTTGTAATTTAGATCAATATTTATTTAAAACGGATTTAAGATCAATTTTAACAATACAAACGTGTTGGCCCAAGTCAATGGTACATAAGAGATGAAGATTCTGCTCTCCCGGCGTTTAATTCCATAAAATGAGTTAAACCAAAATACTTGAACAAGTACATCCAAGATCAGCTGTCTCAATTGAAAGGTCAAAGGTCAACGCACCGACGGAAGCGCCAATAACAATTAAAGACGCTGACACGTGTGGCCGGTCACCCATCGCGGCGTGAGTCACGCGTGAGTAACTTACCAACGGTGCTAACTACTTGACAAATAATTTGTTACGAGCGGATGTGAGAAGTAATGTTTCATAAATTCAATATAAATGACAAAAGAGGTAGCGTGTGGTTGAGAAATCGAGGAAGAAGACAACAGCTTATATTTATTAATCACAAGAAAATACAAACTTCTAACTATCATTAGGGTATCATGTGGTATCATTATTATAACACGTTTATATCGTTGAAATAACTGCATCATAACTACAAATTATTAAATGACCAGTAAGGTCGCATTTTATTATAATAGGTATGCTGTTTAAAGGATTAACAAACAGATCAGCATCGAGAACCTTCCCTGAAAAACCATTGAGCAAATAGGGAATATGCACTGTTCTTTTTTATATTTCTTTATGATAGCTTACTTATATCGTTTTATGACTAATCAATTAATATTCATCACCAAAAATGCAAAATGTACTTAGTATATTTATGAATTGTTAAAAATTTCAAGCGTTTTAAACGCCGCCATTATGGCGCGCTCGGTTGTCTGTCATAGACTTGGACGTCACGCAAGTTTACGACAGCACAAATGTAACTTACAAACTGTTGAGTTCTTCTTCTTGTCGCGCTTTTGACAGTGACATACCTACACGTAAACTTTAACGTCACACTCGACCCACTCTATTACTTCCGCTTTGAATAGGCATGATGACTGTATTTTTTTTTTGTTTATTATCGAAAGACCTTACATTTATGTAAACAATCCTCAAAGAATCACTTCATCTGGATCAATACCACCAGAGATATCACAATTTGAAATGCACATTTTTGGACTGGCCCAAAAACGCTCCATACAAAAGTGACAGCGACAGTGACGTCACTGTCGCTGTTTTTGTAAGGAGCGCGTAATAACTTTGTTCGACAGCTATATTCAATATTGCGTTTATGATAATGGTCTCCTAACATAATTCCTTCATAATAGTTTGGGTTACAAAAAAGTGATATTGTTTTACAAAAATTTAACACATATGAAATGGACTTGCCCACCCAATTTTGCAGGCCTATTGTAGCCTCATTTTGGGACGAATTAGCCTCATTTTGAAACGAATTTCGATTGTGGTTTTACAATAACATTTGTAATCAATTATTATTTTTGGGGAACATAAAAAAACATGCAAAATCACTCATAGTCATCTACCCTATTGTTTGCACTTTTCAATAATTATCGACAATGAAATAAAATTTGGAAATATTAATAGGGACGTAATGAGAATTCAAAATAGTATCCAAAAAAATAATATGGCCCTCATCTATTTCAAGTGCATATTCCCTATCGCAGCATGGTGGGTAAAAAGCTAATGCCTTCGGCGGCCAACACCTAACATGTAGTTTTGTGGAATACATAGCCCAATTTTTCTAAAGTCACTGAATTATCGCCGGCAATGGTCTACTTGAATATACAAAAAAAAAATGTATATAACTCTCCTTTCCCCCCAGTAACGCGACAGTGGCGCTGGTGGGATGCTCGTACGCAGGTACCATGGCTACCTGGATGCGGCTGTCCTACCCCCACCTCATCGACGCAGCCTTCTCTGATAGTGGGCCTTTGTATGCTCAAGAAAACTTCGTTGGTACGTATATTCAATTATTTTGTCCATTTGTTTTTTTTATTATTATTCTCTTTTTATATAATGTTTTCTTTTTTTACACTGTTGCACCGCCTACTATATTTTTCTGCTTAGCCCTATGGTTGACTGGTAGAGAATGCCTTTTTCGGCATTAAGTCCGCCTTTTGTAACAATCTCATTGTTGTGCAATAAAGTATAAATAAATATATTGCTCATTAGTGTTAAAATTGCCGTTTTCTATTAAAGTAAGCTACCTACATCAATTATAGTAAAACACAGATCAAAATATCAGAGGTCAGAGAGAGCAATAGGAGGGGGCCACAAGTGCTGGCATAGAACCACTTCTATTTTCTATGGATCAAACGAATGTTATCTGAAGGTCTAGAATGGGCTAGAAGTAGAAGCACATACATCTTCTACAAACTAAGATTGCAATCCTATAGGTATATGTGTGCGTGTGTGTGTACCAATAGTTCAGTTGCAGTTGACAATGGTAGCATGGTAATACCTAGTAGTTATTCCATTACCGAGACGGTAGTGTCAAAAACAGTCGAACTATTGGGATATACAGGTTCAAGTGGGCATGGTAGGAATATCGAAAATTTGCCTAGCCTATGATGATGATCTTATTCCGATGCTTAAGCTATATTATTGTAAAGTTACATTAAGTTTATACGTGAAAGAGCAAAACGGCACATACATCCATCCACACATACAAACTTTATCATTTATAATATTAGTAGGAAATAGGATAAGGTCCCAGCCTGGGACACGGGGCACTGGGCAGCGACTCTCACAAAAAATCCACCGCAGTTAAAATCTTTTAAATTGTACCAAAAATCATTTAACCTTCTGCAAATTAAAATTACAGTTCCCAAAACTGCAGTCGGTAATGAAACTAGTAAATTTGGCGACCGCCAGAGGGCGCCGGCGACGAATGCACAATTACTGAGAGGAATTTAATATAACGCATGCTACCGAACGCTAACTAGCGTATTTAACTGTTAACTACGTTTCATTTATATTTTAAACTGTTTTAAAATGGGATATTTGTTTAACATTAAAATTTGTAACATAATTGAAATTTTACAGTTGACTGGTAGATAATGGTTTTTGGCATTAAGTTCGCCTTTAGTTCTATTTTATGCATTACAGATAAAATGTGTAGGAAGAACGAAAGAAAAAACAAGTATTGACTTGAAAATAAATAATAATGAATCCGACTAACAACTATCATCATTCAAATTCAAGTAGGCGCACCCCTTTCTACGTCAGATTCAAACAATTCTCAGCGAAATGTGGCCTTCTGAATGTTCCGTTCACCATGACGGCAATACCAGTGTGCCTCTACTGCGCCATTTAGGATCTAGTTGCATGCGTATGTTATGTACCTATCTTATGTTATTTTCTCCTTTCAGAATACCTAGAGGTAGTGGGCAATGCCCTAAGGCTCCAAGGTGGTCAGAACTGCTACAACTTCGTGGAGCAAGCCGTGAACCAGCTCACCCAACAGCTGGCCCAGCCTAATGGACCTGCCACGGTGTCGCAGCTGTTCAAGTGAGTTTAGCCTAGCTAGTCCAGGAAAGGTCATTCAGGTCGAGAGGAAACCTAGAGGAAGAAGGCTGATAAGTTGGACGGATCAGATTCGCTCCTCATTTGAATTTACAATCCACGACACTTTCCACAGCTCCGTAGATCGGCTCCAGTGGTGGTCAATAAGGCACGGGTGTTACAGAAGAGACGTCACGACTCCCAGTATTTGGGGTATCGACGCATGAAGAGAAAAGTTCATGAAAATGGTCAATACTGTGAAAAACAAGCATATGCCCATGGGCGGACTGCAAAAACAGTTTTCAAGGTTCGCGTCCAGCGCAAACCATCAGCATGTTTAAAGTGTTGCTGTTTCCATTTCGACAAGAAAGTTGAAGATGCCTCCTGTCCGAAAATTAAGATGATCCATGCTGTCGGATGGGCATGTTAAAAGGCATTCCTGAGCCTCACCTTCCTCTGATGCTGTTGGAGATGATTGAAGAGAAAGAGTGCACCATTGCGCACACTTGTACACTATAATATCACCCGCGGACCTGTTTAATTTACCGCTGTGCTTTATTTCAAGAACGCTGTAAAATATCACGAGAGAAACTCAATCTATTTGGTTTTTCCTCAGCACCTGCACGCCACTGGCTTCCTCTCCCATGGACGTGGCCACATTCCACTGGTACGCCGTGGTCTTCCCCTTCGCGTCGCTCGTCCAGTCTGCCTTACCAGGACAGGTGCAAGGCGTCTGCTCTACCCTCACCAATAGTACTATTGGTAAGTAGCAGCGATCGTGTTGCTTTTCATTCCACTACTACGGTGGAAAGCAAGCACTGCATATAGAACTACCGGCACTGACCCTTTACGCGTCTTTTGTTTCAATGATTGCTACTGGCTCGTGTCCAGCCGCTCCCCAAAAACATTATGTCAGATTGCCCTCTCCAAAGAACGCCGTAAATCGAGGTCTGTCCTCCCTCTGGCACGTTAATTTAAATTATGACGGTTGAGAGCCCTCTGCACTCTCCCGACGAAAGCTGTTAAAGCCATCAGCGGATTAGCAGTAATTTCTTTTAGTTCTTGTGTCTTTGTATTAGTTTTCTTCATAAGCATGTTGATGGTGATGGTATTGTAGGTGCCCATAGCGCTGTTGTGACGATGATCAGCGACTATCGCTGTTGTAGAGCAATACACGATGGCTTGGAAATGGGAAGGGTGACCACCCCGACTGAAATTTGTGATGTGTATTTCGGGCATCTCCGTGCTTCGGAAGGTTACGTGCCTTCCGAAGCACATAATATAACATCTGACATTAAGGTTGCTCACAAACCTTACACCCCTCTAACAATCCGCACTGAGCCTGCGTGTTAGAGAATGGCTCGCTCCACCATGTTTATGTATGTTGATGGTAACCTGCCAACACAACTTTACTGCCATCTGGCGGGGTCAGCCGAAACTAACTTCTAACGTGCTTTATGTAGCCAACCCAGTGCAACGCCTGGCAGCCTGGGTGACCGCGCAGCCCTGGAGCCAGCCCTGCGTGGAGACGAGGTACACCGAGGTCGTCAGCCAGTACCTCAACACCAGCTTCGACTTCCCAGGATCTTCCAGTGAGTATGCCTATGCCGGCCTAAGGTGTGCGAAATTTTTGGCACGCGATCGAATAGTTCAGACACGAGATACATTTGTAGAGTAGCTCTTTTCTCATGCTTTGACTAGCCTGGGTGTTCTTTTTAATTTTCGGGTATTTTAATGGAGTGGTCTACTCAAGGTTGTTTCAAAACAATGTTTTTAAACGTTTATTTCTCACTATCGTTAGTCAAGTATCAAATATTTTTGATTTGCAACATCATATTTTTTTCTTTCCTTTTCTAATGTGAGTTTAACGGGATATTTTTAATAGGGAAATTTCTCGTGATTCCGACTGATGTTTAGTACACATAAAACGTCACAAAGTCTACATGTTATGGAAATCGCACTGAAACAATTATTACGTATTAGGTCTAATACAATTTAAGACCATTCCAATCAGTAGTCGTTTTAGATATGTAAAAATATACATTTTATTCAAAATCTAAGCCGTTTCTTAAATGAAACAAACTTTAGCTAGGTATTACTTAACAACTCACAATGTCACTGTCCTCACAGTCTCAAATCTTATTTACACCATCTTAAAACCTTAGTTTCGTGACGAGTCTTAAAGACAAGGCTTTTAAAATTGATGAATGACTAAAGAAAGGCAAATTAACATAAAGTGGAGAATTTGCATGGAATCATCTATTAGTGTGGCCAAATGTTCTCAATATTAGGGACAACCCGATCTGAGGGTCACTCAAAGGCATTTAAATAAACCTGTAAGTTTCTGTGAAAAGTCATTTTTTAATTCACAGTTAAAAATGGTAAGAAACACATAATGTAACTCTAGCTGGTTCAGACGTTTTTTCTTTTGATGGAATCTTCAAAGAAACTCTATAGTTAAGTACTTTTATCTCTTTTTTTATATTCTGTGTTTACAACATTTTGAAAAATATTTATTTTAGAGATGGCAACATACTAAAATAATTTATTTTCAAGATTTTTATTTATGTATCTTGATTGAAGCGTGATTACTGTGGAGGTAGGTTATTTTTAAATGAAATAATTACCTATGTGTTCGGTTTTGATGAGCTCTGTGTTCTGACTAAGCTTGAGTTGTTCACTAATTTTTTTTTATGATTTTAATTCTTTGTATCAAAAATTGAACGAAAAGGAGTTTATGGAATAAAATCTATGTTTAATCAAATGTTTGTAAGTCAAGTATAGTCACCCTAGTTGCCTGCCGTTGTACTTATTGAGGGATTTACATATTCAGAGCAAAACTGAACGCTCTTAGAGATTTAAATGAAATTATTACAAGTTAGTAGGTACCCATTCATGTTTCACGTTTGTGCTATTTGCACAACAGCCTGTGACTATTTCTATTCAACATGCCCTATTATGTATTATCTACCTATTTATTGTAAGTCAAAGCATTTACTTTTATGACACTACGAGTATATCTATCTAGTTCGTTCGCGTTAAGAATGCAGTGGTTTTGGAAATTAATTCAGTCGCACACAAAATAACTCAGTAGGTAGGTACCTTTGCGTTTGAAAGTATGCTTTCAACTGGTCACTGTGGACTTGGCTTTCTAATTAGGAATGATTTGATTAACAAGTAGGAGTGCTAAGCTAAAGGAAAAGTATGAAATCTCTGCATTCTTAACGCGAACGGACTATAGTAGGTAAATTTATTATTCCCAAACCTCTAGGCAACTTATGTAAACTAGTAATAATCAGGTAGGTATAATGGTGCACAACAATTAAAATTCCTCTTCCCTCTAAATGGCCTCACTCACCTACATGTCTTTCCCCCGAATTCACAAACGACAATCAACGCTAACCACGCGCTAACGCTCATGCTGTCCCTTTCAGTTCTATTGACATTTTACGGGACAGCATGAGCACAGGCATGAGCGTGAGCGCGTGCTTAGCGTTGATTGACGTTTGTGAATTCGGGGGGCTAGCATAAAACCTCGCATAAAATGGTAGTCTAAGCATAATTCATAATATTATCATTGGTGTTATCAGTCAGCAGATTTAAATTTGTGAATATGAATTTTTGCATGAAAGATGGAGACAATCTTCCAATGGTTAAGTTTTAACAACTCTTTTTCCCCCTTCCCCAGTGCGAGTGTGGTTCTACCAGACATGCGTGGAATATGGCTGGTACCAGACCACTAACAGCACCAACCAACCCTTCGGCTCCGGAGTGCCTCTCTACTACTTCCACCAGATGTGCCGAGACTTCTATTCAGCTGTGTAAGTTTGATCTTTGGGTTTTAAGGTTACACGGAACTTTGCGTCAACCACACCAATGATATTACAACAAAAAGACGTAGATAGGTTATGTCAGTACTGACGCGAAGTCAAAAATTGACCACGGGTACATGACATCGTCCTCTCGTTGCTGAATAATGGATTTATCTTCCGTGTGGCGTGGCACAGTGGAAAAAAAACAAAATACTGAAACGTTTTGTTTCTCTTTCTTTGTTTTCTTTTAATAAATTGTAGCCTATGTCCTATTCAGATGTTCAAGCTATATTATTGTAAAGTTTCATTCAAATCCATTCGGAAGTTTTTACGTGAAGGAGCAACACGACACATATGAACTTTCACATTTATTATGTTAGTAGGATATTAATGTCCTTTTAAATGTTGAGTTTTATATCAATAACGCTCACCTTTTTTTGTACCTACAGGATAACTGTATAAAGTACTGTATTCCCGTTGAGTCATAGGGTCATACGCCATTCTTATCACTGAGTTATTGTTCAGTATGACGCTTATTTCAGCTCCATCTATGCAAGGCTCGTTAGCTCAGCTGGTGAGAGCACCGAAATGACATTAAAATAAATTGTTCGGAGGACGGGGGTTCGAACCCCTCACGAGTCGTACTTTTTTATGGTCCTAACTACTAATCCTTTAGCTCTCTTATCTTATTTCCTCTGTCAATAATAAAACTGTTTGAACCATGCATTGCACGAATGACGAACATTATTAGTCAAGTTCTGACTACCCCGTTTGGGATATAGTCGTGAGCTAGTTAATGTTATGTTATGTTATCAATAATTTTTTTTTCTAAATCTTGAAGAAACAAAGTCACAAGGTCGCTTTTTCTGTCCCTATTTCCCTATGTATGCTTAAATCGTTAAAACGGTTTTAAATCGGTTTGTTTAACTATGAATGAACCAGAAAAATGACATAACAAAGCTACATTTAACTTTAAGCACGTACAATTATTAGTAAATACTTACTTCTTACGCATGTTTTGAACCATTATCATTTTTACAAGTAATTGTGGCTAAAACAGAATTTTAATCCTACATATAAAACACCAAAATACGCACTTAAAATTATTTCATTTACTTACAAAGTAAATCCGGTTTTTTATCTAACCACAAAGTATGACGTTGAAATGAGAAATACGCAAGAAAACTACAAACTTGAGTCTGTTGGTATTGGTACAGGACCGCAAGTTAAGCGTGACATTTTGTAGTTGGAAAATCAACTTCAGTGCATTGGCTGAAGGTAGCTGAAAGTTACTGTCGAAGATTGACTTGACCTTTGTACTACTTTTTGTACGTACGGAAAATATGAGTAATTTTGTTTGTTTCAATGCAGTGCATCTTAAGTGCAATTTTATGATGATGCTCCTATAGTGTAGGTACCTACCTAATAAAAGATTACAGTTGAAGTTATTGCTTAAACGAATTGACAGCGTTTCTGATTTTAAAATCATTAAGTACACAATCTAGGATGTAATTACTTTCAATAACAATTCAACCTTATGAACAGGATAACCATTTTTCTAAATTCATTTTTTTTAATGAATTTAGAAAAATGCACGAACGTTCGATGAATTATAATTTCGATTATACATGTTGTCCCGAGAGGTGTGTTAAGGGAAATACAAAGTTGGAACCTCCCCCTATTCGATTACCCCCTTATTCATTAAAACGAACGCAACGCACAGCATAGTTCAAGCAATTGACGTGTTATGTCACTTACTCACAAATGGCGGCAGCAACAAGAATGAAAGAGACAAAGCGATACAAAAGAGAACGTGTTGTTGAAGAGCTGTTTAAGTTTTTACGAATAAGAGGGGTCGTCATTGGAATGTACTTTTTATTCTTCAGACAAAACGAGGACCGCCTGCAGTACGGCATCCGCAGAACCAACCTCCTCTTCGGCGGGGGCCACCTGCCCGACCACGTGGTGACCGCCCAGGGCCAGTTCGACCCCTGGCACCCCATGGGGCCCAACGAGACCGACTCGACCCCCCTCACGCCGGTCTACTTCGTGCCTGACATCTCACATTGCAGGATTATTCAGTGAGTTACTCTTCTGATACGTGTTACCTTATACAGAATGTTACAAAAAAATGTGTCAAGTGGAAGTCCATATATACATACATACCTACTTAATCACAGGACCCAAAAACAGATAGGTTTAGATCCGAGCTAGAAACATATTTCGAATGACAGTTTGAGCAAAATACCTAAAGAAAATGTAGGTATGGACATTTCACCCTTGGCTCAATTTCAACGCTGGCAACAAGTTTTATTCAGTAAAATGTTTAGTAGCCGTGATTCTGAATTGTTTGGCAGGTAATTAAATCAACCCACTGTAGTTCCTACACCTGTCAAATCGAAATGAGGTATAGGGATCTGAGGGATCCCACTGGGGCAATGGCTTACTTCTTTTATTATGCCAGTATGGCCCGAGTCCCTTCAGGTCAATCCTTCTCGAAAACATCAACTTTTATTGCGTGTGTTTTGGTCCCTGCCCACAAAATGCCTGGTATTACCTATATTTATCACATTTCCTGTCTCCCAGCTCCGTCGCCAACAGCGAGTCCCAAGCCGTGAACCTGACGAAGCAGCATGTCCTGAGCGACATGTCCCACTTCTTGCTGGGCACCCCCCGCCTCCAGCCCAGCTCGGCTGTCAGCCTGACCGCCTCCCTGGTGCTCCTGGCCGCGGCTTTAGCGCTCATGTAGATTGTAGATAATAAATAATTGGTAATTTTGTGTAGCGTTTTGCTTCTTTACTTCCCAGCCAGTAGCGATTCTGTTAACTGCTTGAGAACTTTAATTCACCTGACAGAGACACGTCTTTTTTTAACCTCGTTCTTCTTAGGAATAACTCAGTATAATCCGATAATAAACCACCTCATTGAGCATAGAGTTCCGATATTTAAGAAACTCTTTGTAGCCTTACAAAGAGTTTTCTTAAATATTCTTTACAAAGCCTCTTCTGTACAAAAAGAGGCTTGTAGTAAATTCTCTGACAGGGGAATTTCATCTCAAGTTTGGAATCGAAAATATATTATTGTGCCTGCTATCATGCTTGTTACTCACTAAATAAACTGTTTTGTATTCTATTCTTTTCTTCTCTAAAAATGCTCTTACTGGAGGTAGTTTGAACAACATCACCGACTGGCGACCGGTGGTCAACTACAAAAGTTGACGACCTATGTATACTAACCCCCTTATTCATAAAAACAAACGCAACGCTAAAGCATTGTTTAAGCAATTGACGTATGGTCATTTCTTCGCAAATGGCGGGAGCACCAAAAATGAAAGTCACAAAGCGATACTAAAGTTAACGAATTGTTGAAGATCTGTTAAGTTTTTATGAATATGGGGGTAAGTGTGTATTAGCGCAAAAAATAGTCAACATCTAGGTATGTTCATCCGTTGTATAGAATCCCACAGCAAAAACAAGTTATTGCTTAATTTGGGGCTAGATGGCACTGTGTGGAATAATGTCCAGTGATGACAATCATCAGTTTTTGCGACTTTTAAAAATAGGTATCAAGTAGTCTGAAAAAACAAGGTGATTGAAAAAAAACTCAGTATTACATTCGAATGTAAAGATATTTATTTTATACTACTAACTATTTATTACAATATTTCTCATACGCAGTGTTATCGAAGCGAGCAGGAAGCGATGGAATACATCGGGCCATTCAAAACTCATTCAAAACAAACGGGCCCCTCAGAGGTCTACAGGAACCCGTTAACAGTCATTTAATCCAGACCCTCCATTTTTGGCAGACATATAACCTTTATATTAGTTATATAAGTATAGTATACAATTCTCTAAGTTTTGTTGATATCCAATACATTTTTCCTTAGTTATATTTTTATATATATTTGTATGAAGCGAAGTTAGTGTGCGCTGGTCTATACGTATATTGAAATATTTTTTTTTGGGGCAAAAGATTAATTCCATCAAGTCCTCCATACAACTGAAATGACAAGTATCACATTCTGACACCCGTTTGGAATATACGACGGTGCTTATTATTTGAAAACGTGCATAATTTGCTGGCAATGAGATAAGGACAAAGTAAAAAGTAACGTTTGTCCTGGGTGAGGATCATACCCACGACCATCGGCATTACTTAAGATAGGATATCGGCCATTGCACCTACAAACAAGTCGTAATGTATGTTTTAATTATGAGAATATGACACTTTGCCATTCAACCAATAAATTAAGCCAATTTTACAATAAAGGGACCTATGAAAGCTCATGCGGTATATAATATAAATATTATTATACAAATACGCCGACGAAAATGGATGGGATTCATTTGGTCTAAACCTAGCCTAACGTATAAAATATATATTTTGTATAATGCTCATATTAAACTTGTATAATATAATTATATAAAACGTTGCGCGGCTACGATGGCGGTATCTTACAGTAGGTACATGTATTCATATATTTGGTAAACTATACAAGCTGTTTAAAGTATAAACTGTTCTGTATAATTAATATAAGTAATACCAAACGGGCAATATAGGCAAAATACAATAAAACTTAGTAAAATTTAGATGTATAATAAAAGTTTTAATAGTTTATCAATGATTGATTAAGTTATGCTGTTTAAATATAGCTTACTAGTATTAGGTTCAAATTCAAAACTATTAAGTATATTTTTATTTCTCATATTTTAAAAACAATTTGATTAGTTATTCAACTTACAAAGCTTATACGAAGAAAATGTTCGAAATTGATTAATAGTAGTCTAAATATATAATTGAAATACATCGTATACGTGATAAATAAATGCCTTAATATAAATTAAACAGCTTATATATTCCGTCTAAACGTACTCTCAGCTTTAACGGTACTAAATATGGCATGTTAAGGTACTATAGTCTTAGGGCACTTTGTGTCTAAAATACATTTATGCATATTATTCCGTATATACAGCTTATTATACAGCTGTAGAAACAAGGTAGGAACACTTTTATGAGGAAAGAACGAACTAACATTGTAACAGGGTTTCAACGTACAAACGGTATTGCCATACTGGGACTGTTAGTCGTACGTAGGTTTATTAAAACAACACAATAACTTGTTTAATAATTAGATTTTATAGTGCCTTATCAAAGATTATATCCATGTATCACTTAAACACTTTTTAATACCATTTTCTTCTATATTATTCAACATTAACTAATTTTATCATGTGCTCTACCTTATTGCTACAACTTTTCCATACTAAAAAAACGTGTCTCGCCTTCGAAGACAAACTTTTACGACAAATTACGTTACTAGAAGAAATATTTCAAACTTTTTAAGAGACATTGTATGAATCTGGCACCAGCCTAAAAAAAATTTGCAATCTGAAATCTATTTAATGATTTTGGAAACATATAAATGAAACGTCTCAAACTTGAACTGTGTTTGGTAAGGTAAATATAATAATAATATGTATATGGAAATCTAATTCGCGACTGGTACCACTTTAAATTTTACACGTTACGATAAAAATAAAGGTGGATAAAAGGTAATACCATAGTTATTTACAAGGGCGTTAAACTATTTTTAAAATTATGAACCAAGAAATATTTTTACTAAAATGAAAACTATTTGCACTCTTGACTTAGACACTTTCATCCCCAAATAGAAAATTCGTCGAAAAAAAATGTTTCTTTGCAATAAAAAATATTGTCAAATATAATACTTTCAATGACCGATATATTTTTTCCTCAAACTGCTAAGTTAAGCTTGTATAATCTACAATTTATACATTATCATACATAAACAAAAAGAGTGACTTTTCTAATCATACAAGTTATTTACAACAACACGCGTAACTTAAATTAGAGATAAAAACAGAATATATAATATTTAGAAAATAAAACAAAAATACATATATCGTTAAAAAAAGAAAAAGAAAACATTTTCTCTTAACCTGTCCATTTACAATTGATCACATATTATTAACTTACGTATGGAATACAATAACATATATTTTTCCTTTTTTTTCATAATACTACAGATAAGATTCGTACTTACAAGATGGTAAAACTAAACAAAAAACAATTATTACAAAATATACAGTTTCATTCATGATATTCGATTTGCTTATCAAAATTGCATATAAAATATAAAGGATTGGTTTTAAAAAATGCTGAATTTATCAGGCTGCTACTATAGTGTGCAGTTTTTAGTGGTGGCGCTGCGATCGCCAGTTGAAGTGTTTTTAGTTTGCGTATCGACCGCTAGATGGCGGTGTTCGTTGGACCTGCCAGGTTAGTGACGCTATGTTGAGTGGTTAGTCGAAGTCTTCGCGTGCGCGGTAGTCAGTTCGATTTGCGTTTGGTCATCAGTGGCAAATTCACCCGCCGTTGCTCGGTTGATCCTGTTATTTATGAAAGAGAATAATAAATATTAAAAATTCCAAACAAATTCGTTGTTATGAAACAGTAAGCGACCGATTGGGTGTAATTGTTGAGAAGTCGGCTACTACACCAAAAGTTGCGGGTTCGATCCCGCACAGTACAAACAATTGTGTGCATGAACATTGTCTGTTTGTATTGATCTGGGTGTTTTCTTTGTTTGTATTTACAAAAGAAAAAGTAAGTATGTCTATCCGTTGTCTAGTATCCCATAAAAATGGACTCGTCTTGGGGCTAGATGGGGCTGTGTGGAATAATCTCCAGGGATATTTATTCGAAACAAAATTCATTGTTATGAAACAGTAACCAGTTTCATCAGTATGGCTAACCCCTGAATTCACAAACGTCAATCAACCATAAGCACGCGCTCACGCTCATGCTGTCCCGTAAAATGACATTAGAACTGAAATCGACAATTTATACTTCTGAGGGATGCTCAACGTTGATTTGTGTTTGTTAATTCGGGGGTAAATGGGGTAAAAATCTTAATAGGTAGATATTCGATTCAGAAAAGTTTCATTTACCTGTATAGGTTGTTCTGCTTCCGGTTTGAGAAAATATATCTCATCTGTCACTTGGTAATCTGCAATAAAACACATACACAATAATTATTTGTACACAGTTAATGGGAGTGGCGACAAAACCTTAAGTTCGGTAAACACCAACCAGAATTCACCACCTACTGTAGAAATACAACAAGTTTGTAAAAATACTGAAAATACTGGGTTTCGATGAAGTTTACTCTTGAATTCTACCGGAGATTTTACTAAGGTGAAGTAGACAGACATTATTTTTACTTCAATTTTTTTCTTTAGGCTAGATGGCGCTGTGTGGAATAATGTTCTTACTAGGTATTCCTTTTTAATTATTTTTGCAAATTTGTACGCCTTTAGTGCAGACGCCTTAAGACTAAGTTTTTTGTTGACTCGTTATTTTATTCATCAGGACAACCAACAAGACAAACACACATACAATTTAGATAATTTTTTTAACAATAAGTTACTGTCAATGATTTTTTGTCTATTTCATCAGTTTATTTGTGTTAGCTTATGGACAGTTTTTCCCTCTTTTTTTTCGTTATATTAGATTTTCTGTGACAACTCTATTCTAAAACCTATTATTAGTTAAATATTTTATTCCAAAGGGTTATTTGTGTTATAAATAGTGATTTAGAAAAGAAAACAAGAATGTTATGGAACGGAGTTCCCCAAGGTTCGGTGTTGGGTCCATTACTTTTAATGTATACTTTTGACTTATGTATGTACGTATGTATGTATGTATGTATTTATT
The DNA here is from genome assembly GCA_950022985.1 of Udea ferrugalis. Classification (NCBI taxonomy): domain Eukaryota; kingdom Metazoa; phylum Arthropoda; class Insecta; order Lepidoptera; family Crambidae; genus Udea; species Udea ferrugalis. The sequence goes on along the minus strand of OX465539.1, from coordinate 11,151,262 downwards.
CATTATTTTTATTATAGTACTATTATTAAGTGTATTTTTGTTTGTTTTATTGATGATTTAAAAGCGCTTGTAACAGGTCTATTTAGAAAAAAGACATTTTGATTTTTTTGACTTTTTGACTTACCCCCTTATTCATAGAAACGAACGCAACGCTAACGCATTGTTTAAGCTATTGACGTGTTCTGTCACTTACTCGGAAATGGCGGCAGCAACAAGAATGACAGTGACAAAGCTATACAAAAGTTATCGTGTTCTATAAGAGCTGTTTAAGTTTTTATGAATAAGGGGGTTAGAAGCTATAGTGACTAACCCTCTGGCGCCCTCTGTCGGAGCAGCGCCCGCAGCCGATCGGTCTGTTCCCTTTCAGCGGCTAATTCAGCGCGGAGACGACTCCTTGAGGCTTCCAATGAAGGCAGCGCCTGAAGGAGTCCGTCCAGAGCGGCGGAGATGCCCGAACTGAGGCGGGAGACTCGGAGGGCTAGGAGGGCTGAAGACGCGTTGCTTTCTGGAAAACAATTATACTCAAATATTTAGTAAATACATTTTTTTTGTCCTGGCTTGGCATAGCACAGGATCCATGGAGAAAATTGGGACACTTTTGCTCAAAAGTGGGACAAATTGGTTAAAAAAAAATTAGATACAAACTGTTATTTACTATTCTTAACTAAAAATGTGATTATTAACCAGAAAAATACATTTGGTCTTTTGGCGTCGGGCGGGAATCGAAACCGCATCTTTCGCGAACCGGGCGACTGCACTAACCACTGTGCTACCGAGACCATTAACAGACCGGCTGAATTGTTCTGGTATATTTACCTGACAGCCAGGTTTGTTTCACTAATGTTTAGGCATATACCTTATACAAAAGGCCTGCCCTGCTTCCACCTTCCGCCTGACGCCAAAAGACCAAATGTCTTTTTCTGGTTTTCCTTTCTTTAAAAATAAACTTTGCCAATAAAAACAAATAAATACGTATCCTATAATTACGTAATCTAAACTCACCCAAGGCCTCCTCAGCGTTCCCCTCGGCCCCCCTGGCCTCGTCCAGGTCCCCCAGCATGTCGTACGAGGCCTCGCTGCTTAGAGACTGCTCCAGGAGAGACAGGGATTCGACTACTTTCCGCTCCGTGGTTGCGTCTACTCGCTCGTCTGATGGTCTTTCGAGGTCTATTGATTCTGGAAGGGAGATAGAAGTTCGAGTTTTTGGTGATTTTGAGGTGACAGTGGATTAAATGGCAGTAGTTTAAAGTCTAACCACCTTATTCATAAAAACTTAAACAGCTCTTCAACAACACTTTAACTTTTGTATTGCTTTGTTTCTTTCATTCTTGTTGCTGCCGCCATTTGCGAGTAAGTGACATAACACATCAATTGCTTAAACTAGGCTTTAGTGTTGTGTTCGTTCTTATGAATAAGGGTGGAAATGTGTGTGAATAAACGTCGGGTAGATTGCAGTGTGGTTCACTGGTTTGAAAATATTATTGGATTTTTAATAATATCCAGATGCGAAAAAAAGACGCTCTGGACAGGGGGCAATTTTTAAGGCATTATTCATCGTTGGAAAGGGAGTAGAAAGTGGAAACGAAGGCTTTTAAATAGTTAGTTAGTTTGTTCTACTATGCATCTACAGCAAGTCAGCTTTCCCGACTGGCCAAGAAACTGACCAGCCAAACTTTTCCAGTGTATTTCATCTATAACATTTACAAAAATAAAGGCTTCGAGTTAAATTAAATCTTAATATTTCTATCAACTTAGTAACTTTAACTTTTTAGCAAATAAATAGTAAATAACAGTTATTTCAAAAAAAGAAGAAGAGAAGAAGAAGTAAGAGAAAAATAAGAAAAAGAAGAAGAGGAAGAGCAGGAAGAGAGAGGGATCTAGACGGTTAAAAAAAACAGTTATTTCGCCTAAGAATTACACTTCACAAAACAATCACCAAACAAGAAAGCGCTACTCACCAGCAGTAGAAAGCCTCTTAGCCGCCGGCGAAGGCACAGCCGCAGCACTGCCGCTCGGCTGCTGCGCGGCTGCATTACGGCAACTGTTGCAGCGTCCACGCCGCGCGCGCGCCGCGACCACGGCCGCTTCGTTCACGTTTAGGGCGCGGGATATTGTCTCTGTTAGTTGGTTTGCTGGGGGTAGAGATATTTGCTAGTTGAATACAATATGTTTAAACAATAAAAATATATATAGCGCAGTAGTTAACATCATATTTATTTATCCATTATTTATTGCACAACATTGAACGGTACAAAAGGCGGATTTAATGCCAAAAAACCATTCTCTACCAGTAAAAGTACAGGAGGCGGTGCGACAAAAACAATAAAACTTATTTTTTACTTTATGTGATTGAATCAGAATAACTTTATTTAAATAGACCTGGCACTAGTGCTTTTAAATCGTCCAAAACTAAATCAAACTAACAAAAATATAAGTAATAATAGACTTTAAATACTATAATAGAAATAATAAATGAATACACAGTATACAAACATAATGTGACTCAACCACCGGTGTCGGAAAGTTATTTCTAGATTAATACAATATTTTAATAATATACATTATATGGCACAGTAGTTGCCACCATATTTTTAACTCTATGTGATTGGGAGAGAGTATAAAAACAACGAAATATACTTCTTTATGAACTGCTTTGTAATGTAAATTGGAAATAAACATCAAAATATTGCTAAACAGGTTCCTTTTTCAAGTCAGCTTGGTAGACCAAATCCTATATTATTAGGATATAGAAAAATGATCAATGAAGTGAATGGTCTCGAAACCGATTTTGACCAAAATTGTAAACTGAAATATTCAGTTTTTTGAAAAAAACTTTTTCGTCATTCAAGAATCAAACTAATTGGATTCGAATAAGTAGATTTAGGTCAATGATATTTAAAAGAGGTATGTCAGTACTGACGCGAAGTCAAAAATTTACCCCTGACGTGCTCACATCAACCTTTACATAGGGACAACTTATGCCGCTGACATAAGACCCAGTTTGCAACGGTTTTGTACTTGTACATAGGTACAAGCTAGCATGATTATTTACTAGAGCGTAGAGGAGACAGATACATGTTGAGCAGTGTCGTCTCAAACTGTCAATGCTTTGCTCAGGTGGGTAAAAGTTCTGATTTCGGGTGCCACTTTTTTAGCACATTAGATTAGATTTAGGTATTTATTCTACTAGTTTTGTAAACCTTAAAGTCAGCTAGTATAGCTTACCTTGCGCATGGGCGGCCAGTAACAGTTGTCTCATATCGGGGTCGGCGGCGGCGCGCGGCTCGTCTTCGCTATCGGAGCGGGAATATTGCCGAGTGGCTCGGAGCGAGCCACTCACATCTGTAGAACAACACAAGGTAAAGGTAAAGGTAAAAATAGTCTTTATTCATGTACACTTATTAAAAAACACTTATGACAAGTCACAACATAAAAATTAAAAAGTAATAATGTGATCCTACCACCGGTTCGGATGTGTTGATTCTACCGAGAAGAAACCGGCAAGAAGCTCGGTAGTTACTCTTTTTTAATCTTGTTTGTTCACAATAATTGCAACGATGGTTACTTATTAGGTAACCAACAAGAGTTACATTTTTGGGGAATGTGAGCAACAGCTATGCAATTCCGCTAAATCATATCTCGATTCTCAACCTCCCATCAGGAGAAAACGCCACCTTCAACTGTTTGTTCGCTTCACCTTGAATAAGAATGCTCTCTTATTTGTATCAAAATAACTGTAAAATGTTACTTTAATAGAAGTGAATGTCGATAGATGTGAGAGTCATGCTGTCCCTTTCACTTCTATTAACATTTTACGGGACAGCATGAGCGTGAGCGCGTGCTTATTTTTCTTTCTTTCACCCAATTTTTCTCCCTTTCACCCCTTTTTTCTCCCTTTCACCCCATTTTTCTTCCTTTCACACCATTTTTCTCCCCTTTATCCCATTTTTCTACCCTGTTCCCCCAACGTCCAGAGTTTCAACCTCGCCCTAGTACATGTGTAAGTACTCACCGACTTCCCCAAGTGTCTCGGCGACAGCAAGTTCGGCGAGTAGCGCGTGGTGGTCCCGCGGCACTCCGAGTGCGGCGCCGACTATAGCGCTCTTGGCTTGTAGGGCTGCGTTTTATCTAATTTTCTTCCCTTTCACCCCATTTTTCTCCCTTTAAACCTTTTTTTCTCCCTTTCACCCCATTGTTCTCCTTCTAACCCCATTTGTCTACCTTTTCACCCCATTTTTCCCCCTTTCACCCCATTTCTATTGCCTTTTACCTCATTTTTCTCCCTTTGCCCCCATTTTTCTTCCCTTTCCCCCATTTTTTCTCCCTTTCACCCCATTTTCTCCCTTTCACCCCATTTTTCTTCCTTTCACACCATTTTTCTCCCTTTCACACTATTTTTTCCCTTTCACCCAATTTTTCTCCCTTTCACCCCATTTTTCTACCCTTTTACCCCATCATTCTCCCTTTCTCCCATGTTTCGCCCTTTCACCCCATTTTTCACCCTTTCACCCCATTTTTCTACCCTTCACCCCATTTTTTTACCTATTCACCCCATTTTTCTCCCTTTCACCCCATTTTTTATTCTTTCACCCCAACTTTCTCCCTTCCACCCCATTTTTCTCCCTTTCACCTCATTTTTCTTCCCTTTCACCCCATTTTCCTCCCTATCCCAACTCCCCAACGTCCCCGTACATGTGTAAGTACTCACCGACTTCTCCAAGTGTCTCGGCGACAGCAAGTTCGGCGAGTAGCGCGTGGTGGTCCCGCGGCACTCCGAGTGCGGCGCCGACTATAGCGCTCTTGGCTTGGAGGGCTGAGCGGATACCGCAATCGAGGCGGCGGAGACGTTCTGAACGAAAATAACGGGAAATTCAATGAGAAGGAATATCCAGAAACCAAAAAGTTATTATTGAAGTGTTATTTTGCATCGATGCATGTAATTTAATTGTTTGCAATACCCTTGCAGGGTTATGTACTGGACATAAAATTGTATAATTCATCTAAAAATTACTGTACAGTCAACAGCACATCAGGGGGGCTAAAAAGGCAACATTTTAGATGATTCATATTATGAAAACATCTAACTGACGTTTCATCTAGAGCGCGGTCCGTTTCGAGTCAAAGTCGAGTCAGTCTAAAATGTTGCCTTTTTAGCACCCCAGGTTACGCTATTTCCATTTTTTCTCTCGCTCTTGCCAAATGTCATTTCTTTGCAATAGAGCAAGGAGGAGCAGAAATGGGTAGAGTGATGTGCCGTCCACCGTACATAAAAGCGAAAAAATGAATTTGAATATGAACATGAAAAAAGACATTCGGTCTCTCTCTCGTGGCTTCAGGCGGGAATCGAACCCGCGTCTTTCGCAAACCAGGAGACTGCACTAACCACTGTGCTATCGACCCCAAAAAAAAAGAAAATAACTGCTGAATTAAAAAAAGTAGTAGTACGAGTAGATACTACGGCATGGAAAAGCTAAAAAATAATAGTAACACGATTTTAGTTGTTACTCAACTTTTGACCCATGTGACTCGATTTGGTTAAACTACATTTAAGATATGCTTATTAGTCAAAAGAGGTTTGAACTTTTTGTTTAATAGATCATTTCAAACTAGATTAAAAAAGTAAATTTGGACAATGTAACAGCGAAGGAAATGGCACCACTGGTTCATATATCGCATATTAAGAAAGTGATTTATTCAGAATAGAACAAAATAAATTTATTTACCATGAAACATAGTACACAGGAATTACAATAATGATCTTTTTAATTTCGAAAATCGTGACTCTGCTGTCTGGTGAAAATTTTAGTTTATTTTTCTTTTGTTATTTTTATTTTTCCTCTATCCATTTGAGGTGCCCGTGGCGCAGTTGTGACAGTGATCAGTGACGATCGCTGTTGTAAAGCAACACACGCTGGGTCGGAAATGGGATGGGTGACCACCCAGACCGAAATTTAGTGATGTATTTTTCGGGCATCTCCGTGCTTCGGAAGGCAGGTTAAGCAGTTGGTCCCGGTTGACGTCACTAGATGTCAGTCGTCAAGCCTAGTCAGAGGCCTTAGGGCGGCTTGATAACATCTGACATTAAGCTTGCTCACTAGCCTTACACCCCTCCAACAACCCGCACTGAGCCAGCGTGTTGGAGTATGGCTCGCACTACCTCATAGTTGAGGTAAGGCCTGTGCTCAGCAGTGGGACGTATATAGGTCGCTGTTTTATTTTTTCTATCCATTTTGTTTTGTTTGTTTATATCTGTACGTTGCGATGTCCAGGGTCAATGAACGTATTTTTTCTTTAACAACAGCATGTCATCAACTGACCTTGGTAAGTGTAGGCAGTCTCAGCGGTGTGTGCAATGGCATGGGCTAGTGGCTCGTGCACGGTCACAGCGGCCGTGGGTTCGAGTCCCGGCGCCGAGCCCTCGGCGTGGCGGCTGATACGCCCAACGGTGGGACGACGGGCTCTGGGGACAACAAGATAATGAATTTACAGGGTGAATTATACAATTGGACGTGGTAGGCTAAATAACTATGAGAAATATAGAAAAAACTGAAAGGTGTCTTAAGGCTGATTTTGACAAAAGTTAAAAAAACAGCATACTATTTATATTTTTTCTTTAGCCAGGAACCTAACCTGTTGGTTTGGTCACAGCGTATAATTGCGCCACCTGGTATGTCGCTTATAATGGTTGAATTCTGGGAGCATTATAAAATATGGCAAATTGAAGAAAAAGCCCCATTTTAATTTTCCTCATTTACAAAGCCAACTAATAAAATAGTTCGTAAAGACTTTTTATTTGAAATTAATGACCGCAATACAAAGCTAAAGTCGGTACAATAAAATAATTCGATTTACAGAAAACTGTCTTTAAAAAAAATATAAATATTAATTTGTTATTTTCTATCAATCAACCACAAGCAAAATATAGCGTCTCATAATAGAACTGAAAGTGAGAATATTTCTAAGAGCTGCTCAACTTCGATTTGCCATTGGATAAACTCAGTCAGAATTTTCTCTTTTAATAACCTATACTCACATGTGTTTATCTTCCTTCTCCACACTCTCCACCTCCTTCTCACACTTCGGATCTTCCTTCTCCCTCGCATCCTCAACAACCGGCGTCTCCCTCTCCTTGTCGCTCTCGACCACGCGTTCGGCGGATGCTCTGTCTCGCTCACTCTGCGTACGATCGAGCGAGACGCGATCACGTTCTCGGTCGGCGTCGGCGATGTCGGCTGTTAGGTTTGATTTTTCTGAGGCGTCTGATGGGTTTCTGGATACGTTTATTCCTGGAATTTTAATAAAATTAGAAACTGCGGTCATACTTAGTAAACACTTTATTTATCTCTTAACCTATTTTCATAAAATTGTTATTATAATTGTTGATTGTTGGTTGGTTTTTTTCTCATTAAGTATATTTTTTTAGAAGAGTAATAATAACTGTACTATTTACAATTACTCTAAATAGTTCGTTCATACGAAACCACCTGACTACAGACGAATAGAGCATGTATTACTTAGTTCTGTCGACTAGTAATACACACATAGTTTTTTATATCTATTATGAAGGTAGGATCAGAACTATTGGGCTTCCCAGAGTGGTCATATTTATCTATAATATTTGGTAAAACAACCCCTTTACACTAAGACTCAAATATTATTTCACTTGTTTTAGATTCGAGTATAGCGTTCAATCGAAACCCGACTTATTCATTGTAGTTTTACAATAATTGCTGATTTAAAATACCTTCACTTATCCACTTATTTCAGAGAGTCACATATTTTAACAGTAACATTAAGCGATGTTGTAACATATATTTATTTTAGCATTGTAAATGGCTACTCCCAACAGCATACATATTTTTAACCAGTCTGAAAACTCACACGGTTGATACTGACAGTAAAAACAAAGAACTATTCGCGTGATTGTTGGTTCTAGTTAAGAACCGAACCCCCAACCCCTCGGCCAGTAATAACCACTCACCAGAGTCATCAGTGGAGCGGCTGGCCTGGTGCGAAGGCGTTATGCTCTGCTTCAACTCCACTTTAGCCAACGGCGCTTCCTGGATGTAGTTCACCCATCTGTAATATCAATTGTACACTTATACTGATGTCCTGTGATACTTGACAGTCAAATCGAGACCTTCTAAACGTGAACCAGGTCGATTTTAGTTTACGGAACAATCGAAAGTTTGCATGTGTGGATGGATCTATGTGCAGTGTTGCTATTTTACGTAAAAACTACTGGATGGATTTTAATAAGACTTTACAGTAAAATAGGTTATACATCTGAATAAGACATAGGGTACTATTTATTAAGATTTATATATTTAAGTTAATTTAAGTTAAAGCGGACGAAGTCGGGAGCTGCCGCTAGTATCTTTATAAATTGTAGCCTATGTGTTATTTTGATGTGCTAAATTACTGTAGTTTCATCTAAATCCGTCCAGTAGTTTTTAAGTGAAAGCGTAACAAACATAACAACTTGCAAACTTGCGCAATTGTAATATTAATAGGATGCTAGAATCCCCATAATCAGGCTATTTTAGTTCATCGGTAGATGAAAACTTATATTTAGTAAATGTATTTAAATAAAATATCTGTGCGAGTTTTTTTTTAACCACCGGTTACCCACCATATCTGTGAACCATATTTATCACCGAAAATAAATAAATATTATTCTATCCACCCACCCACCCAGACAACTTTTACTTTGACAACAATAGCAATAACATAAAAAACTTACGTAGTATACTCCACAGTGGTATTAGCAGTCAGCTCATGCATCTGAATCCCGTTGATGTTCATCAGAAAGAAAGTGTTCCTGACGGCGGCATTCGGCCGGAACAGAACCTTGTCCCACTTGATCAGTGGTGAAAGCAGCCCGTGCTGGCTGGGTTGCGGGATCGGTTTCAGCACGAACTTTTCGCCTTCGCGCTGGAGGAGGACCAGCATCTCCTCGAACATTAGCGCCTGGAAGTGGTTTGGATGAGGTTATTTTTGGTTTTGATCCGGTTCGAAGGACCAAGAATGAGATAATATTATATTACTAATATCTTTGTTGATTTGGTTCGAGGAACCAAGAACGAGATAATATCATATTAGTGATATCTTTTTTGATCCGGTTCGAAGGACCAAAAATAAAACAATATCATATCTCTGATATCGACGTAAAGTTTTTCTTGATGTCAGAGAAATTAGAAGAGAACTAACCTAAAACTAAGATTTTTTATGAGATTCGAACGAGTCAGAGGCTTACTAATTATTGCTGTCATAATAGTTAGAAGCTCACACGTTGTTATTTCAGCTATGAAACTGCTGAACTTCTGTTCAGCAGTCTCATAGCTGAACGAGATGTAATATTTAACTGTTTTTTTTTCTTTCATCAACATGTGCCCATGACTATATCCCAAGCAGGATTGATTGTTGCCGTCATGGTGAACGGGACATTCAGAAGCCCAAATTGACCTTAACATGGTTTCTGTACATATCGATTACACTTACAAGCATGCTGATCTTCTTAGAGGACTCGTGCCTCAAACTCAAGTCCCCTTCAAGCCTGAGTTTGTGCTGAGTGAGGTCTATCCGTCTCAGTTCCTCCCAGTCACTCCCGCCGCCCACGCGGACCTCCAACTTGTTCTGGATCGTTCGCAATCTGAGAAGTAAGTTGAGTTTTAAGGATATTCATACAAAATACTGCCAGAAAGCTGGGCAAAGACCTAGAATAGTCAGAAAATATTAACTTTAAATTAAGCAATTTCTAAAAATACAGATTGCATGATTATTCGATTTCTATCATCGATGTGTCATTTTCTACTTTCTTTGTTAATAGTCAAGTACAGAAATCATTAAAATTATATCTGTGTAAAGAGTAGTCTGAAGTATTAAGAAAAACAACTTCATAATCAAAGCAGTGCTTTAATACCTTTACCTCATCAACACAGGATGAAAATAGTGTTTCTCTTGTTTAAGACTTTGACTCTGTGTGTTTGAGAGACTAACTACACTCAACAGTAGGCCTAGCACGAACCGCCAACGTATTGGTAACCGAAAAGTAAACGTTACTCTTTTTTTTAAAGAGAGGAAAAACAAAAAAGTATCGGATATGTTTCGATTACAAAAACGTCAGCGGTTCGTGCTAGGCCTACAAATGGCTGCAAACTACTTAACGGATTTTATAAAGTCTTTCACCATTAAAATGCTACATTAGCTTGTGCGATATATTATTTATTTCATTTTTTTTTCGTATTTATTAGTTCATCCTCCATTCGTTCACATCCTCAACTTCAAGTGTGTCCTACAACAGGATGAGGATGGAAAACATCCTCAACTTTATCCCTGTATCCTTACCTGTGTTCATTCTCAGCGGCGCGTATAGAAGCGTCCACACTATTCAGCATATACTTGGCCTCTTCAAGAGCTCGGAGGAGCCGCGACACGTCCTCTTCGTCGTCCTCATCCTCCACGACCGTCTTGAGGACGCTCTCCAGCAGGAGGCGGTATTTGGTCAGTCTGGAAGGGGGATGAAGAATTAGTTATTAGTTAATGGCAGATCAATTCGTGTTTGTAGTTAAGACTCGTTTATTGCAGTTAGGGTTTTTTTTATAAATTACTAACTGCCGCACTCAGAGACGTCAATTAACGTTAATCGTTCATTAGAGTCCAAATTCAATTTCGCAACAGAGACTTTATAACAAATTGAATAAAGAACTTTTAGGAATGTAAAATTTTGACTCTAATAAACCATTATCGTTATTTGACGTCTCTGAGTGCGGCAATAAGTATACCTAATTCAAAAGAAAATTAGTCGCGTTTTTTTATCTAGCGATTCTTTAAATAACGCAGGTAATGTGTTTGAATGACTGAAGTCAATAATATTACAAAAAGACGTCAGTACTGACGCGAAGTCAAAAATTGTCCCCAGGCGTACCTATAATTTGACCGTGTGTTCAAGATAGCATGATTGTTCACTAGAGCGTAAACGAGACATATAGCGTAGACATGTTGCGCAGTGTCGTCTCAAACTGTCAATGCTTTGCTCAGATGGGCAAAAGTCCTAATTTCGGGTGCCACTTTTTTAGCCCAAGTAACCTACCTACATCTCTTTATTATAATTTCAGATAAGATAAGATAAATAATCTTCATTGCAAAAAAATACCTTTTCCAACGTATCAATGAAAGAGCATCCTTTAGTACAATTCAGCCGGTCTTGTCTATCTCTTTCTCTTCCAGACAACCTTCCAACCTATATTTCTAGCATATCTCACCTCTGCCACACACAAGCCAAGCCAAGCCATCCCTGAGCTGCAGCCTTCCACACAGCGGCAACTGTTCGCGCGCCACCAGGAACGAGTGTAGTTCCTTGTTCTTACTCTCTGAGTCTCTACTAGTGCTCTTCTAACTATGTCTCACCCGACAACCCCATAGCCAATTGACTCCTAATGTCAGGCTATTAACAAAGTTAGATAAATACGTCAACTTCGGAATCTACCACCCAATGAGTTTCTACCATTTCCGTGAGCTGTCAAGCGACAGCTTTATTCATTGGATAGTAAGCGTATTGACCAATCAGTGACGTTTCCTCCGCCTTGGTAGTTGACAAGATCTTCTATAGTATGAACTCAATGATATTATAATAAAACAGTGATGTCAGTACTGACGAGAAGTCTAATTGTCTACGGGGTACGACGTAGTGAATTTGGCCGTGTTATAACGTGTGAACAAAGCAGTATGATTATTCACTAGAGCGTAAACGAGACAGATACATGTTGCGCAGTGTCGTCCCAAACTATCAACACAATCAATGCTTTGCTCAGATGTACGAAAAGTTATGATTTCGCGTGCCTCTTTTTTAGCAGAAGTAACCTATCTACCTATTTTTTTATTACAATATCATTGTATAAACCTGTGACTATCAATAAAAGCTTTGTTTGTATATCTCACCTCTGCCACACACAAGCCAGCAGATCCCTGAGCTGCAATCTCCCACACAGCGGCAACTGTTCGCGCGCCGCCAGGAACGAGTGTAGTTCCTTATTCTCACTCTCTGAGTGTCCACTAGTGGACTAAACAGTTTGGTGCTTCTATGTCGTGTTTCCGGATACATACAAGCTTGTTGTCTTTAAGGCAAGAGTGAATAGCCATTTTCTGAGTGGTTTTTTATAGCGTGTTTCGCGTTCGACCTTGTCAACGTTTACCATCAAGTGCAGTCTTGCTTTTTTTATAATGGATTGCTGTTCTTGGTCTCGCTAAAACTCGAGAACCACCGGACCGATTTAGCTAATTTTAATTTTGAAATATTTGTTAAGGTCTAGAGGAGGTTTAAAAGGTGATTACTCACCTTGAGAAAATGTCAGGTATATAGTGAAAAATCTCTTTTTTTTTCTTCGTATCTGTTTCTACCTGTCACGTGACACTGAATGTTTGACAACAGAACGAAGTCTGTCGGGACAGCTAGTTTCAAATAAAAATAAAGGCTGTTTGATCTCACCTCTGCCACACACAAGCCAGCAGATCCCTGAGCTGCAATCTCCCACACAGCGGCAACTGTTCGCGCGCCGCCAGGAACGAGTGTAGTTCCTTATTCTTCCGCCGCCGCTCGCGCAGCGCCTCGAGCGCCAGGCGCTGGCCGCGGCAGAAACGAGACAGGCAGGAGGCGTACTTCGCTTCGCCCAGCTGTGGGATAACATACACATAAAAACAAGGCCTATATACGTCCCACTGCTGGGCACAGGCCTCACCTCAACTATGAGGTGGAACGAGCCATACTCCAACACGCGGGCTCAGCGCGGCTGTAATGAATGACGGTTCAATATAAAAACACTAACTAAACAAACTTAAATTGTTTATAAACATCACTGGACACTATTCCACACAATGCCATCTAGCCCCAAGATGAGCTAATTAAAGCTCGTTTTTACAGCATACTAGATAACGTGCTCTCACCGTTTTGGTATGAGGACCAGCGCTGCGGCGTAATTATGATACCCAGCATATGCTGAGCTGATACCATTCTAGTGACACGTTTTGCTCCTCTATAATTGTATTGAATTGAATGTACCAAGTCTCACTCAATAATGATGCTTTTTTTCTTTTGTAATTAAATAATATACTTAATATACATAGGAAGCACCCAGACCAGTACAAACAGACATGTTCATGCACACAGTTTGTACTACTGTGCGAGGATCGAACCCGCGACCTATTATGGTGTGATAGCCCACTTCTGAGCGTTACATTATTCGTAAATCGGTTGTCATTATCATAATACATATACAAGACAAAATGGCTCTCTCCTGTTAGAGAAACTTTTCACTTCGTAACCCGCACCAACAATTTATCAAAGTGGCGGCTTATGAACTCTCTATTTTTTCATTTTGTGAGTGTGCCGACCGACAGGGCCCGTAGCCCCAAGTTGACATATTTTTCATAGAAAATGTGTCAAATTACCAATAGAGACTCAATTGCGATTCAATTGAAGCGTTTTAAAATTATCAGACTTGGGGCCCACGTCTTTCCCGCAGATATTTATCGTGATGTAATCATCATCATCATCATAATCATGTCAGCCGAAATATGCCCACAGCTGGGCATAGGCCTCCCCCAAGGATCTACACAACGATCGGTCCTGCGCTGCCCGCATCCAGCGGCTTCCGGCGACCCTGACCAGATCGTCGGTCCACCTTGTGGAGGAAGGATTCGAAGGATTGCATCGTTGAAGTGGCAGTAGGCGGGACACATAGCGCGGAGAACCGATTGCCGTTGGGGCGGAAAGGTTCTCGAATGGCGACCGCGTACCGGACGACATTCCGTGATGTAATAATGGAGTTAAAACTCACCGTTCCCAGCATAGCATCCGCCAAATCCCTCAACTGCACCACATGATCAGGCGAGGTGTTCCTCAGCGCCCTCAGCTGGGTGTGCAGGTTCGAGTGCCAGTCCCTCACGTCGGGCAGGTTCGGGAATAAGGCTCGGAGCTCATCGGCTGGGAGTAGGGAGGGGGCCGCCTCGAGGGGCCTGAGGAACACGCGGCAGAGGACCTTCAGCCAGCGGACGTGGGAGCCTTCGGATACTATCAGCTCTGGAAGGTAATGTTAAGAATTTGAACATATGATCCTAATAATAATAAATGTGAAAGTTTGTATGTGTGGATGTGCCGTGGTGCTCTTTTACGTAAAAAATACTGAATGGAAACATCTGAGTAGCATATAGGTTACAATTTATAAAAAAAATATTTCTTGTTCTTTCCTTACTTAAGTCCACGCGGGCGGCCGCTAGTATTTAATAATTTCAGGAGCGGAAATCACAAAAAATATGGTTAAAAGGTTATCCTTTTTGGTCCAAACGTGAGAGTTCTGCATTTTCATGCATTTCAGACTTATCAGTTTTAATATAAATAGATGTGGCGACACTGGTTTTCTGACAGAGCCTTTATGGTGTCGTCCAATTAATAGCAAACTAGGAGTGGTGGTGGACAGCACATACCATGTATGACCTCCTGCCGTTTCCTCAGCCGGGGCGACAGCTGAAGCGACTCCAGAAGATGCTGCGGTAGACTGTCAGCCCACTGTTCAGCCAGAGGCTCCTCCTCTTCAGACCAGTCCGACTGGGACGCTGGGAAAATAATAAAGATGTAAGTATGATGGTCCATGTTAGGTTTGGTGAGGATCTTATTCCAGGAGGGGAATGCTGGTAATAGGCCTACAATATCATGGTGCAAAAAACCACCTGCATTTGAGGTCAAATTTGTTGTCTTAAGATGTTGCAAGATAGTAAACAGTGGAAGTTGTGGTTTCAAGGCCATACTGGTGTTCTTCATGTGGATTTTTACAGTCATGTCTTCTATAGTCTGAAAAAGTCTTGACATTAAGTTGACACGAGAAAATAGATGTTTTGAAGAACGTCTGAGAATCCGGAAGTTATTCATTTGCTTTTGAATTGACTAGGTAATAGCCCAAAATTTTACTTTCACTGCAAATATTTAAAAATGGACCTGAAGGTGCCAATAGGGGGCGTATGCCTCAGTTTTGGGCGTTACTAGGAGGTGGTAAGCAGACGTAACAGTGCAGAGTACTAACCTTGCTGTTCAGCAGCCACTGTGTTGCTCTCATTGCTGCGCGAAGACAGGCTGGAGCTGCTGGAAGACCCTGAAGGCGCTGTAGCCGCTCCAGGCTCGAGATCACTGAGGAACAGAGAACCATCTGTTAAGACTAAGGCTAATTAACATGTGCACCGCGACAAAAATATCTCGCGCTTTCTCGTGCTTAAACTATAATAAAAAATACAAGTTAACGCATGTCATTTTTTTGTCGCGGTGCGCATCTAAAAATTTGACTGGCACGTGGCAAAAATCATATACCAACAAATATCCTTAGATAAAAAATACAGCAATGTTACAGTTAACTTTGTCATCAAACAGCATTACTACATCAAAACGTGTATCATCGAATTCTCGCACCGAGAATTCGATGTTCTCGTTTATCTCGTTTAATATCACTTCCTTTTGGGTCTTTTCATTTTCAGTTGACGTTTCCGCAGTTCGAAGAAATTATATTTACGAGTACCTACTTATGTAGAGTGAGCAGATGTCAATAAAAACGAGTGTAAAAGAGATGAGTACTTTGTTCAATAAAATAAATACGATTCCGTTCCTTCTTCTTTCGTTCTACCTACTCAAACTACAAATATCGAGTATGAAGGCTTTGCACGGTCATTGAAAGGAATGTTCAAAAGCACTGCATAATCGGTTGCAACAGACGCAATGATAATGTTGTTATGCACTATCATGAAACATGCCCTGGTATTAATATCCCAATATCCCTGTAAACAGATTCAAGTATCAACAAAGCCACTTGACCAATACCAAGAAATACTCCTCAAAATCCATCAGTGCAAATGTAACCAATCAAGTGGAACGGCAATAAATCATACTACCGAAATAGCTGCGCGCGCGCAAAGGTCGGGTCGGAGGAAGCGGCGGCATAACACGGGAAGTTTGCCGTATGTACTTACGAATGTCAAGGTGCCTGGTGGGACTGATTTAGATCTTGATCCAATGGTTGTGATGGTAGGAGATTGTTGTGCGGATTTTGATAATGAAATTGAGATAGTCTTTGATCTTACGGCCTTTATAATATAAGCTTTCAGGAGGAATCGTTGAGATTGTAGTAAAGAAATAAGATTTTGGTGAACAATTGAAAATGATATGACTTTACCTCCGGCTATTTCTTAAAGGCCATACATTTATTTTCTTCTATTCGATTAGGGCTACAGCAACTGCGACCATTTAGAGGCATTAATAATTCAAATCAAATCATTGTTACAACATAATAATAGTCAAGGTTGCCAAATGTTGTGAAATGTGTGTTCACGAACCCTGTTTCCAAAAATCCGAAATAAACTTTGCCCGACTTGTGAATGAAATGGAGGAAGCAGTGAGTAAACAAGGATGTGGAACCAAAACAATAATAGAAAGGTGCATTTACTCGCCAAGATCGACATTGCTTGTAATAACACTATGTTGACTCAGACCATGGGAGCTCTTGAGAATTTGAGAAAAAAATCGTAACAGACAAATACCAGGGAATTCAGAGGTATTACCTCAGTGAACTATTCGAGAACAGAAAAAAAACTGGAGAAACATAATCGTCTTTAAAATTCGAATTCTGTATAAAAGTCTTCAACATCGATGAAATCAAGAAAGTACCAGACCAACTGTTCTATGGACAAACCGGCATCGATAAAGCTGATTAAGAAAAGCCAGATCATTTCAGTAAATTAAACACCGAAATCCTGTTTCTGTTGTTTAGATTACAAACGATCTGAAAATGCTTATGACTGGTCACAAAGAGAGTTTAGAATCTGAATTCAAAGCAATTAGAAGTCGGCCTCGAACTGTTACATACGCGATATATTAATATGCTCCTCATGAACCAATGTGAAAGTTTTCCACTTCAGAGCCTGTGGGATTAGTAATTCAATGAAAGCGTTTTAGTTACGTGCTGACAGTTCTGCACCCTTGGGTGCCGGGAACTTCTGTGAATTAGTTGGTTGATGGCTTTTAATAGGCGGAATGTTACTGGTAACATTTCAACAAACGACTTCTAGGGTCCGCGGTCTCTTGGGGTTTGTTATTTTGTAGTTGAATCAAAATTTATTACAGTTATTATTATTTAGGTTGACAAGGCTGCATTTATAACTGAGAGACAACATGTCTCTGGATATTAAGATGAAATCGAACAGAAACATAGCGAGAGACCTTATCAAATTGTTTTCTCTGTAAATGTCGGTCGAATTTTAGACAGTTTATTTCTCTTGAATTTTTATGTTGCTTGCCAATTTTGAACTCCAGAAAATGCGATCGATATCAAAAGAATAAATAACATGAATAAAGAGTTTGAGAGTCAACTCTCGAAGATATAGTGGGCTTGCCAATTTTAAGAGTTACTAGTATTTTGATGATCTAGTATTTCAAGCACAAGACAACGACCTTATTCCCTCCATTCATTATTCCACCAAAACTCAATATGACTAAGAGCAGACGTTATCCTAATCAGCTCGCACCTAATTGGTTAAAAACAAGTGTACTAATGGACACAGATAGACAGAGTGACGCTAGGCGCAATCAATAGCATCCGGGGGCTTTACCACAGTATAAACAGTAGGTTATCTAAGGCCGCCAGCCGAGTTATTAGCATAGCGTGCACACAGATACGCGGCACAGCCCGTCCGTACTGCCACCACCTTATCCCTACGTATTTTATGCTGGCGTGTGCGTGAAACATGGCGTGACGCGCACGCACACATTTAAACCGAGAGCGGCACGTTTGTATGTAGATATTTTACTGTCCTCTGTGTACTGTGGCTTTACGTCTACAATGGGAAAAAAATGATCCAAAATTTAATGAATTCTAGTCGCAATAAAGAAAACAAGAGCTTTGCCAATTATTGTCAGAAGATATTCCCAACAAAAGAAAAATAAGAATAGTAAAACATTCTAATTTTAGTTTCATCAAAGAACGCAAGCAAATAAAAGATTTCGCAAGCTAGCAGAAATCTACAGAATCTCGTGATTAAAGCCTGAATATCTTAACAAAAGACCTTTAAGATAAACAACGTAGGAAAACGCAAAGAGAAAATGGCGATAGTCAGCGAATTCCTCAGACAAAGCGATGTCGAGATGATTCGAGGGGATGCTGAGGGCTTCGGGCCTCCTGACCTCTCGTGATTAAATACTCTGCGTACTCTGGAATCCAGAGGGACAGGCATTTCTGTCGTGAAACCACAGTATAAACAGTAGGTTATATAAAGCCGCCCACCGAGTTATTAGCCTGGCGTGCACACAGACACGCGGCACAGCCCGTCCGTACTGCCACCACCTTATCCCCCCGTTTTTAAGCTAGCGTGTGCGTGAAAACGCGTGCAGACACGGCGCGCGACGCGCACGCACACATTCAAAGCGAGAGCGGCACGTTTGCAAGTAGATATTTTACTGTTCTCTGTGTACTGTCGTGAAACAGAGGGCCGATTATAGGATCTTATATTTTAAGTTTCAATAATGCTACTTTCACGTCGATGACTTGCTTATTGGCTTGAGTCAAGCCTTCGGATTTGAATTTAATTGTTAAAATATGTTGCATATCTAAACATCAAATGTTCTATAGGTTTTTAAACTTTCCCGTTGCATTTTTCACTATATAAACACTAAATAAAAGGGTTTTCTGCAACATATGAACTACGGTAAAAACTACTATTTAACCTGTATTTGCCCGACGTTTCGGCGACAATTGCATGTGTCGTGAGTCCGCTCGTGACCATATATCAAATGTTCTGCTTCCAGCACTATTATTGTGAGAAAAATAACCCAAGGAAAAAAAATCACCAACGTAGTGAAGTGAAGTTTGAGCACGCATTCAAATATCAAACTTATGCCGTCACTGTGTTTGGCAATTTTGGTTTGTGAAATCTAGGATTAGTTGATAAATCAATTAAATTAGTTTTTCATAGGAAAACCAGAAAAAGGCATTCGGTCTTGGCATCAGGCGGGACTCGAACCCGCGGCTTTCGCAAACCGGACGACTGCACTACCACGCGGGTTCGAGTCCCGCCTGATGCCAAGACCGAATGCCTTTTTCTGGCTTTCCTATCTTTAGTAAGATGATAATGCATTATCCCTAATGCTAAAATAAAATAACCTAGATTTTTTATGTTACTAAAATTACTTGTTTCTAGAAAAAACACTTTCCATCATTCATTGTGCGGGTAATACTTATGCTAAGTGTATCGACGAAACCAATACCTTTCAGAGAGCGTCCTCCGCGCCAGCATAGCCACTGTGGGGGGCTGCCTCCCGGCCGGCAAGGACACATTCCTGGACACCCGAGGAGGCACTGACGTTGCCATGGTAACAGTTCAACACTTCACTTGCACTTTTGGTTCTGTTCACATGCTATTCACTTGCTTAGTTTATTTCTTTGGTTTTTTGGTTTTCGTATCACGTACGTTATTTGTCTAAGAATTTTAATAAATCGTTATTAAAATGGTGTATGGTTTGATTGAAATGAAATACAAAACTTTGTTTTATAACGCGCTGGTTTAGTCAATTAAAAAAACTAATAGCTATAGTGGGAAAACGTCGTAAGTATTCTTTCAACAACTTAAGGATCATTTTTGAGAATTTCTCTCCGGATTGGGAATAACTGGATAAAGGTAAGCAGGCCGAATTTGACCTAATTTAATCGCAAGAAAGATTTAGTTTATTTCTGGTATCGTAAATCATCCCTCGAACCCATCAAAGCCCACACCTGTGTCAGAGACGGACAGACAGTAATGATATTTTGATGTGTGTTTATTTCGTCCGTCGGCGCATTCTAGATTCCATTTACGCGCACGCGCACGTGACGTCGAGTATTTACACTTAGTCTGGAATTCCAGACGCAAATCGTTACGGAATAACTGGTTAGTGGATATCACGATGTCACATAATCGCAGGACAAATCGATACCTCCTACGTAAGTTGTTGTATCCCCAAAACTGCAATTTTACAGGAGAGCGTTTTAAACATTCAGACTGGCCTAGAAACTGCATTTATTTATGTAGCTTTGTGAAATTTGTTATATGAATAAAATATATGGTTTTATTAACTATGTTGAAACAAATATATGAAATAATTGCATATTTTCTGAGAATTGTGGCTTACAACATTTTACTATGGAATCCAGACTGTGAAAACTGTTGTATCTCATACATACAACATTATACTGTGGAACACAGACTGTGCCAGCTGTGATATCTCATACTTACAAGATTATACGGTGGGGTCTTGGTTTCATCTTTAGTTGTATCTCATACTTACAATATTATTTTATGAAGTTTAAGAAAAAGTTCGCTGTTGTAAATGATTCTAGTCTCACTATATGTCACATTAACAATACAATTTCAAGTGTATATTATTGATATTAGATAAATATTGTCAGTTAAGAAATAAAAGTTCAATTATTAATACCAAAGAAGAATGGTCACGTCCCATACAAAAAATCCCAGGCCCGACAGAAACGTAACATATCTCGATTTTTTTGGTATATTGTGTATTGTTAAAATACATATACTTTATATTCGGAATCAATTGCTAACACCAAAAAATATTGCCGTATGTTTTTATTCAGGCGATACACTAAAAAAATGCAAAACGCCTATTATCTATAAAATTCGTATAAGTATGTAATTAAATGACGAAACAATAGCTATGGTATGTATCTAGGTGATCAGGAGATGCAGTTGGATATATAAATAAACTCGTGATACAACGATCAACTTAGGATTCATTGAAATCGTGGTAGGTTTTCGATTATTTAGTAGCATCTATCAATTGCCGGTGGAGGAGGCCTATGTTCAGTAGTAGAAAGCTATGGGTTGAAATGATGATGATTATGATCTATCACTTGGGTTTCAGAATTGTAACAAATAAAAATAAAACTAATATTAAGTTATTTTGAATTTCTATAATATCTCTTGAAACAAAATTGTTTCTGCAGCCTGTTGCCGCTGGATGTCTATATATTTCCATATTATATACTCCCCGGCTTTTAAATTCTAACTGCAATACGACCGTGCTTACCTCATGTGATAGGTGCCGATTGAGAATTTAATTAACTCTTTAATTGTGGAAAATGTTAAATATCCGGATCATTTCCAGTCAGTTTGTTTTAAACACTCCTGTGAAACGACACTCTTTATCGGTTTAAATTATTTTCCTCCACATACCCAGATAATTGATTGGGGCGTTGTATATTTTGATTACTTATTTCAATGAAATCTTCTGTGTATGGAATGTCTCCGTAAGGTTCTTGAAAATAATTAATGAAAGCTGCAGCAATTTCGAAATCTTCTAGTATGTATAAGCGGCACATGTTTGTTAAATAGTCTGTTTCTAAATTTCTTGAAGTCACGCTTGAATCTCCCGTTTATAGTTTCCACGACCCATCGCATCATTGTGATGAGTCGTGATTTTTCTTCGGTGCTTAATTGCGTGTCTTGTGGTCGTTTGGTTGGCGGCATGTGAGCAATATAGCCATATGTTTCTATTAAAGGAATAAATAGGAATAAAGCCTCGGTCCAAAATAAATGAGTCTCCTTCATGGGAAAAAAGTGGAACTGTCCGTCTTCAATGGGTCCATCATGGTTTTGCAATCTCATTTTCATCATATCAGCATCGGTTGTCCGTACAGAGTACGGACCTATTATATCCAAAATATATCCATCCGCGCACACGATCATAAATGGTTTTATTAAGTTCCTATACTTATGAAGGCTATAACTGCGGCGTTGAAATAAATAGTTAAAACTTTTTTCTATGTAGGTTCCATTGAATATAACTATTGGTTTTGGTGACTCTTCGTTACCAAACAAGACATTTGGCAAAACCCGGTTGCGGGCTATCACTTCGTCCTTGGTAATATGGTCTAAGTCTAGGTGTAATGGAACAAATTCAATAATGAGACACTGCCTGACTTTATGTATTTTTCTTCCAATGGTACGCTCGGATATATTAAAAAATTAAGCCATGCTATTATTTGGCTCCCCTGATCGAATTTTGCACAAGTAGATAGCCAAGTCATTTCTGGGAGTATTTGAGGAACGATAAAGGCTTAGTATTTGACTCAGCAAATCGTTGAACTTGGCACTGTTTCTTCAGTCCAAAACCATAACTCGTCGTCAGAAACGTCATCTACTTTGAACGTATCGTATAAGCAGTTTGTTCTTCTGTTGTGTTATCGAAAAAATCACTAACTATCAAATTTGCAAGCTCATTCATTTCTGATTCATTGAAACTTATTGAAAGAAACAGATAAAAACATACAGAACAAGGTGGTTAGGAAAAAATAAAACAAACAATAGAAAAATAAAGAATAATTTCGACCAGGCAGCAGTGTCACGAAGTCCAAAATTAAATTAACCCCACTCAGCTAATACCTGGACCTGATAGGCTCAGACGCTGATTTTCAGTAGGGCCAACCGAGTGGACGCACCGACATTCGCAGCGACTAAGCAATGATAATTATAAAAATAAATACATAAAATATAATGTGACGTGTACCCAGTGTAAAAGTGTGCAATACAATACATAAATACTTTGGGGGATGTGTATTGGTAATGGAGACTCTAAAACAAAAATGAAATATGACATTTTATTGCTTGTAAGCAAGCTATCAATTAAACGATCAAGGTTAAGGCTCTTTATCGGTGAATCAGTAAAGAGAGAGCGCTCTATAAATTACTTAACTAAAATATAGGAATATGTCGTAACATTAAGCAAAAAATAAAACAAATTTTGACTATCAACTTCCGATGCAAACATTATAATTTACTACATACCATATTTATTTTTATTTTATTCCAACGTAAGACATGCTATGTATTACATACAACTTTTTTTGATGGATGCTTTACGACGTAAAATGTTGTATCTATCACAAACAACATTTTCTTATACTCGCTCAACAGCGTAAAATGTTGTATGTAAAACATACAACATTGCTGAATGTTTACTTGACAACGTATACTGTTTTATGTAATCTATACAACATTTTTTGTTGTTACATAGTTATAACGTATTCTAATCAATTATCAAGCCCTAATAACGTAACATGTGCGGAAAACTTGAAGCACTTGACACACGGACCATTTCAGCTCTCTCTCCGGCGTAGTCTGTTTTATCTAACCCATACAACACGCAAGCGCGCGATCTGCCCCGCCCCGCGCACCGCGTAAACGGTTGTCAAGGACTATACAGTGGTATAGTCCGTTCCCGTTCAAAAGTTACAACTCTTTACGTCTTGAAATTGCATGAAATAATTGTGTTTTCGTAAGTTTTAATTTTTTTATGCATAGATTACTAATAATAAAGCTCATTTTTAGTAAAAACGCAAAATCGCATTTTTGTGGGATACAACAACTTACGTAGGAGGTATCGAAATACTTGTCGGGGTTACCTATCATAAGACCGAATTTTCTTTTCCCGAATTTCATTTTCCCGAAAACGTTTGGTTTTTTTTTTGTTCGACATTTTTTCATTTTCCCGAAATGACGTTTGCCACTGTATCAGTTGACCAATTATCAACTGGATTTTTTTCGTTCGCCAGACATTTTACTAGGCCACAAAACGTTTTACCGAAGTGTTGATTGGCTGAAACGACACTTGTCCGTAGTATTGTTTTCCAGAACAATCGTTACACCACTGTTTTGATTGCCATATTTTTAGTTTACCAAACGATCATAAAAAGTTACAGTTTAATGCAAGCAGCGTTAAAGCAGATAAGGATTATTTATTTTATTAATTCTCCAGGAAATATTCAGTATTTAAATTTGGATTTTTTGGATTTAAAATAAAATAAGAAATTGACAGCATCTAAACAGCATGCAAGTATTCAACATGCAAGTTTAAGGGAAACACAAGAATTCTGTCACGGCTCCGGCATTACGGGGCTCCGGCGGTTCCTCGCGTGCTAATCGTCGCAGATGGCTTTCGCTCAGCACCGCAGCTTCGGCTTGTTGGCCGGCTTCGCCGGCCAGCCTCAGCCGTGGCGCCTCGCTCATAGCCACCTGCTCCTCCGCCCGCGGGCCGCCTCGCCCCTCCATGCCTACGCGCTTTTAAATAACACTCTTGGGGTAGGGCAAAACAAGTACCACGTGGTGTCGGGGTTGACTGAGTTGGATTCGCCCTGAAGTTGAAATTACTGAAAATTGACATTAGCGAGATGTTGAACGTTATCATACAAGTACAGTTGTTGTGGCCTAGTAATATTCGGTAAAATGTGATTAAAGCAAAGTGATCAAATGCCAAATAAGTCATCTGGTGAACGAAAAAAGTTGAAAGAAGACTTCGGGCAATAGTAAAAAGTTTATTCTGAAATTCGGTTTAACGTAGTTCGGTAAAACGAACCTTATGTCAAAAGATACTTCGACGGGTTAATAATATGTCAAACAAAACATCTGGCAAATGAAACGTTGGTCTATAGTTTTCGGTCAAATTAAATTCGGACTAGTAAATTTCGGACAAGTGACGGGTTCCCACTTGTCGGCCTTAACCATCAGTTTGAAACAGAAACTAAAAAAACTAGCTAGCGATTTGAGACGCAACTTTTGAAAAAATAAAGGAAGGTTTTATTGGTATCTTAAAGAATGACAAAAACTGCAACATGATTGAGCATGATATTCTGGTCCATATCATTGACCCCCATTCATCAGTGTGTCCCCACTGATGTTGCCGTCATGATGAACGGATTCCAAAACCCACACTTCGTCAAGGTAAGGGTTCTAGGTTACTTTGGATTTTTTGCTATCCATCACCGGAAAACCAGCCGAAAATTGTACTCTCAACACAAAGAAGATGTTCCGGACAAATTCGAACCACTTGGGTTTGGACACGTTAAACCACTGTGCGTTTCGGCCAGATTTGAACCACACGAGATCCGAGCCAAGTGTTTAACCACTGTGCCACGTTCTCCTAATCACAAAGAATCAAAGCAGTCATATTGTAACAACGAATTATAAATGTCATTAACATTATCTACGACATACACCTTAGTTAGGCCTTCCCTCCATACGTGCACTCGATGTCCTAACCATATACAACTTATAAGTAATGGCTTCAATGCCCTTAAGCCAACATTTGTATTAAAGAATGGGCATTAGAATGAAAAAGGAAGGCTCTATTAGCACATAATTTATGGTATTGGAATTCATATTAATCTTTAACAGCAAATTAACTATCTCGAAAAGAGATCTAAGAAGAATTTTAATTTGTAATGATTTCCTATCATTTTAATGTCGATTTTTTTTCTAAACAAAGGATTTACTTCAATTGAAAAGTATTGGATTAAAAAATGAAATTCCTCTAACCAAATACATATATCACCCTTTTTTCTTCACGGGGTGAGGTCTCCTCAAAAAAGTCTTTAGTCTGTGGCAAACTCTAAATGAAGTTTAATTAAGTTAAGGGCTAAGTCGAGTCATATTGTTCATATTGAGTATAGTGTTAAACAGGTTTCTTTTAATGTCATTAAAAAAGTGAAGACTTTTTTTTTCAAAAACTTATTTTTTTTTAATCTTCTAAGACGAGAGAATATTTTAATGTGATGATGAACAATACTCATCTTTCGCGTAACAAACGAACCAACTACTAAGTAATTCAACAAACTTTCCTATTACCGAAACACCAGCAAAGTGGAGCCCCAACACAAGCAGAAGGTAATTAGATACACAATTAACATAGCCCAGAGAAATTATGGAAAGCGACTATATTATGTTAAAAAGTAACTGTATGCTGTAACTATAGCGATTGTGGCTAACTTATCATACACCCCCGACCAATTTGCTTTTTAAATGACAGCTGAGACAATTTTCTTAATTCATAGTTGTAAAAAAACACAAGTATAAACACCGCTCAAATATTTGAATTGAATCAGAATTGGTGCATCCGTGTGGGAGCTACTATGCCACAGATACTTATAAAGGTTTATTTTTCAATATAAAGCATTATTTTAAAAAAACACTCAATATAAGGTATAATACCTTATTTCAAAATATTATGACAATATAGGTAATTCAGAAGTAGAAGAAGTTCAACGCATTTTATATGAAATAAGAATCTAAACCCAGTCCAATATAAAGTGATCAAGAATAAAGCCAATAAACAAAATGGAAGTCATTATAAAGTAATTAACACTATTCATAGCATACCTCACACAACAATCAAACGATATCCGACTAAAAATACATCAACACACTTCAGTATTACCAAACTCTATTTGGACCGAAACCGAAAATTCAAATTTTAATGCAATTCATTTTCAAATAAGTGACCTGTGTTTTACACAGTTACATTTTCTTTATTTTCTTCACAGTAAGCAATTAAAACTATGTATTTGTCAATTATTATTCAAATGGGAAGTAACTGTCATCTTTATAGTTTAATAAATTGTAGCATCACATAGCCACTTCCCTTCCTCTCACATTCACACAATTTTCTTAACTTTTCATTTTCCCAACGAACAATAGAACATCACTATTGCAATTATTCTATTAAACTACTAATCTTCATGTCAATTTTGTTTTAAAAGATTCAATTACGGAGTTCCAAACTTGATTTTATTTCTTAAACAGTTTTTACACGTTGGACATGCCACCTAACTGTTCAAAAAGATCCGTACCAAAACAAAATCTCTGTCATGGAATTATCAGAAAAAATCCGACTGTATTGGTCAATACAAGCCTTTACCTCGACTTCACAAACGTCAATCAACGCTAAGCAAGCACTCAAGCTCATGCTGTCCCGTAAAATGACAATAGAACTGAAAGGGACAGCTATACTTCTGAGGGATGCTCAATCTTGATTTGCGTTTGTGAATTCGAGGGTTACTTACTTAGGCAGGGTATTGATAATTTCAAACTTTAAGCACAAACCAAACAGTAGTAATACCCTTTTTAACAACATCCGTTTATAACTGCATAATCTATAACATCATTTATATTTTGTAAATCTTTCAATCAACATACACCTATTTTATAACGTTTACAACCGGACCTTAATTAAACCTTTTTTGTACCCACTAATTCATAAATTCCTACTTCTTCAAAGTTCAACTGCAAGATACCAAAAGTTCTTCAACTCAAAACGACCACTTGCACTCCGTAACTAAATTGACCACAAGTCCCCGATTGGTGTAAGCGAGCGGTCTCAGCGCTGCCTCGCACTCAACTGAGTTAGCTCTACAGCTTAGGGGGTGGAAGGCTGCGACTGGGGGTAACTTCTGGTTTCCATCTAGATCAGCCTCGTCATTGATGACGTATGGATCAGATAGGAAATGTCTGCTTACGTAGATAGAACAAAGATCTTAGCTAGGTTGGTGTTATACAAAGTAGGTTTTATCTTTGGAGTTTATTTTTGAATTATCTGTACAATGAATGGACTGTGGTTTGTTTGAGGCGCTGAAACTCGAAAACGGTTGGACAGATTTGAATAATTTTGATGACTAGTTAAGCGCAATGCTCAGAGTGCCGGTTGAGAAGTAAGGAGGGTTCGATTCCTGCATCAGGTCAAATACTTTGTTGATAAAACAGATGTTTGTGCTGGGTCTGAGTGTTCGTCGTCCTTTCGTTGTTTCTGATTCCAATGACATTTGACAGAACATTGTCTGTCTGAACAGCTAGATTATTTAAAAAATCGTGAATGGTAAATACAGCACTACGACTGAAACAATCTAGTTTAAGTTTAATTATATCTATTAAACACACATACATTTTCTGTGCCCGTTTATGTCTGTAATTTTTATATTGTACAATAAAGTACATTTAACTTATCTTAAATAGCTTGAAATTTAAGAATCTAGTCACGCTGCGTAGTTTCGCTAGTTTGCCGAAAGTACGGTTAATTTTTGAATTATACGCACAATAAACTTGAAGCATAACAAGGCAGTTCAAAATTACGTTAATTGAATAACATTCCTATAACACGAGCTTCTGAGACATAAAGCTAATGCTATTTGTAAAGATATGATATGTGAGCTTAGTGATAAACCTTCATCATCATCATTAGCAGCCACAAGAAGTCCACTGCTGAATTATCCCCTCCCTCATTGATTAAAGGCCTCCTGCATTGATAAACCTTACTGACAGGTAATATTATCAAGCCGCCCTAAGGCCTCCAACTAAGTCTAAACGCCTGACATTCTAACAACTAAGTTGGGAACGGGAGGGCGATTTAGAACAGCGTTTTTGATGTTATGGCAAATTTCTTTTATTTTGAATTTTATCTTAGTATCTGTATTATTTTGTTGATTAACTATTTATTTATTTTATTTTGGTTCTGAACCACTATTCGCTACCCAGGTCGGAAACACTGAGACAGCCGAAAACTACATCACTAAACACGGTTCTTATCCAATTACGCGCCCTAACACGCGTAACAAGCAAAAGGTCGCTACTGGAAAACTGTAATATTCCACGCACCAGTGGAAAAGTGCAGGTCGTAGAAATGTCCTTAATTAGCCAGTGGTGTGTACGAGTGAGGCGGGAATTTCCCCGGCACACCCGCTAGCAAACATGGGCTAGACTCCTCAGCTTCAGGAGTCGCAAACATGCGGCTACGACTGGCGAGGTTCTGTTTGTTTTGTTTGTGGTGGAATTTTAGAAAAAACACACCTTTTTTAAAAGTTTTTTTTTCAAATGTTCGTTAGATGTTGGACCGATTTCGTGGTCAACTGTAGACCAATCTTAAAAACATTGTTATTTTTTGACATTCGTATTTTGTGGGCCAAGACGTTAGGACGTATTTGTCTATACAGGGTGAATAAAGGACAGCCAGTAAAATTAATGAATTTCAGGTTGTGGGAGCTTAGGAAAAGGAGGAGAGGAAAAAAAAACGTTTTGGGAGGTAGTTTAGTACCAAAGTTTTTTTTATTAAAGTTACTTAATATATTGTAACAGCTCAAATAAGAATAATCCTTTTTTGCTATTCACATTTTCGAGGAGAGGCCTCACAAAATGGAGGTAAGTGTCGGTTTTTTTAAAGTTGAGGTAACATCCTCTTCTAATAAAATAATACCTGTTTAATGGGGAGAGGGAGGACATGGGAAGTAAACTAAAATTTAAACTTTAAAAACGACTCCACATATACAAAGCTGCTGGTAGAAGCTAAGTAGTTTCTAATACAATATTTATTGCGTCTCGTAAGACCGTGGGTGCGCAAGGTGACATGCGTCGACCTTAATTCCCCAGCACAACGGGGAGTGACACAAGGGCATTGCGACAATAGGGTTGGTTTTACTAATCATCAATCGTTTGGTATGTGTTTACATAGTTGCTTCTGCAACCACACAAACATAAAGGGTTGTTCAAGACGCTTTAAGATATTTAACTGAAAGTGTGCGAACTCTTTTCTTCAAACTTTGTATGGAGATTCGACGATCAAAACGCTATTTTTTTTTACAAATTTAGACAAAATGAGTTTCAACCCGGAAAAAGGCCGGAGACGTCGCGCCTTGCCATATTGGTTTCAATGTGGGCTTCTGAATGTTCCGTTAATTATGGCGGCGGTTCCGTTTATAAGGTGTCTTTGACTACCCCGTCAGGTATATGGTCGTGAGTGTATGTTGTGGGTGTTTTAATCTGATCCTCTTCAAAAGTTGGCATGTATACACAAACCTGTCTTTTTTCAATAAGCTAGAAATCACATTTGTTTTCTAATATCCCTAGATCAGAACCATCTACAAACTAACTTTCCCACCAATCAGTTGATGTCGATTATGATTAATCTAATAAAACAGAGTATCCATAAAATTTACTTTGAACTTCAAAGAGCGCCGTAACTAGCCGAATCGTGCTAGCCACAGCCAGGGTTTGATGGCCACCATAACGTGGGAACACGTCATGGCAGCCCCATAACTCGGGGGCAAACAGGCTATAACCCTACTCTATTTGAGGACCGGCAAGGTGACGTCATAGGGTCCACGTAGGTAAAGAGTGGGAATAATTTCGAAACATTGACTGAAATATAGTGGATGGTTTCTCGGGCCCCTCCGTCCTTCGAAAGGCACATTTGGAGGGCTTGATAACATCCGACAAATGAGGTTTATCATTAGCCTTACTAAACCCCGCCAACAATGCACACTGGGCTTATGTGTTGGAGTTAAAAACCGGGACATGCATGGGGTTGACTTTTTCACTTGCGCTTGACACTACTTTTTTAAGACACCCTGTATAGTTTTATTTTTTACAAATAAGTAGAGTTCGCGACCAGCCCTTGAAAGTGGCACCTGTGTTGGTATGTATTGTTCAATATCTCGCGTCAGTCAAGGGAAACCCAACAAGTACTATGTAGCCAATAAAGGTGAATATGTTGATTTAAATACAAAGCAATACAAGATAAAGATGAAAACATAGAAATGATGTTTCCACATCGTTAAGTAAAGCAAAGCTTTACCGAACACCTGAAACCTTACATGTTACAATAACTGCTCGTGTAAAAACACTTAATTACTTTGATATTTAATAACAAAGTAACGCCATATTAATTATATATTTTATTTAGTGGATACGTTATTGCCATTGGAATATCAAAATTCAGAAAATTAGAATAGGCTTGAATCTATGTTTGAGAAAAGCTTTGTCATATTTTTTTAAAAAAAGCTTGTCCTTTGTTAAAAGTATTTGTAGGTTGCCCTTATAATAAAAAAAGGGTTTGTTACAACACTTATAACTCAAGAACTGCTGAACCGTTTTTCACAGCCGTCTTTCAACCGCCTTTAATAGGATAATACATATTTTTTTAAAATAATTGGGGTAAAATTCATATATTTACCAAAAAATTATACTGGGTTTTGTAATTTGGTTTTATAAAATGTATTTTTTTGAATTTTCAGACTCAGTCCTATCTTATAGCATTTGATGTAATAACTTCTCTCCGGTATTAAATAAATATGAAAGTCTCGTACTTATGGATGGATTTTTTTAGATTAAATGAACTAAAGTACATGGTAGCAATCCAGTTGATTCCAATTTTTAATGAACTGAGCCTAAACTCAACCATGTTCCATGACATAACACAGACCAATTAAAAGTTAACCGAAGCACATTAACCTTGAATCAAAACACAAAAGCCACTCGAGATGTTAATAA
Organism: Udea ferrugalis; assembly: GCA_950022985.1. NCBI lineage: Eukaryota > Metazoa > Arthropoda > Insecta > Lepidoptera > Crambidae > Udea > Udea ferrugalis. The sequence goes on along the minus strand of OX465539.1, from coordinate 11,120,092 downwards.
GTCTTCATACCCGAAAGCGGGGAGAAACCTTATTACAAGTCAATTTGTTCAGCGACCTCCATGGTGGCGATTCAATTACGAGGTATGGCATCCAGCTTGATGAGGCTATTAGCGAGGAGACGCGAGAGGATAAGGTGAGGATGAAGGAAATGTGAAGGTTTAACTGACTTCAGACGGTTGTCAATTCGTCAGAATCTTTTTTCCGTTCCACGATTACTCACAGGCGGTTTGGACAGTTCTTATATTGTTTGAAAGGGTTTATTTTCCAAATAGTCCCATAGCCATGATGAATGAATGATGCTAACTTAGAGAAATCGAGTTAACCCTGCAAATGTTATACTAATGCGGTGTATGCATACAATTTTAACAAAACAAATCATGAACTAAAGTACTTGAACCACAATGGGTAAGGAAAAACTAAACGTATCGTCGTCGGTATTTTAAAGGCATTTAAACCTTTCAGGTTACAATGTATTCTTTACCTGATTCTAGATTTACCGCAGCAGCAGCCCTTACAAATTATTTTTTCGCCTGTTAATTTGTGAAGTATCTCCAAAGATGTCGCTAGTAGCGATCGAGCTAAAACTACACTAAATACAACTAAACACGCAATTGCCGGAACTCAGAATCAAGTTTTCCACATAATGATATAACTGCGAATCTAAATCCCTTATCGCGAAGCTAAAAAAGATCCCAAGGTCTTGATCGAGACGTTTATTATAAACAAACCGACATTTCATATGTAAACAAAGAAAAGGAAAGGACAAGCGCGCGCGCAGCGGCCGATGCCAAAATAAACCGATTGGCTCGGATATATACCCGTACCACAGTATAAACCATACAGTAGGCTATCTAAGGCCGCCCGCCGAGTTATTAGCCTAGTGGGCACACAGACACGCGGCACAGCCCGTCCGTACTGCCGCCTCCCTATGCCTCCCTATTTTATGCTAGCGTGTGCGTGAAATCGCGTGTGCGTGATATCGCGACACGGCGCGCGGCGCGCACGCTCACATTCAAACCGAGAGTGGCACGTTTGTATCTAGATGTACTGTATGGTTTATACTGTGCCCGTACGGTGTGTTGGGTCGTTTGCAGATAGATTTTTGAGTATTTACTATGTTTTAAACTAACATTAATTGCAATAAAAATTATATCATTGCTAACCAATAATAACTAGAAGAATGTAGATAAAGCTCGTGACATGTACAACGAAGATTAAAAACTTATTTATGAATTCAGATAATAGCTGAGTCCAGTCCAGATATCTATACTTTAACAAACTGAATGAATACTGAATACGGAGGTAACTTTGAATGCTTGTTACCGTTATAAACTACACAACCAATTTTGAAGAAAACTAACACTCAGCGAAGGACAAAGACTTATTTTTCTTTTAAAGAAAAGGTATGTTTTTTAAAACAATCAAAAATGACATTTGTGTTATAATGTCAATAAACACTCGAATCCTTTCTTCACAAAGTACAAACGAATATAAACTTGTTAATTTTATTTGACAGAAAATTTTGCAGAGCTTTACCAACATCGCGTAAATAAGCTAATTGAGTTTTCAAGATGGCTTCCGCCAGTGTTTGACAGCTGTCAAATCGACATGCGCCCACGCTACTCGGCTGGCTGAACGATTTAAATGCATTGATTCGTTAAAATTTGTGAATAACTCGCATATTACAGAGCATTGATCTTGTGCATCTTATTTAATACTGTTTAACGAATTTTATTATTAATATAACCTGCCCTCCATTTGCGGTGTAAACTAAAAAAGTGAAGAAAATCGTACTTTCACAAAACGCAAAAAGTAAAGTTGTCAGTTTTGGACATCGAAACATTGTTGCTACATCTAATCAAATATCCTCTGAGTGAAACTTTGAGTTAAAGTTCTTTGGTAAAGACGAATGCACAAATTTTAATAACACAACTATTATGACTAGACAGTTAAACAAAATAGATTCCGAAAAATAAAGACAAATCTCCGAGAGGAAGTGAGTCGTAATCTCTTATAATGTAAGAGTCAAGCTCATTGAACGAAACAGCCGGGTGATGATCAAAGAAATTAAGAAGACATAAAATGGATTCACATGAATCAAACAGAGCAACAAAATAGAGACGATTCTCATGTTTTTCCGACTAATGAGCTGAGTGGAAGGAATTCGTAGAAATTCTTTCAGTCACCCAAGAATAACATACTTAGATGATTACACGATGCGAACAGTATTTACATCGCGTTAGAATATGAATTACATCAATAATTTAGTATGCTACAAGAAAAAAAATAAGGTTTATACTTGACTGATGAGGTTGGTCCAACATATTTGATCGTAACAAGGCAAAGAGTGAACTTGCCACCGCTGAAGACAGACCTAACTCTTTCTTCAGCAGAAAATGATAAATTTTACGAAGTATTTTCATGAGATGAAGAAACTGCAGTTAAACTATTATTAGTCTTCTTAGTATCATTATTGATCCAGACAGTAGCGTGATTCTCAATACACGACAAAATGATAATTACATGAATATAGATTTAACATTAATCCACATTAGTTGTGGCTGCCTCTCCTTGGACAGCCATCTTGAATCCGTGACCTAGTGCTATTTTGGAATTCGTGTTGAAATCATCACGGACTTTCCCAGTCCATCGGACACCATCGCTAACGGTATTATGTGATGAAGAGCCGAAAACGTTTCACATTATGATGTCGTGGTCATGATGTGTGAGACGGCGCTATCAAAATAGATGTGAATGCTACGGTGTGTAGAAATCAAAGAAGGTGAAAGGGTTTCCACGTTATAGCGATCAATGAAAACAAAATATTTAAAAAACTGAAATAGTTGAAGATTTAAAGTGTAGAAAATGTTCCCTCAAACCTACATGATATTGGGCCATGAATGTTAAAATAAATAAATGAGAACCTTGGAACATATTTAAGGACAAATTGGCCAATAAAGATGAGATAGAAGATAAGTTAAACGGCGTGTCTTATACTAATTGCGAAAAGATCTGGATTATGAGCATGTTGGTACAAGATAATCCAAAACTAAGTTACCCCTGACTAACAGTTCAATCAAAATCTTTGTCTTCCGTAACCATACAATTAAACTGTTGCCTGAATGTAATCATTTATCTAGATGAGATTTGTCCATATCGCACTTCACAAGCATCCTACTCCAAATCAATCTAGCAACCGTTCCAATTTTTTCCGTACCAGCGTTATTTTCCAGCGGCTCCGACGTCAATCAATCCTATCGTTATCTGAGAGAGGAGAGTGTAGCTTTAGTCCAGCCCACCGCTAATTGATGGCGATAGTGTGTCGAAAGCACTTGCTGTTGCTAAACAACACTGTTCATACATTGATAAAGTGTAACGGATTTACAGGGTTTTGTGTGGACAACACAAGTTGCATGTGGATTTGATTTTTTGATGAAAAAAGCCAATAGTCTTAAAAGATGATGTGTAAATTGGTTGAACACTTTATGGTGATGGAAGACACCGCCAATAAAGACTCTCAAGTACTATGAATAATGACAATAGTCAGTAGCCATTCGGAATATTGAAATCAAATTCAGACGTCTTTAAGACATGTCATTGACAACCCAGGTACTCGTACGTACCTCGTACTCGTACTATCTCATCAGTGATCTAAGATGCTGATCATTATATTGTGGTGAAGAAGACCATATTAGCAAAGATGTTTTGAATTTATAGCCCGCTTTTAGCCCTATTACAATAAAGTTGATATGAAAATATTCACGATTTGGGAGTAGAAATGAGAGTTTGACCATTGCCAGTAGGATTTACACAAAATGAAAGTGATGTTAATTACAAATCACAGAAAAGTAATTTTAATCATTCAGAAGCTTGGCATTCTTGAGATAAAACGGTTAGCAGCTGCTAGCACCAAGGTAACGCCAGCATCTTTATAGTTCAATTCATCAGTCTGCATTTCAGATTCACAAAAACCGATCCAAGAATCGAAAATAGAACAGAAATCAAAATTCCCACAGATGATAGTGAACGAAACATGTATTATTGCAAATACATGAAAACATTGCGAAGTAACGAAAATAAAGTTCCAGGTTTATCCGTGCAACGTTCAAACAAACAGACGGACTAGTTATTAGCTGTTAATATACAAGTGAATGGAAACTTTTCCATGGATGACGCGAGCTTGGAATCAGGTCACGACGCGACCCCATGGGTGCCGTTGCAGAACCAATAAGTAGTCATAAACCTTTTATAGTAGGCTATCCTTGAAGGGTAAACATCGTTAGATGACCTACGGTGTTTTTCATTGCTGATTTAACCTAGTGAGTATTTCACCTGTCCTGGGTATTCTGAGGTCATGAGGCATTCATATTATCATTTGCACCGAATTCCAGTCAAATTGCGATTGGAAGACACTCTTTAATTGGGTCGTTTAGCCCTGCCTACTTCCTACCTACGTAGTCATTGGTGCGATTCCCACCCAAGACACTTGAGTCTTTGTTTTGTATCTGGGTTATACAGTTGTGTAGGATGTTCAGTAATATTTTGAACCGAACCAAAAGAATCATTAATTATATCAGAGTGTATATAATTTTCAAAACTAACAAGATAGGTAATCATCTCGAAAAAAACGATTTACCTCATATTCTACATAGCCGACAAAAGCTATTAAAACGTTATTATGACAAATATTGTTCTAAAACCGACGAAAGCTATCTATGTCAAAACATACATCGTTACAAGCGTTCCAGGTCAAAAGCTTCTCAAATGAAAACTAGAAGATATATTAGAACGATTATTAATAGAGGCCATCCAGATCGCAGAAGAAACCGTGTTTACAAACGGTTACGAGGGTGAACAAACTAACTAAATAGATTTCACTGGACATTATTCCACACAGATAAATGATATATCGAACACAAACGACAATTTTCCAGATCTATAGGATAGTCAGAAGAAAGCTTCCGCCATATTTTTCCAAAATGTCCCTAGAAAGCCCAACAGAAAAAGTATTATTTACCATATCATCTATCTACAACCTTCTCTTTGCATAAAGTTAAAAATAAAAGCTAACGGGAGTCCAAGAAAATCGTTGTCAATGATCGGAAGGCATAGCACAATTTTTACCTATAGTAAAAAGAGGGCGTGAATATTTCGTAAGATGTTCGGCTTTCTGAAGGCTTGGTTCCGTATCCTACTAATACGACTGCCGTGGCAGTCAGCGACACCAATAAACGAAAGTCATTCAGTATTCGGATTCCTTTACAAGAAATGCCGCTACTGACTGTATGCTGAAGTAACATTATTTCTCAATAAAATGATGTAGTTTGGTCTAAGGTACAAACTGTAGCAGGACAGAAACTGCAATGAACTGATGATTGTTGGGGCAGAAAAGCTGTAAAATTAATTAACGCTTTAGAAGAACGACCTGATGAAGACCCCAGAATATTTATCTCTTCAATCAATCATCGCTCAGCTGCCTGTTACGGGGCAAAAGACTCAACATCTGCCACGTTAGCTGAGCCCAAAAATGCTCGGTGGAGCATAAATCTACGTCTGTATACTTTTATCTCTTCATCACAACCGACACAGCTAGCTCGCTCTAGACAGTTAGCTTGTTACTTCTGGTCCTAATTTATAATATGCATGTTTGAAAGTATAGAATATGCCACAGAAACCGCTACATCTCACTCCTTCCACTTGGCCACAGCTGGCACAGCTCCAAGCAGCAGACGATGCACTTCCCTGCTTCGGTCTGCGATCGCTCGAGGAATGCTCGTTTCTCATCGTCGCTCTCGACTCGACAGCTGACGTTGGTAAATAATGCAACGTCGCTTTACGTGACACGCGTCAACACAGGAACGGACTCAGATGCTTGGACGGGGGACAACTCAATTTTTGAACTTTTAACCGATCGATGACTCTCAAACCCTTTTGATTCCAATCAGAGCAAATAATCTCTATCCTCATTACACCTAGAGCTATAACTATTCCGTACAGAAGCAAAAACGGTCAAACGAGGTCAGCAAGGCGCCATAGATTTATTTACTTATTTCATTAAAAAAACTCATCCGCTTTTGAACATCAGAATTCCTCATTTTTATAAATTAACACAACAAGGTATACTCACAACAACTGAATTAGATTTTAGAGAAAAATCCATTTAGTGAATACGTTGGCGGTAAGTATGTATTGTTTCGGCTGAACGATAATTGAACCACTACCTAAAGGTACCGACAAATACCTACGTTGCTCTTTGCGATATTGGGCTGATATACTCGTAAACAAGTACTTTCGAAATGAACTAGTGCACATAAACTGAGTTTTGTAGCTCCATAAAGTGAAGTTTGGCCTCAGTTATTTATTACACACTTATAACTAAATGATACGTGGCTTAGGTGTTATATTTAGTAGTAAATACTTTGAGAGGTAGAAATTCTACTACATAAGTCTTCCATGTCGATGACTACCAGAATATGAATGAGCAAATTCCACTATATCAGTAGGATGCAAAATGGTCGGTTTATTTTTGGTAATAATCAACTTTATCATTAACATCCTTACTTCCTGCACAGAGCTCTTTATCCTCATTTATGTATGTATATGTTTACACAAGATACATCCCGATTTCTTCGTCTGCTTTTCCGCCATAATATTCTTCCTAGTTTCAATATTTCCATTAAATATTACGCCAAACGATTAGAAACCATTGAAACTCAGGAGTCTACAAAATGTTTTGATATTTCTTTCACCCCAGCTATCAACAAAAACTGTCCATATTCCCCACTGAGCAAGTTATCAGACAAACAATCCATGAAGCGTCCACAACGAGAAATATCGTCTGCGGTATTCCCAGAGGTGTAGCCAGCCGCTACCCGCAATCACACAGAACTCCCCTCCCCCAAACCACAGTATAAACCATACAGTAGACCATCTACATACAAACGCGCCACTCTCGGTTTGAATGTGTGCGTGAGCGTCGCGCGCCGTGTCGCGATATAACGCACACGCGATTTCACGCACACCAGCATAAAATAGGGAGGCATAGGGAGGCGGCATGTACGGATGGGCTGTGCCGCGTGTCTGTGTGCAGGCTAGGCTAATAACTCGGCGGGCGGCCTTAGATAGCCTAGTATGGTTTATACTGTGACACAGCATTCCCTTCCCCTAAACCCCCTGTTCGCGGATAGGTATGAACAGAAGCACAACTTTCAGTTCAGAGATAAGCGGATGAGGTTTCAGCCGTTTTGATGTTTCAAACAGTCGGTACGAGACTTAATATCCTGTTCAATGGTTTCAATTTCCATTGCACATTGAAACTAGCTAAAGCTATTTAGAGGGAGTGCTGTGAAACGAAGGCGTGATTTTTTTGTGGCAGTTCGTATATCCTCCATCATAGACCACAGAAATTATCATTTACCTTTAGGTGAGATTGTGGCCAAATAACTGCCTTAGTGAATCGAATTGGGAATCGAGGTGCTTCTGGTGAAAAAAGTACGATTGGATCCAATCGAGTGCAAAGTTTTCAACTCGACTTTTTTAGCCCTGTAAAATTGAGTAGAGTTTTTCCAAAAGTATTTACAACTCTATGGAAATGACTATTCTCGGTATATTGTGATGTTATTGATTGATTGATTGTGATTGCGACTATACCTCCTTCAGTTATAATAACACGTCCAAGGGTTAGTCCTGCGCAAGTACTAAGTGTGCCATGATTTTCAAACAAAACCTAAACCATAGTTAGTTCATGCGTCGAGAATTAATTGAAAATGAAATAAATGCTACTGACAAGAGCAAAATGAACTCTCCGCGTCTTAAACAAAGTATCAGCGGTATTATACAGGTAGGCTGTTATGAATACCTGCTGAGCGCTCCGATTGTCTATTGTCACTGTCGATTGTCCATTCAGGCCGTACTCACTCGTCAACACTATAGATATGTGTCTGAGTGTGTAAACGGGTATGTTGTGTGGGTATACAGGGTGAATTTGCAAGGGGTTGCCAAATTTTCAAAAACTACTCTGAGTAGCTTATCGATTTACGAAAATAACTTCTTTATTATCATTTGGATTCCTATCCACGGTTTGAAAATAGTATGTGTGGATTTACTACATTAACAGAAAAATATGCCTGCATACGTCATGATATTTTACCACGAGTTAAACCACAAGTGTAGTAGTCAAGTGAAAAATAAGCCCTATATCCTTCATTGACTCACTTTTTAGCATGTTTCAAATATTTAAAAAAAACGTTATGTCTAAAGATAATTACGATGAAGTCGTAGTTTTTTATGATTCAATAGAGCTTATTTTCAAATAATTGGTCACACCTATCTATGTTACCCTGTATAACTATGTCTGACCATTACTAGGAGTCAATATAAAAGACGCTAAATAACTGTGTAATTTCTTGTATTTAGCTAAAAGTCAAATAAATGCTTGTAAAAGAAAAATCTCATAATGTTTTAACTATTGTATTATAAAATATCAAAATTAATGAAGATGGATGGTCGATGCGACTGTTATCAGGTTTTTTTTATAAGAATTATCAGGGACAGAATGCCTAATGTTTATTTTTAGTGAGCGTGTTAGTCACATTTTAAAATCTTGTACATTTTTATCAATATCAAATAATATCAGCTGTGATTTTATTGAATGGACTGAGGAAGTCAAGTCAAAGCTCTAACAAGATCAAATGCCTTGAACTGGCCCTGTTTGTCTTATCGACATCAATTTGCCAATATGAAGCAAATGCTTGTAATAACAAAAAAAATGTTTAACTAATATGACCATCTCTATCTGGTCCACCCCACACTAGGTTAGGCCTATTTGTCCCACAAATACCACAATAATAACCTAGTGTGGGGTGGATATCACCTCAAGTGTTATAAGTACTTGTTTAAATAAAGATAAATACATTTTATTAATTTTTTCTTGGCCTACGGTAAACTACTGACTTTATTTTTACAATTTTATTTAAAGTCACCACGAAACCTAAATTGATTAAATAAAGAGAAACCAATCAACCATTATCTTTGTTAACGAACTACAGTAAAAAAACACTAAAATTCCTGAATACAACCCTGTTTGAATAACTGAAATATTCGACGTTAGAACAAGTTACACGAAAAAAATGCTTAATCATTTTTACTTCATTTTTTACTGAAACCTAGATTTGAAAAATCTCAAAAAGCATCTCATAATGAACATTCTTTAACCATACCATAAAATCCACTAATTGACCACAAAAACACACAAAGATAAACAAAGTTCAACGCACTCGTAATAACGTTCAAAATCAAAATACCACTATTTTCGATCCGGATTACTTCAGGGACGCAATGCGACTGCGACGGTGTCGCAAGCTACACTGAAAACTGAAATCACTGCAAGCTAGCAGATTTAGAATCAACACATAATCCAGCGCAGGTAGACCTCTCTCTCGCTACACTACCCTTATACACGACAGGTCAAGATAAATTGGTTTTTTTATCGACCAATTTCACTAGAGCTCCTGTTAGCTATGCTTATCCTCTGGATAGTGGTTCAAATTATGTTGGGGAATTGTAAATGCGACTAAAATTTCTTGAATTCTTATTATTTGTACCTCATCTGCTACATCTCAGAGGCAGAGTTATATCGACCATTTCTACTGGGCCTCTGGTTACGTATGCTTTAAGTGTGAGCTGGAGCTCAAGTTATGTTGGTACCTACATTTAAATGAGCCCGAATCCTTTCAATGAATTAGAACCAAAATACATAGATCTCGTCCCAGTGAAGACTGAAATAAAGTGAAAGATCAATTTCTAATGGCCGATCGAATTAACCTTTAACACAATACGGTAAAATATCTCCCAAAAGTACCTACTAGCTAACCGTAGCGTTAAAAACTGATTATTTTCGTTATTTGCGAAATGCAATATCGTCGAGCAAGTAGAAAAGAGTTTTATCACAATCACATAAAGTTCATTTTCCTCTGCAGGTGAGTGGAGATGGGTCATTCTCATGTCTGCCTGCTAAGGCTGAAATAGTGTTATGTAGTGTCAAATAAGACCAAAAACAAAGGTATCGTCTGTCTGGTGTCGCACTATATTTGGAATAAATAATTGAGTATTTTATGACGAAGAGTATTAATAGTTAATAGCAATGGATCAAATTGCTGAAATAGAGACAGGACCTACTATACTTGTACTTCCTGCACTGGCATAGCAAAATGCTGAAGTTTTGGAAACTTTTAGCCCACCGAAATCATACAAAACTAATGAGATTTTATTAATTACATAATTAGTACAGTTCGTACAACCTACATTTCGTACAGTGTCGTGCATTTTTGTTTTTTGAATTAACTAGCTGTTAGTACAAGGTGTGACTTTCACAGCTTCACCGTTCAATGGGGTGGGGTTGCAAGCCTTCCTTGCAACCTTGATATCAAAAAAGTATGTTCACCCCCCGAACCTATGGACATGGACAGTGCCTTCATTCAACACTTTCGTGAGAAGACATTGTATCGCTAAGAACCTTCCTATAAAAAACGTTCCTAAACGGTGATAAATAACTACAAAATAATAATGCTGTTTGATGAGAATATTTACTAGAAACGTGGGAAACTTATCACTTAAATATCATTTAGCGCCATCTATCTGAAAAATCCAGAGGCTTATAAAGCATGTCGCTTACTGGTTGTTGTGTGCTGTGAGACGATTCGGGTCGGAGGCGTTCCGGTGCTTGCCTCTACGCGGCGCGTCGCGCTCTCGGCAGCTTTCCGCGCGGTTCACGCCGCGACCGCTAGATGGCGCCGCTCGCCAGCTGGGAAGTGAAATTTGTTATTTCAGCGGTAAAAATTCAGGAGTAAAGTTCTACAACAGACTATCAAGTATAAAGAAATATTCAAGATCATGCAAGACAGTATCTACAACGAACTGAGTGGGATAAGGTTCGGTTATTGGATCGGTAATAAGGCCTCTGGCAACCGTTACAACAGGCCATTGTAGAAAACATGTTCAGTCAGACGTCATTCATCTATCTGTCATGATGATGATGATGATGATGATGATGAAAGACTTACTTGTTGTCCTTGTCTGGAGTGTCTTTGGCGGTGGTGTCGCTGGTGTCAACATCAGCGTCGGGTGCGGTATGCTCCTCAGCCGAACCTTCTCTTCTCGATTCTCCTGTTAACATAGAGAAATACTAATTTAGCATCATTTACTTATTCAGTTAGTACAGTCAGCCAAGAAAGTGGTGTACCACTTTTGACAAAAGTTATTTCCCTCAATGGAATATTTATATCAATCTGTTACATAGGAAAATTCAAACTTGACATTTGGCATGACGTTATATCATAAATGAAAAAGAGAGCAATAGTCACTGACACAAACTTATTGCCAGGGAATTATTGACCTTGTTGCTTCATGACGTTCAAACGAATCTCAACCGTAGGGTGGTAGACCGCATTTTTGGCTGACTGTACTTAAAAAGATCGTTACTATAGACACTATTTAGGACAAAATTACATGTCTTATCTCTATTAAGAGATTTCTGGCATTCTGGTACGATTTCAAGAACGTTTTTTGTAACTTCTTCATCAATATCTTACATGGCATTGACAACTTTATTTGCACGATCTGATCATAAGACAAGACCCTGAAATCTTGGATCGGTAAATAAACATTTCAGTACAAATATAAAACTGCTGTGTTTATTCTAGAAGACCTTCGGAATCACCTTTTTCATGAAAAACCTGCTAGATGGCAATACCGTTAAATGCTCAGCCTATTAAATACTCAAAGTAAAGCGATAACGAAATAAATTAATACAATAAACGTGACATTGAAATGTATTAACAGGATAATATATCCTCGTGTTCACCATAATAAACTATGACTAACCACATCCTGGCTAAATAGATGAGAGATTAGGGACCATACACACCAAAGTAACAACGCAACTGTACATCTTTCAGAACAATAAGGTAAACTTTGCTCATGTACAAAAATATTATAGAATTGTAAAAACAAGAAATCGGCATAAATAATTATCTTCGTTATTATAAATATAACGCTTCTTACAGTTTACTTTGATAATTATGATACACGCCTCGAAAAGTTTGATTGCACTCTCTCATAATTGTGTTTAAACCTTACCCAATATATGAAAAGCGTCAAATGCTGAAAACAAACATCAAACAATTCTAAGCAGGACTACGTTTCCAGACAGAAACTAAAGCTGAATTAAGCTAAAGTTTTTAGCAACTTACTTACTTGTCAAAGGGAGTAAGTACCTATTCAAACCGAATTAGTTATGATCCTTAGGTTTGTTTGACGGTTATCATCAAATAAGAACGAAACTCCAGATGGCATAGGTATAATGAATAAAAACTGACCAACATACTTGTTGAACAAGATACGCTTTAAGTGGAATAATGTGTACAACTAATTAGTTAACAATAGCGTGAAATTCGTTACTTTGTGACATTTGCGGTATGATAATAAATGTAGATATTTACGTAGATGACATCATGGCTACTGATAAAAACCATGGGAATTGCAAATAAAAACGACAAGTTGATTATTATTTCTAAATTACAAAAACTGTAATCTAAATCATTCCTTATTACATTATTGTGAACTTCAGTTTGACAAATGTTCAAGTAAGTCCCTAGATGAACGATGCTCTTTTTCAGCTCCCTTTATGTTTTCAGCTCCATTTATGTCTTAAGCCGTTTATTTGAGAAATAATTTAAAATCAAAACTTGACGTAATAAGTAATAGATCCAGTCAATCACCTTGAAGTGAAATCGCTGTAAAACTGAATAGTAAAATTATGCACAAATACAGAATATTAAACAATTACAGACTATTTTTTATGTTAGAAATAAAGTGCTCTGTAGGAAATACTTTTAAGTTTAAATTAAATTGGTAGAACCTTACGAAAAGAACTTCATCTCAAGGTAAGAAAAATCCTGTAGCTAATAGAAACCACGAAGTGGTGGTAACCAGACGTATTTCTTTCAAAAATGATTACCGATTAAAACATGAATAATTTTATTCAAGATCACCCAAGATCAGGTATTCCATTGAAACACTATTCAAATGTGTGCATTTCATTTTATTTCTAAAGAGTGACGACGATTGTGCGCAAGAGTGTGTGCCTATGTTGTTGACGTATAATTAGCGATGATCTCATAATGACGACTTGAGACTTATATCAACGCAGGCGCACCTACTGGGCAGAGTTATTGCACTGTGATGACATTGGCAAGTAGAGTAACAGCCTATTATTATCCCAACGCTGGACTGGACATTAACCTTCGCAGAGATCAAGGCAATGCTAATAAGATAAGAGTCTACTAAGATATTAAGTCCAAGATATGTTAGCCTGAATATGATATGATAGATATGAGGGCGTCGTGACCCAGTAGTTCAACACTCTGGCTCGGAACCCCATGGTCCCGAGATCAAAAATGGCCGAAGCACACCTACTTTGTGTTCGTTGTACAATTTGCGGCTAACTCTCCGGTGATGTAAAACGCCGATATAAAACCCAAGCAACCCGGATAACGGCGGTAGGCTCGCTCCTTACCACGTTGTGTTCAAAATCCCTCGGCGAAATGTGGGCTACTGAACGTTCCGTTCACCATGACGGCAACCATCAGTTCGCCTCTGACTAGCCCATTGGGGATATGGTCGTGAGGATATGTTAGCCTGAATTTAGTAAAAAAAACACCAGTCTAGACACATCTCAATGTAATGTATGGAATAATACTTTAGGCAGATATCCTCGAAGGGCAGGCCAAAAAACGAGTGATGACAGGATGATCTACGTTAATTAAAAAATCCTTAACATTAATCCTGATTGGAGCATGAAGCCTATTTGAAGTAACTGATTTAATGATTTTAGGAATACTAATGCAACCATTAGATCATCGGTAAATCTACATTATACAAATCCCACGTAATCTTGACCTTGCTTCGAATAAAGACGTCATTTAAACTCAAAATGCTAAGTGAAACATTTTTTGTGCCTATCGCGAATTAGTTCAATTATAAATGCAGATCACGAAATTCCTGCATTAGTTTAAAAAGGACATAAAATTCAATTAAAATCGAGTAGATTTTATCTCAATTTGTAAATTCTTCTTAAATAAATAGCTAAACATTCAATATTCAACAACTGTATAAGTAAAAACTACACATACTACTGATTAGTCATGAATGTTAAAATCATGAAATGGCTTTAAAAACTGCTACTTGTTTTATGACAGTGTTATCTTTAGCTATAACTCCATTTTTATAACCAGCCATAATATTTTAAGTCTCAATCTCCCAATTACTTTTAGGATAGACTTATGTTACCAATGAATGACCATGAGACTTACAGGGAGCCGTCAGCTCGATTCAAATGATAGTCAAGACCAGCCATGCTATTCCTGTTGACGCCAAAAATCACTTCGGTCGCGGTGAGTAATCTTTAAAATGAAGCTTTTTTGTGACTGAGGTCGTTTAAGATAGAAGAACTAAGCCAAATAACATTTTTGATTATTTACATACAAAATCAGAGAAAATACTAATACAAAGTGAAGCGTATTGATGATTGAAGTAAGCATGAAGCACCGAGATGTGAAGTGATGTTAGCTGGAATGCCACCCAGGCAAGTTTAAACCAAAAGTAATGTAAAATGGTATTCAATAACGCTTCTAGAATGAAAAGCAAAACCTAAAGGACACTAGAGAAAGTACACACGGGTCAACTAACAGGTTCACAACCCATATAGTGTTGTAGGACTCGAACGAACTACAATTGAATAGAAACCTAAGCCATTTGACACAAGAGTCATATTGTAAAGTCACACACTACACAATGCTTAGTCACGTTGGCTGTCTATGGTGGTAAGCCGATACGCTGGCAGTTCTATGGGAGAGTATTTGTAGTTGGAAGAAGTTTCTTGAAATAACCAACAAATATCTCATTATATTGAGCGAATCAACGAAAATATTTCCATAAAATGTCCAAGAATTTAATTAGATACCTATGTACTGGACCAAAACAAACAACTTTTGAACGCAAGAATCCGCGTCACACAATTTTAAAGGTACAGAAAGCCAAGTTTTGGAACATGGTATGTATATGACGTACAAAGCTGCTCTAGATCTTTGGCACTTCATAATAAATCCATAATTAGACTAAAATTGCAATACAAAACAAGTCAGTTCGAGAAACAGTTTACATTCGCCAAACGTTGATATTTACCACTCCAAGCGATAACAACCCTGATTAACTAAACACAACTACCGATTTACCCAGTACATCCTATTGAATGAAATGGCTGAATGGAAATTTCTAAAAGACCGTATGAATGAACGGGAATGTTTATTTACAAGAACAAGGTTCAAGTGAGCGCAGAAGAACAGTATAAACAGTAGGTTATCTAAGGCCGCTCGCCGAGTTATTAGCCTAGCGTGCACACAAACACGCGGCACAGCCCGTCCGTACCGCCACCACCACCTTATTCCCCACTAGGTATTTTATGCTAGCGTATGCGTGAAATAGCGACACGGCGCGCGACACGTACGCACACATTCAAACCGAGAGCGGCACGTTTGTATGTAGATATTTTACTGTTCTCTGTGTACTGTGGCAGAAGTATGGATGCTTGTACAACGACGTCAGAGTTATCCTTGGATGAATTACATTCATGTTTTACCTATCATTCTATTCATGTTGCATGGAGAGTGCTTCTGTGTTGCTTATCTGAATAATGGTGTCTCTGTCTGATAATGTATCGACAGGAGATATTACAGTATCTATAAACACAGTGCATCTAATAATAAAAGCGAACCACAAAGTGCTACTGTGAGTTATTTTACTCATAAATATAGAATAAGAACTAACGAGATGTATCTAATAATGACTGTGTTCAATAATGCCGCTGGCGTAGATACAAACTACATCATCCTAAGTAAAACAGTAAGAAAAATAACAATTTTCAGAAGTGCAAAAGACAATGAACTCTAAAGCACAAAAAACGTGAAACAAGCATAATCAAATAACCTAAGCTACACTAACAAAGCCAATTACATGGATTTCGCTTTCATTCTCATGTTCGCTTTCAAACGAATCACAAATACAATGAAATACACTACAAAGAACATCATCCGGCACAGCACGATAGTTATCGTGTCTTGGATTAAACATTAAGAATCGAATCTGTTGAAATCGTTTAAAAATGAGTTCGAATAATAGTATGCTATCGATTTCATATTCTTAACATGATGATTGAAACAACTCAACAGGTGGAACTACAAGGAACAAGAATATTAATGAAGACCGAAAATATAGGTCTAGGGATGTGAAAAAATAATCGATTTTTACATTAATCGATTATTTTTTTGGAATAATCGATTTTTAAAAATCGATTCTTGTAACACAAATAATCGATTTTTTATTAATCGATTTTTTTACGGATAAAGTAATCTCAAACTATTTCTAGAAAGAAATATTTTTCATTCAAAAACAAAGAATTTCATAGCTTAGAAAGTGTCTCATTGGCCCTATGGAGAAGCTAGGAAGGAGCATCCCAAACAATCAAAGTTAGCTCGTAAACACCTTTTTGTATGTTCTTCATCAGCTCCAGCAGAGCGTCTTTTTTGAAAAGCTGGAAATTTTGTCCGCAAAGCGAGAAATCGTATCTCAAGTAAAAGATTGCCTAAGCTATTATTTCTCCGTATCAAACAAAAAATACAATACCTCTTCTACTTAGTTTAGGTTAAAAAAGTGATATATCTTTATAAATTGTAGCCTATGTCCTATTCAGATGCGCTACTTATATCATTGTAAAGTTCCATTAAACTCCATCAAGACATTTTAACGTGAGATAGCAACACGGCACATCCAAAAAACTTACGCATTCATAATATTAGTAGGAATAGGTAAGATTAGTGCCCAAATAAAGCTATTTTTTGAATGAGAGATTTTATGCGGTTAAAATGCCAAAATCAGTAAAAAAATCGTTTGTTTTTGGAAAAATCGTTTTTTTCGTAAAAATCGATTATTTTTTTGTAAAAAAACGATTATTTTTCTGATTCAAAAAATCGATTATTACATAATCGATTATTTCATTATAAAGTCACATCTCTATATAGGTCTAGTTCTATAAATCTACGGATCAAAAATGGTACGAAGGTAGGGGTAAAATTAAATATGTATAAATTGTAACAGTTGGTCATAAGATCCAACTAGATTATTCAACGTGTAGTACACCTCTTCGGTGTTCCATCCAATATGACTATGACTGCAACGATGTATTTTCTAATTAGGAATATGTGATGTTTCACAAATCTACGGATTGCGACAAAGCATTGCTTAAGTCCAATCACAATAATTGATGCAACAGCAATTATAGAGAGCACTCTGATGCTGCAATTGCTGCGCTCAAGCAAGCTGCAAATAAAAAATGTTGCTCGTAATTGGCTAAAGCAATTGTGCTTAGATTCTAAAACAACAAACCATCCATCCCCTTCAACAACTAATTTCGTAAAAGTGCCTCCTATGACGTCACTGCTCCTCGATTGGCTGCGGGCCCGCATATTAATTGGGAACGCGAAGTTGATGGAGCTACTCATGAATCACGAGTACATGAGGATAATAGGTTCAGCAAGGACGAAATTGAACCTTCGAGATAAAGGAAGTTAAAGGCAAATACACTTAAGTTTAAAAATCAACAAGTTTGAGATACGCTTCAAATTCTACAGAAGTTAACCCGTTACATTAACAAGTGTTGAAATGAAAAGGACATTCATAATACAAAAGGTACAAGATGTTAATAAGAAATTCAATAAGCAAACAATCCTTGTAGCGGTTTCCCACGATTACAGAAACAAATTGATTATGTGGGTGGAAGCACCGTGCAAAGTGCATTTCAATTGGGAACACTGCGCTCAGGTCGGTATCGTTAATATGCGTCTCGTGGTTTTCAATACTGTGATGAACCATCAACATTGGCTATCAACATAAATACTGATTTTTGAGAACAAATATTGTCTTCCCAAAAAGATGACCTCGTTGCAGTGTATTGAACAATTTCAACTGATCTAGATTCAGACACACAAAGTCTATCAGGGAAGGATATCCCTGAACCAGTTGCGACAAAGTATATCACGAAAATGGCTGATACAGAACAGTCAGTACTCTTACACACAGACACGTCTGCAGTCATCGAGTCACCAAGTCATGCATCGTTTCAACGAGCTACTCCCAAATTAGTCTCAGGCGAAGAATCGATGAAAGACAATGCCGTTGGTGATTCACAATGTAAAAATAATGCTTCAAATTGAAAGGCTTGGATGCTCACAGGGATTTTCGAACAGCTGATTTCGTTAACCCATCGTTTTGTGTTCGGAACGAAACTTCTTTTACGAAGATATGTTTAAGGAACATTGAATTGAATGTATGAGCTTACAGCGAGTGGAAATGACAGAACAGCTTTTTCGTATGATAACACTGACGATTTATTAATGGCCGAGTTAAAGGACGATACTAGAAAAAGGAACAAATTATTTGATGAAAATAAATATGCTATACACAAATAAACAATTTAGAGATATATTCAATGCAACTACGATGAATTCTGAAATAATAAGAAGGCAAAGATTATCATAAGCCATTTTGAAATAATTCTTGATGAATGTCAAAAAGAGCCGCGTCAACTAATTTGATCAATTGTTCCAAATATCAAATCTAATTTGCCTTGATCATTTCTTATTACCCCATTAAACGCGTTACGCCATCCGCCTCTCAATTAGCCATTCCAAAATTAGCTTCAGTCGGGAATCGAACCGAGACAATGCGAACGTTTGTATGATTCACGGCTCAGAAGGTAGCGGGCACTATTTATACGTTTCCGGCTAGAGGACGCGCATGCGCGGTGCATACAGATGGGTCCGCTTCATGATTCTGTCATGGATTTGGTTATCGAGTGATCTTGATCATCTGATAAGAAACTGTTTACTGCTGGAGTTCTGGACACCCTTCCGGAAGATGACAGTGAATGTGCATAGGTTTTCAACAAATTAAAAAAGGATCAGCTGCTTTAGCTGTTGCTTTCGTTGTATTTAAACACCTGTGTTACAGTGATTTTACAAAAAGTGTTGTTACGGTCTTCAGGAAAACGAAAGGCATTCCATACGTTTTATCTATTTGCTTATGAAACGATTTTAAACTACCTACTCAAAACATTTGAAGGCTTTGAATATTGCTCAATGGATTGCAGGTCGTACAAAAGACTGCAATTACAGTAGGTGACAACAGTCTGCTCTCTATGTCTTTTTAATCAAACCATTCAAAGAAAACGTAGATTCTTTCATTCGTTCATTGGTAACCCTTCAGAAATAACATACCTAATTGTAGAAGTCATGAAAGTCCATCTTCTTAATGAACATCAGACTAATATGCTTGTTAATCTAAATCAACATTAATTTCAATACGTGAATGCAAAAACCTGCAGAATGACTTTTAAAACTATGGTTGCCGTTACTTCACCAACCACACCTACAGCAAAATGTCTGGCCTTCAAAATAATCGACTATGACACCTCAGACAGTAGGCTAGTAAAGCGCCACAGGGCAAGAACCTTTAGCCCAAATTCGTGCGAAAGACCAGCAACCTCCCACGCCGACTCAATACGGACTTCTCTGCTTTGATCAGTCTAATTATACGCCACGTGACGTGCCTTGCGCGCGCGCAGCAAAAAGTCGTCGCAGGACTGAATCCGGTCACGGGGTCGGCAGAGCTAGATGTGCTCTCGATCCCAATCAGATAAACAGACGGACAGATTGACAGGTAAACGATGGAAATGTTTATTTGGGAGGAAATTGAAAGATTAACATACAGATTTGAGAACAAGTTTAATTATTGGGTAAATTTAAAGAATCCTAAAATACAGGATTCACGACTGCAGCATTACTAGGTCGAATTCTGAATATATGGTAGTACCTATTCCGGTAGTTAAGATACCTTTTCAAATAATTGTTCAAGCAAGAGTTCGCCAAATAAGTTGATATGGTGAAAAGGTATATTAAAGTGTTCGTTGTGAATATTTTTTTTGGAATTGTATTTTTACTAGCTTTTATTTGACATCGATCTTGTTGTGGTGAAAACAAATACGAATCCAACGACATCTCATGAGTAAAATTTCGGAGTTCAAGCGTGCCAAAAAAGTGGTCATCAATCTCAAAAACACCATTGACTGTCAGATACCATTGCATTCAATTTCTTGAAAACGGTTAGTACCGACTAGGACAAATCTGTTAACACACTTTCTGAATGCAAAAAAACACAATTATGGAGGAAGAAGCCAAAATTCAATACACATAATGACCCTAACTTTCAGTATGACTTCTCCGTTGCCTGACATTATTTATTTTGAGAGGCCTTTCCTTGTACCGCTTCGTGACCACTGTTTTCCTCGTTTGGACTTGTTTGTTTAACATTTGACTCTCGGTTATGTTTCCTGGTGTTCATTGCTTGCAGCATTATTATTGTCTTTTCAATTACGGAAACTACAATTATTCATATCGTCAACAAACAATTTTAATTTCATCAGTCTAAATTTTGGATTCGATAGAAAACTAGAAATATTGCAATTCTAAAATCTTAAAACCAAACACAATAATGTTTCGACGATAAGATATCGAACAATCAAGAAAACCAGGACAATATTACAATACAAAAGAGCATAAATGATTTATACATCAATATCGATCTTTCATCCGTTACTTTACAGAACAAGCAGCATTATGAATGGGAGATAAACTTGGCGAATAATATATTGATACTTTTAAGGAGACACTTTGGTATTTATGTTTTCCAACGATGAAGTCAGGTTTTCTTTATGAAGAGAACTCGGTTATTGTACTGAGTAAGTTTTTCTGTTGAAAATGAGGTAATTGCATCATTAGAATCATTTGTAATAGGCTTCAGAACAGATTTTCCAATTCACCTAGTTAGTTCATTGAGATTATCGGGTTTTATAACTCGAAAACACCTTTTGTAGCTGAATTGCAATCTGGGCAACTTTTGAAAAATAATTATTAGAGAAATAAACAAAATTTTATTCAGGTAATTCTGATTGACCGTGTTCTGAGTGAATAAAATCTCCTATTTACGCAAAAGTTCAAACAGTCCAACAACATCATTCTAGCTACTGTAAATGTTTGTCTCTTACATTTTTAGTAGGCTAATGCCGCAGCAGCGAATTAACTTTTATACAGCAATGACTCCAAAAAGAAGATCCATAAAAACTTAAGTATGTGCACAAAAAAGAGACTTAACCGCAAGTTGACTAACGATAAGTACGTTAAGGTCAACTGGATTGCATTTCATTATCGAGACTAGATGCTAATTTGTAGCTATGGTTATATCAATGCCGGTCAGGTACTACCATAAAAAGTAACAACTTAAAACTCCACAACTTGCGAAAAATTATTCGACGTGTGAGGTAGCTTACGTTTCAAGTACTAACGTGCCAGACACACAATAAGTAAATTATATAAACCCCAAGCCCTTCATAGGGAAAGAAACCTAGAAATTTAAATTACTAACTGAGGAAAATCCTAATGCTGACATTTTCAAGTATTATGACGTCTAAAATAATATAAAACATTTGTTTAACTCACCTCTAGAACTGCTAAACCAGGAATTGTGTTTCACAGAATCAGAATGCTTCTTTTTGGGAATTGGAGTCTGTTCCACGATGCTCGCCTGTCTGCTTCTACCGATAGTTGGAGTTTTCCCGTTCTTTTTCTTAGCTTTCTTCAAAGTTCCACTATGAGACTTTCTTAGGGTATTTACTTTCACGCTCTGACTTTTCCCTCTCACTTTACTCTTACTTCGAGAAGTTTGCCTACTTAGTCTTCTTCTGTGATCGGCTAAAACTTTAGGAGTAGGTGGTTCATCATCTGAATCTGTCTCTTGAGGAGGTTTAGTATCACAAACAGAAGCGTGGCGTTTTTCTCCTTCCAGAAACATCTTTGTAAAATTAAGAAGCTCTTCTGTGCATGTAGTTACTCTGTCAACAGCATCTTCTGAAAGTACATCTACAGGTTTCATTGATGTAGGCGTTTTCTTTCTCCTAAACAGATTTAACGCACTGACAGAAGAACCTTTGCTGCTTTTTCTTTTAGGTGCATCAGTCGTACTGCTTTTTCTGCTATTAGATTGGCTTTTGTCTTCTTTCTTACTATTTTTTCTAACCTGATCTAATTTAATATTGGAACCGTGAATGGAATCTCTATCTTCTTCGCTCCAGAGACTTTCTCTAGATTTTTTCATAACCGAACTTTTTTCCAATTCTTTCTTTGCAGATTCTAGCCATTCGTCGCCTAAGTTTTTTACTATTTCTAGAGGGTTTGATAGAGACATAGTTTTTCTGTGTCCTTTTTTGTTTCTTGTCACGTCGACTTCTTCATCGGTGACAGCTAATTTAAGAGATTCTTTGCTGAGCGTCGGAGTTTTGCTGAGTCTAGGAAGAGCGTCGTCGCTGGCGGATATAGCGTCGCTGTGGCAATCTGCTGATTCATACAGCGATTCGTCGCTCTCATCCCGGCGTTCTGTTGGAACATCCCACGGTTTAACAACAGGTATCACAGCTGAAAAGAGTTTCCTTGCCATTGTTTTTCAGAAATACGTATAATAAAAGCCAGACATATTAGTGTCTGTCAACCCTGGATAAAGACGAGAAATTACTCGAGCCATTAGTCATAATTGCCAGATATAAGAAGTAAGACAATGACCTGATCGATAAGAAGTGTTTCAATGATTGATTGACAACGGATGAATCATGGACGTACTTACGGTCCAGACACAAAAAACGATGCTTTAACCTGAATTTACATACAATGAAGCTAAATGCAGACGTTTAAATGACCGTGTGACTGCACTTTCTATGCAATCAAAAGTGGAATTACAGGCTACCAAAAATTAATGCCAAATAGGTGACTAACTTGACAAAATAGTCGTTTTTTCCCCAAAGTACAACGATATTGGTAAAATTACGGGGAATAAAGTTTGCGCTTATATTTTTAAGGCAACATAACATATAACGTTCCAGTCATGCGTGGGTCGAGTTGTTCATTTAGTTTTTTCTGAGTCTGGTTGTGTACCAGACTCAAAGTCAAGAGCAAAAGTCACTGAACGTGTAGAGTACTTTGTCAAGGTTCAGAGTACTTCGTCAACCCAGTTCGCTAGAGCGGTATACAGGGTGTTGTAGGAAAATTAGTTAAGTTAACCTAAACAAAGGAAGTTTAGGTTAGGGTGATGTGCCCGTCATCCAGTAACGAATATAAACGGTTTTCTACCGCTCTAGTCATTTTGAATGTGCCTTAAAAGTTTTCGAAATTACACCTGAATCATTCCTTACCATACGAATCTCTACGAGGTATAAATAATACCGTTAGGCTAGCTAATTTTAGTTAGTCTTTGGGAGTTTGTTTAACTTAACACAGTTAATTATTCTGCGCTAAAGTTACGTATATTCCTAACACTAAATTGTATGTAAATGGTGTTTTGTCTTGTCAAATAAACGCAGCGAAAGTCCAGTAGTTAACATGGACACATTTCCGACGGTTTGAATAAATTTCGCGAGATATATTCAAGTGAGAGTCTAGTCTAAATATTGGTTATATTTGTTTTCTGTTGGGCAAGAGTTATAAAAAATATTTTGGATTCAGCTCCTGAATTGCACAACTAATTTTCGTTAGATTTCTAAATTGAATGAGAGTTTGACAATGAAGATACGAAAGAGACGGATGAAAGTATTGAATTCTTTGACAGGTGACATTAAAAAAATGATAACAAAATTTAACAGGTCCAAACAAACTTATCAATATGACCTAAATTGCACCATGTTAATGACTGCGACCGTAAAGATAAATCTAAGTTTCATAAGAGTAAACTTAATCTTGAGATAAGCCGAGTTAGCTGTAAATCCACTGTTACGTAAGTGCAAACAAAGTTATAAGATAACGTTGTAAACAAAACTTTGTGTGTTGTAGCACTTTGTTCTGATGGAACTTTTTTGCTGTGAGACGTTAAGGGTAGCAGGTTCGACTACTGAGCCACATTAGTTTATAAAATAAGTTGCATAACTATTTTGCTGCCGGTTTTCATATAGTAAAGTCAAACTTTACATATTTATTCATACTACCATTTTTTTTCTATACCTGGGCGGTCTAATACTTAAATCATCTGATAACATACTTGTTTCTTATAATCTGTATAGTTTTCTATACTGATATTTGAGGAATTTTAATTAATTTGTCTCAGATTGTGTAAATACACGTGTATTTTAATGGTATTACGATTCAAATCAACTTGTTAAATAGTGTAATTGAAATAGGTACCAGACATTCTAAGCTTCCATTGAAAAATACTCTCACTGAAAACAAATTACAGCGAAATTGCTAAGCTATTCTCAATTCTATTCCTCCGTCTTTAAGCTCAACGCAACTTTACTCTGAAAGAAGGTTTACCAGCAGACTTAAGGTGTGAGCTTGGCAATTTGCTGCTTTATTTCCAAAGATTTAAAGTCGTATATTGGTAATGATTTCTAATATTTACGCGAACACTATACATCGAAATAAAACAACTTTACGGATTCTACTCGCGGTGTTATATTTTCTTTCATTTTCTAACCCGACGTTTCGACTCCTTTACAGCAGTCGTGATCACGGGATGACAAAGATGTTCTATGTCACAAAACAGTACAAAATTTTTAGCAACCCTCACTTAACTACCGTCATTTCCACTAACATTATTGGAAATGTTCCTATCCACGCAGTACGAACTAACCGTATCCTGAGACCTCACAGTATTGTGCTGCCCTCTGGGATTGATCAAGCGTATAACAGGCTCCCAAGCTGGTGGTAAATTCCAACCATCCTCACGATTGAAATTCGGATGTTTTTTAATTTCAATAGCCTCTCGCAGCATCCTTGGTAAGTAACGATTCTCCCTAGCAAGGACCTGCGGTTTATCAAATCGTATGAAATGGTTGGGCTTATCAAGGGCATGTTCACAAACTGCTGATTTTGTAGATCTCCTATTCTTAATATCACCTATGTGTTCTTTGATACGCGTCCCTATGCTTCTTTTGGTTTGACCTATATACGAGAGCCCACAGTCACAATCAAGCTTGTATACACCCGCTGTTTGAAGAGGAATATTACACTTAACAGGTCTTAAAAATTGATTAATCTTCTTGGGCGGCTTAAAATAAGTTTTAATAGAAGCACGCTTCAAGATGTTCCCAATCTTGTCAGTGACACCCTTCAAATATGGCAATACAGCAGGCTGACGCTCAACTGTGGCTGGTTTCACTCGGTTTCTGCGACGTCGCGGTGCTTTGAGCTTGTTTTCACCCAGCACACGCTTGACATGCTGGACTTCAGCATGCAGGTGGTCATCATCACAGATCCGTTCCGCTCTCTGTAACAAAGTTTTACCAACAGTAGCTAACTGCGAAGGATGGTGGTGAGAATCACCGTTTAAGTACCTATCAGTATGGGTAGACTTCCGATACACAGTATGGCCCAAACTATGATCAGGATTCCTAATAACTAACACATCTAAGAAAGGTAGTTTACTGTCAGCTTCCAATTCCATAGTAAATGTTATCCTAGGGTGTATAGAGTTAAGATGGTCTAAAAATGCTGATACTTTGTTGGATGGTAAAATTGTGAAAGTATCATCCACATACCGCTTGTAAAACCGTGGAACGACAGGTGCTGAAGCTAAAGCTTTTTCCTCGAAATCCTCCATGAAGAAGCTTTGATATTCAGTCCTTGTTTACATGTTTACCAGTAGAGGATTGCATAGAAATTACTAGGAAAAGGTTAGTGGACTGTGATATGCCCGTTGAATATGCAGAGTTACTTAACCTGTGTCTTAGGGCAGGTTATTTGTACTGGAATGATAAATTCTACGTACAGCTTGATGGTGTAGCGATGGGATCTCCCGTGTCCCCTGTGGTAGCTGACATCTTCATGGAGGATTTCGAGGAAAAAGCTTTAGCTTCAGCACCTGTCGTTCCACGATTTTACAAGCGGTATGTGGATGATACTTTCACAATTTTACCATCCAACAAAGTATCAGCATTTTTAGACCATCTTAACTCTATACACCCTAGGATAACATTTACTATGGAATTGGAAGCTGACAGTAAACTACCTTTCTTAGATGTGTTAGTTATTAGGAATCCTGATCATAGTTTGGGCCATACTGTGTATCGGAAGTCTACCCATACTGATAGGTACTTAAACGGTGATTCTCACCACCATCCTTCGCAGTTAGCTACTGTTGGTAAAACTTTGTTACAGAGAGCGGAACGGATCTGTGATGATGACCACCTGCATGCTGAAGTCCAGCATGTCAAGCGTGTGCTGGGTGAAAACAAGCTCAAAGCACCGCGACGTCGCAGAAACCGAGTGAAACCAGCCACAGTTGAGCGTCAGCCTGCTGTATTGCCATATTTGAAGGGTGTCACTGACAAGATTGGGAACATCTTGAAGCGTGCTTCTATTAAAACTTATTTTAAGCCGCCCAAGAAGATTAATCAACTTTTAAGACCTGTTAAGTGTAATATTCCTCTTCAAACAGCGGGTGTATACAAGCTTGATTGTGACTGTGGGCTCTCGTATATAGGTCAAACCAAAAGAAGCATAGGGACGCGTATCAAAGAACACATAGGTGATATTAAGAATAGGAGATCTACAAAATCAGCAGTTTGTGAACATGCCCTTGATAAGCCCAACCATTTCATACGATTTGATAAACCGCAGGTCCTTGCTAGGGAGAATCGTTACTTACCAAGGATGCTGCGAGAGGCTATTGAAATTAAAAAACATCCGAATTTCAATCGTGAGGATGGTTGGAATTTACCACCAGCTTGGGAGCCTGTTATACGCTTGATCAATCCCAGAGGGCAGCACAATACTGTGAGGTCTCAGGATACGGTTAGTTCGTACTGCGTGGATAGGAACATTTCCAATAATGTTAGTGGAAATGACGGTAGTTAAGTGAGGGTTGCTAAAAATTTTGTACTGTTTTGTGACATAGAACATCTTTGTCATCCCGTGATCACGACTGCTGTAAAGGAGTCGAAACGTCGGGTTAGAAAATGAAAGAAAATATAACACCGCGAGTAGAATCCGTAAAGTTGTTTTATTTCGATGTATAGTGTTCGCGTAAATATTAGAAATCATTATGTAGACCAGTACGGACTGGAAACTGCCAAAAGCATTCGCCGGCTGGAAGACCTTAAGACCAGGCGCGCAAGAAAAACAACATCTTTAAATTTCTTGAAGAGGTGTCGTGATCATCATCTCCTTCCACCATGCGTGAGAATATCACCAAAAAAGGACATTTGGGGAAGTGCCAGGATCTTCCAGCAGGCAAGTCAAAAATTGCTTAGTAGCCTCATAAGACAACACCGTTTCGATCTTTCTTTGTTGCGTAAAGATATTGAGAATTTGTCTAATTATTTGAGAGCACAACTGCCGAGTTTAGATTTTGCATCTTGCATGGAACGATTAAACAGTAGAGAAACATCTAAATATAATAACTGCAAGCAAAGTCAGATTCAGAAATTTGAAAAGTTAATGAATGAAAACAAAGGTCGATACGAGAAACGGAACGCGGCCGTGACATCTGGCCAATCAGATTTTATCTGTGGAACGGATCGACCGGAGTCTCGAGCGGTTGTCAATTTATCAAAACAAATATTGGACCGGCCTACCGTTTCAGTTTTGGAAAAAGGTCTTAATTTCTCTGTAGCGCCGCGTAAAATACCTTATGAAGAGATAATCTGTAGTGTTGAGGATGCCTTGTATAAGAATACCATGAAGAAGGAGGATTTGGAGGCAATACGCCAGGATGTGTCATCCGTTCTGCGTCGGAGCAAAGTGCCCAAACTGAATCTTCCTCTTGATGAATATCGCGCTTTAAAGAACTTGCGTACTAGGCCAGAGCTGACTATCCTTCGTGCGGACAAGGGAAATGCTACGGTGGTGTTAGATACGTCGGATTACAATGACAAAATTTCACTTTTATTGTCGGATGAAAACACCTACAAACTTGTTAAAACCGACCCAACTAGTAAGATTTTGAAGCAGACCACCGAGCTTCTTAAGAAACACAGTGAAAAGTTAAATCTAGACGTGTCGTATCTTATACCATCGTGTGCCAAGCCTCCAAAGCTGTATGGGTTACCGAAGATACACAAACCACTTGCTCCCCTTCGGCCAATAGTAAGCCAAATCGACTCACCTACTTATCGGTTGGCTAAGCACTTGGCGAAGGTACTCTCACCTTTGCGAGGACAGACTACATCTCATGTGAAGGATTCCTACCAGTTCATTGGTGAGTTACAACAACTACAACTTTCTGATGATGAGACAATGGTTAGCTTTGATATTCAGTCCTTGTTTACATGTTTACCAGTAGAGGATTGCATAGAAATTACTAGGAAAAGGTTAGTGGACTGTGATATGCCCGTTGAATATGCAGAGTTACTTAACCTGTGTCTTAGGGCAGGTTATTTGTACTGGAATGATAAATTCTACGTACAGCTTGATGGTGTAGCGATGGGATCTCCCGTGTCCCCTGTGGTAGCTAACATCTTCATGGAGGATTTCGAGGAAAAAGCTTTAGCTTCAGCACCTGTCGTTCCACGGTTTTACAAGCGGTATGTGGATGATACTTTCACAATTTTACCATCCAACAAAGTATCAGCATTTTTAGACCATCTTAACTCTATACACCCTAGGATAACATTTACTATGGAATTGGAAGCTGACAGTAAACTACCTTTCTTAGATGTGTTAGTTATTAGGAATCCTGATCATAGTTTGGGCCATACTGTGTATCGGAAGTCTACCCATACTGATAGGTACTTAAACGGTGATTCTCACCACCATCCTTCGCAGTTAGCTACTGTTGGTAAAACTTTGTTACAGAGAGCGGAACGGATCTGTGATGATGACCACCTGCATGCTGAAGTCCAGCATGTCAAGCGTGTGCTGGGTGAAAACAAGCTCAAAGCACCGCGACGTCGCAGAAACCGAGTGAAACCAGCCACAGTTGAGCGTCAGCCTGCTGTATTGCCATATTTGAAGGGTGTCACTGACAAGATTGGGAACATCTTGAAGCGTGCTTCTATTAAAACTTATTTTAAGCCGCCCAAGAAGATTAATCAATTTTTAAGACCTGTTAAGTGTAATATTCCTCTTCAAACAGCGGGTGTATACAAGCTTGATTGTGACTGTGGGCTCTCGTATATAGGTCAAACCAAAAGAAGCATAGGGACGCGTATCAAAGAACACATAGGTGATATTAAGAATAGGAGATCTACAAAATCAGCAGTTTGTGAACATGCCCTTGATAAGCCCAACCATTTCATACGATTTGATAAACCGCAGGTCCTTGCTAGGGAGAATCGTTACTTACCAAGGATGCTGCGAGAGGCTATTGAAATTAAAAAACATCCGAATTTCAATCGTGAGGATGGTTGGAATTTACCACCAGCTTGGGAGCCTGTTATACGCTTGATCAATCCCAGAGGGCAGCACAATACTGTGAGGTCTCAGGATACGGTTAGTTCGTACTGCGTGGATAGGAACATTTCCAATAATGTTAGTGGAAATGACGGTAGTTAAGTGAGGGTTGCTAAAAATTTTGTACTGTTTTGTGACATAGAACATCTTTGTCATCCCGTGATCACGACTGCTGTAAAGGAGTCGAAACGTCGGGTTAGAAAATGAAAGAAAATATAACACCGCGAGTAGAATCCGTAAAGTTGTTTTATTTCGATCGTATATTGGTCTTCGAATTAGAGCGTTTTGCATACAAAAGCGTCTGGCTTGTAAAAAATGCTGAGAGGAGCGGGTAATAACCGTCTCGAGATGACGTCACTTGATGAAACTTATTGCGTCTGGTTAAATATTAAAATGTATATATTTTTCAAACATTTGACGAAGCATTCTGACCCTCTAATAGTAAGCAGTCTAAAGAGGAACGCCAGAGGTAAAACAATTAAATTAATAATCTGTTTACAGCTTTTAACAAGATAATCTTATTCTAATTCCAAAATAAGCAAAGCTTCTATGCGGTGGTCAGAGACTTATAAATGCTTACAACGACTTTATATTGAAGTAAGAAATGAAACCTAAGAAATGTTTAAACATGATGATAATAACACCCAGATATAGAACAACTTCAAATCACTTGATTTTTTGTCTTGAACGGGATTAGAACCAGCGGCCATTGGCGCTATTGAGTCTACTATATCCATTGCGACAACGGGTCCAGCTTCAAAGTTTCCCTAGCACCTACATACTGCAAGACTAGTATTATCATTTAATGCCATACGAACTCGGTGTTCCTTCAATAGACTTGTAAATTATACTAAGGAAACTAATTGATATACTTGAACGATAATTTCGCATAAAAAGCATGTGTGAATCTCAAGCATGTACCTCCGAAGCTTTAAGTTCTTACTTACAAAGCTCTCATGCCGTCTCACGTTACAAGTGCTATCTCTCTCTGCCATACGTCGTTTTACACTACGGCAGATCAGTGAGGTTTTTTTGCATGGACCGCATTCTGTTGTATGACTCACGTGCTGAGCGAAACGATCTTTCATTGATCAAAAGATACATTTTATATTAAGCTTTTAATGACGTAGGTATTACGATTACAAATTTGTGACGATTTTAAATGTAATTTAAAAGACTTGATCTCAAGAAGGTATTGATAATAACAAAATCTTTATAGAAATTATGAAAGAGAAGTGCCGTGGGACAAGGTCCAGAAAACTCCCTACGTTTCCCACTTTTTTTGTCTGTGTTTATGTCATATTCGAAACTACACCAATGATAACTCATGCTAAAAAAAGATCTTACAAGCAGGGAGAGCACTTATGGTCAAGGTCATTTGATTTTGAGACATTTAGTTGAACGCGATATTTTGAACGACTTATGTATGTATTCAAATTTAAAGTCACCCAACGTATTCTTTTAATTGATCGAATTAGGAATGAGGAAATCTGAAGAAGAACTAATGTTTCTGATGTAGTAGGTTGAAATGGTAAAGGACACAGTAAGAACAGTAGATGGCCGTTAGGATGGAACAGTTGGGGAAGCAGGGCAGGATTGAGGATGATGCAGGCTTATCACAGGTTCAAGAAATCTTAAAAGTGAGCCTTGTATTGGTCATGGACGCCCTATGCTCGACAAAGATAGTTATGATGAATGAAATGTTTACAAACATAAATATCCGTCACACGAATGTATGTCATAAATTGTTTGCTTAAAGTTACGAGGTTCCGATAAAATTCAAATAACATAACTTTCCTTTATGTAAAACGTAACATATCTCACAACGATTTACAATGTGTATCATTTGTTAGGTCATACACTAATAATAGACACACCTAAAGTAACTTTGTCTCGTGCGGATAAATTCCTTGTTTTACGAAATTGAAAGAGAAAGACTAAGAAATTACAATGTTAAATACATTTTACGTTTAAGCCTTTTATTACTACAAAATTCCCAGGCAAGAGCTTTTTTAGATAAACTTTTTTGAAGATCAGAACATTTTCGACTCTCAGTAGTTGGGAAATTACCGTTACGCCAATTGAAAAACAAAGCGATCTACCAAAAATGTTATGTTAAAGTGTGGTGATATAAGAACTACATTCGATAAAAGAACAAGGTTAAAGTTCAGGTGAGTAATTGATATTAAATTGACAAGTTATTGTAAAAATAGGTCAAGGTACCTAGTGACTATATATCGCGTGTTATCGTCCAATATCCAAGGAAATATGGAGGCAAAAACTGTAGACAGTTAGAAGTAATAAAGTATGAAATGTTTCGGATATAATTTTAGTGGCACCAAACTAAAAATACACTGAAGTTAGAGCTTAAAACTTTATTTAAGGTAACACAGTTAAGGAATCTGTTTTCTTTACCAGAGTAATTTATTACTTATCAAATAGGTAGAGAGAACGAATAACAAAGTAAACTACAAACAGGATACCACCCAACACACTACCCTGTGGTACCCCCATAAGTGAAGCTAGGAGCCCAAATCAGGGGTGCTTTCTATGAAAAATTCATAACATTCTTATATGCGATGCACGTGGGATCATCTTGAATATATTGACCGATTATATACCCTCAAAACTTAATATTTGCAAACATCAACTAAAAAGCCTTTACTTCAGATAGTAAAACACGCAAGATGTGGTACAAGTAAGTCTCCTACATATAAGTGCCACACAGGAATCTCATTTTTGTGATGAACATAAATTAGTAGACTGAAAAATTTCTACATCTAAAAGCTATGGTATTTTGGTTCATAATATTGCATTGTATTGCGCACCTGAAAGCCTAACCTTGTACTATTTATTTTATATGTCTTAGTTCTCATAAATCTCAAGAGCAAGCAGAAACAATAGTGCGAGTAGTAATGATCAAAAACCCCGCATTCTTACAGGAAACATCACATATTGTTTTGACGGCTGCGAGCTAGGAACAATATGCTATTTATTTCAGCCTTCGTTTTTAGTCTGGACTGGAATTGTTTCAGTCTCAATGTCAGATTTTTTTCCCATTCTTTTTTACAGCATATGAATACGAAATGGCGCGTTGAAAATTGAATATATCGATGTATTATCGAATTGTATGCATGAACAATGTGTACTGTACAGATTTTCACATGACCGCATAAAGAATATTGGAAATAGAAGTTTAGCTACTTGTGATAAATTCGATAGCTCTTAAAAGTGTCTCAAACAAAAAGTGCAAAATTCACATGATTTAAGGGCAGATGATTATATTTTAAGACGTCCTAATTATGATGGATGATACATTTATAGATTAAGAATTACTTAAAAGGGCAAAATGCGTGTTGTAATTAAGTAAATTTATAATAATTCTTATCTATGTAAAAGTAATACGCAGCGCCACCTATGTTTCTTATGTTTAAATTTGGGTAAAATTATCTATTATTTCAATAATATCAACAATGCGAAACAAAAGGTTTCCCAATAAGTTCTGATAATTCCAAAACAGCGAATCACAATTTAGATACAAGAGTAGATGTTCAGGAAAGTACACAGTTTTATCTTTTTCCTATGGTTGTAATAATGGTTTGTACTAAAATATATGCCCATTAAGGCAATGTTCCGCATAACTTCCGTGACTTATTGCCTCAACGGTTATTTTAATAGTCCTTCCGGAATAGGGTTATACAAATAATAAAAATGCTATTAGAGTATTAAAACCGGTGTTCTAATTGGATTATTTTAACAAAGGCCGTAGATTGGTAGATTTTATAATAACAACGTCAATTTTCCCATACTATGGTAATAGGCTGTTGAAATGGTAAGTGTAATATTCTAATGTCATACCTACGTTATTAAAAATTCAGATTATTTGCCTAAACATAAGGAGAATTCTTTACTTTCATTTTAATTCAAGCCGCAGTCATTACGAATAATCAAGAAATGTAATTTGTTTCTCTCAGTGTTTATTTAGTTTTGAAGCTCTAGCAACCCTAAAGAAGGCAAAACACTCTGGCACTACACACTCCACAAGTGTTGCCATAGACCGTTTTCATTAAAAACCAGCAAAAACTCCTTACAACTCCAATTGCTCGAACAGTTCCACAAATTGAGCGCAATCATTGAAACACTTCAGAAAGAAACCTTCGCGTATGTATAAATTATATTATATCCGATTCGACATGCATTGTATTCTATTAAAAATCATGATTTGGAATTGCTGTGAAATTAACCAATGTTTCCATCGAATTGTTTAATATTTGATACATTTTATTTTATTAATGATAGGATGTAATCTTTAGAGAGCAGTATCAGCATTAAGTAATTACATTTCTATTTTAGGTTACTTTTAACTAGTCAGCACCAAAATGATGTGTGCTTGCAAAGTCGTCACTAAATACTTCAAATATAGTTGACAAATCAAACCGACAAATTCAATACCAGAAAAACATTTCCAAATCATGGCCTTTAAAAACAAAAAAAAACATACCTATCTTGATGAATGGCAAGGAAACTCCAGAATCCAAGATAAACAAAGTTTTACATTACCTAATGACACCTTCATATCAAGAATGTCCGAATACCGTCGTCTCTCCTTGTCGCTCTCCGTCGACGTCTCCCTCTCACTCGACTCCCGCGTCGGCTTGAGGAGTACTGCCTTCTTCCTTCGCAGCTTCCCCACCATTCCATTCTCCACCGATTTCTCCGAAACCGGCTTCGGATCTCTCTTGAACCACATCATTCCGATCATTTGATTCACTTCACTTTTCACAAATATGTTTAATCCACGTCACTTCACTTTTTACAACTTCTTTATCTAAGTTGCATTTTTGTTAGTTATTGCATAAATTATTTGCTCTTAGAACTGTTTTATCACATTTCGGTTTACAATCAGTAGCCGAAGATCACTTCACTATGACTCATTATTCCTCATTTTTCATTTTGTTTTTGGCACGATGAACTGAGAAATGGGTATTCGATCAGCGGTGACGATCTTGGCAATGTACTCGGCTAGCTATACAACATTATGAATCTATATTTGTAACGGCCCGTACCGACATTAGAATCAATTAATCACAAACTAACAGAAATAACTTCGAATACCGAATGAGTTTGAAATGCTTTTAATTTTATCACTTTTGGGTTTGAGTGGGATGGGTTGGCGATAAACACAACATTACTGACTCAACGATTGTGTTCGTTGGAGGACGAAACTAGTATCAATTAGCCTTTGGGGTCAATTAATTTACTGGGATAAGTGTTTAACATGTAGTCTGGATGGTATCCTTGGAAGTTTGAGACAGGGATAAAAATGTATTGATGAACGCATTCGACCGTCAGGGTCCTTTTGACCTCGAGGCAATACCACTACTTTGCAATAAGACAACAACTTCACACTATACACCTTTTTCATACTGACCAAAAGTGATCTGGCAAGGGATTCCACTTTATTCATTTATTTATTGCTTTCTCGTATCTAATACATTGGTCTTAAGAGTAATTATAGTAACAATACGGACCCTGTAGGGCATAGCAAAAGTAGGTGAAGGGCTAGGCTTCAAGGGGTTTTAAAGTTTTTATAAATGTGTCAACAGTACAGTTCTTTTATAAAGCTATAATTATGTCAAAAAGTTACTGGTCGCTTGTCACGTTTGATAAACTGTGCACGGTTTATAACACCATGGTAACCTAAAGTGACATCGTGAAATCTAATTAACTAATTAGGTAAATTATAATTTACGTCAGTCAGTCATTATATAAAACGAACGTGTAATATTGTGGTGAAAAATAAAGATAAAGAAAGATTATGTCAGCAGCCACTAAGTTTTTTTTCAGAAGAGTACATAGCAAATTAAACAGTATAAACAAACTTGAGACAGCCGAAAATATTAGTAACGTAACATACATACATACCCTCACGACCATATCCCTAATGGGTTAGTCAGAGGCACACTGATTGTTGCCGTCATGCTGAACGGAACCTTCAGAAGTCCGTATTTCGCCGAGGGAATTTGAACCCAACGTGGTAAGGGGCGAGCCTACCGCCGTTATCCTGGTTGCTTGGGTTTTATATCGGTGTTTTCCGGTTAGATTTGATCTCGGAACCATTGGGTTCCGAGCCATGGTGTTAAACCACTGGACCACAACGCTCTCCAATATTAGTAACAGTCGATCCTAATTTCCTACTTGTATTTTTTAATTTAATTATATTTGCGGTCCCGTGCGCGTGTATAACCGCCTCTACAGACACAATAGTAACGTATATTTTTAACAAGGGATTGTCGCCCGATGTACTAGCATCTAATAATAAACAGTATGTGTGTCCTATCGGGATTATTCATAGCAACGAAGGTCAGTGCCAACTGCTTTAAGATAAGGAATTACCACATTAAAGTTATGAAGTTTTTTAATTGCTATTATAATAGAGAACGCAGTTTATTTTAATAAACAATCGTATAAATTGTTAATATTACTTTTTAAATCGATATTATTATGATGATTTATTCTTCTTCTTTGCGTGTCGATGGCAGACAATTCTAAATTCAGTTTTTTTTATCTGATTTATTGAACTTATATGTCTAAAGGTAAGTCTAAAATTAAGCAAATTCGCGTGAAGAACCGCCAAATAATAACTTTTTTCGTAAATACATGCAATCATAATGAAGCCTGCCCTGCGATGCTTTTAAGCATTAAGGACGCCAGAAGTCCCTTTTAAAATAGCGCAATTAAGAATAATGAATAAATTCAAAAAATATAAGTACACGTAGGAGACACCCACCACACCAACTCAAATAGTTATATTCGTACATACAAATGTTTGTACTGTAAGTGGATCGAACCCGCAACTTCCAGAGTAGTAACTAACTTCTTAACTATTATACCAAATTGGTAGTCATATTTATTCAGACATGGCTATGGCATGTATGAAAGGACTCATGAAAGTAGAGGAGGCGCAAGGTGTGTGTCAGGACCGTAGCAAGTAGAAAGAAGTGGTCTCTGCCTACCCCGTTGGGAAAGAGGCGTGAGGATGTATACAGGATGTCTCAAAAATACCCCTAAAGACTCAAATGGCATAGAAAGTGAATGAATCTGAAATAGAAGGTGTTGTCCCTTTTTGCATATCTTTAACGGTTTAGATGAAAAAGTACATCAAATGTTTACCAAAATGACGATATTATATCGATTTACAACGTAGGAGCGTGAACAAAGGAGGTGGCACCTGGTCACTCCCGGTTAGGATATACTTGGGTCCATGAACCCAAATTAGTGCTGGGTTATTTTATTTTTTAGCATTATGGATAATGCATTATCATCCTATCTTTAGTGCTGGGTGTTTCTATGATCGATGTTTTTATTTTACGTTAATTTACTCGAAATTCAAATTAAGAGCTACGACTGAAAGAAAATAACAAGGGACTCCTTTCAGGAGTGTGTAGTTATTAGGGGTATTTTTGTAACACCCTGTAAATGTATGTGTATGACTATGTCCAAGCCAGGAAGACAAGTGTCAAACCAAAACTATGCGCCCGCGCCGCGCAATTCGCTGTGTGGATTCATCCATCACGCCTGACAGGTCAATGTGGCGAATAAACGATACTGTATATGGCTAACGGATCTAGTATTGTTCTGAATTACAGGCTGAAGCGATTCCTATACTTGTACGTGTACAGATTTTGTAAGTTCAAGATTAAATATGAAATATTGAATAAAGCGACCAAGAGTTAAAAAACCGTCCCGTGTTAAAAAACTGTTAGAATAATAGCAATATAATTTTCGATTTGGTTCCCAAGCTTTAAACACGCGTAGATGTTATTAGGCAGCAAGGCTCCAACATATATTAACGATTGCAATCTAACGAATGTTAACGTACCTTCAGAAGCACAAGGATACCGGAAAAACCTACCCTTAGACGATTAGGCGTCTAGCGCAATGATATTGAAAAGAGGAAGATACGTTATGTCAGTACTGATGCGAAGTCGAAAATTGTCCCCTGGCGTACGTACCTTACCTTGTGTGTACAAGATAGTATGATTATTTACTAGAGCGTAAGAGTCAGATACATGTTGCGCAGTGTCGTCTCAAACTGTCAATGCTTTGCTCAGGTGTTTCGGGTCAGGTCAGGTGTTTCGGATTTCGGGTGGCATTTTTTGAACACAAGTAATCAATAGCAATTGGTCTAGCGTGTACAGCTCAACATCGGTGATCTCTGCTTCGCTGTAGCTACTAAGCCACGGACTACCCTGATCATAGAACCCGCTACCGCTTGTCACTTAGTAACGGAAACGCTACGAGGATGCGGCCTCCGCACTTCCGCACCAGTTGATGCAATAGATTGTCTTTTATTGTGACCAGGACGCGTGCGCAGTCAGACACAGCTGGAGCGTAACACTACTAGTATAAACTACTAGTATAAACAAAAGAAAGAAAAAACGTTTATTGATTTTGGACATCGTACACATACAGATTTAAACAAACAAAACAAAATGGTGAGGGAAAAAATAAATAGTAAAAATAACAAAAGAAAAAATAAACAAAAATTTTCACCAGACAGCAGTGTCACGATGTCCAAAATTAAATGGACCCCACACAGCTAATGCCTACCTTAATACATTACCTTAGCATTGCTACCTTAATACTTGACGGGGATAGTGCCACGAACTTTTTGCTACATTTTATGCACTAAAGTAGCAGTAAAAATATTCACATTTACCGTGACAGATGTTTTTAGCGCAACATTCAACTGGAAGCGGATATGTAAAAATAACGATACTAACAATTTTGTTATGTTTGAGTAGGTGGATAGACCACCACCCGAAGAAGGTTGCAAGAATTTGGTGACACCGAATGAGGAAAACAGAATTTATGATAGTTTTTTTCTTCATTCATAGTATAGGTCGCGGCACCTAAGTTTAGCGCTGAGCGAACCGTGGAAGGGATAGCTGCGCATGGTACCGTCGCGCACGGAGAGTTTTATCAAGTAATCATTAAGCATCATATAACAAATAATTAGTAGTTGAAACAATGTTCATTATGTTATTCTAAAGGACTGACAAACTTAAAATAGTATGTAGCAAAAATAATTATGAAAAAAATATTAAGGCGATGGGTATGACTTTTGGTATTTAGCCTTGAATTTTGGAAAGTTGCCCTCCTGTGCGCGATAGATGGCTCGCAGTGTCGCTATGATGATTGCTAGAAAGTATGACATAAACGTTATGTGAGTATCACAGAGAAAACAATGCACGTCATAGACCATTTTTCGTGCTTGTCTTTTCAAAACATTATTTCTCCTAGGCATATTCACATATGAAATATAAATAGTAATGTTTACTCTTCGAAACAAAAACAAACTTAACAAAAAAACTATAACAAAACTTAACAGCAATAACAAAACGATTTTGTACGCGACGGTGCTCTAGGATGTGCGCGGGACTTGACATCAGTGCGGGGGACGTAATGCGACCGGAGAGCCAATCAGCGCTCCGCTCGCTCGCCCTTCGTCCCTCTAAACCCCTGTGATACCTTATTTTCGTCTTCTGCGCAGAAACGGCCAGCGCTAAAGTTACGTGCCGCTACTTGTACTTCTGAATTGTCAAAAGATAATCTTTATTAACAGCTCCCTAATTTGATCCTTGTCAATACAGTCGATTATTTTTATTGTACCGTTACCCTTACAGTGATCAATCTTCAACATCAATATTCAAACGTTTTAAACACCTCTCGGTTTAACACGGCCCTTCCTTTCCGCTTCCCCTCCAGACGGGAGGGAAAAAATGAACATCAATGCATTTAGTGGAAGGAGGGTGAGTTGGGGGCGACCAAGCAGAAGACTTGATACAGGACAAGATTTACATCACCCTTACATCATAATATCACCTAAATTGTCAAAAAAACAGTATCAGGAAAAAATATGGTTGGAAATATTTTCGATAGATTAACATCACACTCACATCATAACACTATCTTAAACTGATGAAAACAGAACATCATAAAGAAGCTTTTAGACCCGCTCATGATACTTTTATATTGCAAATATTTTCTGTGTAGTTTAATCGTTGTTATTTTGATATCTTCACATCTTAAATAAGACAAAAACATTGAGAAAACCAACAGTGAAACAAGGGCATCACCACGCTTACGCTAATGGGAAAGCAGCAAACGTACCAGATTTCTGTTTCATGCTAAACAATCCAATTAGAACATCCTTAGTGGTCGGTGACTCAAACAGAACCACCGGGCGTGAAATACGTCATTAACTTTATAATGTTCAAATTTCCCGGTAACATCGTATGAGTATTCATGACTTAAATTATCTCATTGTGGAAAAAAATAAGCAAGTGAGTCTTAAATTATTAACAGTATTATAATTGCATAATGTAAAGAAACTGAAACTACTTGATTCTAGCGAAATATCAAAAACAAAAACGTATACTAGTAGATGGGATTTAACTATGTCATTAATTAAGAAAAAAAGGAAAAGATTATGTGACTTTGCACAATAACAAATCAAAAAAATATCAAAAGCAATAACACATATACCACTTCAAAAGCCTAGCGATGGAATAACGGACGATACAAAAGAAAAGTTATACCGTTCTAAAAACACAGAAGCAGGAACTTCACAACACAAAAAACAAACCAGGCGAGAGAATTTCAAACCGTCCATATCATTGACAGGAATTCTGAAAAGCACCGGGTAAAGTTGGAACAAAGCAAAGGATAGGACAGAAATGGAAACCGTCCGAAGTTTGAACCCTGGCGTACTCCACACCCCGGTACGGATTTAACCACGGAAATGCATCCTGCTTTGGTTGTCGTTAGGATGTCGCCCTCTGGAGGAAACTTTACAAGGGAAGAGGAATATGCGACTGATTCTTGTTATTGATATCAACTTGAAAGTTACCAGCTGGACAGCACACTCAACTCAAGAAACTTCATTGCAATAAGGAACGACGATGAACTTAAAAAATCACGATAATCACGAATTAATAACAACACCTTAGAAACCTGTGGTGACGATCAAATGAATTAATATAAATTATGTGAACAAATCTACCAAAAGTGTGGTATTGTCCTTCATATTCATTCGGCGTTTGAGGTGTGAACAAGTATGCGGACCGCCTAATAAACTGGCCTGCCAAGCAATATCAAAATGATGACTTCGCAAAATTGTTGAGTGAAATTCTATGTGAGCATTTGTATTTTTTGTTGTTAGTAACATTGTAATTAATTAATTATTGAAAGCTTTACGTATGTCTTCTTCACTTATAAACTTGTTACCACCTGTGATGGCAATGAATAAATAAATTAAATTGAATTGAAATTGAAAAACTCTTTATACTTTTAGTACACTATATGTATACAGATTTTTTTTAAGGTGAAGATGACGCAACAGATTTACAATCTTGGCGTGTAAATCCCTGTGTGTACCTTGAAGGGGAGGTGATTTCCAAATATAGCATCGGAAATGTCGAAGTATGCTCGTAACTATAATTAGAGATTAGAAACAGATTTCGTTTTAAAGAAGGGGCTTTACTTTACCAGATAGTTCATCGGTTATTTCATTCTGATTATTTGAGGAAGGAAACGCAGACGCAAGGGCTGTTTGAACACGTATAATAGACAGTGACTGACGTAATTTATGTGTTATATTGTTTCCGTGCAATTATCAGCTACTGTGAAACCATAGTAACATAACATTTAATGTGAGCAATTCAGTTGAAGATAATAGGTGCGACAAAAACATTGAAAAGAAGCAGCAGTATGTTTGTTCTCCCATTCTTTTTGTCAAAGTTTAAAGGCTACTAGATTTTTGTCCAAGACAGCTAGCACGCAGCTTGAGTAAACTTATTATTATCAAAATTGTGCAAAAATTGTCTGATTAAATGGTGGTTTGATGAAATGGCTTAATAAAAACATTATTGAGAAACCCTTCGCATAGTTTCAAAACAAAACAAATAAAGCTATTAAAATTCTAAAAGCGTTATAATTAGCTGAATAACTGTAGAGCAGACGTGGCACAGTAAAAATGAGCGCGGATCGTAAATATTACAGAGCGTTCAGAACTAATAGCTATAGCGGAGACGAATCGTTTAATAGCTCATCAATCGTCGAATACATGGTCGAATGCCGTAACGGAGTTGATGAAATTCGTCGTAAAGATTATTGTGAAGATTGTTATTAGCGTTTATCGAGCTCCACTTACTTCATGTCAAGGGACACAATATTTAAAAATGCCAAAGAATGGCTACTATGCTGTCTGGGCAACAGCGCATAGTCCCTCGAGCCTATCCGACCACAACACACAATACAGAGAGAGTACTTTTAATACTATTTCGAACGCCTAAAATAGTTACGACAGGACTCAATCTTCTTATCAAAACAAATGAAGTGAAGTTTGAAAATGATGTCATCCTAGAGTTTGAAAATGTTTAGCTAAGTAGAGAAATCTAAGGTTTTGCATGGTACTTAACAAATTGACATAAGTTGTTAATTTTACCGCATCCTCTTCCATCAGAATAACAGTAGGTATAATTAAATAGAAACTTGCATCACTGACAAACCTTTCAGAATAAGCAAACTGAAACGACGTTGTGCTAGTTATGTCTACAACAGAAAATGACATGAATATCCTGCGATTGAACATTTGAAATGAATAACATTACCAGCATTTACTAATTATGTAAAATGTCTGTTACGACGCGAAAATAGCTAACATTAAGACATCCAACACACATCTGTCGGGAAGTACGAAATATTGGATTTTAATGAGTTCTTAGAAGAACAAGAGTTTAGA
Source organism: Udea ferrugalis (assembly GCA_950022985.1). Classification (NCBI taxonomy): domain Eukaryota; kingdom Metazoa; phylum Arthropoda; class Insecta; order Lepidoptera; family Crambidae; genus Udea; species Udea ferrugalis. Next base: position 11,077,689 of record OX465539.1, on the reverse strand, counting down.
CTCGAAGTAATGAGAAACACACCTATGAAAGAAATATAAGGTAAATGCTTTGACAGAATACTCACTATCTCCGGTTTCTAAAATGATGATCAAAGTTAAAAATCATGACTCTAATGTAAGAAACATAACAACGTTTAACATGTTAATAGTCCGTATGTTTTGCAAATTAATAAATTGTCTCATAATTGATTGATCAATTGTAAACGCATGGGAAACTCATACAAAAAATAGTTCGCATGATTTCTAAGCCTTCGCTTTGTATTGATACGATTGTCTGCTCGCATGGAGTTGAATGGATAGGACAAACCATCGACCCTACGGCTATCTTCTGACTGGCAACATATCAGACGAACACGTCTAAAACAGATCCTAAAAACCAGAAGAATAACAGTATTTTCACGTCTCTTCGCTAGGCACAGGCCTCACCTTTAACTATGAGGTAGCGTGAGCCCAAACAAGTTTCGACCATCAACAATCATGTTAAGTCAACCACATCAACAGCATTACTGCAAAAGCTTAGTAGCTGGTCAGCTGGTCCTCAAATCTTGACGTTGCTCTACCGCAATGTACAGTCAACGGCACGTCAGGTTACCCCATTTACGTTTTTTCTATCGCTCTTGCCAAATGTAATTCCGTTGCAATAGAGCAAGGAGGACTGACCGGAAATGGGTAGAGTGATGTGCCGTCCACCGTACAAAGACCTGAGTCCGAAAGGCGTTCTGTCTGTCTTGAAGTACGGTGGCAAGGCTATGTAACGTTGTAGATACTTATCGATTGGTGGCTATTTAAGGGGTAGGAATGGCACATTAACAATTCAAAGCCGATTCTGTTGTGTTGCGGTAAACACGATATCAATGACAAGTGGGTTTTCACTGTTTCACTAGTACATTGCAGTGTACAACGATTTCATTTGTTTTACATTTTGAATACAGAAAATAGCTGATTTTGCACCTTACAACATTTTTTTTGTCTAAACAAGAAGCAACAAATCAATCGTAGAGTATTTTTTTTAGTTTCTGATTATTTCATCATAATATCCCATCGAAATTGTACAACTTTACGGATGAAATAAAATTGATATCCCATTTTCAAAACAAGAAAAAAGTTCTGGCAATTACTATTCTAGCATTCTGGTAAAATTACTGTTTGACATCTGGAACTTTGATTACATTCTTTCAAGTGCAGCTGAGTTCGCTTACTTTTTTGATCTTAATTTCCCATCGAAAATTTACAAGTTTACGGACAAAATAAAAGAAATATAACATTTTCAAAACAATAGAGAAGTTCTGGCAATTGCAAAAATTACACATGTTTGACCACTGGAACTTTGATTTCTTTCAAGTGCAGCTGAATTCGCTCACTTATGTAAACAAATAACTCCTGCACTAAGTATCAAAACATACTTTACATTAGCAAACGGGTCATCAAACCCGCGCGGGCGCATTCCGCTTGGTTCCCCGAAATACTCCCGATCAGGAATCCCGCATAGAGTCACGTTCGTGCCCTCCGTGTGCCGAATAGGGCACAATAGCTCACACTTAGAACCAATAGGTACAATAGGGAATGTGCAGTTTTGTATATTTGCCTGTGGCGCAGTTCCAGGACGAAATGGGATGGGTGACCAGCCTTTATGTTAAGCAGTTGTTACCGGTTGACGTCGCTAGATGTCCGTCAGGAGGACGGCAGTGTCGGGTGGCCTCGCACTGTCAAAAACCGGCGGGTGTGTTAGAGGGGAGGTAATACTCCCCTCGAGGTGAGCCGGAACCGGCACATCGCGGCACAGGGTTTTACCGATAGAGTGCCTCCCTGGGAGAGTCCTCGGTAAACCCTGGTCACGCGCAGGAGAAGGCCGCCCCGGTGTTTTAGTGGGTATTCTCACCCCTCGCTAGATGTCAGTCGTTAGGACCTGTCTTCGCCGTGAAAACGCCCAACATTCGCTAGGTGTGAACAGGCTCTGAAGCCATGTCAGAGTCAGGGCAGCTTGATGACATCTGGCATTAAGGTTGCTCGCTAACCATACACTCCTCCAACAATCCGCACTAAGCTCGCGTGTTGGAGTATGGCTTGTTCCACCTCATAGTTGAGGTGAGGCCTGTGCCCAGCAGTAGGACGTGTATAGGCCGTTTATGTTATGTTATATTTGGCAACTGGCAATGGCACAGTTGTATATTAACGCTTGTTTTCCATGTCAAATTGTATGTCATTTGGTTTATTTACTTCACTTACGATCCTCTACCTGAAGGTTGTCTGGAAGAGATCGCTCTCTAGCGATAAGACCGCCTAAATTGTACATTGTTCTCTGTAATTTGCTTCAAATGTAATGTTTTTGTACAATAAAGAATATCTATCTATCTATCGTTACGGTCTACGATGATGTAGAAGTCTCACTATACAAAATACGATGGCGTCAAGGATTCCGAGTATTATACAAAACAAAAGCCATCATACTCGCATCTCCCTTATGGATCAATTTAAATAATTAATTCATCAGTAGTATTTGCTCCTCTATTATTAACTCATTGCGGCGGAAAGGCAGACATCAAAAGATGCATATGGATATACCCTTATTAGATGCACAAGTAACGCATGGGCGGATTAATTAATGTAATTACTATTACGTACTTTTGAATTATTATTACCATTTTATCCAAAGGTTTTTTGTATAGATATAAACTTTTACCAAAACTCGTCAAATTATTTTCATCCTTTTTTAGCGTTCCTAATTTTCGTTCGATATATCGGTTTCAACTAATACATGTTTACATTTGACCACATATTTAAAGTCTTTACATTCGACCACAAACTTGCCTTATGTGGTCAAGTGCTACATGCTGCCCTATAGTAGCAAAAATAAACAGAAAACTGATCTGATATTTATTTCCAATTACAAAATTTGAGCAATACATTTTTATCTGCCAAACTGCATAGCAGTTTGTCGGCAGTAGTTAGTAGTAGCCTGTTTTCCTGCTAAGTAACTAAGCATAGCTGACTTAGCGTATTTTAAAGAACCCTTAAGTATATAATTTTACTAGTTTTCCTCAACAAAATTCTCCATTCCTGCAACACCACACAGGACTGACATAGTTCTGCCAGTTCCGTCCCGTATCTCAGCGGATGTCCTAAAATAAAATAAAACAGTCCCCTGCGCACGCGTCGCTCCCGATCTTTGATTGATATGTCTACACGTCTTCATGTTTGTGCAATTAATGTCAAAGCCGGGACATAATAGCGTTTTATTGCAGTTAATGTACTACATAAAGATAGTATTATCATCAGTTTTTGATGTTCAACCAAAACTCACACTGAAAATTGAGTTTTTTTGCAAGCTGACGTTGTCAAATCTGTACTGAAGAACTCATTTATGAAAGAAAGAAAGAAAGAAAGAAAGAAAAATAATTTATTTATGCTTGAGTAACCTAATAGAATACAGGTAAGGGAATGATACTAAAACAAAATCAAAACTGCCTCATGTTAGTTCTTCGAGGCTAATCCGGCTCGAAGGACTAAAATCTGTCTTTGTAGTTCTGTAATTCTGCTTTATTATTGAAACCACTACTGAATGTTTGTTAAAAAATTCCAAACACCAAACATGAATCTTCGATAACAGATTAAAACAATTCATCATGAATTATTACGAAAAATTCAGGTGGTGGTGGTAGTGCTGACTGATATTTGCTTAAAAAACCCAATTGAAGATTTTCAGCTATTGCTTCCGAGAAACTGAAAACTACGACTGTCGGCGTTGTCCGTCATCGTGGGTGGAACAAACCAACAAACTGACGAAGAAAACAGACATTCCAACAGGTAGATCTTACCACTCAAGTACTTCCCCAAGTACACTCGAACGCAGAAATAGAAACAATAGTAACCAGTAACCAGACACAAAAAGGCGCGTAATGGGTTACCCTATCTCTGCGGTCGTTAACTATTTCGAGTGGCGCAAGGTCGGCTTTCGTAAACAGACACCGCTTCTGCTTTGTATTTGCTATTTACGCGGCCAGATAGCCTGTTTGTTGAGGGTTGGCATACAGTTTTACAGTTGCTATTATAATTGCTTTTCTGAAGCCTATCAGTAAACTAAAGATAAAGAGTTTTCGGTAACTCTTAACGAAAAGGCGAAATTAGTCACGACGACATTTTTTTTAGAGTAAAACAAGATTTGACCACGAGCGCTCTCGGTGGTCACTGTTTGTGTGGGCGTGGATGAGTTAATATGTGCAAAGCAAACGGTTATTAGAAAAAAAATCTTGAAAATGCATGAAGGTTAGTAGTTTTATCAAGCAAATTTAAAAAGCTGGTATCATGTATTTCATTGCACGGAATGGTGAAATGGAGATTTTACAGTTTGTTGTATTAATGTCGTGTTCTCTTAGTTACTCGACGTAGATTATTACCATCCTACTAATATTATAAATGCGTAAGTTTGTATGTGTAGATGTGCCGTGTTGCTTTTTTAACGTAAAAACTACTGAACGGATTTTAATTAAACTTCACAATAATGTAGCTTATAAGTACATCTGAATCGCACATAGGCTACAATTTATAAAGAAATATTACTTTTTGTTTTTCAACTTAAGTCCACGCGGACGAAGAAGCGGGCGGCCGCTAGTATACTAATATTAATAACATTAGAATTGTGACAGCCCTAGCATTCACGTCTGCTTTGAAGTGTTCCGAGACGGATAACACCATTGGATGATTCCGTGTTGCTTGTATCCGGGGCTACCTGTCATGTATGAGATTTACTCAGCTATTCTCAGTAGTCCGATTTGGGAGATTTTGAATGTTCAATTATTCAGATTTCACTTAATATTCACTTTTGTAGCAGTACAGAACAAAGAATAGGAGTATTGCACGTGCAAAATGCGAATTGGCTATCAAAAATACGGGTTCCAAAAAAACAGAAAATTATTTACATACTTTCATGAAATTAAACGTTCAATACTTAACGTGGAAAGAGACGAAGCTATCGCCGTTAATTTTCAATCAAAACATGAAAATGGAAGAAGAATTGCACGTTTCATCCCGATAAGGGCTTCAACTCACGCGCACACGTAAACAAAACCACAAACACAACACTCCTTCGGAGAACAACAGCTTCAACAATTATTCTGGTAATACACAATGGCAGTATTGTCACATAGCACGCGCATGTAATGCGTACGGGGAAATCACGTGTATAATTACCGAAATTCAACCATTAGACCATATTCGAATATCACTTAAGATGAAGTGAATTTGTGGTCAATGCCCGCCTAATTAAGCGTAAAAGGTCAAAATTAATCAGACAAAATCAAAACAATGTAGTTTCTCAGATATTCCCATAACCATAAAAGACCTATATCCGTCCCACTGCTGGGCACAGGCCTCGAGGTGGATTGAGCCATACTCCAACACGCGGATTGTTAAAGGGGTGTAAGGTTAGTGAGCAACATTAATGTCAGATGTTATCAAGCCGCCCTAAGGCATCTGACTAAGCTTAACGACTGACATCTACGACGTCAGCCGGGACCAACTGCTTAAATACATATCATTAAATTTCGGTCGGGGTGGTCACCCATCCCATTTCCGACCCGGCGTGTGTTGCTTTACAACAGCGATCGTCGCCGATCACTGTCACAACTGCGCCACGAGCACCTCGACCATATTCGACCATAATTTAAGATGATGTGAATTTGTGGTCAAATGCCCGCCTATATGGGCTTAAAAAGGTCAAAAATTAGACAAAAACAAAGCAATGTAGTGTCTTAGATATACATTCATGTGTATATATGTTTTGAATATCGTACGTGAAATTCGCGACGTGTTAACAGATTGGTAATAGTGACACTTTGTAATATGATCGGAGATGTGACATTCATTTCAACAGCCTGTGTTGTTACTGTGAAATGGCCCAGATATTGGCATAGTTTACTATCATACATGTGACAACCGTCTTTGGATCACACAGTCGCAATACTATTCATGTTTAGCTTAGTATAACGATTTCATAAACCCATTTGACAATCGAATTCGGCTGCCAGAAAAGTCATCAGCCGCGTCAATTTCATACGCGTGACATGACTTATCTCAACTTCTAAATTAAACGATGGAATCTGTTGTTCGAGATTTAATAAGAATATAATACATATAGATATTTAAGACATCTTTGTCATCAAATCGTAAGCTGCTATACCATTCCAAAAGCATACTGAACTATATAAGTGTTTGTTTATGAATGTTCCGTTCTCCATGAAGGGAGCAGTCAGCATGCCTACCCTACATAATTTGTGGGATGTAGTCCTAAGCGTACGTGCCCAGATGTTTATCCTCAGTGGGGTTCGAACCCATGCGCGACAGGCCAGACAGTTAGTCAGTTAGGTGAGTTTACACAATTTTCTACAGGACGTCAACCGACAGGTGCATCGCATACGCACTGCACTCGGACTTTCACGTGACGTCACTGTCGCACGCGCAGAGAAGTATTAAGTATATTTGTCAATGCGCAATGACGTAAAGATAGGAAAACCAGAAGAAGACATTCGGTCTTGCCTTCAGGCAGCAATCGAACCCGCGTCTTTCGTTAACCGGGATGCACTAACCACTGTGCTACCGAGACCATTAACAGTCTGGCAGATTTTTTCTAGTATATTTTACCTGGTAACCGGATAGGTTTGTTTTAGCAATGTTTAGGCATACTAAAACGCGGGCTCAGTGCGGATTGTTGGAGGGGTGTAAGGTTAGTGAGCAACCTTAATGTCAGATGTTATCAAGCCGCCCTAAGGCCTTTGACTAAGCTTAACGACTGGCATCTAGCGACGTCAACTGTCAAAAGGTTACATGACTCTGTAATCATGTATTTTCATTATTCAATATTCATTGACACCTGGGATCAGCATTAGGTCCGTGCAGTAAAAAGTCCAAGGATCTTGGTACACTTTGATGTCGAAAATTTGAGTTCATTAATGCAATAATATAAAAAATATCACGTATCAACAATGACGCCGGGTTAAAGAAACCGGTCGATTTTAAAACTCACATTTGGAAATCACTTACTAATGTACGCTGTCGTTAAATACCGAAGTCTTATCAGAAAGTAACGCGAAAAAACTAACAGTAACATTATAAAGCAACAACACAGTTGACCATGAAATAACGGCGATAACGATTAGCAGATAAGACTGTTAACAGCAAAAACGCTTTTGTTCCAACACTGTTAATTCGTCTAGACCAATAAGTGAGCTATTGTATTAAGAAGTTTGGCAAACCACACCAGGTACAAAAAGGTAGCCGAAGAGAAAAGGAAATATCCCGCTCAAAATTGAGGAATGTCAAGGAGCAGTCACTTGTCATTGAGTGAGATAAGAGTTAATTGCTGTTTTTTCACTTAAACCCTTTTCAAGGAACAATAAAGGGACTTTAATTTAAATGGGAGTTATGTGCGTCCATTGCAAAGGTTTACACGAAGTAAGTAATGCAATGTTTGCAAGAGGGATTAGTGAAAACACTAAGTTTTTATCCCTAGCCACACTGTGCTTTGTTAGCTTTGATCCAGAAACTCAAATATTAGGAAGACCAAAAAATGATCAACTTTTCCTTTCCCAAAAAGAAGAGCAAGTTGATTGTTTTAAATTCGGAAGTAAGCAAGCATCTGTAAGCTAATGTTATTCTAATAATGTTTTGAAAATATTTTCGCTTCTAATAAAGATGAAGCTAGCTTTTCAATTCGTAGAAACAAACATTACGATCATTAATAGAAAAAACTTCTACCAGAAATGTATCAACAAGAACGCCTCTTTACGAATACCTGTTTTTATGCACGTACAAACTCCTGAGAACAGACATTCGTAAGAAATGTAACATTCACACAAACCTACAAGTGTTAGGCAACATTCGAACATTCGAAGATGCAGTAAAATGGATGTTAATAAGATTTAAGAGTTCTTGATAAACGTGGGTTACGTAAATAAATGAACAGAACTAGCCACATGTTTTCACCGTAAACGAATAGTTACAAACTGAAATTTACTATTCCAACAGGAACGTAAAAAATATAAGCCTTTTTGTGGGAAGTTTCTGTTTTCCTGTTTAAGCTGAGTATCTACTAATCAAATGGCAACTTAGATATTGTAGGTCGACTAGAAAGCCCTAAGAATTTAAAGTATCAGTACTATACCTCTGAGTCACTAACATTTGAGATAAAAAAAATACTCGACATTTCTGGAGACATCTTGGAGGTCTCTTAAAGAAGGTAGTAACGTAATGTTCAATGAAAAAATCCAACATGACATAAATCAATATTTATAGTTTTCAGAGATGCTTATAATCGTGTGCTTTATCCCAAAAGGAATAGAGTACAAATTGAGAAAGTGTGCAGAATTAGCACAGAACTATCGCTGCCATATGTTTCTCCGCGGGGGTGACCTCACCAGTTCGCTGCAAATTTAGAAATTAGTACGAACTTGTTTATTCACGTGATACCACGAATGAAGTAATCACCTACCCCTAAAAAATTGCAAGTTTTTTTGACACTTAAGTATGCTGCTTTTGGAGTTTTCTGTTAGTATTTAAGAGGGGAAGAAACAAAAGGTAGACCCAAAATGGCTAGGCTCATGCTTAAGTGCCGTCAAATTTTGGGTCTATCTACATTCTGCACTCAATGTTCTCGCAAACAGCCCAACACCAATTAACTATTATTTGCTCTGACAGCAAACAATTACAGGCAAAGGGCTCGCTTTAATTCATAATAATGCCTAACCCCAAACCAGTCTGGGAATACCTGTAAGTGGCACTTATTCCTCTGACGCTCCAGTCAGCCAAAAACTGAGTCGACTGTCTAACTCAAATTTAAACATACAACGATACATACAACCTTCACCAGAACGGTATACTACTGCTTGGTCCTCTTAAGTACTGTAAGCGTCACCTCTTACAAAAGCAATAAGAGTGATTTCCCAATAGTTAAATTCCGCTTGGTCTGTGCAACCATTCCCTGCTTGGATCAGGGTCATTCCCCTGCACTTTGTTCCTTAGATAAAGACCCTGGGTGGCATCGATAAGGGTCACTTCTGGGAAGCCATCGAGTCTATTTGGTGGTTTGCTCTATAGAACTCTTATCAGCTTACAATGGATATTGATGCTTGGTGACAGGTTTTGTCACACTGATGGGAATAGCTTAGATAAAGGAAGTTAATTCATCTTACCGAATGGTAGTCGGTCACATATTTGTGCTTAGCCCTCGAAATATTTCGATTGCCCTTACTCGTTTAATTAAATATGTTTGTTTGTTATGGCCGTCGCCAATTATTTTTGTGGCTTCCACCTAATTCTTGAATCTACCTGAAACCTGACCTCTAAGTCTCGGAGCCGATCAAGCTTAACTACTAGCTGAGTGAGATTCATTTGTGTATCGGGACGTGACACCACCTATTTAGTTTTTTAGGTTGCAATGTCATTTAAACTAATCAATGTAATAAGAAATGTTATTCAACTCAAAAAACTCTTAGTTTATCACATCGCGATTTTGATCGAAAAACATGGTGAATTAGGAAATCTTTTTCAGTCTAACTGTGATGTGCCCTGACATCAGGCAAATAAAAAATGGAAGACGAATGATTAATGATTAATGAGGAATGATCCATTAAACCGTCTCAAGGTTTCCATCCTCAAGTTCACCATAAACAACAAAGCCCCAACAAGAGCACAACAGCCCAACAAGAGCACAACAACCAACAAAAACAACAACCCAATCTAGGCCAACTTCCCACGTGCAAACGCTCCCGATTCGGCAGCAATAGCAAACGTGGAAATATAAATAAAATCGACACGTCCGCGCCGCGTGCGCAGGATTCATGCTATCGAGCCTTTAGGGCTGGCAGAGGCTTGGAAATGAAAGCGTAAACAGGAGATTTTCTTGGATTAAATTTCGGAAAATTTTGACAGCCTATTTAGTGTAGTGGTTAACAACACGGTACAGAGACTCGTGCGCATGCTGTCTAAATAAGATTGATTGATTCATCTAACTATTGATAGCGTCGTAGACGAGTGGACACTTTGGTTCGGAACCTGCGCACCACAATTTCACATCTGGCCAAAACTTTGCTTTATGTTCGTTGTATTTTGTGGCTGTCCGGTGATGTGACACTGATATAAAACCAAAGCTAACTGCATAACGGGAGTAGGCTCGCCATTTATTATTTTAAATTTATTTATTATTCTTTACATTGGTCTGGGTGTTTTCTGTGTATATTGAGAATGTATTTACAAAAAAAAACTCTTTCTTACCGCAACGTCTACTTTGTGTTCATTTTACAATTTGCAACAATTAGTTATTCCTCTGACAACCCCGTTTGAGGTATAGTCGTGAACGTATAATGATTGTATACAGCTCATAGAAAGTGATGTAAATTATAAATCACGTTGTACGGTCAACAGAATGACAGCCTACCCATTTGCAGTCACTCTTTCCCACTCTATTGCAAATAAATATAATTTGGCAAGAGCAAGATAAAAAACGGGTAGCCTGCTGTGCTGTCTACTGTACCTAACCTCAAGTTATCTGGTAACAAATGTTAATTTATTCATTGCCAACCCTACATACGGACAAGCGCACTGACGTATAAATATCGCATGAGATCACAGCGTCTTCTGCACGATCAGACGAAGACCACTGCAAGAAGACCTCTTTGATACTTGTGTCACTACTGCCAACATGGATCCAGCTATGTTGGACTACTCCACCCAAGAGCGGTTTATAGGGAGCGTATTACATTAAAGAAAGAATGAAATATTACTTCAAAAAAGATCCAAGTTTTCACAAAATGTTGTTTTTTTCACATGTAACATTAATGAAGGACAAAAACCTAATTCTGAGTCAGGAAATATTGCTTCAAAATTCTCTGAAAATTCAGAAGTGATCAACATAGCTGATGGATGATAGAACTACAGAGTGATATTATAAATTAAACACTTTGTAAGAATATTTGGTAAGTTAACGCTTAAACCTAGTAATAAAAAAATAACAGAAAACGCAGAATGGTTATGGTTTTGCAATAAATGATTGAGTATTGAGTATTGAGTATTGAGAATTTCCTTCTGGGACAAAATTTACCAATATAGTTTGAGTTTACTCAAGTTTGAGCCAATGGCACTATTGAACTTTAACAACCACATTGACGTTAAGTGTGACCCCCAAAATGGATTTATTGATCATTTTTCTCATATGTTTTTCATTATTGTTAAATGTTAAATTAACCTTTTTAACCCTATTATTTCTGAATCGTAACCAAACATACGTTTTCATGTTATCGTGGCGTAGCACTGTGTAAATCCCATTTTAGAATTATTAGGAACTCAATATTGTTGTTGCGCTTCTCACGATGTGTCACTCGCAGGACTCGTTCAGACTTATAATATACCTTTACAACAACTATTATATCAATAGTTTGACGTATATTCTAGTTTGGTAGGTGTGTCATCGACGCAGTTGAAATAATTTGAATTGATGATGGTTTTGTGAAAACGAAAGTCATCGATCAAGTTCTGATACAGTTAAAATACAGATGTTAGTGAATAAACACTGTGTCTTTTAGTGTTAGTTTTATGATGATTTATTAAAATAATTGACCAATAAATACAATTATTAACATCATGTACTACTCGTATATCTGTTTAAACGTTACAACAAGGGGTAACTTTGTGATTATTTTCTATCGAGTTAAGTTTATAAAATCATGTAGCTGAATACGATTTTGACTTGATTAGTTCCTTAACTGATACGTTTTTTTAACAATTGAAAACATTGTTTTCTATGTGTCCGATGGTTTTTAAATAGCGGAAGGGCGGCAGACCATAAGGCGTGTTAGTTGAGTGTTAGGCAGATCTAACAACATTTTGCCAGCCGAGCCATCAACTCTTATCTCATTTGCTTACAACTACAACAATAAACATGTATCCGTCTTATGTTTGGAGAGATGTTCTTCCTTTCTACAACAACGATAGCAAACAATAACATAAACAGTGAAAGAGCATCACTATTGCTCATTATGTATATCATAATGAAGACACGTTCGTAGGTACTGTGCGGGGATCGAACCCGCGGCCTCTTGTGTAGTACCAGCAGCAGCACTTGATAAACTGCTGAGGTAAGGGCCTATTTCAACCTTTACTATTTCCATTTGGTAAACCTAGGTTTCTTTTTTTTGTTATTTATTTGATATCAGTCGGAAGGCTTAACAATCGTTTCTTCAAGTCTTCTTTTGTATCTTATTGTTATAACCTAACCCAAAACCATGTTTTTTTATCGCATCAAGAACACCAGCCTATAACCAAGATTTATAGAAAATTGTAATATCAAACCCTACCCACTAACCGATTTCCGAAAGAGCACAACTCTAAAGTATGATAATAATGTTTTCTAAACACTAACGCTAAATTACAGCCTAAGCCGGCTTTCAGATTTTACGTATTATCTTGGCCAAGAAACCTAAAAGTGGAAGGAAAACTATTTAGGCCCAGAGCCCAGATATTCCACTTATACCTTTTACAGCCCTTAAAAATGTTTTCATCATACAGGGTGATTTTGCAAGTACAAGCAACATTTTTTTCAAGCGTCTTGGTATGAGGAACTGAAAAGATTTCCGATAAAACATTTTATTTTAAGTTTTAGGTTTATTTATCTTGTGTTTTTTTATTAAAAAATTGACAATTTACTTCGTGAAATACACCAGCGCACGTCACAATGTTAGTGCACGAGTTGCCAGTACATGTGTATAAGTCATTTTTATGCCGAAAATAAGCCCAATCCTTTAATGACGTACTTTTTTGGATATTTTAAACAGTTTTTTTTTCAAGAAACCTCTACTTAAAAAATACGATAAAGATGTAGTTTCATATTGTACTTATTTTAAAAATTGGGCAAGTACCTACTTGCAAAGTCACCCTGTATACAAATGTTATAATGGATGTTAGAATCATATATCTTTGGGAGGGAATGTCCGGGGTTTTGAGACATCATATCAAACTGCTACTGGAACAGCTGATGACGATGCCGATGATATAAATACTGACTACTAATCACAAAGAAACAAGTATATTTAAGAATTATAGGAGAGTATACTGATACTACTGATAAATTTAGTGATGTATTTATCGGGCATCTCCGTGCTTCGGAAGGCACGTTAAGCAGTTGGCCCCGGCTGACGTCGTCATATGTCAGTCGTTAAGCCTAGTCGGAGGCCTTAGGGCGGTTTGATAACATCTGACATTAAGGTTGCTCACTAACCTTACACCCCTCCAACAATCCGCACTGAGCCCGCGTGTTGATGGCTCAATCCATCTCATAGTTGAGGCCTGTGCCCAACAGTGGGACGTATATAAGCCGTTTATGTTATGTATACTGATACCAAATGATGAAAATGAAGCAGACATATAATATGTCAATTCAGGAACGAAGAAGGAATCACAAGTATTTGCGGTATTTTTGGGCCCATATTATGAGATCATAAAGGCTCTGTGAGAATGCCAGTATCAATCAAATTAAATAAAATAAAAAATTATACACACGCCAAATAAATTAAATTGCTAAAGAAAACAGTAAGTACGTACGCACGGAATACAAAACTGTACACTTGATAGTGATGAATATGTAGATAACAATAAAATTACTATTCCATTACCCATTTGACATAAGTTTGATTACATAGAGTATCTAAATAACAAATAACGCTGTACGATGAATATATTAACATCTCAATAATCTTGTAGAATTCGTTTCGATTATGCAAGCAATTTTGAGAAAAGATGAGGAATTTATCCCAAACGCTATTAAAAAACCAAGTGTTCGTAGCCCAGTTGTGGCAATACATCAGCAACGATAGCCGTTGCAAAGCAACAGACGCCGGATCGGGAATGGGATGGGTGTTCGTGACCACCCCAATATATTTTTTTTTGATTTCGTTTTCGGCCATCGTTGTGCTTCTGACGGCACGTTAAACAGTCAGTCGTTGGAGGCCTGGGGGTGACTCATAACATTTGACAGCTTCAACAATCCACATGGAGCCCGCCTGTGCCCAGCAGTGGAACGAATAATAACTGTTTTCAAAAATGTATTTTCTTAAAAAGTGCAAGCAATTTAAGGTACACTTTGAAAGTGGTCATGTTGAAAAGAAAGTTAAGATGTCCTTCTTTTGTGATTATTTCAAATACAATTTTTGATTTTGCTGTTTATATTCTGTTCAAGTCAAACATTAACTATAGAAAATACTTTTTGAATACCTTTTTATCAATCCGATGTGTATTATTTGCGAGTGTCAACAACGTGTGATTTGTAGTCTCGTCCATGTCGCGAATCATGGAATAGTCCGCGATGACTCAAATTAGGGCTATTAATACTACATCAGGTCCGGATTACTCCGGATGGTTAATCATACTACAAGAATACTCATTAGGATGCTGACAACGAAAATATCTATTTATTTCTGTCGCGAGTTCGATTCCCACCCAGGACAAACATTTATGTGACAAGCGCTTGTCTTTATTTTGTGTCTGGGACTTCTTATTCGATTTTATTATTTAGAAATAAGATTATCGATAAAAGATAAGTATTTAAACACATTTAAGCATGTTAATTATGTTCTAACATACAATAGTGAATGCGACTGGTTTTTTCTGTTCGGAAAATATACCTAATAAGCATGAGTTTCAATCGCGTATGAGTTAATTACATGTGCAGAATTCTTGATTTTTGAATATACTTTTCTAGTCGTACAGAAGCCAAAGGTCAAATGTTCGGACTAAGATAGTTCGTATCACCTTAAGTCCGTGCATTAAAGATGATTTTCCAACTGATACGTTACGCTTAACATGTAGCCCTCTGTACGACAACAAGGTTTTAAACAACATACAGTTGAGTTTCGATATCAGTTATTTTGACGGAACAAACTGCAAAAGGCACTTATCGTTTCCATATTGTACTTACACAACTTATCATTAATATCATACTGAGCAACCAAAATATCAGACTCAACTTGCTGCCATGCTAAAGGAGAAATGGGACCTTTGCCCAGTAGTGGGATCCTAACTGCCAATGTTGATTCAGGTTTCAAGGATATTTGTGCTTTTTTGTATTTTTTTTCGAAGACTGCCCAGTAGTGGGAGCCCAACTGCTAATTTAAATTACAAGAATATTTAGGCATTTTTGAGTTTATTCCAAAGACTAACTCCGTTTTTATTTATAGAGATAAGAAAGTGACTTTCTTATCTCTATAAATAAAAACGGATTGCTGTTCGTTAGTCTCGCTAAAACTCGGGAATGACTGGACCGATTTGACTAATTTTGGTTTGAAATGTTTGTGAAAGTTCAGGAAAGGTTGGAAAGGTGAGCAAGCCAGAAGAAAGGCTCGGAATACAGTAAAAACTACAATTTAGTTTTCCCTTAGCAACCGTTTCTACCTGGCACGTCACACTGAATGTTTGACAACAGAACGAAGTCTGTCGTGATAGCTAGTTGTGAATAAAAAATCTCTGGTACTGTTCATACATGACCACTATGAATCTTGCTACTACTATGAATTTAAGTATCAGATATTATACTATGGGCGTCAGACACCGATAAACACATCCGTTTGTGCATTTCGAAAACCCCAACTAAGTAATTTTTATTACGTCGATAATTTGCGGAAGGGATGGTAATGACGCGTGTATGAAACTCATAAAAAGAAGGTGTAAATATAGGGGCGAAGGGTTAATTTATCAATGTTATTATGAAGGGGCCTATTAAAGGTTAGCAATATAAACTAATATTTAATAATTGTTTCAAGTTTATTATCAAGCACACTGTCTTACAAGCACTATACAATTCTCTACCAATATGAATGGATAACTGACTCACTTTAAGTAGTGCCAAATAATTAGTTCCACTTTATAGAAATTGCTCCCAATTTTGTTATTTTATAATAAAAAAATGATTGAATTTTAATATTATGTGAGCTTTCATAATAACATGAACACGAATATTTTTCCTAATACTGATTACGGCACTTTTTATTCAAAAGAAGAATAATGTTAATTTCGTATAAAATTAGATGCGTATGATAATGTCGTTACCGTCAGCGCTTTCAATATAAATGGTAATGAGACGAACGAAACGCACTTTAGGTTTAGGTACAATGTAGAAGAATGCGTTTAAAGGGATGCCTTACTTTGGCGTTTCGGACAGTCGTAAAAGACCAAACAAACATAAAATTATTTATAAACATACTTTATCGTGACGTCTTTCAAATGAAACTAACCAAAACAGAAGCCCATTTTTCACCACGGAAATTCAAACCCAACGTGGTCAGGAGCAGCGAGCTTATCGCCATTATTCGGATTGTTTGGGAGGGCTTCTGAATGTTCCGTTCGCCAAATAAGTGTGCCTCTGACTACCCAATTTTGGATACGGTCGTGCGTGAGGGTATGGGGTATGTTATGTTTAATCATAATCGGTTCACCATCCAAACCTTGACTTTGGTCGCCACCCTTTAAGTATATCACTCATCAAGCTGCACTTACAGACTACAGACTGTATAACTGTATTAGGTATCATGACAGTAGTTTACAAATGAAAGACAATACAAAGATGGAATATATAAAAAAACAAGATCTCAGTCGGAAAGCTCAAAATTGTGTTGAACTATAAATTTCCCTCTCAATTATGTTTGTTGTGTTATCCTCACCGTTTTTTGTGTTCTGTTACCATGCTATAGTTTCCTCAAGAAAATAACTATTTCTGAACTGTTACTTGTATCTGCTAACTTCACAGTCAACTTGCTAACTTCTTAGAATTTCGACGTCATTGCTAGGTCAAGCTCTGTTCAATGTGAGCTACCTATAAATCTATAGTTAGCATTGACTGCATTATTCATAACTAAGACACATGAATACATGAGGAAAATTTCAAGGCTTAACTTCGTAGTTCACAAATAATACGTATTTATTATGAACAAGGTCAGAATTGAAGGATGAGCTATCAGCTTTATGTCATCATGAGTCAAAATATTTGTTTACAATTTAATGCAAATATATCGAAGGTTCACTAAATAGTTGAAGTTGGTGAACGTTAGTAAATGTAACTACTTGACATGATTTTGAGGAATATGGTTGGTAATGACGATGACACAACAGAAAAGCCAAATGCAGTAACTAGTGTTAATAATCGAATGATTTTGATACTTTTGGATAGTACAATGAAAGTGATCCATTCTGAGTTACAATATTTTATCAAATTTGTAACAGACTGTAGATTCTTTAATATTTATCTTCTATTCTATGAAATAAGGTTTTTAGTTGTGATGAAAAGGTGTAATATTGTGATGATAGAAAACAAAATGAACTAGAGTCATAGGTCATCAGGGTCGCAGGGTCTCTTCACGAATTGCACAGAGGGTCGGTATACGGATAGTGGAATTAATCCGAAAGTATAATGTAATAATCATTCATCACTATACCATTTCTATTAAAGGCGGTCATACCCAGTGATAAAATTAACCAAAAGAAGGCTTTACTACTTTAATTCGAGTAAAGTAATGTGGGAGGTTTGTAACTAATCACGGGTTTCAATGATGTAATTTGTTAGAATGACTTCCTCATTTCCAGCTTTATGCCTAATAATTTTATTGTTCCAGATATTTAGACCTAATTCTAAATAACAAATAATTCCTATTTAATTCAATCTATTTTTTTTCTATCTTTACCACTTCAAGCTAAATTTAATATGCTGCTGTATAAAGATTACTGAGTCATAAATAAAATTCTTATTCTAAAATGTTAAGATTGCAATTAACCGCTACATAATGGGTATGAAATGTCATAAACCACATTTTTTCCTACCTCCAACGTGAGAAAAAACAAACATCAACAAAGTTAAATACAACAACTGCATAATGTTGTTATAGTCTCATATATGTAATTCAGCATGACGAACTTTTGTTTTCTGTTGCATAAAACCAAAGCGACAATGGATTGTGAGAAGATAACTTAAAAAGAGTACAAACAAGTACCAGTACGAAACGCCGACTCCAAAACAAAAGAAACATCCAAAAAAAGGTTTAATAACTGCCAAGATCGTCACTTCAACACATACACTCAACACTAGCACTGCACAGTGTCATTGCCACAAACATTTCTTTGAAGAAAAAAAAACACAAACTTTCTAAAAAAAACAATTTTTTGACAGAATCAACCAACTGGCGTCAGCCGCCCGACGATCGCTTGGGTAGACTGACCGCGCACAGAAAGAGTGGTAAACAAGGCGAGCGAGCGAGACAGCACTATCCTGCACCTGTGCACTTAACATTGAATGATTGTCGGAACGAGACGACAATAAAACATTCCATACATATGAACGGGACAAATATAGCGGCGAGCGAGCTTTTCCTGCATTTAGACAACGTTGCAAGTGCGCTTTTGTGATCAATTAGTTTGAATCCTAATTCAACCAAAATTAGAGTTAAAATTCGCTTGATAGAGAAAATCTTTGGAGCTTTTATATGCGTATGAGTCGGTTTATTGTCAGGGTCAACATATGGCGAAAAGGTACTGCTGTTGGCCAAATTCCATAGACCAGTACTAGAACAATACCATACCTGCCATTTGAATTCGCATTATTCAAGCCGCGGGTATTTCACGCCGACTTTCATACAACATATACCTACGAAGGTATATTTCATTGTATGTCATATTATGTGTATTATGTACCCAAGTGTTTTTATTCAAAGAACTTTGATAAATAACGCTCAAAGCATCATTGGTATTTCCACTATGGGTCACATTCGGCCTTATCATCGCCGTGCTGTGATAAAAATGTTTTGGAAAATAAAAGTCTAACATAAACATGTGCACATGACCTGGATCTTATTTTGTCTTCATTTAAACCCAGAGGTTTTTTTTTACCAAAAATAAAACAAGGAAAACCTATAAGCAAAATTGTTCTTAAGAATTATTAACAGCCTCAAACAAAGTGTTCAGTTAGAATTCCTGACGCACTAAAGTCAGTTTCCCACCGAAGTTCCGCGAACAATTTGCTCGCGATCGACTTCCTTCAATTGAAACGAAATTGAAACGAAATTGAACCGAAAACATTGGATGCCTGGCTTGGGAGAGCAACGGTTAGTATTCGTGCTAACTGCGCTCAGGGAGGGTTCGAATTGGCTTCAGCCTGTTTCAAACGAGCGCCTCGACAAAATTTTGTCACGCGTTAACTCGTGCAATTGGTATGGATTAGGGACGTATCGAGAAAAACCGCGAGAAAATTTTATCGCGTTGCGCAAGTTAGACCGTCGTGTGACATAGTAAAATTTTCATCCTGTCTTTTTATACCTATTATAGAAACAAATTATTGTCTTTTGACTTCTAGCTTCGACTATTCGAAGATTTAACACACATAAAAGTTACTTTTTGCGAGAGTCATTGTTCATTAAATTGAATAAATTCACCAATTTAAAAACGCTCTCGAAATAGGTGGAAGTTTCCATATATCTGGGTTTTAAGAATTTTATTTAATATTCCTAATTTAAAGCCCGATAAGATGGTAACGTTAAAAACACGCTCAACGCGTGTGAAGTCGCTATCAGCTCCTTCCTTCACAAACTATTTTTTAAGTTTAGAGGATCAAAATAAAAAAGAACAAAAAAGGGGCGAAGTGAATGCAATTTAATCAGGTATTGACAAGATCAACCCAATCATTAATCGAGACGATAAGAGCCACTTTATTTTAATCACAGCGATTAATATTTAAATTAAAGGTTCTCTAACTCAGCAACATGTTAACTCAGAAAACGTGTGTAGAAGAACTTTATTCTAGAGTTGACCTCGAATGGTAGCAAAAGCATGTCCTGAGGCTTGTGGCTGGATAATCAATCTTGCACAGCTATTACGATGATAAATGGTCTATTCCGGTTCGGAGCAAAGCTTATCAAAGGCAAGGTTATTCCTGGACCTTGCACGAAGACCATATGGTATCATAATTGCTACTATTCATTTGATAAAATACCTATGTTGAAGTTTTACTTCACACAATTTTCACAAATGATAGCGAAAAGGGAAAAATAAAGAAAGAAGTAAGGAAAGTATTTTGTTGTCCGTACAGGCTGCATTGAAAATAACAAATAAACACTGAAAACCTCACAGTAATTGCAAAATTGAAGTATTCAAAGCAGAAAAGGAACTCGAATGCTCAATTAACTCTAATTTTAAACATGAAAAACGAAATCATAATCGGTTTATCCATTTGAAAATATGACTCACAGTATTTTAAACTTCTAACTTTCATAAATATATCATTTACGAACATTTACAAAGGTTTGCTGCTTTCTGCGAAAGATTCCGAATTTTCTGACGAATGACAGTCAAAGTGAAGGAATTTGTAGTAACTTGTGGAAAATCAGTTTCAGTCTATCATAAATTT
Organism: Udea ferrugalis; assembly: GCA_950022985.1. Taxonomy (NCBI): domain Eukaryota; kingdom Metazoa; phylum Arthropoda; class Insecta; order Lepidoptera; family Crambidae; genus Udea; species Udea ferrugalis. The sequence continues at coordinate 11,057,267 of OX465539.1, read as the reverse complement.
GCTGACTAAGCCGTGGTTGATCTAGATTCTGGAGGCAACCTTTACTTGAAAAACAGCACACCGTCTATAAAAAGGCTTCATTTCCTCTTATCCTCAACTCTGGCATTGTCATCACCAGCTCCACCAATTTCTATCTAAATCAACGCCAGACATGTTTACTAAACAAATGCCAGCACAATTCCCGCTATCGGCAGTTCAAACCCCGAAACTTACAACTCCAAGAAGACCGGAACGATATGTTTGAATATAGTCACTTCATGCTAAACGACGCGAGGCGGATTGGGGGCTAGGATTCTTGAGAAATGTAATGTTTTCTCTATAAACCCTACCGAGTGGTTTCCAACAGGCTCTTTCGTACGGTTTACACCGAACGACTAGCAAAAGAAAAAGTGCCAAAAATGAATCGATCGCTTTAGATCTTGAATTGTCTTGAAGACACCAAGGTATGGCGTGGACACATATCCTTAAAAGTTGAAGGTTTAAGTTACTAAAAGGTATTGAAGTTTTCCATGAAATGATATTCGTTTGTATCCTAACAGGTGCTCAAAATGTTATACCTCTCCCTCATCATGCATAAGGACAAAATTAAACCTTCTACACCAATAGCAAAATATTCCTCGTTCCGTCTAAATCGTATTTCACTTTTCTCAGAACCAAAAGCAGATCGATTCCAAGCCTCGACTGCTGTCTTCCAAGGGTAAGGGACTTTGATCCAGTTCTAGAAGAAAATAATATTTGTCAATCAATTCACTAGCCCAGTGCGTTATCAAAAGAAATGTTTAGCTGGACGATAAGGATACACGCATGGTTGAAAAATAGAAACTAAGTGAGTAACTACTTCCTCCTCCAACATCGTATTGACAACATCTTTAACTTTTGGCAAGGAGTGTAGAAAAAGCCTCGGCAGATGCTTATCTCTTCCACGGCACGGTCTTTCGAGCGACCAAGGATCGTTTCAAAAACATAGACCATGTTGAAATGTTGAATGTTGTGTGCAAGAATGAAGTCGCAGATGATACGACGAGAGAACATCACCGTGAGTTGATGACATAGACAAATGACATAATCCCACAATCTATCCAGGTACCAGATAAACAGCACATAACCACAATAAACATGATGCAGATCTCGTCATCTCACAACAATGATGGCATTACATTGTCCGCGACGGAAACTTCGAGAAACCGTTGAGCAATACAAACGGCCAGCTATTGTCTCATTGGTTATTAGTTAGGACTTATTGTTATGTACAAGGTGATCTGTTACTCAAGCCAATTTGGTGATTTGAAAGAAAGAAAGAAAAAACGTTTATTGATTCTGAACATCGCAACAGATAAAAACATACAGAACAAGGTGGTTAGGAAAAAACAAAAAAATAAAACAAACAATAGAAAAACAAAGAATAATTTAAGATAAGATTTGAAAAGCCTCAGATACTTTTTAGGGAAAATCGGTACGTCCCTAGAATGCTGCGACTTGCGGTAAGTTACCTTAAAGTATTCGAACCGTAAAGTGGAAGTAAATAAAAAGCCACGAGTATAATTTCGATGCGTTGATGTTAGTTAAAATTGGAGGGTGTTAATATTTTGAATACCTGAACAGTTCTATGAAATTATTCTCCAACTTGATTCAATCCAGCCACATTCCTACTTTTTCCACTTTTTCTTCACAGAAATTACTTCGATTAGTTTACAAGTATTTGTATATTAGATTCTGCTAATGCGAGGTGAGTCTGAAAATTGTTGCGAATGGGGAAAACGTACGACCAATACCAACATAAGGGCCGTGACGTGGGTTCATGAGTTATGACTAACTTCAGCTCTTAGACTGGTTTCTAAATCTTAAATGCTATTTTATCAGCTTAGAATGATTCATTAATTTCTTTTACTAATTCGAACCTATTAAATAGTTTTACTCATACACAGATAACAAACTCAGGGCATATGAGTCCTTACTCTATATAGACGAAAGACAACACAGTAAGGAATATTTTATTTTTTCATGAAGATTATGAAAAAAAAGACATACCTACAATTGATTTGACACATTATGCACACACATAATAAGGACATATTATAGAACTCAAGCTTCAAAACAAAAATGTCACGCCTTAATCGACTCGAAGGTTGAGAATCTTTTGTAATTCAAGGAAATCTCCACACTAAAGATTATTGATTTACGAACATTCAACATCATACTCTAAATGATAATAGTTTTTGAAGTATAAGGGCCTTCGAGAATCGATAGGATGGATTTGGAATTCAGCGAGATTGTTTTCAGATTTCGTTTTAGAGATGATGATTCAGTATGAGAGCCTCAACGTGTGGCATATCAAACATTTTTAACATCCGGCGCAGCCTGAGCAAATCTGTGAGAACAACGAAGTCAGCAACGAACATTGGCTGATCTGATTACTACAAAACCCGGACAAACCAAGGACAGGTAGTTCCGAAGGACGAAGCTAGAAGGACAGAAGTATCTCACATTTGTTTCCTCGCACTCATAATACGCGCGAGTCCATATAGTCCAGTCATTTAAGCTTAATTTAGGTAAGAATCTCGGAATTCGAGATACCCAGCTGTAAGTCTGTAAAAACTTGTAAAAAACCCATAGAAAATGAGATATTTACAAAAAAAGGGCAAAAAACCGATTTTTGTGACTTTTGACCTTGAAATTTAATAGTTGCGTACACCCTACCATATGTAGGTTTTGAGACAACTTTTAGGGTGTCAATATACAAGTATTTACAGACTTACAGCTGGGTATCTCGAATTCCGAGGTGAACTTGCTATAATGACTGGACTAATAACGTGTCGCCTGGAAAAGCTCAAACTTCTTGGTGAATTCCGAGGTGAACTTACTATAATGACTGGACTAATAACGTGTCGCCTGGAAAAGCTCAAACTTCTTGGTGACTTTCTGAATGCGCTGTCTGGTCTATAACTTAACGCAACGTGGTAACTGACGAGCCTAATACTAAAAAAATCGCACGCTGTTAAGATGGACGAGAATGAAAAGTTAGCTGTTCTTCTGTCTGGGATCGTGTTTGGAGCTACAGGGAATTCCTTAGGTCTACTATTAAAAGATGGGAGCAACATCCCACATTCTAACATCTGCGGCGTAAGCTTTGAATCATCATTACTCAATAAAATGGACGAGTACCTACCTAATGGCAACAATAAAAAAGTAATTGCATCTGTTCTAGCAATGAGCACGATTCTTAGGATTGAGAGGCACGTGTGTTTCTTTTATTTAGATTCAAAAAGTAGTAGCATCACGGATTAGGTAGCCTGAAACAACTACTTTTTGGCCATTCATCACACAATTTTGACGCTGACTGCACCACGAACATAAAGACCCACAACTAAAAGACCTGGTTCTGGAATCGAACCAGCGGTACTTTACATCTATGTTTCGAGTTATATTATATCAGTAACTCTCCTCGGGATAATTTCATTTCTGATGTGATCATTTAGGAAGTAACTCCAAGAATAAATTGTTCTATAGCCCGCTCAGCTACTTTGACTTTTGTGGACTGGTCTTTTTTATTGTGCTCTCCAAGATGAGCTCACTCCACCTGTTGTTCCATACCAGGTTCACAAGGTAAGGTATGAGGTTGACAAGAAAAGCAATATAGGTACTACTGAGCTGGTGAATCTCATCTTGAAGGCCTGCATAAATGGCTTATCAGATCATGATTAAAGAACCCGGAATTGTAGGAAGAAGATGTGCATCTATTGGAAGAGTGTTCCAAGTGAATAAAAAGAAAAAAACATTTATTTTCAGGGACCTAAAGCCATAGGGATAAGAAAAGTGTACTAATTTTCTTATCCCTATGTTAGTACTTACTTAGTTACTAATATTATAATTACAAGATATTTGCTAGTACAGTTTTCTTAATCCTACGAGTATGTCACTTCCCTCGGCCCGTTCACCCAACATGTAGTTTGATGAACCGACCCAGCCGAGTGGAGTCCATCCTGTCTCCAATCATCCTCAAGACAGCGTTGTGGCTCCCTCGCACACGACGTACTAGGGATGCTGCTTTTGCTTTTTTGGACACGCTCTATGATTGAAGAACTTGTCAAGTGTGTTCTACGTGACATTAAATTTAGCATAATCACAAGAAGACTTAATTAGCCTCGATCTCCATAGTGCAGAAAAACAAACCGTTGCAAGAATCGCGAGTGGGTGATGTCATCGCAAACACGCGGCGATAAACCGTTTTATGGCTGTTTCGCGATCGGCATTTACTAAAGACACCTTCGACTTTAAAATTATGAGTATAAATAAAACTGTTCATGAAGATAGATTGCTTTGAGCTAAGATTCAGTGGCGACTCAGTGGAGTCACGTGAAATTTAGTTATAACATTTTTGGGGCTTCAAACAGTTAGTACCGAACCGGCTAACAATATATTCTTCGCATTATGACACGCAATTTTCTAGTCAAGTAAAAGTTAATGCAGGGGTATGACACTTTTTACCACAAGCAGGGGTCAAAACAAGTCCGCGTTTCAAAAAATACCCGCTGTTTTCTGCTGACTTATGACTATCTGTGGTAAACTTGCTAGATATTATGCGGCGGGGCAGTTCAAGTGGTTAAAACAGATTCATAATAATGATTTGACTATCATCCACATAGGGCCACCGAGTTAGTAAAAAACCAACCAAAGATTGTACTACGGGGATTAGTAGGAGAAGAATAAACGAACTTCAAGTATTTTTGTGAGTACATTACGTAAATAGGAAACACCCAAAACAGACATGTTTACGAACACTTACGTTTGTTTGATTAAGGAAAAATGCCAATATGTGTTTTTGTCATCCGATCAGCTGTCCTCTGTACATTTTTACATCGTTTACAATTATATTCTTATCAAAACCATTAAAAGACAAGGTCTGTCTCCAGTTCTATCTTTAAAGCTGAAAGTTATTGATCATCAACAACTCTGAGACAAGGTGACGAACATTAAACAGTCAGTGTTACTTGTTGAACAAAATATCCTTAAAATATGAGTTCGTTCACTACTTCAAGTAAACAAATTGAGACGCAGACTGATATAAAACTTCATTTATGTTTTAAAATCTGCATTTTTGCTTACACAAGGAATTCCTACCACTTTATTTTAAGGTATTATTTTAACGGAAACCGTTCGATGTGTTAAAAACATTATCAAATATAAACAATATAATAAACAATATAAGAGTGTGATAAAAATAAAAGATTTCGTTATAAATAAAAGATGGCGTCTAAACCTAAAAAACATATCCTTACATAAAGTGCCTATATCCCTCCCACTGCTGGACACAGTCCTGACCTCAACTATGAGGTGTGAGTCATACTCCCACACGCGGGCTCAGCGCGGATTGTTGGAGGGGCGTAAGGTTGGTGAGCAACCTTGATTTCAGATGTTATCAAGCCGCCCTCAAGCCACCGACTAGGCTTAACGACTGACATCTAGCGATGTCAACCGGGACCAACTGCTTAACCTTCCTTCCTAGGCACGGAGATGCCCGACATACATCACTACATTTTGGTCGGAATGGTCGCCGACCCCATTTCCGACCCGGCATGTGTTGCTTTACAACAGTGATCCACAAACCAACTGTCACAACTGAGCCACGGGCACCTCACCTATCCTTAATCCGTCTTAAACCTTATCACTTAACGCAAAGGTCGAAATTGCGGAAAATTTACTATTTATCTGCTGGCCTCTGTACAAACTAATAAATAAATACGCGGAAAGGCATAGTCTCAAAATGTCCATCTATTCTAAACAGACTATTTAGATTCGTCTTACCTGATATGATGTCACCTAGATCTAGTCAGTTGCGTGGGAGTCGCCTTGTCTAGGCTAGTCTGGGTTAAAGGAAATAACAATGAAATAGCGTGATTGATCCTTGCCCGGAGGTACTGACGAGATACTAAGTGTCCCTGAGTATGCCACACCACATAGTATAGAATCCGAAACTATACGATTCAAACTATATAGCCGATGCATGTGACTTCGTCTGCCTCAACTTCAAGAAAAAAAAATAGAATATTGTTTTATAATTTGTAACCTATGTCTTATTCTGATGTGCTTATACATCAGAATAAGACATAGGTTACAAATTATAAAACTGTGTTACTGTTAATTTTCATTAAAATCCATTCAGCAGTTTTCATATGGATGAAAGTGGGTTGCTTCATCTAAACTGTTCTTTAATAATTTCGTCAATAGCGAGATAGAATTTTTACAAGTTACTATCCCTACTAGAAAGAAGGACGGAAACAATAATTTAGCCATGCAGCAAATTCTTTCAATAACAACCAATAAAAAGTATTAGCAACACTATACTTCAAATCAAAGAAAACATTACGTCCAAACCCTGATGTCATGCGCAGAAACATCCTAAGGCCCGGCGCCCATTATCGGCATCAGCAAGGAAAAGGATCCTTCGGCATCCTAAATACAAGCGCACACTATCGGCAATTATGCTTAAGGATGCCGAGGCGTCCTTAAGGATGCCGAACCGCAGGTTGGCTCGGCGCCGGCGGCGTACCGAAGGATGCCGGAGCATGCTGAAGCATGCTCAAGGCTGCCGATACTGCAGCCTCAAGCATGCCGAAGCGGTATTTTTGTATTACGACCACATATCACGGAAATTTCTGCTTTATTACCATTTTGTTATAGTATATTGCTATTTGCCACCTAAAATCCTGAAGCGTGCCGATGCCGATAGTGGGCGCTGGGCCTAATGCAAACGGTTTATAACCAGTTTTTGTCACAGAGGCCAATGTATTAGGTATTCCGGAACATGACCTCACAGCGCACAATACGTGAGATATCAAAAACTCTTTACATCAACTGTCAACATGAAATATCAATGCGAAATTGATGATTGATGATCAAGATGTAACTGCGCAATAATTTTGAGGTTTAACTCAAAGTGGTACCACGGAATGCACAGATCATCAGTGTATTGGCAACGATCGCGGTTGTAAAACAACGCACACCAGATCGGGTATGGGATGAGTGACCACCCCGACCAAAATCAAGTGATGAATTTTCAGGCATATCCATGCTTGCAAAGGCACGTTAAGCAGTTGGCCCCGGATGACGTCGGATGGCTTGATAACTTCTAATAGTAACTCTAACAATCCGCACTGAGCCCGCATGTTATTGTGCCAGCAATGGGACGTAAAAAGGCTGTTGTTTTCATGAATTAAAAGCTGATTATGTGGAAAAAAAACGTCTCGTCTTTGTGAACGCAACATAAGTTGTTAGAAAAGCAGGTGTAAGATGCCGTGTCAATATTATGTCGAGCTCTTTTCCTAGCGCCAAAACTATTCGTATTCGCACGACAAAACGCATAGGCAACATAATTTTCTCAAAAGCTTAACTCAACTGACGTCACAAATGTGAGCGACTGTGGTCTAGGAAAACTCATATACTTAGGTACGTCTGCAAATGTACGATAAACGTGTGTTGTTGTGATTTAGCAAATGAACGTGGGTCGTAAGCGCAGACGCAAGGACATCGTCGCGGGCGCAGCTCTCGTAAACATGGCTTCCCCGACCGAGCCGAGGCGTTCAACTTGAACTCTATTAGAAACTGTTTTATATAAGATAGGAAAACCAGAAAAAACATTTGGTCTTTTGGCGTCAGGCGGGAATCGAACCCGCATCTTTATCTGGTTTTTGATATCTTCGGTGAGATGATAATGCATTATCTCTAATGCAAAAAAAAACCTTGCTGTTTTATATGTTGAATTAGAAAGAGACGTTTATTCACCCACCACAATTAGTGTACAGTCGGGGAATGAAAAGGTTGACCACCCTAAGATCTGTTTTTGCTTGCTCAATGATGACATTGACAAAGTTCATTTGGTTCAACTGTTTTCAAAATTTCAATAGTTTTACCGTCAGACAATAAAGCATACTTCTCGACATACTCTAGCCTGTTACACAGTTTAAAAGGTAACATGTGCTTGCAACGCGTTGCATGAATGTGTTTGAAAACTGGTCAACCTTTACCTGCCGCGACATTACAATAAAAATCTTGAAACCTAACATAAGGCACTGAAGGACGAGTTGTACCAATTTAACACATATAATACAAGCTAATGCGAGATGAGATGAGATGGAATGAGGTGATTTCAGTGTGAGCTGAGCTGCCTCATGTATTTATTTATTTGAGTTTGTCTGAAAATACCAAGTAGCTATAAGACTGTCAGTTGTGTCATTATTAAGGCTGTTAAACTTTAAATATAATAAAGATGTATTTAACATTTCATCTGCTAACAATACCTACTTTCCAACTAAACTCACTTTTAATTGAGTTCATCAACATTTAAAAAAATCGGCTCGGGGATTGGGGTACTCAGGGAATAACCCCATTTTACGGGACGGCCATGACTTTGAAGGGGTGCTCAACCTTCATTGAGTTCGTGAATTCGGGGATAAGATTTTACAGTTTTATCATGGATTATTGTAAGTGAACTACAAGAATATTGCCAGCCTGGCATCTTATGTTTTTCAAGTATTTCTATATCACAAATCACTAACATCACAAAGTGAGCCTTGACGCGTCGGTGAAACACGGAATGGCGACATTTTTATGTAATAGTGTCATAAATTACTGCGCTTTATGGTGTCGGACAATTGCCGTCTTCTGAACCTCGCTTCCTGACACGACAAGATCTTTAAGAGTTTGCTGCACAAAAGATTTTATTGTTCGCAGTTTCTTTGGCTATAAACTTTAGGTAAATTTAACTTTTATCTTGACAAATTAAGTTTGATAAAAATCTGGGTTTTGTATTATACCTGCAATAGTTGCAAACAAGTGTGAAGTATGTTTTTTTACAACATTATAGAGGGGATAAATATTTACCCTCTTATTCATAAAAACTTATTAAACAGCTCTTCATTATCACATTAACTTTTGTATCGCTTTGTCCGTTTCATTCTTATTGTTGCCGCCTTTTGCGCGTAAATGACAAAGCGCTACCAAACTTATTGTGATGTTCAACTTGAAGCCCTGTTTAAGATTTTATGAATGAGGGGGTTAGCATTTAAGTAGCATTTAGTAGAATAATAATAACTGCATTATATTATTAGTATGTGTTATAATTTGGTTAAGTGTTTTGAAAAAAAGAGAATTCACCTGAGAGGGAGATATGTAGTATGTGCCCAAATTTATTTTGACATAAAAGTTTATTTCATTTTATGCACCCTGTAAGAACCTTTTCGAACCCGTCTTGAAGAACTCCATCAGGAAAACCAGGGCAGGGAGATCGTTCCACAAATTAAGTGTTCTGTTAATTTAAGACTTAATTTCAAGGCGGACTTTCAGCCCCGCCCAGCAGTAAATAATGTTCACAGTCAAAAAATTAGCTAAAACCAACATTTCAGCACAAACGCCAGGCTATTTATAGATCAGTAAACATGAATGGAAATATAACGGTTACATAACGAAAACATTAGCCGCGTGTTACTCCCGGCCGTAGGACAATGTTTTGTTGTGTCACAGTACGAGAGAGAACAGTAATTCACAATAGTATGAGCAGAAACAGCAGTGCCGGTTTTAATAGCATATTTTTTTTCTATTTTAGAATGACTTATTCGCCACTAAAGCGGTACACCTAGAATTAGCCTCAGATCTTACTACTGACTCATATCTCGCGTGCCTTAGGCGATTTGTCTCCAGAAGGGGATTGCCTAAAGAAATCTACTCTGACAATGCCAGCAATTTTTTAAAGGAGCACGGAACAAAACCAAAAACACTAAATGTACAATTTCATTACTACGCCTTAAAAATTAGGCTACTTCCTCAAACATTCTGGGATTTGTTAGCATAGGGCTATTGACCTTGTATTTTCGGCATTAGGGACACGCACAAGCCATTCATATACGAATGTGACATGTTACAAAACCATTTTTCAATGCTTCCTATTTTATACATATCATTGCCAATGAATGACACAAAGAGAGGAATAGTTAATACTTAATTGCCGGAAAATATCTCAGTTTCATTTTACAGAAACCTACGCACAATTGAGGCTGCCTCATCGCTAGTTGGAAGTCGAAATAACTATAATAATAATTTTGAAGAAAACCTTCAGAATCGCATGAAATCACCCACCAAATGCAAGATATATAAATTCTACCAAACTAAGCTTCCTGTGCCCCAACTGCACTGTGACCCTCCCCATACGTATCCCCTAATCGAGTTGGGCCTCCGCCAGACTCGTACACCTCATACTCCTAGCACGGACGTAAAAGAAAGACGGACGTCACCTCGTCTAATCATGAGTTCAGCATATTATCAGCTGCCAGTTTAGGTGTGTGCGTGACTAGCACGTGTCATTGGCGGTATCACACGGTGTAAAATGGCGTAGTTTGTAACCCCTAGTGTGTTTTAGTGAGTGTAGCAGGTCGAGTAGAACAAACGAAATTGTAGCACCTTGCATGCTTCACATTTTTTTAGTATGATGTTCCGTCCGTCTTACTTTTACGTCCGTACGTGCGTTTGCCTCTTCATATTATTTTTATTTATTTATTTAGAATCAGAATCAGAAATATCTTTATTTAAATAGACCTGTTACAAGTGCTTTCAAATCGTCAAAAACTTAATCAAACAAACAAAAATACACTTAATAATAAACTTAAATACTATAATAGAAATAATAAATAAATACACAGTATACAAACATAATGTGACTCAACCACCGGTGTCGGAAAGTTGTTTCTGTACTGAGAAGAACCGGCAAGAAACTCAGCAGTTACTCTTTTCAATATGTTCTGTACAATAATCCGTTAGTAAATTACAATTTTATTAAGTACAGTTTTTTTTAAGGAATCAGGATCGCCAACAGCATATTCATGGGCACAATTTACAAATAACATTTAAAATACAATTTTCTCACTAATATACCTATTACTTACAGGCGAACACAACACTTGAAATAACTAAAAATATTAACATGAAAACTAAAAAATAAAAATAAAAATGACTCTCTTAACATTTTATATGCCAGAAACTTAAATTTATGCAATCTGTCATGAAAGATGTCCATAACTACGGCCCCATTCATGTTATTAAGTGTGTTGTACTGAGCACAGCTGGATAAACGTGCGTTTTTGCCCGTATTTGTTCTTGAAAATGGAAGCGCAAAAGTATTTGCAGGGTGACTAGGAAAAACTCTGTACAAGGCAGGCCCTCCACAAGGTGGGCCGTCGATCTGGTCAAGGTCGCGGGAAGCCGCTGGATGCGGACAGCGCAGGACCGATCGTTGTGGGAACTTTGGGGGAGGCCTATGCCTAGCAGTGGGCGTCGTTCGGCTGACATGATGATGATTGAGAAGCCCGTGCAAAAACGTTAGGTCTTGGACAGACCGCGGTGACGTAGACTGTCAATTTATAAAGCTGTATCAGATCCGCTGCGTCAGCTTTGTCGTATGTCACGCGTCAGAGCTGTCAGTGGGTGTCTTAACTTGCCAAAAGGCGAGATAGCAAAAAATTAAGTGGTTTCTTGAAGGATGATTGATGACTTGGCGCTTGGCAAGGAAGAGACAACAGAGATCATAAAATATAACTAGATTAGCTTGTGTGGCTTGACGATTATAATTGTGATAATGTGAACCTATTTGAAATTTATGCTTATACGTCCCACTGCTGGTCACAGGCTTCAACAATGGCTGAGCGGATTGTTGAACGATAAACCTCGCTGTTAGATGTTATCCAGCCGCCCTAAGGCCTTAGATTAGGCTCAACGACTGACATTCAGGGACAACAGCCGGAAGTAACTGCTAACGTGTCTACCGAAAAAATAAATCACTAAATTTTACCGACCCGGCGTGCGTTGCTTTACAACAGCAATCGTTGCCGATCCACAGTCACAACTGAGCTACAAACACCATAAACTTAAAATAAAATGATTGTACTTACTTCGAAAACCTGCCAAAAAACGTGCAGTGAGATTATACAAAAATCATCTGCCTTACAAAGCAGATACACGAGTCGCAAGCCTAACCACAGTACACAGAGAACAGTAAAATATCTACATACAAACGTGCCGCTCTCGGTTTGATGTGTGGGTGCGCTTCGCGCGCCGTGTCGGCACGCGATTTCACGCACACATTAGCATAAAATAGGAAGGCGGCAGTACGGACGGGCTGTACCGCGTGTCTGTGTGCACGCTAGGCTAATAACTCGGCGGGCGGCCATAGATAACCTACTGTTTATACTGTGCCATAAGGCAGCTGGCGTCGCGCGACGCCATCTGCAGCGATTTCGACTATATTTAGCTGGGCACCTGTTTCCGTGAGGGACGGAGAGGTGCCAGGATTGGAGGGAGCAACGGTGAGGTTTGACAAAGAAAGTTGAGTGAAACGTGCTTCGAAAGTTTATTAAGTTCATGAATCACTTTCTTAGATTGGGTGACCAGGGGCCTTATTGCGATCTTCTTACAGCTCAGTTTCCTTATTTTCATTCATTGAAATTTGACTAAAACATGCAAAATAAGTTACTACAGTTTAAGGTATATGCCTAAACATTGGTGAAGCCAACCTGGCTGTCCGGTATAACATACCAGAGAAATTCGTCCGGTCTGTTAATGGTCTCGGTAGCATAATTGGTAGTGCAGTCGCCCGGCTTGCGAAAGACGCGAGTTCGAGTCCCGCCTGATGCTAGGACCGAATGCCTTTTTCTGGTTTTCCTATCTTTAGTAAGTTACTACAGTTATAAAGAAAAATTAAACGTTTTTTTTGACACTATTTATCACACAAAACACGACTTGGGACGGTAAATATGCAGCTCAAAAGCTGAGCTTGTGACTAAAACTGACAGGTTATAAGAGATTGTAAGAGGGTCTCAGATCCCAATTCGAATTTTAAGAGGCAAAAGCGTCCTTACAGGTTTTAGGAATAAAATAAGGGATAACAACACTTTTCGTTGGACCCTGCAGTTTTCAAAAGTTCAAGATATCTAAAGTGTTAGTTGAGTATTCTTTTTTACTGAAGAGAAGTTTACTAACTTTTGCTGTGATGAGCAAATTAAGAACTGTGTCTCTTTCTGACAAACTTATTGATTTTACCTGGGATTTGAACTCAATGCTTCTGGTTTCAGGGACTCTCCTTACTAAGCCATTTAGTACTTTATCTCTGACTCTGTCTTAAAGGTTACTCGTACAGTCCACCACAACTAAAGCGTAGCATTCCCAGTTCATGCTGACCTCTTATTGCTAATAACTCACATACTACCCATAGACGGTACAAAGTGGACGTCACGCTAAAATGCCCACATAAGCCTTATTCGTCCTTTTTCTAAAGGCCAAGACTATCCCACGACAACCCCTATTTAAAACAACACAAAGTTAATATTTTTCAAACAATAATGCATTTCATACCTTTCTAAATTCCAAGCAATTTTGAACTCTAAACTTAAGAGATTAAAAGTGCATCCAAACGTCGATAGCTAATTAATAAATAATGCAGAAAGGCGCAACAGTGACGTCACACAACAGATGGTCGCCGCGGGCGCATACGACATTTTTTGTTGCAATTTGAACTCTAACACATTCGTTATAAGAAACAGGAAATGTTACCGAAGTAGATGTTTTTGCGTGTCTTTGGAATTATCAACTTTTTATAAAAATGGTCTAACGTAGTTATCACCAAGTGAAGGCATCATAATTCTGCTAAACACTTTCTACTTGAGTAGATTTTGGAAAAGAAAGCAAGAGTTGGCCAAATAATGGTGAATATGCATAGTTTTCCAAAACAATATAATATTGCATATCACTGGACATTATGCCACACAGCGCCATCTAGCCCCAAACTAAGCATCTAAATATTTGTGGAATGGGATAATAGACCACGGATAAACATACTTGTATACCTTTTTACATATGTACATAGTAAACACATAAGTATACCAGTAAAAACAGACATGCTCATGCACACAAATGTTTGTACTGTGCGGGGATCGAACCCGCGACTGCTGGTGTAATGGCAATAGCCAACTTCTGAACCTTTACACCAAATCGGTCGTCAAAAAAAGCATCTAGAAGATCTTTTTGAGAATTCCAAACTAGAGGTTTTTAGAACACTATTATTTACTAGTTGTTTGTTGCCCATACTGAATCACCTGCTTTTCCTGCGGTTTTCGTCGTTAATTCACACAACAACAGATTGGACCGGTCACTGACTAATAATGACGCAAATTGCATTGACCCAAACATATACAACACAAGTCACTCTGCCTGTCTTTACATACACAATACATTTTATCTACTACAGGAGAAAAAATAAAATTAAACCTTACTGTCTGAGAGTAAGGTGCCTATCCTGCATATCCTAACAGTGCACAAACTTGGTTATTAATCGAAAATCAGGAGTCCGAAGTTTTCTTGGTGCATCGTCAAGTACAAGTCCGATAAGAAAAATTGTAAGAGATAGGTGGCCTAGATACTGTTACTGCCTTGAAATACTCTTTTTAGGATACTTGGTGGTGGAATTACTTAAACTGTGGCCCATGACTTCAGACAGTTGTAGCTTGATTAGTGAAAATCCTCATTTTATTTAACCACAAATTAATATTTAACTACTAGCAAAACTAAATGGCGTAGTTGAATAAGCAAAGTGTCCACAATTAGCGACCTAGTGCGATGTGAAGGATGGATGGGGACGCGTCACCGCCGCCTAAATCAGTCGGTTACCTCATCAAGTTGGGAGCTTTGTCCTCTTCAAGAGTTAGAGGATGTCAATAGCAAAAAATTGAGACCAGCTATGCTATTCCGGTGGTCGCCGACACTCACTTCGCTTGTGCGAGTTAACTTTAAAATTCCATTCCTTCGCGATGGTCGTCCTTTGAGAGAAAAGAACTAAGCCAAAAATCATTTTTTAATTATTTACATACAAAATGAGAGAAAATACTAATTCAAAGTAAAGCGTATTGATGATTGAGGTGAGCGTGAAGCGCCGAGATGTGAAGTGATGTTCGATGTGCACCGCCGGAATAGCACGGCTGTAGAGCACGTGAAATATGAACCGAAAGTGTGAATGTAACTCGAACCCCTTGGTTTGTGTTTTAAGCCGACCCGACAGACGTCGTCCTGACAAACGCAGAACTGTCAAACGTGTGATGTTTAAATAATAATTAAGTTTTCTGAAGTTCTTCGATTTTTTTGAATATTTTTTGTACCATTACAGAAACGGCCTATATAAGTCCTACTGCTGGGAACAGGCCTCACCTTAACTATGAGTTGGAACAGGCCATACTCCAACACGCGGGCTCAATGCGGATTGTTGGAGGGGTGTAAGGTTAGTGAGCAATGTCAGATGTTATCAAGCCGCCCTAAGGCCTCTGACTAGGTTTAACAACTGACATCTAGCGAACACATACAAACCTTCGTCTAACAAAAAAAGAATTAACTTGGTGCAGTCCTTCTGAAGCGATGTGCGTATAAGTTGATTGTTTGAGCGAAAAGAACATTTTTTTTCCATACAAAGGTGGGAATACGGATAGACGATTAAAGTAGGCGTTTTTCCTGATCACGATCGAGATGAGATGAGATAGCCAGAATAGCATAGCACTTCCTCACATCACCAAATCAAAAATTCTAAGTATTGAAACCGACCCGATTTGATCGATTTAATAACGAATGAAAATAATATCGGAGATTAAATACAATGAATACGTCATTATTTCTACGACAAAATTTCTCAGAAAACGGCAGGATATGCTCCAACATCTTGTAAACTTCTTAACATGTTAACAACTCCCTTCCATCTAGCGGCGGCGTAAACAAGAACTTATTGAAGCATGTGATTTTGAAAGAGACCAAATTATCCTTACCAAAAACTATTGTTGCTTATAAATTAAAACCTATATTTATAGAAACTATCATGCCATTTTACTTGTTACAAACTATCCAAACAAAGTACGGTAGCGTGGTATGCCATCTAGCGGAGTTCACTCGAACTACAGAATAAACGAATAGACTTGGTTTAGAACTCAATGCAACCAGCGTTCCACAGAGGGCGCTGCTTTGCAATCTAAGGGCCGGCGCCCACCATCGGCATCGGCACGCTTCAGGCTTTTAAGGTGGCAAATAGTAATATACTCTAACATAATGGCAATAAAGTAGAAAATGCCGAAACAGAAACAGAACAAATGCATTTTGTTTTTACGAGAACACATCACGGAAATTTCTACTTTATTGCCATAATGTTAAAGTATATTGCTATTTGCCACCTTAAAATCCTGAAGCGTGCCGATGCCGATAGTGGGCGCCGGCCCTAATTTTTCTTCCGTGATGTGGACCAAAACAATACAACTTACCTTAGTTAACACTTAAACAAATAGGAACCACTGGGTGACTGTAGGCTGGATTTGACTTACCTGTAACAAGAAATTTATAAATTAATATGAGCACACAAAGCAAATCTCGTATCACCGTTATTTCATGAGGGTGAATTTAGGTTGAATTTTAAACAAGATGTCACGACATACGTCGTTCTGGGGCCTTATTACGATCTTTTTACAGCTCAGTTTTAGCTCAGTTTACGTCTTTTTATTCATTGACATTTGACTAACACATGCAAAATAAGTCTACAGCAGTGAAGAAAAATTAAAGTACCTATTTAGGCACTATTTACCACGCAAACGTGACAGTAAATATCCAGCTCAAAAGCTGAGCTTGTGACTAAAACTGTCAGATTATAAGAGATTGTAATAGGGCCTCTGGCGTAGACAAACCCCACAAATCAAAATCCATGAAAATCGGTTAATTATTTCTCCAGTCATGAGTGTTGTAGGACTTTCCGCCGCACTCAGAGACGTCAATTAACTTTAATGGTTGATTAGCGTCAAAATTCCATTTTTGAAAAGAGACTTTATAACAAATTGAATAAAGAACTTTTCAGAATGTCAAATTTTTTACTTTAATGAACCATTAACGTTAATTGACGTCTCTGAGTACGGCAGTTTGTTTTACAAGGTACCTTAAAGGTAGATTAGGTCGAATCTTACTGTTTTCATTGAAACAGTCGCATTTAAAATGTAAACATCAGGAAGTCAAGAACAAGATAGGTATGATGAACCTTAAATTTTAGGTTACGATAAAATTAAATCCTGAAAGAGGCTTTCTTTACCAGTCAACCGCAGAAACAAAAAGTCTTTTTCTACAAGTATTTCGTTCAATCAGAAGATCATTTTTTATAAAAAAAGCTAAGGCTTCCCTATCAACCTACTTCTCCCCACGCCCACACGTTTTAACAACAATAGACCTAGGCTACCTAGATCGACATAGCACCTAGAACCTAGGCCGGAGCGTTCTTAATTAAAACCTTCCATCTGTGATTGGAGTGCCGGGTGGGGCTATATTTGAGTCTAGATATTTAAATGCATCTTAGGTAAATGTAAAGTGTTTGTAGGGCGTAGCGATTTGCATTTAAATGAGTCGAATGCGAAACTCTGACTCTTCGACTGGATTTTTCCCGAACTTACAAGTGGTGCTCAAAGATAAGCAGCACTTCAGTTCTATTGACAGCATGAGTTCAAGGGGCTTTTAATAAGTTCATCTTCAAGTCGATCATAAACTATTGTATTGCGATTTGTGATTAGTGACCGGGGGCGTGAAATACTAAGATTAGCGTTAGTTAAGTCACCCCTGACTCCTGTTTTCCATGAGATTAATGCTTAATCAGTTAGGTACTATTTTTGGCTGGCACTCACATTAGGATCAGAACGTATTAAGTACTTTGTGAACGTCAGGGTCGTGTAAGAAAGAAAGAAGTAAGAAATAACTTGATTAAACACTAAAGTTAGCACTAAAATGTACATAGCAAATAGTTACAAAAATAGTGTCAAAAAGGCTCGGGACCCCAGCATATGCCGCGTTAGTTACGGAACCGCCACGACCCTGGTTTTCAAGGGAAAGATGTAAGATGTGGAACTTTCTTGGAATCGAGGCATGATTGCATGCATTACTTAAATCAAATGAGAGCCATTTTTACACCCTATTTCCCACTCTACTTCGTAAATTTGTGTAACACAAGTCCGTCCGCCCCCCAGGCCTGTCACAGAGCACAAAGGCTTCCAAACTCGCGAGTGAGGCGACAACGGTCTAATTAAGGCCTTTGCGGTGCGGCGATGGGCTGAGTGGCGGCGACAAAGGCTGGCGGCAGTATCTTGTGACATTTCGTAATGTTGCACGGACATACGGATTGTTGCAATGTTACTACAAACATATAGGCCTTTTTATAGGGGCATAGGCGTGATGCAAGTATTTATAAGCTATGCTATACTACTAAATGCAGCCAATGCAAGCTGAAGAGCGGATGGTTGGAAAGGTGACGTCACGCGGGTTTCCATAGAAGTAAAAAGCGACGGAGAGGGCTGTAGTGTTATTTATATCTTTTTCTATAACAACCCTTGATAATTCAGTGGGGCTTTGATTCCCTGTTTGGGATATATTTATGAGTGTATGAAATGTTTTGAAACCGACCTAAGGCGATGACCAATGATTTTAACGTAGGTTACTTACATCTACTTTGTGTACATTATATCACTTGTGGTTTAACTTTCCGGTGATCGAAAACGCTGATAACAGCGCGGTTAGCTCGCTAATGTACAGGTAAAGTAAAAAACAAAAAATAATAAACAGGTAAATGAACAAAGTGACTTCAATAACCACATGTTTCATTATTTCGATTAAGAATTCGCTTGCCAAAATGTGGCCTTCCGTATGCTCCATTGGTCATGACCATTATTTTTTTTTATATCTTAATTAGGCGCGCATTTGACCACAATCTCACCTGATCGTAAGTGATGATGTGGCCTAAGGTGGTACATGCCGGCCTAACAAATGGCTTCCACACTAAACCATTCCTTTCCCGTTTAGGATATAGTGCGGAATCATTAGTTATGTTACACTTTCGAATGAGCGAATCTTCATCGAGTCGATTAAACAAAACTATAAACTACAAAATGTCCAATTTTAGTTCTATTCCAGCGCCTGCTCCATCTCAATCAGTAACTACTCCGTAAACAGGGACTACTGCCACAGTAAAAACTATACAGTAGGCTATCTAAGGAGATGCTATCCGACCGGTCCTCCGTAAGTGGTGTCGGAGGGGGTTTGGCTCTCTGACATTTCGGCTGGTGCAGGTGCTTTCCGGGCACGGATGCTTCGGAAAGTACTTGTTTTCAGTAGCCAAAAGGGAACCAACCCCCATGTGCCACCATTGTGGCGCGAACGCGGACGACGCCCAGCACACCCTTGCGGTGTGCCCAGCGTGGGTGGACCAGCGCCACGCCCTGGTAACAGCGGTGGGAGGGGATCTCTCACTTCCAAGCATAGTACGTGCTATGCTTGAAAGTGAGAGATCATGGGAGGCAATGGTCTCCTTCTGTGAAATTGTTATGAAACAGAAGGAGACCGCGGAGAGGGCCAGGGAGGAGGATCCTCTGGCGGCACCTCTCCGACGCAGACGGCTGGGAGCAAGAAGACGGCGGTACGCTCGCTCTCCTCCTGCTCCCTAAGAGACACCAGTGAGTGAGTGCCGGGGGTACTCGCTTACATTGCACGGTGTTTCCCGTTTGGGGGGTATTTTTAGTGTTTCAAGATACCCCCCCGTGGCGTGAGGAGGCCTGGCGAGAAGGCTGGGCCGACCGCTCGGGGCGAAGTGGAGACATTCAAACGGAATCCCACATCGCCCCTCGCAAAGGCGAAGCGGAGATACACCGGGGTCGTTTTAGTGCGGTAGACCTGCCTACTGGCAGGGAGTCCCACACTCCCCCACCGCTCCCCCGAACGGTGGGATAGTGCATAAAGCATTTTTTCCCCGTAAAAAAAAAAAAAAAAAAAAGCCTATCTAAGGGCGCCCGCCGAGTTATTAGCCTAGCGTGCACACAGACACGCGGCACAGCCCGTCCGTACTGCCGTCTCCCTATGCCTCCCTATTTTATGCTAGCGTGTGCGTGAAATCGCGTGTGATATCGCGACACGGCGCGCGACTCGCATGCACACATTCAATTCAAACCGAGAGTGGCACGTTTGTATTTAGATGTTCTACTGTATGGTTTATACTGTGACTGCGCACACTGCGCGCGCAACTGTTTATGGCAAGAAAGAGTACAAAGAACACTATGGGAGTTTCACAGCCATTACACAATTTTAGAGTGTGCACCACTTCGCAACTATTTTTATTGAAGACAAAAATATGGATGTTTATAGTAAAGTCCTGTTATATAGGGCAAATTACCAGGCGAAAGTTAAATAAATGAAGTAGAACATCATGCATACAAAATCAGGCCTGAAACGAAGTATGGTGGTCTACGACAAAAGCTATGAAAATACTATGTATTGAAAAAAAAACATAGTTCAAGGAAAGGACAAAGATTCGGAGCTAGAGTAAGAATCTGTTAGTGCTAACATGAACACATTTTTTTCAGCGTCACTATGACTTTTGTTCCTGAGAAGCATGGTCTCCTTTGAAATCAAAAAAACCCTGACCTTGAAGTAATAGAACACGCAACTTAGAATTAATAAGACTAAGGAAAGCTGTTGAAAGAGCTGAATATCTTTGAAAGGCTTATAAGATTGTATTGTATGTAACAAAACTAAGAACAATCCAGATTAAGCCACATTTCAAACTATAAAATCTATTTAAAATCTATTCACCTTTTTCTTACATTAACATAGACAGATACCCTATTGATTTTGTAAACAATCCCCTTTTGAGTTTTGGGCTAAAAGATAGCTTTAAAAGCTATAAATGTTGATACTCGTGTGCATAATCTATTCAGTATTCAGGTGTTGCAAGAGAAACGCATCTGCTATCTGGATATAACTCGGCATTGAACTTGCATTGCATCAGGCAACACATTATCACAGCAGATTCCACATTGCCAAACTTTCCTACAATAGCTCCACTTGTTACTGACCACGCACATCACTATTAGGGTGACCATCTTGGACGGCTATTCTTTATTTAAACCAACAACATACACCCACGACTATATCCCAAACGGTGCAAGCGGTTCGTTGCCGTCATGATGAAACGGAACGTTCAGAAGAAGAAGCTCACTTTCAATTTGAACCCAACGTGGTTGAGGTGTCGTGACGTGACCGGGTTGCTTGTGTTCTTTACCGGTGTTTTCCATCAATGTTTTTCATGATAAAATGAACACAAAGTTGGTATTCCGGCCAGATTTGAACTCTTGAGCGAAAAAACAACACACCCAGTGAGTAAATGGAAGTACAATTTTGGCCTTCAAACACTTAGTACGTTGTTTTCCTGGATAGAAATATCCTTACTTGCTCCCTCGAAGACTTGGCCACCCCGCCCGTGACGTGTTCAATCAACTCGTGCGCAAGCCAGGCAATGCTATCGCGAACAAGCTGCGCCAACAGGAATACGGCGATAATAACACTCCATACATTTGCCTGATCAATGACTTCATGCTCATACATTTAGTGCGTAAATTTACTGCTTCCGGAAACAAACTACATTAAACCTGGAAGAAGGTTTACAAGCTTTAGGCCATTTTTAGCTGCGTCCTTGTATCACAGAGCACGTGATAGTCTACCATTGTTTATTGAACTACTCTGAAATCATAAGCAGTACTTAAATCTGAGCAAACTTATCGAAATTTAAAATATTATTAGCCTTCACGCCATAAATCTTCTATTTTTTCGCCCTTGGTAATGCAGTAACGCATGTCAAGTTTCTTAGGTCCAAGAAAGCTGGGGTATGTGGTTTTCGGAAATCCTGGGGAATAGACAATGCTACCCACTCACACCTTAGGGTGATAGTGGTCATCTTCGAGCGAAACTGTGGGATATCAGGATCCTCAAGGGATCTTACACGATACTCTTCAAACGCTCGGCCGCCTAGCAGCCGCTTCGGGAGGAGCAAGCTTGACTAGACCGATACACTTTAGTCAGGTCCACAGACACTTATTATCGTCTTCCTAAATTTGCACGAAACGCATGCAGCCTGAAACGCATTCCTCACGAATACAGGCCTTTTTGGTCGCCTGCTACTCCTACGCCAGGGATACCTCTGTAGTAGCCGGAGGCCTTGACCAGATTAGATGCCGCTCGATATGTTAATCAAAATACAACATACTATTTTCAGCAAACATGTTCGCATTCACGTATTTCTCCTAAGACTTATTTGCACAAGGAAGCCAATAACACACGTAAAATATGGATGAATGGAAGGAATCGCGCCCGGTGGCGTCAGCGTGCGTAAACTGGCGTAAACATCTACAATGTACTCGGACTCTTCACTGCGTCAGAGGACATTACTACAAGTTATGACGCTGTTTGCTTCCTATATGGACTAACAAAGTAGCCCTTCGAAGATTGATTTAGACCTAGGACGAATGTCTAACTTGCGTCAGTGTAAGATGAAAGTCCGCAGACTGTGTGGGAACGGTGGTTATCTTGTAGATTTGAAATATGGTTTCTTGAGGATGGGAAAATAGGGGAAATGCATCTGTTTCATGCAACGAATGTGGCATAATTATACCCGTTCACCGCTATACCTCATAACAGCGACTTAAAACATATATTTAGCTGTTATTTACCTTTCTAGCAATTTTGAAATGTTTCTT
Source organism: Udea ferrugalis (assembly GCA_950022985.1). Classification (NCBI taxonomy): domain Eukaryota; kingdom Metazoa; phylum Arthropoda; class Insecta; order Lepidoptera; family Crambidae; genus Udea; species Udea ferrugalis. The sequence goes on along the minus strand of OX465539.1, from coordinate 11,034,654 downwards.
GAGGGGGATAAAACGTGAGATTTGCTGGGGCAACCCCAGTTCCCCAGTTGAGATTAAGTACTTAAGGTAAAAAGAGTGAAGACGATTTGAAAGCTAACGCAGCATGGGACGAATGAAAATCCGGTCTGCCTAAAGCCGACTCCTCTTGAGATCATTAAGAAATGCCTAGGTTTAGCTTAGGACGTGTTATGGCTGATGATGATGAACAAGCATATTTATTATCCCTTAGAGCAGTATTAAAAAGGTTCTAAATCGCAGCGAATTTTTCAATCCGTATAATATCCCTGAAATTTTCCTTTTCACGCAAAGGGCAAGGTTGTTTATAAAGCTCGCTTCACACGGGAGTGGTATTTTGGTTCTGAAAATGTATGTAAGTATGATAAAAGTCGTTATAATCTCTGGTAAATGCCAACCAATCAGCAATTATCGTCAACAAGGGATTAATCTCAGATCCTAGTTAGTGGTATTTTGGCTATAATTCTGGATATAACTAATAACATTTTTTAATCCTTATTTTAAAATTATCATCCCAATTTGATATTACGTATCTACCTACTAACAATAATTTGCACGCTTGCTAGCAGGCCGGACACTATTTCAAGAAATTCCACCAACATCTTAAGGCTCAACTGTAGTCTTTGCAAATAAATGTTTTTGTTTGTTTGTTTGTTTGTAAACGCTAGCTTAACCTCTGCTTAGAATGTTCCTGTACGTTAGCACCTCACGTCGCGGATGGAATGTTTGGTGATGGTGATGATGAAAAGACATGGGGAAACACGTACATGGCAGGGAGCAATTTATTCCGAACTGATTCGCCTAATACAAACTCATACTCCCTTTAGCATAAAGCCCCTATTCATGAAAACTCAAGAGCTCTACAGCAAAACTTTCAAATGTTGCAACTACTGTAGTGTTTTGTCTCATTCATTCTTATTGCTTTGCTGTCAAATTTCACGAGTTAGTGACAAGACACATACAATACATACACAAGACAAGAAATAAACAACTTTTATTTCTTTCTTTCTTCACACATCAATAGCTATACTAATGCTGCAGCGTTGCTTTACATTTTATGTATAAAAGGGATTTTGTTTTGCAAAATTCCTAAACTAAATTATTATTGGCAATCAAACTGCAATCCGTGTGGACCGAGCCTAACCTCAAAGCGAGCAATACAGACATTAGGGTAGCATCTCCAATCCGCGGCTCCCGCCCAATCGCCGTGATTGATATCCCAGACTGCGCCCCCCTGGGCTGGGCTACCCCAGAGGAAAATGGAACTTTTCATATAAAACGTGGAAACTTCGCAGATGTAGCTGTGCCTATTCAGATTAACATTAGCGGTGAAATTACGCGTGTTAATTCTTATTGCTTTGCTGTCAAATTTCACGAGTTAGTGACAAGACACATACAATACATACACAAGACAAGAAATAAACAACTTTTATTTCTTTCTTTCTTCACACATCAATAGCTATACTAATGCTGCAGCGTTGCTTTACATTTTATGTATAAAAGGGATTTTGTTTTGCAAAATTCCTAAACTAAATTATTATTGGCAATCAAACTGCAATCCGTGTGGACCGAGCCTAACCTCAAAGCGAGCAATACAGACATTAGGGTAGCATCTCCAATCCGCGGCTCCCGCCCAATCGCCGTGATTGATATCCCAGACTGCGCCCCCCTGGGCTGGGCTACCCCAGAGGAAAATGGAACTTTTCATATAAAACGTGGAAACTTCGCAGATGTAGCTGTGCCTATTCAGATTAACATTAGCGGTGAAATTACGCGTGTTAATACCCGTTTGGTATTGTTTGACAGTTACAATGAATGTTGTTATAAGTTAATTTGTTCTTAAAGTTACTCCATAAATTTTTCTTTGACCAAGTGATGATCGCTTTTCAATATACAGGCTGAATAATTTCAGGTTTAAGAGTGATTTTTCAGAAGGTAGTTTTAGGTTTTTTGTTAGATCTTTCGGAGCAAATACCAAAAACGCCTGCAAATCAGCAAGAGAGACGTCCTTGTAAGCCTAGGAATGCTAATCCCGGCAGGAAGAAAGTTCTCCGACCCCAAAGGAGAATCGATAACTCCATGAAACACCGGTAAGATTACTTAGAAAGCGCACCTTCAAATTAACAGGAGGTATTTATTGCTACACGGAATACATAATCACACTTTGAGCATTCGACATATTCTCAGAGAGAAAAGCGACTCGGCACGTGCCCAATTCTAATCGAAGGTCGAAAAAATGCAACACGATGGGATCGAGTGTTGACTGTGAGTTGTTTGGCGGAGGCAGTGTTGTCAACTACACCTTAAACTAAAACAAACATATCTCTCTTTATCTAATATACCTGTCTGCAGCTTGTCCGCTGTGAGGCTGCGCAGGAGTCGCTTGATGCTGCGACGCCGGCGCACGCCGCTCGTGTCATCCGGCGAGCTCATAGTACAAGAGACATGTTCACACAACACTTGAAACGCACGCCGCTCGTGTCATCCGGCGAGCTCATAGTACAAGAGACATGTTCACACAACACTTCACACACACGCCCCTCGTGTCATCCGGCGAGCTCACAGTACAAGAGACATGTTCACACAACACTTGACACACACTTTAAGATACACTTTTACACTACACTTTTCTACCTTTATCGTTCACGGATCACGGATTTAGTAGGCTTATTATTTGTCACTTAAATTCAAATTTTTAATTGCTTTAATGGATTTTAGACGGTGTTTTATGACTAGAATAGAAAGGAGCGTTTATGGTCAATGGTAATGTTTTTAAATGTTACTTATTTCATATTTTCAGATAGAAATATGACTAATACTGCTTGATTATTCCATGAACAACATGGAGTGATACCTACTCATTCCATGTTGTTCAATAAACCGTACATATTATGAATATTACTAACATCACCAGAAACAACAATATTCAAAGGTAGATCTCATTATAGAAATATTGAAATCTTTAGGATTTCAGTCAGTGAAACCGAAGAAGAAAAGTTCAAGCTAAGAATTAAAAGGTCAACGGCAGACAAAGGCAATGCAATGATGGGGACCATACGTCAAGGCTGTAAGCCCGCCATACCTCCAGCCATCAGCCCGCATTAGCGAACACTAGTGTTGTCTATGGCGCAAAGTTGGGACGGGACAGGTAACGCCGTCAGTCAATAGGGAATATGCACTTGAAACAGATGAGCGTCATATTATTTTTTTGAGTAGTATTACGTCTCTATCAATATTCCTAATTTTATTTTTTTGTAGATGTAAAAATCATTATTGAAAAGTGCAAAAAAATGTGGGAAATTCAAAGTGGTTGAAACAGAGTGGGTCGAGTGTGACGTCACAGTCCAGGCGTATGTCACTGTCAAAAGCGCGACAAGAAGTAGAATTCAACAGTTTGTAGGTTACATTTGTGTTGTCATGGACTCTCGTGACGTCCAAGTCCATGACAACGGAGCGCGCCATAATGGCGGCGTTTGAAACGATTGAAAAAGTTTGAAATTTGTAACACTTTATAAATGTACTACATTTTGCATTTTTGATGACGAATATTATAATATTGATCAGTCATAAAACGATATAAGCTATCATAAAAAAATATAAAAAAGAACAGTGCATATTCCCTATTTAGGTAAATACCTCTGGATATTGAGCTTAAATGTTGGGACAGGACACACGACGCTGCTAATTGATATACCTCTAGAAATCTACACACATAATCATATAACCCTAAGCAAAGATCATACTAGAGGAGCCAGATATACACTTAACATCACGAATATTAACTGATTAACGAAACGGATTTATAAGGCGAGGGTGAATTGAACTGTTGGAAGGGGAAGGCCTAAACGACGTTTCTTGGACAAGTGCCAGATGTTTTTAAAAAGGGTAAGGTCAGGAGTACCTTTAACCGACGAGCATGTATGAAAGGACTCATGAAAGTAGAAGAGGCGCTAGGTGTTTGTCAGGATCGTAGCAAGTGGAAAGAAGTTGTCTCTACCTACCCCGTTTAGAAAGAGGTTTAGAAGGAGATAAGTAACACGAATATTTGATCACGGGGTAGACTGAGACTCATATCTTTACACTTGCAACGATCTTCTTGGCACATCTGAGGACTGATTTGGTGTAATAATGAGAGGAGTTAGTTACTAGACCAGAGGACGCGGGTTGGATCGGGGATCCAGGGCAGTAGAAGCATTCGTGTGTTTGAAGATGCCTGTTTGTATTGGTCTGAGTATTTTCAATGTGAACTGAATATGCATATACAAAAAATATATTTCAGTATGTTTATCCATTCATAATACATTTGCTTAGTCAGGGACTAGTAGGCGCTGTGTGGATAAATGTCCAAGGATATTTTGAGCTTCTTCCACTCTCATTAATCCTTACATACACGCTGGTATATTAAAGGTGCTCCTAACGGTGTCAGATAAGTAAATAAGTTAAAAAGTTACGTATAAATAAGAGGCATTTAGGTCAAATACAGGCGAATGTTCTACATTTGGATGTTTGTGCTAGCCTAATAAGACTGGAACCACGTCCTCTGGCGCCATCGACAGGCTTTAGTAATAGTACCACAAGATTCTTCAACTCTCATTCTCGGTCTAATCACTACGAGGGCGCTTGCAGCTATAACTTGATTGACTATATTTATTTTATTTTTATGTAAGACGGAGCAAACGAGCTTGAGAGTCACCTGATGGAAAGTGATCACCTCAGCCCATGGACAACTACAACACCGCCGCACAGAAAAAACGGTTTTCTCCAATTAAGTGAAATAATCTTGCATGAAACTAAGTTGCTTTGAACTAAGATTATGGTTGCATCATATATATTGAAACTAATATTTTCTCACATTGAGAAACAAAAATACTTAAACTTATAGTTGAAATAATCTTGAATCAAAACAATTCTCGATTGATTGAAGATAATACATCTTCAACCAAGAATGATTAGCATTCTTAATTTAAGTCGATAAATTCTCTTGATGCAAGTCAAAGATGTGTTTTCACGACAAGAAAATATTGATTTCGATTCAAAAAGAAATCGCTTCACTGGGAACTATATATGCTTAACTTTAATAGACTAAGTGTTCTTTCAACAATAATAAATTTAGCTTAAGCACTAATTTTACTTGATTCAAAAGTGTTTATTTTAAAATGAGAAAGCTATGTCCTCAGACCAATAACTAATATTAAAGATAAACCTTTCTTGTTTCGTGAAAAAGATTTCTTGGTTTAATAATTTAGTTCCTTGCAAATAGAGTCTTAAATGCTTGTTCGAAGCGTTTTCATGTCAGTATTAGTTTTAGTTAACAAAAATTCCTTCAAGAATGTTTGTAACTAAAAACTAATTGGAACACAAAACAGGAACTCCCAAAATGGTCCCAATGGAAGTTCTTATGTCGTTTTCTGAAAGGAAAGTGAAAGAGAACAAAGAAGTAACCAAAAGAAAAGCGTATGAAATTGGGTTTCCTTAAACAAAATAAAAGATGTTGTTCATATAAACATTTATTGACACATATATAATAAGACAACAATACCGATCATCACAATATTTTACGTTCTCATCATCCTTTACAGGGGCATTTTAAGCTGCTGACATGAGAGTCGTTTTGCAATGAAAAATAACTAAGTTGTTAGTTTCGTCGTCCATTTTGCTGTTGCTGATGTCGCACTTCTTAAAATCCAAACACAAGCACAGCACCAGAAGACATATTTTGATAACTGCAGATTACTATAACACTACTCACCACTCACTTCGAAAACAGAAAATAAACAGCTCAAACGAAAAGAATAAGTACATGCTTAGCTTAGCATGGCGCGCGCACACACACTGACTAGACAAAAGATAATCTCCTGTCTTTTTTTAAAGGTTAGCGTGGGTTGACTTACTAAAAAAATCTTTCTCAAGTAAAGATACTGGATATTGAATCAAAACATTTTTAGAATAGAAACAAGGCACTATAACATTTTGTAGCAAAACCAGGGTGTTTATTCACAACGAGACTGGATGTCATTGGCTCAAGAGAAATATTTTTTGAATTTGGTAATGTTAGGATTCAAGATGATATTATCTTTATTGAAAAGATTGTATCATTGTGATAAATAAACTTTCAGTTTGAAACAAGTAATTCATTGTATTAAAGCAATAAAATCAGAATTTCTTAGATTAACTTTACTTATTATTCATTTAAAATATTTTTCCTTGATTCTAAAAATTGCAACAAGGAAATATGTTTTTTGTTTTGAGACATCCATCATCTAGAAATAAATGAAATTGATTTGTTTTAAGACAATTTTCTTTAAAATGACTAAATATTTCAAGAAAACTATTTATCTTGCTTGGAGAAATCCTTTTTTTCTGTGCGGTAACGCCGCTGCGATGCATGCCTTTAAGGAATGGCTTTCTGTAGAGAATACACAAAGACGCTACGTCTTTTCGCAGGGCCAAAGGGTCAAGGCGTCATATTGGGACACGGGACAGATTTGAGACACACGCGAACATCACTAGCGGTTCATCCCCCAGCGGTAACCGTCTAATCCATATCGTTTGTTTCTGTGATGGGCTGGATCCGCAGCTGACGAGGCAGCCGAGATAACCGGCACGTGATTCCGGACCTGCCAATGCTCGTTCGTACTAAGCTTAGAGTACGGCACTGTCTTTAAATAAATATTTGTCCATATAAAACAATATAAGAATTCAAAATTTATTAGCATTTTATTAGTAAAGCTTTTAACAAACAATAGATCTCCCTTAACCAGACAATTTAGCTGCATTTTGGATGTTACAATAATTCATGTTTTCTGTGGTAAATCGTGTCAAAATTAATAGTTTTTGGTATTATTGCAGAGGTTTATTTGTAACGACCGACTTCCGAGGATTTTGAATACAACTCATAACATCACTCACACTTACATCGCTGACGATAAAGTAAGAGACACGCAACTAGGAAACCAACTATTTCTATAGCGATTTTGAACCCACAAATGTGTATGCAGTCTTTTCATCTCATTTTTTACCGGCTCTCTCATCTCATTTTTATTGGCTGCACAGCCAATTTGGAATTATCATTTTGAGTAAGTGACTAAAATTTGAGGTACAAAAAAAAAATTTAAAAAGAAATCAAAAGGGTACCAGTAATAAGCTGTATATATGTTGCTAATAGCCAGTGCTCAATCCCATAATATCCCGTCAAATCGAAGCAAAGAATCAATAAAAACCAGTCCCTACGACGTGCTACCGCACAGTGGTCGCACAATCCCATTCCGCGGGACATAACAGTAAAACCGATATCTGGAGCGTGAACAGAAATATCGGCAAAACAAGAGGCAAGGTCGCGAAGATAAACCGTCACCTGTTTAGGAATATAGAAAGAAAGAAAGAAAGAAAAAACGTTTATTGATCCTGGACATCGCAACGTACAGATATAAACAAACAAAAAAAAGGTAAAAAACTTAAAATTACAAAAGAAAAATAAACAAAAATTGCCACCAGACGGCAGTGTCACGATGTCCAAAATTAAATGGACCCCACTCAGCTAATGCCTGGACCTGATAGGCTCAGACGCTGATTTTCAGTGGGACCAACTGAGTGAACGCGAATAGTATACATACATACATATGTATGTATGTATACTATTCGCGTATACATACATTATTACCTATTCGCTATACATACATACATATGTATGTATGTATGTATGTATGTACCCTCCCGACCATTTCCCTAATGGGTTAGTCAGAGGCACACTGATTGTTGCCGTCACGGTGAACGGAAAATTCAGAAGCCCACATTTCGCTGAGGGAATTTGAACCCAACGTGGTAGGGGCGAGCCTATCGCCGTTATCCGGGATGCTTGGGTTTCTTAACGGTGTTTTCCATCACCGGAGAGTTAGCCGCAATTTGTAGAATGAACACAAAGTAGGTGTGTTCCGGCCAGATTTGATCTCGGGACCACCGGGTTCCGAGACAGAGCCTTTAACCACTAGGCCACGACGCTTTCGCGACGCGAATAGTATAAGCAGCCAAATCCGTTTCTAAACACGCTATTTGAACGATTCTGTAATCTATACCCGTGATTTTTAGTGTGAATAACGCAGAACCTAAGGATTATGATAGATAAGATTGATAAGATAAACTTGATTAAATCAAACATTAACTAAGATAAATAATAACGTATTCAAAAAATATAGGCACAATTTAGGCAGCTCTAAATCTGAATACAATAATAAAAATGTAAAACTATTTCATTATTAACCTTTAAAATTGAACGAAATGATTAAACTATATCACTATAAAATGTTTTTGATTAAGATTTTTGTTTTCTTCGAAATCATAAAATCTTTCATTTGTAATCATTCGAGTTACACAGCACACAGGCATTTTTGTTTAGTGTTCCACTATCCTAAAAGTAAGGAAAATCATTCTAGACCATAAACTGTGTACATTGAGATTCATTTACCCGTGCTTGAAAGAAAATGATTTCAGATTCTACTGTAGTTATTTTGTGTTACATTGAGCAGCCACTTCAACTACCATGTTCAACTGTGCTACGCCGGTAACTTAAGTTCTGCTACGGAGTTTTCTCGTAGCACATCGAGTATTCTACGGAGCACCGTAGCCCGTAACCTTGACCTCCCATGAGAGACTCATATTTAAAGACTAGCCCCCTTATTCATAAAAACGAACGCAACGCTAACGCATTGTTTAAGCCATCGACGTGTTCTGTCACTTACTCGCAAATGGCGGCAGCAACAAGAATGACAGTGACAAAGCGATACAAAAGTTATCGTGTTCTATAAGAGCTGTTTAAGTTTTTATGAATAAGGGGGTACGTGTTTATTTCAATTTTACGATTTCAATATCAATAAGTAAAATATATGAGAATTTCAAATAAAAAATAATTGTCTATGATTTTTTTAAAGTATTTTCCTTGACACTATTATGTCGGTGTAACTGCCCCCCCCCCCCTAACATCTTGACCATGTTTTATTTTTAACTTCTACTTTTATTCATCAAAAAAATGACTTTGTTTTTCCACGTTCACCGTTTAACGAAGAAGGATGAAGACAAGCAAAGGTATACAATTGCAAATTAGCCAAACTTCTTTTCTCCCAACATAAACAAACTAGGTCCAAACAAAAGTCTATTGAAAAGCAACGTCGAAGGTTATACGATATTATTCCGTTGATCAAAAGGGAGGCAGCCACATACATAATTCAGATGCAAGCCCAATATATTTGTGGAAACGAACCGTTCGGTCGAATGTTTTGTTGGAGTCAGAGAATTTGTTACTTAAGGCTTGGATATTTTAACTATACCTATTGGAAACTAATTACATTAAGGTTGTAAATTGTAGAGAGAAAAATACGCGATGTTAGTCAGTCAAAATAGTAGAAAAGAAAGATGTGGCCTCCAACAACCCAGAGAGTGTTTCGGACTAAATAATAGTTTGCTACCAACGACGCATAATACTTTTGAATTTGCAAAATCAGATAGATACCCGTTTAAAAGTTATTTGAGGTTATAAAAAGGTTGAGGCCACATCTGATGTGAGAGAATCTGACTACTTAGCTTGCTTACTTACTTAGTTACCTGAATCTTTATTCATGTTTATGTTTATAGGCAAGGAGTAAACTATCCACTGGGTAATGGGTAAAACTTAGTTTTTACCATCTTTTGTAGCTTATGTTGTTAAATAAAGGATATGAATAAGTTTTTATTCAAGCAGGCATTGCTCTTCATTTAAAAGCCAAATTTAAAAGAACCTTTACGAGTTTAAGGGTCGTCTGCTTGTTACATGTTGACGTGTGAGCTAACCATCATTCCACTTAACTGTATTTTAGGTAATGGAATCGACAGTCATGTTAAAGCTAAGTATATGGCAGATTTTTAAAACGATAATCTTAAACAGTAAAAATGTGAAATACCAAAGTAAAATCACAGAAATTACGACCGACCCAATTTCCAGTGAAATGTCACCACAGTGGAGAACGCTATGAACTGGTGACATTACAGCACCATTAAGTATTCTGTGACATTATACACAAATTGGATCGCAAAATTGCTATCTTTTTATGCGCCATAACAGATTACATGACAGAATGTTTATGATTTATGAACCAGGATAGAAGCTCGTCACTTAACACTAGGTTAAATGAGAACGCGAGGAAATAGGCGTGACGGTATGTATTTATTTATTAATTCTTTTTCGCACACTATTTTAAAAAAGTACACTTAGCGGACTTAATGCCTAGAGGCATTCTCTACCAGTCAACCGCAAGGCTTAACAGAGAGAGAGAGATGTATGCAAAATACACTCTTCAAATTGCAGGCTTCTGCAAGCTCAGTTTACTATAGGTAGTAACAGTCAACGTGCCCAAACATCATTAACAGTCTTTAAATATACATGATATCGCGAAATCTATAATTAAATGATTAACAGAAAAATTTAACAATTGGTCCATCACAGCTTTGGACCGCACACGAGTGGAGCAACGCGCGGTAGAAAGGCCTTTGCTCAGCAGTGGGACACTACAGGCTTAAAATAATAATAAAAGAAAAATGGAATAGAAAAAAGGCGAAAAATCTATGTATTAAAATAAACTCATATGTCAGAATCCTGTGGAAGCAGACCGTACACCTTCGGGGTCAACGGACACCGTCCAGTAGCCATTGAGGTGGGGTGAGAACTCGCCAGGGTTGTCATCGCTCCGGGGAGAATTCACCCCTGCGAGGGTTGCGGTTTTTTTTTTTGGTGTGACTACAGCTGTTTAGCCTTCGATGGCTTTGACAGCTTTGCCGGACTGTAGGGTGAGCGCAGAAGTCTCTCAACCCTAATATTTAAAGTAACGAGCTAAGGGCACCCATAGTGGGGTGAGAACCTCGGCTTAGGGCGTTACTTGGATAGGGCAATCGGACATAAAGCGTTGCGGATTTTACTACTCGCGGTTTGATTTTTAATCCGGCGTTAAATTTTGACTAGTTTTACAGCAGCCGTAATCACGGGATAAGATATCATATCTTTATCACCCAAAACAGTTACATGAAAAAAAAGACAATTTAGGCGTCCTTAATGGCGAAAGAGATCACTTGCAGAAATCTTCAGGTGGAGGGAAATTGACGAAAGGGATCAAGTGCATGTCACCTCAAGCTCTCATTATACATGTCAGTTCATATCGCGTGGATAGGAACATCTTTGTAGTGATTATTTTTCTGTTATTTGGGCATTATTAATGCCGTATTTTTACTAGAAATAGGAATATCTACTAGAAAAAATAAAATGCCCTTACAGGGTCATGTGATGTACATTTTTAGATTCAAGAGCTTGTTAAACCACATGTTGCAATAAATATTTATGATTATGATTATAAAAAAGTATTCCTATCTCTAGAGATGTTTTAGACCACCGTTTTATACACGTATAAGTTGAGTTAATCTTTCATTCTTATGTGTTTCTTCTTGTTTTTTATCTATCTATATCTATGCCCAATAGGTAAGTAGATGTATCACAGAACGACAAGTTTTCCCAATGTTCCAGGGGCGAGGGCGACCCTACTCGGGACTCAACCCAGCGTGAGATCAAAGCGCCACGTTTATAATCGACGCTGTGATAATTTCGACTCGACAGGTGTTGCCAATCAAGAATAAACTTGTTATGTATTGGAAAATTGATTTTCTTCTGTTAAACTTCCATCCATCCATGGCAGGCTGTATCCTTTATTGGAAATAGGCCTATTGCACATATTATTATACATTCATCTCCTATGTCACCTGAATCCAGTCGAGGACTGTGTGATGGATAACATCAATGGGTCTGGACGGTTGGACGGATGGTTTAGACCTATAGAAGGCAGAGAGAAAAATTGTTAATATTTCATTAGGGTTAATGAAATATCCCGAGTGATTGGTTTAGAAGTTGCTCGTTCTGATTTCGAGTGTCACTTTTTTAGCACAAGTAACCTATCTACCTAATTTTATTTTAAAAGCATTGATTGCGATCATAAAACAGCTTTCTGTTTCCACATTCCACAATCATTACACTATGGAACGAATCTTATAGAAGTGGCCGAAATAACGACCAGCGAATCAAAGTAGACGTAGCATTAATCGATCAAATAAACTCCTTCACAACATACCAGAGTGTGGTTCTCAAACTTAGCTCACACTGTACCGATGCAACCCCATTGTACGATATCCCACCGCAAGATTGTGCCTCTATGTCTTTATCAAACGTATTGAAGACTTTGTTGGCTAACTTATATTAAGTAAAGGTTTGTACTATCTAATTTTGTACATATCAACGGACGACAAGGAATGAATAATCTTAATTTTGATCAAAATGCGTAATTTTTCAAACGTTTATGATGATAAGATCAACTTCCAAAAAATATATTGTGTGTAGGTAGTTTAGTGGAAGCAGCAACTAAAACTGATAAAGGTTTCAAACAGTGGTTAAAAGTCAGTAAAAAACCCAATTAGTATATTAATACAAAGTCATAAGGAACATCTTTACACCAAGATTTCCCGTCCGCAAATAACTCAGATATTTATTTTTTATGTATGAATTTTATCAAATCCCCGAAACTTTTATTGCGCATAGCATTTGCAATAACCTGCAGTTTATATCCGTTATTAATAAATTGAAAGTATCTTAATCCTTGTCAAATTCGAAATTGAATCATATCAAATGATTGTCATAAACACTTATAAAAGTTTCCATGAAATAAATACTTTTGATTTTTTATTTTGTCAAAGCTTGGTATTGTCTAAATAATTGTTCCACCAAAAACACCCTTTAATAAAATAATCGCCACAGTTTGAGAGCCGATGTCCGAGCGCAATAAAAAGCCCGTAACTGCAACAGTGACGTAGTTTAACCAACATATCTTTGTTTTAAGAGAATTCGAATTAGATTTATGGCTCTTAAACGTAACATTGTATAACACGATTTGATGTTAAAATCGTTCATTTGTTACGTAGATTTCGGAGAAATTAGAGTCAGTTTGTCATTATCTGAGCATGAAGAACATAGTCTTAACGATTCAATGTTTAACAAACTTTTAAAGATGCTAGGTGTAACACAAAAAATTCAACTTTCAAACACAAGCATTGATTTAGATATTTAGAGGGGTCCATATCTCAAAAAAAATAACGCCGTTATTTAAAATGTATGTCGAACCCAAATTATAAATACCGTATAATAACGTACGGTAGACGGCACATCACTCTACCCATTTCCGGTCAGTCCTCCTTCCTCGATTGCAAAGTAATGACATTTGACAAGAGCGAGAGACAAAACGGAAATAGGGTAACCTGATATGCTGTTGACTGTACATACCGTACCGTAGAGACATCACAGATTTGACCGTAGGTATATATACCCATGATCCCTAAGCGCGATATTGCAATAACAAAGTGATTGTTTCTTCGCTAGGTTTCTTAACAGGTCTCAGGCAACTTTTTTTTTATATTGTCACAAATTCCATATATTCTTCTCCATCAGCAGTTTCCTCCGCTCAAGATCGGAAGGTCAGATCATGACAGATCTCCTCACACATCACCTCCCAAGCAATTAATTAGTTCCCATATTATACCGTTTGTTCCAATATTTCCAGAATGATGGAAAGCCTGGCGCCTGGCCAAGGCACATCAATTTCTGCTTGGATCAAGTCATCGTATCAGATACGGCTACTATTATATCGTTTAAAGATGTAGTAATAAAATTATAATGTAAAGTTACATTGTTTCAAGATGTCAAATTCCGTAGATATAATATGTTACTAGTTGTAGTCGTTTACGTGGACTCTTTTACAAAGCAGATGCCCAACAATGGCCTAGTTTTGTTAAAATGTACATACTTATTTTTAAAGCCATCCGAAATAGGTACGTTTTTTGACCAGAAGATTTGTTTATTAAGGATAGGTACATAATTATTTAATAAAACGTTAACTGGAAATGACGTGTCAGTCATTTACATAATGCACATTTGTTACATTGAGCTTTTTCTTTACACGATTGTTGTCGGCAGAATTATAATATCCAAAACCGTTTTTTAAACAAAATCGATCCCTAACCCAAGAACTTTAGCGTGGATATATCCACGAAGAAATTACAGGGGTGGTGAGGTGTCCAAGAGTGCCTTGAATGGCTTCGAGAAAGTACGATACGGCTGTGATTTTGTGTTCGCTTTTGCTAGACTGCCGTCCCCCAGACTTCCATAAATTAATAATTATGTGTTGAGAGCTTTCACATTTTGAGGGAGGAAAATGGGTGCTGAAAATTTGAATGCACGTACCCCTCAAATATGATGTTATTACGTGACAAGAGAAAAAATCCGTGTAACAGCTACCTCCGAATGTAATAGTGACGTGAGCGTATGATTTGATAACTTAGTTTTGTCAGATGTTAAGTCAGTACAATAGTCCAAACTTAGTCTTAACTTTTGGCCGCAACGCGTGTCAGAAAAGGAGTGATTTTGAACGCACACTTCAACTTCGACCCAGCGATTGCGTTACGATAGCGGAGCGACTGTGATCGTGTGAGTTAAACGAACTACCCCGCATATTTTAAAATCATTGCCATAAAAATTTGGTAGAATACCAATTAAAAGTGAAGCGATTGAAATAAGCGTGACCACCTGAGGGTAACCATGTTTGCGAGAATCGCTATACAGCTCCTCAACTCTCAGCAACTAGACCCATTGACGCATGGTTCCCTAAACGGCCGTCTCGTCAACATGTTCGACAGTGGCATCACTGGCAACAACCTCTGGCAATGTGCCAGACAATCACAATGTTTCTTCTGGTTTATAGTTTCTTTACTGTTACATGATGCGCGTCATTCTGGAGTGTTTATCCGGAGGTATTTCGCGTCAGGATTTTTGTTAGAGCTTTCGGCAGATGGCAATCGTAAAGTTTGGGAATACATGGGTTACATTGAAGAGGAGGCCATGGATTAAAGACGAGCCACAATGATGAGGACTAAGAGCAGGTTTACCTCGAATAGCAGAGATATGAAGTTTTTGAAATCAATTGCAATCAGTAGCAAGCTGTCGTAAAATTATAATCTAACTCTAACTTGCATATTCACTCACAAACTCTGATGAACTTCATTCGATAGGAAAAAGGCCAAGTTGCCTCTTTTTTGAATATTTTTTATCCATATGAGTAAACAAACAGTTAATTAGCACTCGTACTGAACATGTCAAGTCCACGTGTCACAATCTAGAAATCTGTCATTAAGAGCTTGTTTGTTTTTGTCATGTTGTCTAGACGGGGAACGGCCCTTCACACACGCCCTCGCACTCGTCAACACCACCACACGTTTTTGCACGTGTACTAGTGTTGTCTAAGTTCAGTA
Source organism: Udea ferrugalis (assembly GCA_950022985.1). NCBI lineage: Eukaryota > Metazoa > Arthropoda > Insecta > Lepidoptera > Crambidae > Udea > Udea ferrugalis. The sequence goes on along the minus strand of OX465539.1, from coordinate 11,019,279 downwards.
CGTTTCATCGATACGTCTAATTGTTTTTAATACGCTAAAGTGGCAGGTATTTAATCAAATAAAAGAAAGAGCCCATTCAATTTCATCTCGAAGAAGTCCCTTTGTATTGTTTATTTTTACTTATTTATTTATCGTTTCGAGTTGACATCGCATCAACAGCTATGTAGCTGTCTTGTACTTGAACTTCATTTTCCAGCTTTTAACAAGAAGTTGACTTTTTTTCGCAATTCAAATATAATAACTAACGACAACTTTGAATAACAACGTTCTGTTCAACATCTAGCCCCAAAGAAACTAATCTGCCACAGAACCTCTCGGTATCTCTCGGCTCAGACCGTAATCACATGCTGCAGGTCAGAAGCACCTAAAACAGGGAGAGAGCATTGTATAATTAAGTTAAGAATGGGCGTAAGAAGTGTGGCAGAATCGTGGCAAGTAGAAAGGTGTGGTCTCATGAAAGAAAACGCTCGATGAGATGACATCCATGTGTAAAAGCATCGATACCTGACCTGATAGACTACCATCGACAGTTGGACATCACTAATGAACAACACATCGCCGCTCGTGTTATTGATGCCTCGTTGCATCCACTGCACCTGCCCCATGCTGTTTTATGGGAAATAAATTGTGAAGGTTTTGGTTTTATTAGCTAGAAATCTACATAGTTTCATTGTGCCAAGTAATGAATTGGCGATAAAATGAAAATAACGATACGCTCTGTCATCATGGATGGCGCTAGATTACCGCTAAGCTTTTGTAGATTGTTCGCAGGATGAATGTTTTAAGTCGCCCATGACAATACAAACACCGTATATGTTATGAAGCAACTCTTTATAATGGTTTTTACTAACTTAAGTCAACAGCATGAACCAGAAAATCAGAATAACTTCAAGATAAATTCGCAATCACAAGTCAAACTTAAATGACAGCTATACTTGTGGAGACCCACAAGTATAGCTGTCACTTTCATTTATATATACTTTACAGGACGGCATGATTTTAATAGCGTGCTAAGCTTTGGTTAACGTTTCTAAATCCCAGGGGTTACATTCTAAATTAAAACGGATACCTAAAATAGTCCCAAGAAAAAACCACAAAACAAAAATCACACTCGACAAATACTTATAAACAATTTACAGTCATAAGCTTACGAAGTTCGTTTTAAAACAAACCTTAACTTCTTACTGATAAGTGAAACAGCACATACTTAAACAAACTGAAAGTGATTACCAAAAGAGTTAACTATCAATAAGGGTACTTGCATACAGGGTTGCAATTCACAAGGGCGCTTGCCTGTGAGGGGTCCCGCCGTCTAGACGGAGGCACAATGCACAGGCCTCCAGTTAAGGGGGAAGAATGGGGGTAATCACTGACACAATTCGCTTGAAAACTTTCTTATTAACTGTGCGTTAAGGTAAGCTTTGGATTTTGACTGTCTCTTTAGTAGAAAAGTCATCTTTCTTCAATTTAGTAATTCATATTACACCTGCGAACATTTATTTTTTAGTGATCATAATTTTAGAAGGCAGGTGAAGGTTATTTTCAGTAGTGAATGAACGACACGTGTTATGGGTGATTATGACTATGACTCCTAAAAGTTCAAACGTTTATTTTTACATTGAAAAAACATTGTTACGTTCAGTAGTTACCTTGTTATTAATTTCTTTTGAAACGAGTATTTTGTGTTAAGTAAGGAGAAATCGAACAAGATGAATACAGATCTTTGCCAAGGAGATAACTTAGCTTCAAGGTTGAAAACCTTCGATGGATGAAGGGTGCCTACTCTGCCTACCACCGGCTTCTTTGGAAATCTATGGCTAACTATGACTATGCTGAAAGTTTTTAATTCAAGGGCTTAAGAGTAATTTTAAAAGCCGAATATTAAAAGAGAACTAAGATTGGTTCACGAAACTAATTGAAAGCAAAGAAAATACTCATCAATTCATCCTCGTTATTAACAGCTCACTTTCGTTTCCAACTTGATATCGATTCCCGCCTGAAGCCAAGACCGAATGGCTTTTTCTGGCTTTCGGATCTTTAGTAAAGATACTGTATGGAAAATGCTAAAAATAATAAAAACATAGTCACATATTTTTCATCCTATTAAATATTTGATAATATTACTTCCGACTCCGAGTGTTGAAGGTGTATCTGCCTTTAGCCTTTACCATTGACGGAATCACCCTGGCTCATAGGGTAAATATACCAGAAAGATTCGGCCAGTGTGTTAATGCTCTCGGTAGCACAGTGGTTAGTGCAGTCACCCGGTTTGCGAAAGACGTTTGGGTTCGAAGCCAAAATGTCTTTTTCTGGTTTTCAGATCTTTAGTAAAGATACTGCATGGAAAATGCTAAAAATAATAATAACAGAATTGATATTTTTGTCATTGAACCCCATTAATCAAATCAACGCCATCCATCCTTCTTGCATAAGGTGGAACCGCGCCAGCTGAGCCGGGTTTCCTCGTGACTCACCGCGGCCAAGGTTCAGCTATTTCTGCCTCCACTCGCGAGCTTTCTCAATGAGACAAACTACTAATCCACTTGGGTAAATGAACCTGATCGTCTTTGTCTCTCATCGTTCTGTCATCGATTCCTTGATGGACGCAGAAGTCACAAAATACTTGTGGGACATTGTTATGACGATAACATTTGACCCTCAACCTGAAAAAGGCTATAAGTGGTCTTTTCTGCACAGTAAGTGACCCTGTCTCTAATGCATAAGTCATCACTGGTAACATCTACAAGAAAGAAAAAACCGGTCATATGTAAGCCGGAAGTTCCGTACAAACTTGTGGGCTTTTTTACAGTACGGTGTCCAAATTCTTTCTCGTCTCATTCTAGGTGTCATCACTCTTTGTCATATTTCATAATTCTAGGACAACGCGAAATACTCGTGAGTTCTGGTTCCCTTGCTAGCGTCAAAATATTCGGCATAAACGGCCGTATCTTTTGCTTGCGTTGACTAGAACTTTAATTTTTCACAGCGTAAGGGATAACAGACCTGATTGTTTCAGCCTGTTTCCACGCGTTCCTGAGAGCAAGGGTCTAGACAGGAATACAGGCCTGGGAACAAGGGTTTTGATGAAGGCAAACAGACAGTAAAATATTTTATGAGGGTATAGGCTTTTCCTTTCAGGTACTTTAACAGTATTCAGTTCCAAAGCCTTATTTTAAAAGCTAATTTCCCCGCTGTCAGCGTTGCCCGTGACCCCTGACACGCTTCGAAGGGCTGAAGAGCTGAGATACCATCGCTACGTAATCATATTTCATTCAAGTGCATGCATGCGTTCAGTCTCTTCATTCAAAGGATGACGTTAATGCCTAATTGGACCAGCCCAGAGAGGGCCTTTTCAGTTCATGCAAAAAAATCTTGGGAGCTTTTTTAAAAGTAGTAAAGAATTCTTCGTTTAACATGATAATTCATGGAACCGAATTAGAGTTTGGATAGCGAAATTGCCTCAACAAGGAAGGTTTACTCGAATGGTATGAAAAACTAGAATCAATTTAAGATAACTTCCACACACACTGGCACGGCGCTAAATATGTCTTTTGATATAGCTGTAATCTGCTCCTCTTCACACCACACACAGATACGTCTGTTCATTACGATGAACAAATAACAAATGGCCAGGAAGGTTCTTACAGCAGCAAAGTGTTTTTGATCAATTTCATGGCGATGTTATCATTCTTTCGTAAATTTTGTTTTCAGCAGTCAAAATGCTACATTTCCGGACTACAAAAGCTGAATTGAACAGTTCGTGAGTTAGAGCCAAATACCCTAATTCAAGTTGAAATATTCCAGAATGTACATCTTTTGTGAATTGATAAATCACCACCGCACTGCCGCATGGCCCACTGGCACGTCGTTTGAGCGCATCGGAATACCGCTGCATCAGGCCACTGGCTCGCGGCCAACTGGTCAAGGTCGGGGACAGCTCTCTTGTGGCCGAGATGCACGGCCATGGCGACAGGGATGATGGCATTGAGGTCACACTGTAGCTTTGGGAAAGAGGTTTGGACTAACTCCTGGGATATTCCTCACACATCCGAGAACACATGAAATAGAGGAAGCTACTGATGGACGTGATACTCACAATTGTTTAACAATATAACACTCGCCTCCGGATTCAGAAACGCAAATCAGAGCTGAGGAGCCCATTCAAATATAGCTGTCACTTTCAGTTCTATCCACAATTTATACAGCACAAATTAAAAGGCGTGGTTCTTACCACGCCTTTTAATTTGTGCTGTATAGATAGAACAAACACAAAATATTCGTGCCAACAGTCACTAATGCTTATTTCCTTGCTATCAGTAAGACTGTCAACAGCCGAAAAGGTATACAATAGTTGTGTGAAAGTTCTACGGCAGTCTTTAAACAGCTAGAGTAAGAAAGGCTTTGTAATAGATAGCCATTGGTAGATTCATTTGATTTTAAGGACTCAAATTGCATGCCCTTCTGTCACATTATTTTTCTTTTGGGGATATTTCATACATGGACATGTGCCCCAAAGGTCAAGAAGAAGGTGGGGTGCCAGTTTGCATTGGCACGTTTGGGCACACGATCAAGGCTAAAGCAGCGCCAAAAATTCCAGCCAAAATCTCAAGAAAGAAACAATTACCCATTGAAAGTGCAGGGTATGCATACATCAATTCGCCCCGGCCGCGGTCGAGTGCCAACGCACTAGACCTAGTTTACGACACATTGCGTCATCGCACGAGGACGAGGAATGCAGAAACATTGAAAATTATTAAGTATTTGCTAGAATAGAGCTTGCAACGCACAGCTGTCACAATTTTTCGTATTTCCTTTCAGAACGAAATTTCGGACAGGGAATACCTGGGTTCTAGGTTTGGGATCATGATAGTGTAAGAAATCAGTGGATGGGCTTGCACATTACACATTACGATGACATGTGCCACGTGGAACTCCGGAATGACAGTACTTCCTACGCAATTGAGCTGTGATCGTCGTCAGAAAAGAATCAAAACCCCACCAACGGGATACTACGTGTGATCCTTCGGCACTCTAGGTCGACTAGCAACTAACATTAGAGATCAGTCAGACCAGGCTCATACCCCCGCCTCTGTGCAAGAAAGCATACTCAAGGGATAAGGTGTCGTAGTGCGGGAGAGAGAGACAGAGGTTTTGGAACAACTAAATGAGGCAAAAATAATAATTTATTGCAAACTGTACAAATCGGTAAAGTCTCAATGCTTGGGGCTTGGGATAACACGATCAGGATTGTATCAGTCACAGTAATGGGTCTGAAAGATATCGCTGAAATAAGTTGTTAAGTTTCCTGGCATTTATTTAAAGGATAAATCAAGGCTATAAATATAGGTAACAGAGTCATTTCACAGGGTGGATACTGACCAAGCGTTTTAGGATTTTCTTCGAATCTCATGTGATTCACTGCAAATCTATTTCCTACTTGGATAATTTATAAACATAGAACTAGAAGTCGTCGGGCGGACTAATATGGAAAAAGCACCTCTGACGCGAGTCACTGTTATTTTAAATAAAGTAAATGAAAAACTAGATATTTTTACTTGTTCTTTGGGTGAATTCGAGTTACATTACAAATTTATTGTTACAATAGTTGTTAAGATACTTTATCGCATTGGGTCATTAATGTCATGATATTTGTAAGACTGTGTTTATAAATAAATAAATAAATATGTTTTTGCTCCGCGATACATTAGCTAAAAGTAAGTAGGTACTATTCTCATCTCGAAACAACATAATAAAGAGAATGAGCGAATCGTTCACTAAGGATACAGAGATTGGGTGAGTCTAAATATAATACTTGGTATCACAGAACAAAATGCCTAGTGCAAGTTTCGTTTACCAAACGCATTGAGCTCGTTTACGCCGATTTACAAAGAAAAAAAATCCAATCTGGGTTTTTTTGTGCATTCATTGTTCTTATCGTTCACCCAAAAACAACGAATTGATTGTCTAAGAGTAAACTCCAATCGTGAGTGTTTGCTAATGTAATAGATCACGTAACTACAACATCGGCTATACTTACTCGGACAATAACAAACTGCCAATTTTGAACAAAACACTACTTTATAGTTACAGAAGTTCTTTTAACGATCCATTACAATACCCTCTCCTCTCCTCCGTTTCATCTCCCAAAAGCAGTTCCTATAACGACGTTACGGCATTTCGGACACGGTACATAGAGTACAAACGACAGCACTCGTGGCATACAGAAATAGTCGTGTTTGTGGCCGGCGTCCGGCAGCCCGGGTTCTATGCCCGGCTGGGGCGGTTTCATAACAAGAGATATGTGCATCAGCGTCAGCAAAACAAGTTTGAAAAATATGGAAAGACTTCTTTATAAACGGTCTTACAGAAAAAAACTTGGTAAATCTTTTCGTTTTACACTTGAGGCTTTCTGCATTTTCAGTTGACTATACTATAAACTAATATTGAGTGAAAAACATAAATAGATAATATAAACAAGAAACACAAGCGCTGGTTTCAAATTAGTCATACTTATATGAATTTATGAAGTTACTCGTAAGCTCCTACCTAAGAATGTCTGTTACTTAAACGTCTTGATAAAAAACAAATGGTTTCTGGAGAGAGAGTGACTCACCGAAACATAAACATAACCAGTCGAGTTTTAAATATGAAATAAGAGCTGAAAACTTTGACTAAACAATAAGGCAAAGTCTCCAGTTTAGGAAAGTGCGAATAAAGTTAGAAGCGAAACTCGAATAACCACAACCGCTCGAGCTGAGAAATCGTACTTCATTTCAGAGGTTTTAATAACTTTAGTAAAGTCTAAAAAGTTTTTACATATCTGTTATTAAGTAGGTATTTACAATGCAGTATTTTTATCTGGAGATATAATTACTAGTAAAAACAAGTGTGAAGCAGGATTCGGACCTGTATTTTCCACAAGCCAGATGTTTGCTCTACCAAAATCTTTACTGGTAAACATAACCAGTTATAGTCGTCTAACTCCAAAAAGTTCTTGGTCAAATGAACATTTCCACTTTGTACATGAATCAAATTTCATGCGACGTATTGTGCTGTACAACTACGGAGCCTTACAATGGGCGTGGTCTAATAAGCATTACTGCTAGACTATTCAAATATTTAATAAAATTTAAGTATGTTTATCCATCTTTGTCATCTAAGTACAAGCTCTGCTTATTTAGTGGTCAGATAATCTTGACGTTGACTGTCTCAGTAATTTATTTATAGTAATTCCAGATATTTCGAAGCTTTTCATGCTATCGGTACAGTCAGGTCCGGCAGACCGCGCACCACGTGGCGGTATTTATTTTGAACATAATAGCTCGTATTAGGGCGGTACATACAGTCGTCAGTCGATGTGGGTTAATGTACCTTCGGCCTAAGTTCAGCCAGCAATGAGTTATTTAATGTTATTGCATATAAATACACTAAAATATGAACGATCGATGTCATAATCAGTCAGGATAAAATATGAATGTTTGTTGAACTGTGACACTTTGGGTGCAAGTCTTGAACAATCTTCATGAAAGGGTTTTATTCAACAGCGATTAGCTTATTCGCAAACAGCTATGAGAGTAAGAGAAAAAACTTCACATAGGTAGGTACACATTCAACATTTATTAATACAGATCGAATTTCAAATAAGGAATAACCCAGATTATAAAACAGAAGAAGAAAAACAACGGAATCTTATCTCATCTCATCTTTCTTCCAGGCGTTTCGATTTCAATTGGTAAGCAGATACTGCTAAAGACAAGAAATTAATGAAATCCTTTCACTCAATGAAATAGCTTTTTATTAAATCAAAGTAAAGAAAACGAAATCAGAGCCCAAGGACTCTATTTATTTATTTATTTATTTATTCTTTATTGCACAAATTTACAACAAAAAAAGTACAAATGGCGGACTTAATGCCAAGAGGCATTCTCTACCAGTCAACCGCAAGGCTCAACAGAGAGTTTAGGGAGTTTGGGTTGTGCAACTTGCTATAAAAACAACGATATTTTAATTAATGATAAAAATACGTACTTAAAGATAATACATAAGACACACGTAGAATATCACAAATAAGTTCATGTACTATATATACATAAATGTAGATATATATATATACATATAATATACAATGCATACTATACCATACATTAAATATTTACTAATACCTATAAATACATCTATTGCCAAAATAATGTATTCAGATGACCGCTTAAAAGTGCGTGGGTGACAAAGCTGTCTGTTTACTTAAAATGTTGTCGTAACGACCTCTTCAGTGTGAATTTGGAAGTGGAATTTCGAATGGTGGTAGGCAGTGAGTTCCAGAGACGTATTGAGGATAGCCTAAAGGAGTTCGACATCATGGATGATGAGAACCCTCTATCTTTAATAGAAAAGGAGAAGTAATGAAACTCAGTATCTTAGTGGTAAAAGGGACTGACCACATCAATGAACTAGGTACGTTCTGAAACCGAATAGCTGATGTAAGTAAGAACCAATGCCATCAGGTGGGATTAGGCTAGATACGCCTGCAAGATGCCGGACGATTTGTGGACGAGAGCAGCTACAAAGTGGGCCCTGGGCCCAAAAAGACACACATGGCACTACGAGCTGGACGCCTTTGCAGGGGACTAACCTAAAAGGGCTCGAAACAGACTTGCTCTGAGGAGGAAGGACTTTGTCCAGAAGTGGGACCCTATTGGCTGATTAAGATAAGAACTAAAATATATACGCACTTTAAACTTAACACTAGTGATCTCGGTACCAGAACGAAGAGCCATGTTGGCAGTTTTTCTCCTAGAAAACAAAATCATGATGACATGACAACGTCTACCGCAGTAATCCAATCTCTCCCTTATTAATCCCTTTTAAAAACACGGCTGGTCCCATCCGGTACCCTTGGCCGTTTAACGCAAATTGGGTCCCGTTGGAACTCGTCCACGCATTTAATTGGACTCGCTACGTCCGGTGGGCTGGAGGAAGCAACAAATGAAGTATTGCCTAATCTTATATAACAGGTTTTGAGGTGAAGGTCAGCCATTTTGTATGTGGAGAGCATACTGAAGTGAAATTTTAGCACGAGTTAGCAAGTATTATGCCAGAAATCTGTCAAAAATGGTTCGTCCTTCATGACGGCAACGTGCTTTATACTACAACAGTGGCAACCAAGCATGCGGACCGCTTGCTGGTAAGCAGTTACCTCAGCTCACAGACACGTAACACCAGGGGGATGACTCGCACGTTGCTAACCCTGCAGGAACCTTTTCAAACCCCTCTTGAAGACCTTCATGCTATAGCTCATCGGGAATACCTCGGCAGAAGTTCGTTAAACAATTTAAATGTGCTATGACTACCGCAAAATGAAGGCATATCATGGGTTGAGATATAGTAGTGAGCGTATGTATATTCCCAGAGTTCTCAAAGACACTTGGAGGGCTAGCCTTGCGCAAAACGCCACGCGGCGACATGTCAAATGAAGCAAAAATTTATCTTAATAAAATTGATGGAATTTGGACTTCTCGTCTTCTGTGGTCACTTGTTACCGGGCGGCTCGTGATGATTAAGGCTTAATTCACCTCTGATCTCAAAAAGTATATTCATAAGCAAGTGGTCTCATGGTCATCAGGTCAGAATCTTTTCAATCGCCAACTTGTTTTTTTAATTTCGAGAAATAAACTCTACTAGTTGAAATACCCAGGAATAGATACCGGAACTCCTACGCGACTGTCACACTCCTGTCAATCACAACTCATAACTATTACGAAATATCTCAAACTTTCATTTGTTTTGGCAAAGACAAAGACACTTCAACTTACTCCCATTAGTCTTGTCTCGCTCTCTCATTAGCGGTTGTTAGCAGTTACTAATCCGTCTCCCTCGCCGTTATAATTAGCGCTTAAAAACGAACAGAAAATATGCGCTTACGCATAGCGCATAGACGTTCGCGGAAATGCGCGCGCGACGCTTTCTACTACAAGGTTGGGGCGGGGGATTATTTTTAGGCAAAACAAATGCTTTATTGACACCTTCCTTTTAGCGCAGTATAATAGTTTACAGAGGATTTTTTAAGCACAAAATGTAGTAATATAAACTTGTTTTTATGTTTGTTATTTGTGTTTTTTATCGTGAGAAAAAGCGTAGTTTTTTTGCAGTTTATCAGAACTAACGCTTCTTATTCTGGTTATTATTCTTATTCTACAGCAAAACAAAATTTTCAACAATTTATTTCGATGCGTACGAAATTAGGTTCAATATTTCTGGCGTCATCATTATTTCGATCACATTAATGTTCAGGGCGGGAAATGATTCCGCTACGTTCGATGCTAGGCATCTGGATGCTGTAGGAAGTATACACAGGACTCTGAACCATTGCGTCAACGATCCTGTCAACGTGAGAGCTTAAAGTCAGCAGTGAACCTTTTCTGAAAATGTAATCTATTCATTTTTTTTTCCGAAAACGAAACTTCAATCTATATTCTCAAAACCATTAAAGTATCATTAAAGACATCCCTTACTTTCTACACAGGACTCTGAAACATTGCGTCAACGATCCTGTCAACGTGAGAGCTTAAAGTCAGCAGTGAACCTTTTCTGAAAATGTAATCTATTCATTTTTTTTTCCGAAAACGAAACTTCAATCTATATTCTCAAAACCATTAAAGTATCATTAAAGACATCCCTTACATACATACACAGGACTCTGAACCATTGCGTCAACGATCCTGTCAACGTGAGAGCTTAAAGTCAGCAGTGAACCTTTTCTGAAAATGTAATCTATTCATTTTTTTTTCCGAAAACGAAACTTCAATCTATATTCTCAAAACCATTAAAGTATCATTAAAGACATCCCTTACTTTCTACACAGGACTCTGAACCATTGCGTCAACGATCCTGTCAACGTGAGAGCTTAAAGTCAGCAGTGAACCTTTTCTGAAAATGTAATCTATTCATTTTTTTTTCCGAAAACGAAACTTCAATCTATATTCTCAAAACCATTAAAGTATCATTAAAGACATCCCTTACTTTCACCGACATACACACATACCACCCTCAAAGTACAGGGATGTCCATTCCGCGTATCTAAATTAGATTTCGCGAGCACCGAGCGACGATTGATCGAAACGATCGATTAGATTAGGTTGACGATTGACGATCGATAGACTGACATGTCGGGAATGGACAGATCGCTCGCAAGAACATTAAAAATAAAGGTTACAATACAACTCGTTTCATTTTTATTTTTTATCATTAAAAATGGGCTTGCGTTTGACCCCAGTCTCGCCTGATGGTAAGCGACGAGGTCGAAGGTGGAACACCCTTACTCAGAAAATGCCTATTCACTCTTGCCTTGAAGAATCCAAGGTTGTATGACCGGACCAGAAAGGAAGCACCAAACCGCTTAGCCCAGACCGCTGGAAAGTCAACCACATGGGGGTGAAAGCCCTCACGGCGTCTAGTGGTCCGGTGGAAGAAAGTAGGGGGTGGTATCAGGTCGTGAAGTTTTTTTTTTAAAGCCCGCGAGTGTGCAGTCTTTTGTAGAGAAATAAACAAAACAATTCAGAAGGTAAAGTCGTGCTGTTCGAGGTGTTTGAGTTTAAATGAATAAGGTGTTCAATGTTCAAGTGGCTGATTTAAAGCTACTCCACCCTATGCAATGTTTGTAGCGCTTTTCCTAATCATACATTAGGATGTCAAATTATTCAACTCACAATATCGTAACATTGGTAAATTGAGTTTTAGTCAGCTGTCCAGACCAGCCAGGATTTAAGTTTAAGCTGCAATTAATTCTTTTAGGTTTTAAGGCCTAATAAGATAAATAATGTAAACAAACTTTCAGGGGTTCATAACATTTTTGAGGATTCAGCATGAATCCACAAAATAATGGACTAATGATCAGGCGTAAATTTGAATAAAGATATTTCGACTTGACATGCTCGATAAGGGTGCTAAGCATTGTCTTTTAATGGTATTTTAATGCGTGAAGCGAAAACACATTTTATCTGACCTTTTAGCAAAAGTAGCTTTATATGCCACAGTGTTTTGGTGTTTTCGATGTTATTACAGAAATTGTATAAAACTGAACCTGAATAAATAACTTGGTTTTAAATAAACATCTAACATAAATCTCAAAAACATTGTTTATGTTAACGTCTTTTGATAATTATAAAGCAATATCTCATTTTTCAAATAAAAATATTTACTTTACGAGGTATAGCGAAGCCATTGATAAAACATTACCGAGACTGGGTGTTACGTCAAACAAGGCACTTAAGTATGACGTTGCTTTTGATGCCTTTAGAGGCCGGTGACTTAAGCAAGCCGTTTGTTACAGTGAAAAATATTTGCTTAATTCTGTTTATTGTTACTCACAAATTAATTTTATTTATGGTATGTTCAAGCTTTTAATTCGTTTGTTTATTTTTCATAAATGGAGTTACATCGGTGGCCAGATGTGTAAAATGCATCATTTTTACATAACATACGCTCGCGACTGCTAAGCATAAAGCTCGTGGTAGACCCTCTGGTGTTCCACACTTCAAGAGCCTGCAGTAGTCCTCGTACAGCAGGTACACAGAAAGAAGACACCGCAAAGCTAACTACTCTGCAGACAGTATAGTTATTTACCAAAAAAACCACAAACAATTGCCACTAAGACCAGAAGCATAAAAAGGCGGCTCAAATTTGGAACTAACCGACATTATTTATCTAGAGACAGCTTAAGCCTCTTAGATTATTATGCCAGTGAGGTGTAGTTCGTTTTGACCCCAATGACATTTCAGATTCCAATCTCATTGATTATTCAGCGGTCGTTGCCAACGACTCATTAGGGATGCAATATGGACACCCACGGTTCCCACCACCAATAAACATCAAATTAAAGTACATAATCAATATTCATATCTCTAGGACATCTTAGCGTATGACCATCTGACCCCGAAGTAATCAAGACTTGTACATTTATTGGTACTAGACTTTTATACCCACTGTTCAGTGACAACAGGGGACCAGGGAACCAACCTTTGCTAAGCTACTCACGTCAGATCTGTAGAGGGATGGGCGACCACTCTTTTCACAATGTATTTTTGGGCATTTTTATACTCAGGAAGGCAGTTCAAGTGAATCAAACTCTGAAAGCCCTGTAACTTAAGTGAAATTAAATTTTGTGCCTGACACCTTGATATTCAACCACGGAAGTCAAGTATCCAAGAATAGATTCCAATGAATATTTAACGAAGTTTGTTCTAGTTCATCTTTCTATACATCGAAATAAAACAACTTTACGGATTCTACTCGCGGTGTTATATTTTCTTTCATTTTCTAACCCGACGTTTCGACTCCTTTACAGCAGTCGTGATCACGGGATGACAAAGATGTTCTATGTCACAAAACAGTACAAAATTTCATACACGAAAATGAAACGAAATGTTTAAGACCTCTGTTTTTTTCTGCACCCAATATACACACGGTCCGACAAGACACTGAACCTTTATCAACAAACCCACAACGGCCTGACACTCTTGCTGCTAAGGGTGCTATTACGCCGCCAAAGGCTGAGACTCTAACGCGTCTGCGGTCAAGGCCGCCCTAATTGCAAGTGGGGGGCAGGGTATTTTGGGCCTAAATGTCCACTTTTCAAATTGTCCACTTCACTCAAAATATCCACCACAAAAGTTTGAAAAACATAAGAAAACTTAGTACAAAACACAAGAAGTTCACAGCATAGATAAACTGCCTATTTACGTATCACTGCTGGGCACAGCCGTGCTATTCCGGCGGTGCACATCGAACATCACTTCACATCTCGGTGCTTCACGCTTACCTCAATCATCAATACGCTTTACTTTTAATTAGTATTTTCTCTCATTTTGTATGTAAATAATTAAAAAATGTTATTTGGCTTAGTTCTTTTCTCTCAAACGACCACAGTCACCTCGCACGAGCGAAGTGAGTTTTGACGACCACCGGAATAGCATAGCAGGCCTCAAATCAATTATGAGGTGGCTCGAGTTAAACTCCAACACGCGGGCTCAGTGCGGATTGTTGCTATCAAGCCGCCTTAAGGCCTCCAACTGGGCTTGAAGACTGATATCTCGACGTCAACCGGGATAAACTGCTTATTGTGCCTTCCGAAGCACGGAGATGCCCGTAACAACTAAATTTCGGTCGGTGTCACCCATCACATTTTTGTTCCGGCATGAGTTGCTTTACAACAGCGATCGTTGCCAATCCACTATCTCAACTGCGCCACGAGCACCTCAACAGAAGAAATCCAAAAAATCAAAGTCACCCATTGTCAACATGCAAGACAATATGAAATGAGGTGACCTCTGAATACTTGACGTCAGTGTTTGTGTTTGACGTAGATTGACGATGGTCATCAATCGATAGTAATTGGAACTGACCATCGTGTCATTCGCATAAATACAAATCACAGCTGCTAGCTATTTACATGAAACTTTTTCTAGAAGCTCATGCTGTTAACTTAACGTGCCACAAATTAACTGTTGGGTTGAACATCTTGGATACGAAACACTAGGAGACCACGACGGTTCAAAGTGTAAACGTGTACCCTTTGATCATGATGAGTGGGGTGATGGCAGTAAACTCTGGGTCGACTAGGACCAAAGCGGCTAAGCTCAGTGCGATTTACCAGGTAGACAGAAGATCTTGGCCCTGTGGTTTGGGGCGTAAGAATTCGGCCAAGGTTCCCCCCCGCCTGTCGTAATTTAATGAGTTTCATTAAAATCCATTCAATAGATTTTACGTGAAAGAACAACACAGCACATCCACAAATACAAACTTTCACATTTATAATATTAGTAGGATTTGTATTTATTTTGTGTAACAATTTAGTTTTGTTTGTTTTCTACTTTTATATTGCGATTTCTGCAGGCAATAAACGTTTTTTATCTCTTTCTTCCAATTATATTAGTCGGTTTACTGTTTTTAACCCAAACTAGCTTGATATTTACCTACATGTGATTTATTTATAATTAGGTGAAATTGTTATTATCAGTGCTGGATGCAGCCCGCACCATCCTGTTGATAAAGGCGATATCACTGTGAACGCAATTTTTGCAACTACTTAACTATATCTTGTCTTTATCACCGAAATGTTTTATTTCAGCGAGCAACAAACAAATGTTTGAACTTAGTAATCCAGGTTGGAATGTAACGAAAACCTTTTGAGTATCATGTTCTAAATAAAACCCTACTCCGGACGAGGGAATCAATGCGGCGGCATTCCCTGAAGGGCTACCACAAACATTTTACAAGTATTACTGCTGAGTGTTTTAAAATCCTGGAAAATAATAAAATGGAATGAATGGAATTGGAATCGATCTATTCTTGAAGCTAGTAAGATTGGGCTTTAAAGAGAGAGTAAGGCAGCAAATCATGGTTTGGCTGAGGAATGACAGATGATTATTAAGCAAGTGGTAAATCAGTTGAAGTTTCAGTAGTCGCGGCATATAGTGATATCGAATAACCCATTTGTTAACAAGCCAAATAATAAATTATTGAGCTGGTGTCTATCCTAGGCTCTCGGGATCAGTCATAGTATCAGAAGAAACAAAAGAAGTGGAAAAAACATTATCTAATTATCCTCCTCCTCATCTTCACAACAAGGTTGATGATCCCAGGTTCTTCAAACGGGAACATATTTCTAGTTCGTGCCATCTATTCTAAGCTTCTGTGGCTATCAAATCCACAGGGAGACTTGACTAAGAATATGAATCCGACAACAGATCGTCGACTAATCGTGTCTCGTGTGTGGTTATTTTTTAAAATCCCGAGCTTTTTATGAATTATAGCTCATTGTGAGATTGATAATGAATAAATATCTGAATCATCAGCAGGACGATTCCACAGTTTTAATGTCATGAAAAGACAGTGTTTCAGAACCATACGAAATCTAAGTCCGAGGAGCGTTGTGAGGTAGAATGTATAGCCTTGATCATCAGGTCGAACTATTTCTCATCACGCTAGAAACGCCTTACATTAATTTAACAATTCTAAGCCGCTTGTCAGCGTTAAAACAGCGACTGACGTATACAAACGACAGTCTTCATCAGCCCGCTGCTGAGCACAGACCAACCCCAACTATGAGGTGGCGTGTACCAAACTCCCAACACGCGGGCTCGGTACAGATTGTTAGAGGGGTTAAAGGTTAGCGATAAACCTCTCTGTCAGATGGTATCAAGCCGCCTTACGGCCCACCGCTAGACTTAACGACGCCTTTTATCGATGTGACGTGCCTTCGGAAGCACAGAGATAGCCGAAAAATACATCACCTAATTTCAGTCAGGTCGGTCATCACATTCCCGATCCTATGCCTTGCTTTACAAGGGCGGTCGTTGATACACTGTCACAACTGAGGCCACGAGCACTTCAAACATACCACATCTCAGCTTATGAACGTCTACAATCTTTGACACTCATTTCTGTACTGATACCAAGGGCTGAATTTCCATGCTATCCAATAATTTGCAGTAAAGAGGCGAAAGCCCATCAACTTCATTTTAACTATAAATAAAAGAGGTCAGCCTGGTGCTCGGTGGAGCGGTTTTTATTTGAACGACGAGAAGGCTTTGTGTAAACAGTTTAAGCATTTTACAGTTTCAGTGCTAAAAGCATTTTTTGGTTAAGCTTTAATTCTGAAATCTTTTTCGTGAATATTCAAACTTAAAGGGAAAGGGAATTAATTGGCTAGATAATGACGTTAGCAAGTAGATAGAACCACTAAGTTGATATGAGTTGATAATGCTCTTGCTTTAAAAAGGATAGGGAAAAAACATGATGGAGCATTTTGAAAAATTGAGACTT
This sequence comes from Udea ferrugalis, assembly GCA_950022985.1. Taxonomy (NCBI): domain Eukaryota; kingdom Metazoa; phylum Arthropoda; class Insecta; order Lepidoptera; family Crambidae; genus Udea; species Udea ferrugalis. Next base: position 11,002,461 of record OX465539.1, on the reverse strand, counting down.
ATTGGAGCATAGACTTTAAAAATTGTTTAGAGCTGGCCGTGCCGTGACTCAGTAGCGGCAAAGAATTGCCAAGGTTTACCAATAAACAACTATGTACTGAGACTGAGTGATGACTGAGTGTTGCTGCTGACGTCGCCAGATGTCAGTCGGTAAATTTGATAATACATTTTTGATATAGTTTACCACGCCTTACATAATATACCTCCCACACATCCAATATACAGGAAAAAGGGAAAAGAAAACGGCCAAAACGATATTTCTCAAGAAAAAACAAACGTTGCAGAAACTGAATGAATCGTATTTCAAAGTAATACACACATCGAAACAAACGACTGAATATCCGATGTGGAATACAGAAGGCGAAGCTCGGCAGCCGACCGATTTGCTATAAAGTACATTATACAACAACAACAAAGTCTGTAACTGAGAAACGCTTCTTTATAGAACATCATTCAGTGTGGAGCCACTAAAAATGTTCCATTGAACAGCGTCAATGTTTTAACTTGCGTTTCCGCAATGCCTTGCCATGCCTATGCCATGAACAACCCGGCGAATTGTAAAAAGCGCCAAAATGTTGGGATGACGAAATAGGCGACAAATCAGATTTACGTTTCTAAACATTTTCAGCCCTTTCTACAGGTCACCACGTTGCCAAACCCCTTCTAGTCACTCAACAAACTATGCTAACAGCTATACTCAGAAGCGAATCAAAATAGAGTAAAATCTATCTTAGCAGTATCGTTGCTGCGAGGCCAACCCTTGTCCCTCCCTGTCTTCAAAAACGTAAGATATTCTGAGTATGAAGTAACATCCTAAACAGTGACATAATTGAACATTCTTTTTTTGTATTGAATTTGGACACACGTCAAGATCCTTGGTTTACGATCGACCGCTTTCTGGGGGCCTAGATAGACTAATACTGACCTCCACCTATAAGAAAGAGAAAGTAAGAAAGTAAGAAAAGCCTATAGCCGATGAAAACATTTAAGTGCTGCTATCCGCTATTTGTGTGGCCCCAAAACTACCCTTCGCGGCCGTATCGCCCTTGGGCACGCCCTCAAAAATCTGAGACTCCTGCGTCATAGCGTGCGTTTATTATAATGGTGACTAGGGCAAACATGGGAGGGCCTGCCTGAGGGAAACGCTTTGTTAATAACCTAAAATGAAATATATTTTCTTAAGTCACTTTTCCGACACCGTAATTTTTGCATCGCAACGATCGTAACAGAAGGGGTAGAGAGGAATCGACTGACGGACTATATCGTAAAATAGTAGGTACTGTTTTAAGTTAAATTAGGCTAGTCTTTATACCGTACCTTATAGCCATATTAGGTCGATGTACCGCCATCAAAGTACTAATGACAGGTGAGCGGAGTCTGTCAGCAATTATGTGCATGAACATGTCTGTTTAATGTGCCAGGGTATTTCCTATACATAAACAATTTTGTGTGTATTTAAAATATTATGGTGCACTGTGTAAAATATGTATTGATTTAGGAGGTTAGCCCGAAATAAGTTATTATGCGGGTTCAATAACAGGGGCGTGAAAAAAGGCATTTATGGCCTTTTAGATGAGTGGCGTACGGTGACTACGGTGCCAGCCTCAAATATGAACCTCACGGCCGCTTGACATCAAGGGAGATGGCCATTAGATTAGAATCCAGATCAGCGACATGTCAAAATTATATTTAATGTAATTTCAATACCCAATATCAATTCGTCACCCAGCGGCATGTTGGCTATGACTGTCCCCCAGATGTAGTGAGGAAAAAACTAAGAAAATCGTCACGAAAAACTTCATCATTTTATGTGAATACGGTGATGGAATAGAGAGACCTCATTCTAGAACTTTGTTAAAAAAGTTGTGTTTATTTAACGCTGTTATGTTAACAAAAACTAAGTAGTCTTTTGTGAAAATGAAAATTGTTTCGTATTTTTCCAGCAACAAAGTTTTAGATAGCTTAATAAATGTTTGGCCAAAGGATACTATTGGTTCTAGTTTAATAGCTGTTTGGTGACAGAAAGGTGACATTGAAGACGGTGTAAACAAGACAGAATGTTGTTGTTTTCATAGATTTAGAGATTCGGAAACTTTCGCCGGGTTGTGTAAGTGGGTCATCAACAGGGTTTACAAAAAGAAGCAGTATAATTTTAATAGAGTTTGTGTTAGTGTGTGTATAATTATGACGACCGGTTTGGTGCACCAGTGGACGCGGGTTCGATCCCCGCACAAAACATGCGTGTGCATGAACATGGGTTTGTACTGGTCTGGGTGGTTCCTAAGTATAATAAGTATGTATTTCCAAAAACTGTTTTACAGAACAGTATTTAAGTATGTTTATCCATGGTCTAGTCTAGTATTCTAAGGCAAAAGCAATTTATTTGCTTAATTTGTGGCTAGATAGCACTGTGCGAAATGGTGTCCAGTGTTTTTTATTTATGAATATGAATCGCATACATTGCTCAGGTCAAAAATTACTAAAGATTTTCCCTCGTAATAAGGTCATCAGAAAAAACTCTTCAGTTAGATTACTAGTTTACATGGCAGCGAATATTAAGCACCAAAATTGGTCTAGTTCGCTCGTCGCTAAATAACCTAATTCCCTAGCGACATAATATTATGTTCCAGAGCCGGCACTGGAATCTGATCATAATGCACGGCACAAACTTTATTACCTCCGATCACAGAGAATACGCCTAAACGTGCCTATCCTGGATATAGGCTGAACACCTATTCTCAGGGTTTGTATAATATGGATCGTGGGTTCTGAACTTCGTGATTCATTATCTATGTAAGTATATTTTTTAAAATGAATCACAGCACTAATAACTAGAGACCTGCCGAAACGGTTCTCACGGATTTTTGATTTGTTGGATTTGTTTTCGCCTTGAATAGGAAAAGCAATCTCTATATATAAAAATGGATTGCTGTTTGATAGTCTCGCTAAAACTCGGGAACGGCTGGACCGATTTGGCTAATTTTGGTTTGGAAATATTTATGAAGGTCCAGCGAAGGTCTTAAAGGTGAGTATACATGAAAAAATGCTAGGAATATAGTCAAAAACAACAATTTAGTTTTCCCTAGCAAACATTTCTACTAGTCAATGATTGACAACAGAACAACGTCGATCGGGACAGCTAGTAGGTATTTACTAAAAATTTGAAAGAATCGAAAAAAGCTTAGTCATATTGTTTGGGTATAATTTTTTTTTTGAACTATCACAGTCAAATAGAATTTGATTTGAATAGGGGATATGCTAGCCATTTCGCTACGAGATCGATTTAGTAAGGACATAGCCCAGGGAGTCAGCAGGTTGACGTGGCAGTGAGCGGGCCGAAATGTTGTTGAATGGCGACCTTCCGTCGGCAAGTGCAACGTGTGACGCCCACCTGCTGAGACAACAGATGACCTGATAATGGTCCGGTGGAAATCCCATATATGATGAAGCCAAACCGCTGTGCCACTTACAGTTACACAAACGACCTATATACGTCCCACTGCTCGGCACAGGCCTAACCTCAACTATGATGTGGAACGAGCCATATTCCAACACGCTAGCACAGTGCAGATTGTTTGAGGGGTGTAAGGTTAGTGAGCAACCTTAATGTCAGATGTTATCAAGCCGCCCTAAGGCCTCCGACTAGGCTTAACGACTGACATCTAACGACGCCAGCCGGGAACAACTGTTTAACGAGCCTTCCGAAATACGGAGCTGCCCGAAATACACATCACTAAATTTCGGTCGGGGGGGTCACCCATCCCATTTCCGACCCGGCGTGTGTTGCTTTACAACGGCGATCGTCGCCGATCACTGTCACAACTGCGCCACGGGCACCCTTATGCGCTGCACTTATAATACCCAAAGAACTTATTCAACCGAGAACAACCCACTCGGGGGTTGTATGAGAAGCTAAACCGCTGGTTTGTCTTTCGACAATGAAGAACGACGTCCTTCACTAATTAAAGAAGCTGATTAATTAAAAGCACTAATTACCTAATGACCTACCATTAGAGTGAACTTGACTGCGTCATTATACAGGTGGTTTTGTTTACTACGCTCAGGGTAGGGGGTTCGTTGGGAACACTACACAGGACAAGCTTTTGAGTGAAGGACTAAGATAAGATAAGATATACTTTATTGCAAAGAAAACAATTAAATCAGAAGTTCAGAGAAATTTAGGATGTACAATTCAGGCGGCCTTGACACTAGAAGCGATCTCTTCCAGACAACCTTCAAGGACGACATATTTGCATTCGTCTACACAAACATGAGTTTCACAACATTTTAAACTGTCGTGTAGTTGTACTTTGTTATGTTAGAGGCCTTAGCGCGGCTTAATAACATCTACAGCAAGGTTTCACACTAGCCTTAGACCCCTGTCAGCGACAATGCCTATGCACTTTTGAACCATGTTGATGATTGCTCTCGTTGCCATAGCACTTATGAAAGAGCTGCCAAATTACATAGTTTGTTATCGTTACAGCCGGTATCATCGGCAGCCGGGTCGTTAAGCCTAGTCAGAGGCCTTAGGGCGGCTTGATAACATCTAACATTAAGGCTGCTCACTAACTTTACACCCCTCCAACAATCCGTACTGAGCCCGCGTCTTTGAGTGTGCGTCGTTCCACCTCTCATTTGTGCCCAGCAGTGGGACGTATATAGGCCGTTTATGTTGTTAAGTTTTGCATAGCCGGTATGAGTACTCTAATCTCAGGTTATCTCAAGGTATCCATGAGTATTTCGACATTTTCCACAGACAAAAAAAGCTGTTAGCGGTGCATAAACAAACAATGACCGAAAGTCTGAGTCACCTGTCAGTCAAACGTCAGTTGAGTTGAAACACCAACAATGCGGTCACTAGGTCTTACCTAATAAAACAAACATTAGAAGTACAGTTTTTGTACAACACCACGCAAAGACTCAGGCGGTGCAAACCAAATTCGTACCGGCCAACTGCATTCCACTTGACATCGAAACCACAGTCGAAACACACTAGACATTGACAGAATCCAGTGCGATAACCAAACGCACGGACGGGACCAGAAAAAAAATAACAAACATGTTGTTCAAGGCAGAAACACCTTTAACACTCGGAAGAAATATCGTAGCTCATAGAATAAATATACCAGAAAGAATCGGCCGGTCTGTTAATGGTCTCGGTAGCAGCATGGTTGGTGCAGTCGCCCGGTTCGCGAAAGACGCGGGTTCGATTCCCGCCTGAAGCCAAGACCGTATGTCTTTTTCTGGTTTTCGGATTTTTAGTAAAGAGTGTAGTGCAGTAGCATGTGTGTTTTAGAAAGTGCTAAAAATAATAATAACATAAACATTATGTTTACTCCTAAACTATAATACCTCCACACTGCAACCCATGATGATAGTAATAAGTGGGAGGGAGAAATACCAGTAAAAACATTCGGTCTAGGTTTCGGGCGATGCCGCGTTGGTATGTGGAAGACGCTGGTTCGATTCCTGATATTTTTATCTTCAATAAAGATATAACATTGATAAGCGATGCTAAATAACGAAAATTAAATAATTAATATCAAGACTGGCCCCTTAGCGAAATGGGTAGGTCTTGCCTACAACGAGGGAGGTTGCGTGTTTGATTACTACGTGAACTTCTTAGAGTGCCAGTAAGCAGGACGGAGCCCGAATAATGATGTTTTTTACACCTATAACTGTCATCACTACACATCGCATAAGCAAAAACAGCAAGCAGAAGTTAGCGTTAAAAAATATATCTAAAATGTCAATTTTGAAGGCGATTAACGAAACGGATTTATAAGGCGAGGGTGAATAGAGCTGTTGGAAGGGGAAGGCCTAGACGAACGTTTCTTGGACAAGTTCAAGATGTTCTCAGAAAGGGTCAGGTCAGGAGTACCTTTAACCGACGAGCAGGTATGAAAGGGCTCATGAAAGTAGAGGAGGCGCAAAGTGTGTGTCAGGATCGTAGCAAGTGGAAAGAAGTGGTCTCTGCCTACCCCGTTGGAAAGAGGCGTGATAGTATGTATGTATGTATGTATGTCAATTTGACAACGAAATTATGTTTTCCCGGAATCTCTGAAAGGAAAGTCCTAATGAATGGAAATACATATTTTATAGCAAGTCCCTTTGAAGTAGTCGTAGAAATCATACTTCATGTAAATTTAAATCTATAAATATTCAAACCGTATAAATAAGATAAATTATTTAAAATTATATCTTGTCTCTGAATGAATGTTCAGATAGGTATAAATGGTAACTTGTGTGTATTGAACTTAATGGTTTTCCTATTAGGTATTTATTCCTCTGGTAACACTACAAATATATCACTCCATAAAAAAACACATTGGAACCGTTTTCCCATTTCGAAAATTTCACGGCTAACCCAACCCCGACCTCGAATTAACGGAAAACGATTTTCACGAAATTGAACTTTATACTAAGCAACATAAGAGCTTCACAAAAGCGAACGGTCCACCGGTTACCATTCTACCTATAATAGGATTACGGGAGCGAACGATATGAGAGCCCAGCGTTAACTTGTTAGGCAAAATTTGACTTAAAACTGCAAAAATAAAGGTTCTTTTTGGCTGTGCACCTCCTCCCTTACAGGATTCTACATAAGGAAAAAAGGTCTTTAGGCAATTAAGGTTAAAGTTCATTTTTGTTTGTTGGGATTCCTCCCCGAAATGTAACGATATAGGATAGAGGTGACTGTCGCATGTTTAGCAGGGAACGCCGGTATGTGGAGGTATTCGTAATACCTACATTCTGCAGTGAATACTAGAACACGAAATATGTCACTGAACGAATATTTTAGAGGAAACCGCATTTTTTTGGCGAAAATGTCAACCTACCTAACACATTTTTTTGTATACATACAAACTTCATACATGCCTATTAGAGCATGCATACATACTCATCTTACGATTTTGTCAATCTTCTACTATATAAAAATAAGTCGGGTTTTCCTTCCTGACGCTATAACTCCGAAACGCACGAACCGATTTCCACGGTTTTGCATTCGTTAGAAAGGTCTCGGGCTGCGTGAGGTTTATAGCAAAGAAAATTTAGGAAAATTTCAACAGAAAAGCGGGAAAATCTTTTTTCACATATATCTAAGTCCACGCGGACGAAGTCGCGCGCGGGTGCTAGTTTAATATAAAAAGGAAATCATTTATCGTATACCTAATAATAATTAATTGTCAAAATAATTTGAAATAAAAAAATGCGTAAGCGATACAATGAAACTAGAATTATATTCTTTTAATTTTAGATTAGTGGATTTAATTATATTAACGAATAGTCCGTGAAAGTAAAAGATATGTTTTATTCGTGACATTGTAATTCGTTAAGTATAAGACATTTCCCAATTTCAAGAAGTTATGATAACTTTACTAATTATCGTCAATAAAAAAGTAATATTCAAATTTAAACAATATTAAAATTCTTCGAATAAACGCAAAAAAACAATATAACTGATGTTTTTTCTATCATTTCAAGTATCTGAAAAGCTGATATAAGTTTACATAAATACCTGATAACCAAATCATCAACAAAATCCATCAAAACCACAAAAATTTAAACCATTTCAACCAAGACCACTATCACTCAAACCACAAACTTTACATTCGTAAAATTCCCAAACTTTTTCCCGTATTTTCGTATTATTTCGTGAGCCCTATCGACGTGCGCTTGGCTCGCGTCCCGGCCGTCACTTGAGCGTTTTCAGGCGAGCTTACAGGAGGCGAGTGGCGCAGTGTAAGCGGCTTACTCGCCTGACAGTAGCTTGTGTGTCACTTGGAATTTCCTACGGCTGGCTAGTGAAAGCTTTTAGGTTTTTAAATTCTTTTGAATTAGTTGGAGTATTAGAGTTTTCAAATATGTATTTGATTACTGTTTTAAAAACTTTTAGAGTCCTGATTTTTGTTTAACAATTAACCTGTTTACAGTTTACTGATTTTTTCACTTGGTTACTATATTTTGGCGGGATTAATATAGGTATGTCCGCCCACCAACTGGTAGCTTTCATATACAAAAAGATAAGTTATACTTTATTGCACTAGGAAAAAAATTACACAACGATGTTTACAGCGATTTAGGTCGTACAATATAGGCGGCCTTATCGCTAAAAGCGATCTCTTCCAGACAACCGTGCGGTAGAGAAAGAGGATAAAAAAATTGATGGTGTGGTGTAAGATGGTTATGAATGTTAATGTGTGTGATGGAATTTAAATGTTTACTAAGCGGATTTGACCGGTTACGTAGTCCATCAATGATATCATAGTAGAAAAGACGTAAGATAGGTTACTTGTGCTAAAAAAGTGGCACCCGAAATCAGAACTTCGAACTCGTTTACGCTCCAGTAAATAATCATACTATCTTGTACACACGGTCAAATCATAAATATACATAATAAGCCAGGAGAAAATTTTCTTCTTCGCATCAGTACTGACATAACGTATCGACCTCTTTTAAATATCATTGTTGTCCATCCCTTGAATTACTATATTCACACTTTCACTGAATTCACAGCTTAATATAGTCACATCTAAATCTGCAATTTCTCCAAGTAGGCGATTAGTTACCTGTCTAAAGTTCTGACAAATTCCTCAAACTAACAAACAATATATATAAAATAATTTGCATTAACAATACTAGACGAATTAATTCTGTAGTTTATTATAGCACGCTTCAGTGGTTGAACAGTTTGAGTAATAAATTGACTCACCAGACGAGCCCACCAATCATTTAGTTGAAACTAAACTGTTTTACGCTCAGGCTGACGTCAGTCGTTGAACCTAGTCCCTAAAGAGGCTTGGTGACATCTGACAGTTAAGATAAAGATACAAATAGCAAGAAAACTTCTTAGCCTAAGTGCAGGCGGGATTGGTACTCATCTAAGACGAAAGTCAGTCCATTTAACCCTGCCGAGATATTAACTGACTTGCCGCCCGAATTGCGATAAATATGATTGGGCATTATGCTATCGCTGAACATTATTCTACACAGCGCGGCGTAGCCCCAAACTGAGAGAAGCTTTATCTCGCGACCTCTGGTGTTATAATCACTTTTTTAGCCATTACACCAAATCGTTTGTCGTCGTTAGTTGGTATCCCTCTAATTTCTTTTTCGTTATTTTCTAGTATTTCTATCTAACGTCCATGCTCTTGGGTGGCCTGGTACAAAACGGCGCTCTATTCAAACCAAACTAAATATTTCGTTTCCACCGCACTTTCCCTCTAAACACCCTGTTGCCTACATCATAAACTTCAAATCAAACATTCCCGATCACCAGCCCACTGAATCACAATTAAAAAACTATTTATAGTAGGCCACGTTGCCACAATACAGCTCAAACCACCACAAGCAGACCTGCCTATTCAATGAGTGTTCAACCGTGAACGATCAGTTAGGAAGCTCTTTGTTAACTGGCTTAGCTCTAATACAAAGAGGTTTGGTGTCTGGATGTGACAAAGTTAAATGCTGGTAAGACAATAGATTGCGAAATGGGCTGAAAGACGGGGTTAGGTTTTGAGATTCTTGTTTGAGTTTCAGTTGTTGGAAAGTTTCAGAAAGCGAGAGGATTATATAATATTAATAAACCACAATGCTGAGTCTAGCAAGCGAATTGGGCGAAGTTGAGGTCGATTCAAGGTACTTCGGTACAAAAAGTATACAGGTTGAGATTTTCAAGTGGGCGTGGTAGGCCAAATTCTAAACTAAGGGAATTTAGAAAAACAGTCCAAGGAGTCTCGAGACCGATTTTGAAAAAAAAAACTTAATAGTCAGATTTTCGAAAATACTTTTTTTTAGCTGGGAATCTAGTTTGTTGGGTTTTGAATTACCACGCTCACTTGAAAAACTCAGCCTGTATAATGAGGTTTTTACCGCGATTTCGTCTGCGTAGATATTGAACTTTAACCCACAGGTGGTGATCTTTCAGAAATCTCACTTTCATAGTAAATGTTACATGAGCCGAAACGTGGGCACTCGTAGTCGTTTGATGCACTAGTCCAAGGTCGCTTGGTAAGCTATGGTAAGAGGCATGTCCGGAGTTTTTCTGAAGGGCAAAATCCGAAATGACGTTATCTGACAAATAACCAAGGTTTCAATGTATGTTTATGATGTGGTTTAAATTGAGATTTTTACGATTCGAAAGTACTGTTTCTTGTATTTAATTTTGTCTTTTTCTATTGTATTCAATTTTACAAAGATATTTTTTCACTTCCAGTCCTCTACAGCCATACATCTGCCTGTTTACATACACGCGAGCGTCCGACAGGCTTGTTCTTCAGGCGAGCTTTTGCTACTCCAATTGACATTATTGTGTAGAGACAAGCACAGAATAGGCGACTACCCTGGTGCCACTTAAACGAAGTTTCGAATAGCTTTGAAAAGCTGAGAAGCCGTGTCATGTTTTTACGTTTTGAGTATTTAGTAGAATAAAATATGGTGCATAGAATACCACAATATTTTTAATGCCTACAAAAAAAAAAGCAAATCTGGGGTGACATTCCGGCTAACATCACTCCACATCTCGGTGCTTCACGCTTACATCAATCTTCAATACGCTTCACTCTGAGTTAATATTTTCTCTCATTTTGTATGCAAATAATTAACAAAACTTTGTTAGCTTAGTGCTTTTCTCTCGAACGACCCACAGAAATTGAATTTTAAAGACAACTCACCACGATCGAAGTGAGATTTGGCGCCAACCGGAATACCATAGCAGTTTCCCATTATCCATTTGTGATATAGGCGTGTGTTACGTGTTTTATTACGATAATTCAGACGCTTAGCAACAAAAACATTTTCATCACAAAAATGTTTTTCACGTTTTTGTCTATCAAAATTGGTCAAGCGCAAAATTGTAGTGAATGCAATTAGGAGCGTTAAGTGACAAACGAAAAAAGAAATCCAACTAAAAATAACAATCGGAGACGAAATTCCTTAAAACCGAAATGGTATGGTAGAACACTTATAACTGATTGCAAAACAGATTTTCATGGTATTTCATCGTTGAATTTGTCTACATCTCAAACTGGAGGCGAGAATTCCTAAAATATTCCTGAATTTGTACCTGTATAACGGGACGGTATTGAATCAACATAGTTCTTGATTAGTCAATATTGTTTTTACTGAACTGCCACAGTCCAAAAGACTTTCACAGAACGCCATCTGTCGGGACAGCTAGCACCTATAGTAATAAAGCTCTGACCTTGTGACGAAGCCGGCGTCAGCGTCTGGTCCCACGGCTGCTCGTCCTCCATCTTGCGGAAGCTCCTCTCCACTGACAAATACAAATAACTTTAGAATTATGACCCTAAATAAGGGATTGTTGGAGAGGTGTAAGGATTCCAACTACTAAGGTTCCAAAATGAGAATACACAAAAATTACGTCGTCGAGAGTGTCGTTGCCCAGTGGTTTAACACTCTGTCTCGGAACCCGATGATGTCCCGAGATCAAATCTCGCCGGAACGGGATTCCTTTCATTGGCATAATGTGTTTTGTCCTAAAATGGATTGGCATAATGAAGTTGGCATAATTTGTTTAGCATAATATTAATTTGGCCGAATTAGGTTTTAGCATAATATGTACTGTGGCATAATTATTATTTAGCATAATGCATTTATGCATAATATATTTTGGCACAATTTTTTTAGGCATAATGGAAAGTCGCATAACAGTTTTTATCATAATTGATAATTATACATATAGAGTAAAAGTAGGTTTAGGTGCGGCGGGGGTGGCCCTTGGGCCACCCGTAAGCCGCTTTTAATGACCTTTTAGATATTATCTAATGTTGCTCGTGTTGAAAATCTCCATTATGCCTTTTTAAATTTATGATTAATTATTTTATGCTTAATCATGTTTATGCTTATTGCATTTATGCTAAAAATTTTATGCTTATTATTATTATGCGAAATAATCATTAGTAGTAATTTCATTATGCTAACTTATTTTATGCTTCTTGACAGTGAACCCGCCAGAACACACCTACTTTGTGTTCACGGTACAATTTGCGGCTAACTCTCCGGTGATGGAAAACATCGATATGAAACCCAAGCAACCCGGATAACGGCGGTAGGCTCACCCCTTACCACGTTGGGTTCAAATTCCTTTAAATGTGGGCTTCTGAATGTTCCGTTCACCATGAAGGCAACGATCAGTGTGCCTCTGACCAACCCATTAGGGATGGTCTTGAGGGTATGTTATGTTATGTTACAATTTAAGTTTTTTTTCTTTCTCTCTTGAGCACTACACAAAACATGATATATAAAAGCTATTTCAGTACGGCAACATTTACAACTAGGGAAGTTAAACAACTAGTGGAGTTTTACAACCAGTTAGGTTTTCCAACTTGTTCGAAATTTCGAACTATGTAGAAACATGAATTGATGGCTAGTTTATTCAATAAGAAAGAAAGATACAAAACTTTACAGTAGTTAAGTGGTGATTCAGAGCTATTTAAGTTTTTATGAATTAGGGGGAAAATATTTAGCCAAATTACAGCAATATAAACTTACTGTTGAGGAAGTGGCCCTGGTTTGACGCCTTCCTCGATTTCTTGTCTCCTGCATCTAGGTCTAAAACAAAACAAGTAGTTTTAAAATACAACCTATAGTACGATTAATAATTGTAGTCAGCAAAATGACAACTTCAACAGTGACTGATACAAAAAAGGGTGACCCGCTACAATAGTGACGTTCGGCAATCACTAGACTTAGACATTTAGTCATGCTTTATTTTATTAGGTATCAAAGCCTTTTTTAAATTGTAAATATTTAATAGGTACACAACGAATTAAATAATACGATTTAAGAAATATGGACCCTACCTCCATATTAAAACTTCTCACTTAAAAATTATAACCATAGCTGGGAAAAAAATGTTCAAAGAGGTTCAGGGGAATTAACACTTGAAAGTCAGGAAAATACGAGTAATTTTATACGTTTTTATTCGTTACGGTTGCTATTGATTCCGACTCCGATTCTGAATCGGTATATTCAGAATCGGAATCGGAATCAGTTACATTTATAACGAAGGAATCCACATATTGGTCTATAATGTGGTCGAGTTGACACATTTTGTCTTCGACTTTTATGGCATGGTGTATGCACTGTCTCCAATTATCAGGCGTCACCTCTTTCAGGCCTTCTTCAAATAATGTTTTTACCTCTTTTATTTTAAAAGTTTTATTGTTCCTGGCAACGTACCTCTTTGCTTGAGCCCAAACTAACTCTATTGGGTTGAGCTCACAGTGATAAGGTGGCAGACGCAGGATTGTGACACCGTATTCAGCGGCCAACTCTTCCACAGCATAGCGTTCGTAATTTGATTTTTGTTATTGTACTATTTCGATTAATTGAGCTTTTATCATTGTAGGTTGATATTTAATTTGTTTTTCATCTAACCACTGAACAATATCAGCTTCCTGCCAGTTTGAAGTGGGGATACGCTCGACTTTTCTTGAATGGTACGGTGCGTTTTCTAATACCAGCACCGAATTGGGCTTTTATTTTGACAAAATGCTTTCAAGCCATTTCTCAAAACACTCTGAATTCATCTCTTCATGATAGTCCATACTATTTTTCTTCGATTGAAAAATAAGTAAACCGGAATCTACAAAACCTTCATCACTGCCTTTAAGTGGAATTATAAGGCGTCGTCCTTTGCCGGTTGGGCCCTTTAGGCCTGTAGTCAAACCTTTAGAAAACGCTTGTTTGGAAGATTCTACTGTTGTATCCTCCCAAACTTTTCCAGTTGTATGACCTGTTAATTAACGAAATTCTTACCTGTAGATAATATAATACAGAAACAAAACATTTTGAACCTGAAAACCTATTTACTAAATACAGTTTACCGAAATACCTCTATGTCTCAAGACGAAAGTCTGACTAGTGAGTGTTGCCAGTAATGACATATGGAAGTGAGACGTGGTCATTCACTACGACTTTTTTGCCAGGCTGTAATGTCGACTAACTTTTAATTGTAAAAACTCGATTTACCACATCACTATTTATTTGGGACTGAAAACCTGCCACACTGAAAATGTCATTTCACTGACTACAATTAAAAATCCTAGTATAATTTTAAAAACATTATTTTTAATTTGTTTTCAGCTTGACCCTGTAACCTCTTGTAAAATTCACGGTAACTTCATATTTTTTTGCAAAATATATTTTGGTGCACAAATTGTGTAAAACAAAAAAGTAAAAATGATTCTTTTTAGGAACCTTAGGCAACATGCTTTTACTGGCGAACTTTAACAAAGAAAACCTTCATCCCTTAATACGGGGGAAGGAAAATTACCACCAGATTTTCAACTTTGGCATAATGTCAAAAAACCAATGAAAAACCGAAGAATTCGAGTGTGCCATGCCCCACTGAGGGAGGTTTATGCATTTTTGTGTTACGTAAATAAATCAACATTTATCTTAAGTAATAAGGCACTTACTGTTGAGCTGGTTGTTCTGTATCCTTTCCATAAATCTTGAGATTCTGTTATTGTGATGTTCCCCGTCGAGGCAACATCCTTCTTCTACGGACTTCGCGCATGCTCGGTGCACGCGAAGCTTGCAGTCTGTCGGTAAGGAATATGATTTTACTTAGATTAAAAATTAATATTTCGATGTTTTGTAGAAATTGTTTTTGGTTTTGAACTGAATTTTATCCAATTTTCAATTACAATCGCCAGTCCAGAGAGGACTCGCTATCCTTGGAGGCCTTCACTCGCAGAGGGGTTCTTGCAGGACCAAAAAAAAATGAATGGAATATTTGAACACAAACTAGAGATTTTTATTTTAAATTCTTTTCTTAAAATGTATTTTCACTATTTAATGTTTTCTAAAGATACTTGCAAGAAATGAAAGACTTTCTTTATTTTATTTTATTTGTGTTTTTTTTATTTTATGTATTTCAATATCCGATCTCAGTAGCGCCTCGCTAATTCGTTTGCGTACGTAAGATTAGTAAACGATACAAACTAGAACTACTAACATTTACTTAGTTACTTCAATTAGGTACTTTTACTTGTCGGTAGTCGGAGTACATTTAAAATGCATGTTTCCCTCTGTATAATACTTCTGAAAGGATGATTTAATTATTTTTTTAGTATGCTCGTCTTATTCTGATATTTTGGGCCCCGAAATTGTAAGGTGCATTGCTATATTACCTGTACAAACGTAGGCCTGCGGTGCGAGGCCCCAGATCACGTGGTCGCAGTGGTGGCAGTGGCCCACCGACGTCAGCGCTTGAAGCTGTAGGTGGTGGCCTCTGACCACATACTGCAGACAACAGAAACAATTACAACATTTCGCTGTCACTTTTTGGACCATCCTTTATACACAATACAATACAGGTTGGTCCGAAAGGTGGCATCTAAAATTTAAGCCTACCTAATCTTGCTTATCAAAAATGTGTACGGTCAAGTTGGGTAACTTTGAATTTCAGTGTAACATTGATTCCACTCTTCTATATCAGTTACTTTTGAACTTGTTGAGTCTATGAGTGATTGGTTCAAAAACAAACCATAAACAACAGTATGTAGGTACTTTTACTGTTTTCAAACAGTAGATTCAATGTTACACTAAAATTCAAGGTTACCCAACTTGACTGTACACATTTTTGGTAAGCAAGATTAAGCTTAAATTTTGGATGTCACCTTTCCGCTGGTTCAGAAAGTGACGTCCAAAATATTCACCTAATAAGAAAAATCAAATAAGCTCTCCGTGAATAATACTGTGTCGCAAAGTCTTGATTCGACAAAAAAAAAACGTAACCAGAAACTGCTAAAAACTCAGGAAACATTCTGGGTTATACGAGTATGATACAGCGAGAATCTAAAACATGCCTGTATAGTGCTAGCCTTGTATAAAATAAATGTCTGTATAAACACGTAGTGAAGAATTGAAAAGGCAATAAAAGTAATGTGACGTTTACAGGTTTCGTGTATTTCGTATAATGAAATATTTCAGACTACCCATAAATCAGCATGTTTTTAACGCCTAAAGATTTACGATACGTTAGTACGAAACAAACGAGAGTAGTTAGGAGTTACAGCTATTTCAAATTGGGTGCCGTCACGATGTTATATGAAGGATAAAAGTGACTTTTGCTTTTTTAAATTAACTAGCAGTTAGTCGAATTTTAGATTTTGACAGCTTAGCCGGGCAATGGAGTGAGCTCTCAAACCCTTACATTTAAGTAACGTGCCTAAGGAGCACATACTGTGGCTTGAAACCTGTGTGATCTTGAGTACAAGTCCGACCGGAACACATACTCTGTGTTCATAGTACAATGAAAAGCCAAGCCAATTGTTTAACAGCTTTGAGTTTAAAATTGGGGATTAATCCACAATATGTATGAAGAATACATCATGTACATATCGTTTTTTATGAAAGTTAACGCAGGTGATTTTAGGAAACAAAAAAAAATAACTTATGTAGAATTTGAACACCTAGGTGTTTTGACGGCAGGTGATTTTAGGAGCTAAAATTTAGATTTTGATCACAAAGGTGATATCGAGGGTTTACTGCGAAAACCTGCTAAATGCTACTAAACTGGTTATGAGAAAATTAAGTTTTAAAGTTTCATTCTAATTATATATCAATAATATCTATAGGTTATACATGGCATACTAGTTATTAGTTGGAACACATCTTTAAGATTATATTTTGGTTTTGTATTTTTGAATAAACATGACAGAAATCTTGACATTAGGAAATTAATGAGCAAGGTCGTACAGTTAGCACATTTTGCCTCTAGATTACTTAAATGCCATATTGGCGAAATTATTGATATTTCAGGCGGAATTTATATGAATATAGTTAGTTTTTGATAAATAACTAAGTTTTACGTAAAGTTATTGTAATATAATATTGTCCTAAAGATGTAGACAACAAAATAAGAAAAGGTAAATGGTTTTGCCTGAATTTTTTGTTGAATAACTAAAATTATAATTATTGAGACTATAAAAGTAAATGATTTTTACGTTTACTCATAATCAAAAATGTTGTTCAGTTTTATATTTTTAATACTTTAAATCAAATACCTACTAAACCTTGATCATTTTAATACTTAAAATACACTAAATCAGAAAGTGAAGAAACTAATTAAACATTTTAATGAGTTTAATCATTTTCTTCATTTTCTGATTCACCAATAGCTGGCTCAGGAAGCCTCATCATGTCAGCCGAACGACGCCCACTGCTGGGCATAGGCCTCCCCCAAAGATCTCCACAACGATCGGTCCTGTGCTGTCCGCATCCAGCGGCTTCCCGCGACCTTGACAAGATCGTCGGTCCACCTGGTGGAGGGCCTGCCCACGGAACGTCGTCCGGTACGCGGTCGCCATTCGAGAACCTTTCCGCCCCAACGGCCATCGGTTCTCCGCGCTATGTGTCCCGCCCACTGCCACTTCAACGATGCAATCCTTCGAGCGATGTCGGTTGCCTTAGTTCTCCTGCGGATCTCATCATTTCTGATTCGATCAAGCAGGGAAACACCAAGCATCGCTCTCTCCATTGCTCGCTGGGTGACTTTGAGCCTTCTTATGAGACCCATAGTGAACGACCACGTCTCACTCCCATATGTCATTACTGGCAACACACACTGGTCAAAGACTTTCGTCTTGAGACACTGAGGAATTTCAGACGCGAATATATGCCGGAGCTTCCCGAACGCTGCCCATCCGAGCTGGATTCGACGAGAGATCTCTTTCTCGAAGTTGGACTTACCTAACTGGACTGCCTGTCCCAGGTAAACATAGTGGTCAACAACTTCGAGTGTAATATTCCCAACGTTAACTGGAGCGGGTGCAACATGGGCATTGAACATGATTTTTGTCTTGTCCATGTTCATCCTAAGACCCACTCTTTGAGAAGCATTACCGAGATCTTCGAGCATTATGTTCAGGTCTTCCAAGGTCTCAGCCATAAGAACTACATCACCGGCGAATCGTAGGTGTGTCAGGTACTCGCCATTGATGTTGATGCCGCGTCCTCTCCAGTCCAGAAGCTTGAAAATATCCTCCAACGCAGCTGTGAACAGTTTCGGAGATATGACGTCTCCTTGTCTCACGCCTCGCTGTAGTTGGATCGGATAAGAGCTCTGGTTCTGTAATCGGACCGACATGGTGGCGTTTTCGTAAAGGTACCTTAGCACCCCGATGTACCTGTAGTCTATTTGGCACCTTTGGAGAGACTGCAACACTGCCCAGGTATCAATCGAATCAAAGGCCTTCTCATAGTCCACAAACGCCAGGCAAAGTGGCAAGTTATACTCTTCGGTCTTCTGTATAACTTGCCGCAGCGTATGAATGTGGTCTATGGTACTATAGCCTTTTCGGAACCCGGCTTGTTCGGGAGGTTGGAAGTCGTCAAACCTGCGAGCGAGACGATTCGCAATGACTCTCGAAAACAACTTATAGATATGGCTCAGAAGCGATATGGGTCTGTAGTTCTTCAAGAGAGTTTTGTCACCCTTCTTGAAAAACAGCATCACATCGCTTCTGCCCCATGCCTTTGGCGTTCTGCCCCCGAGGATGACAGAACTGAAGAGCGTCTGGAGGACCTTGAGTATCGGCCGACCGCCCGCTCTCAGAAGCTCTGTTGTGATTCCGTCATCACCCGCCGCCTTGTTGTTTTTAAGCTGCTTGAGAGCCATCCTAATCTCGTACAGGCTGACGTCCGGGATATCTTCGGTATAGTGTCGGGTAAGCTTGGCTTTAGGGTCTTTAGCCTTGCTTTCCACAGGTGTTTGCGTGGAATACCGCTGTCCATAGAAACTCTCAATCTCCCTCAGGATTTCAGGTGTGGGCGTAATGATGCTACCTGCCTCAGTTTTCAGCCTCGTGAGTTGGTTGGCCTCGCTTTGCCCAATAGACAGATCTCTAGCTAACACTTTGGAGTTTACAATAATTTTAACGTCCTGTAAGCACGCGGTGCGGCGAACTGGACTAAACTGTCGATTTGTCAAAATAAGTTATCGGCCGTTATTACTTTTTTACATGGTCACGTGGTCGTTTATTTAGTAAAAGTGTTGTGCTTAAACCTGCTTGAGTACGTTAGTCGGTTTTTCCTGCCGACAAATTGTAATGATTCGATGATATTATTAACAAGCAATTAATGTTATAAGCATTTAAAATATTTTCTCATTAAAGTTTTCTTAACAACACCAGTAAGAATATTTTGAAAAAAGGTGATATATGAGTTTACTTGTTATTTACGGAACTTGTTAACATATTCTTCATTTTGTTAGTTGTTATGAAAAAGATGTCATGTATGCTTATTCCCTTTTGTCAGGGAAGATTAATTTGCATTCATAAATAAAAGTATTTATAATATTTTAACAAACAAGTATTAGTCAATTTCCTGCATTTAGCCGTTTTTAGCACTTAGTAACTTTGAAACGGTTTATCGTAGAGCTTAGCCGGTTTTATCTGTAGAAAAAGGTTCAAAAAATAAGTATCATGGTGCTCGTAACTCATTTTGTGATAAAATGTCGGTTAGCCGGTTTTTGCAGTAAACCCTCGATATCACCTGGGTGATCATAGTGGATTAATCCAAAATCCTAGACAAAATGTGGGCTACTGAACCAGTGGGCTCGCCCCTTAACGATGGGTTCAAAAAAGGTTCATCTAAATGTGAGCTTCAGAATGATACGTTCGCAATGATGGCAACAATCAGTGTGCCTCTGACTACCACACTATATGATACAAGCAGCCGCCCGCGACTTCGTCCTCGTGGACTGCAATAAAAAAAGACGTATTTGAAAACTAGAAAAAGACATCTGGTCATCTTGGCATCAGACAGGAATCGAACCCGCAAAAAACGACTAAAAGAAGTATTTTTTATAAATTGTAGTTAAAGTATAGTTTATTTTTATTTATTTTTATTTTTATTTATTAGGTAAAGTCACAGATAACAGATTATGAAATATCTTCTTAACAATTGGTATTGCATCGTTTTAAATCTGACACCCATTTACGACAATACACAGCTTATGTTACTAAATAGAAATTAAATAATTACTAAAGCAGGAAAATGTAACTACTACTAATTGAATTTCTTTAAAGATAACTTGAACGAGCCAATATTGCTGCTCAATATGTCTTTGTGAGTCTTAACTTTACCGCTATTATAAAGCTTACACATCCTGTAGACTGGATGGTTTGCAGCTACGTTATTAAAGGTGTGTGGTACAGCGAACAGTTGAGGGATACGCACTGAACGGCCAGGAATCTTAAAATGCACTCGCTCCAGCAAGGAGCTGCCTAGCATTCCGTTGACAATTTTGTGGAGAGTAGATAGATCCGATACCAGTCGGCGCCTCTCAAGGCAAATCATGTTGAATTTTTGAAGCCTATCCTCATAAGTGGGTAATTTCCGTCTCAGTCCAAGTTTAGTTGATAGGCCTCTGAGAAATTTCCGCTGAACAGCTTCGATCCTGTTATTGTGCACATCGTATACCGGAAACCATACCGAAGAACAGTATTCCAAAATGCTTCGCACTAGTGTATTGTACAACGTGATCCAAGTTTCCTTGAGTTTGAACGGTTTGGCAGTGCGGAAGATGAAACCTAGAGCTCGATTAGCTCTATTTAACATAAAGTCATAATGAGCCCTAAAAGAAAGGGTGCTATCAAATAAGATACCCAAATCGCGAACAACGTCAACCCGGTCCAGTACATTTCCATTGATGTTATAGTGAAATAAGTGAGACTTCTTGTTCTTGGTGAAAGTTATCACTTGACATTTCTTAATGTTGAGAGACATGCGATTCTCAATACACCAATGATGAATTGAAGTAAGGTCTTTCTGGAGAGTTTCGCAGTCTCGAACACTCTCAATTCTTTTAAAGATTTTTATGTCATCTGCATAGGCGAGGTTATGGCTACTTATCTGTTCAAGCAAATCGTTTACAAACATCAGGAACAGAAGCGGACCAAGATTAGACCCCTGCGGAACACCGGATGAAGCGGCAAAAGGAACAGAATCAAATCCACGAAGGGCCACAAGCTGAGAGCGATTCTCCAAGTAAGATCGCAACCAACGAAGAAGATTGCCATGAATACCCAGATGACTTGCCTTTTTTAACAATATAGAATGATTTACAAGGTCGAATGCCTTTGAAAAATCTATATAAACAGAGTCCACTTGAATCTTTCTATTAAATGATTCACAAAGGTAACTCGTGTAGACTAAAAGGTTGGAACCAGTTGAACGGCCAGAGACAAATCCATGCTGACTTGGGTGCAATCTGTGCGCGATATGCTGATATAAGTGAGAGTAAATAATGCTCTCGAAGATTTTTGGAAAGCAACTGAGTATGCTTATTGGGCGGTAGTTGGCAACATTTGTCTTGTCACCGTTCTTATGGATTGGTGTAATTTTAGCAATTTTCCATAAAGTAGGAAAACATCCTTCGGTTAAAGACTTGTTGAATATCAGACAAAGGGGCTTGGCCAGTGCGGCAGCGCATGAGCGTACAAAAATGGGAGGAATTCCATCTGGACCAGCACCTTTATTAACATCCACCAACTTCAAATGTGATGATACCGTATCCAAAGCGACTGAAACGGTACCGATAGAAAAACTTGTTTCGGGAAATTGCGGTGAATAGGGAGATGGCGAATGATTGGCATAAACTGATGAGAAGTATTCAGCAAACACGTTTACGATGTCTTGGCCTGAGTTTACTGAGCGCCCATTGTAAGACATGCAATTAGGTATGTCATTTGTAATTCTCTTATTTCTGGCGTATCTCCAAAAAGCTCTTATGTTAGAAGACATCTCGTCTTCTATACTGGCTATGTAGTTTTTGTAGCACTTATCAATGAGTTTTTTACTTCTTGACCTAAGTAATGAGTAAGAGTCATAGTCTCTTGGATTCTTGTGCGTTTTATACCGCAAGTGACATTTGTCTTTACTTTTTAATGTTTTGATTAACTCTTTCGTAAACCACACAGGGTACTTTCCGTGTTTATTTTTTATTCGAGGGGTAAATTTTGAGATAATATCATGCAATACACTATAAAACAATTGCAGAAATGCATTGCAATCTAAACCTAAGGCCAGTTGATCCCAATCATGCCGCTCAAGTTCCTCGATGCATTTAACAAAGTTTGTTTTATAAAAGCAAAGTTTGCTTGAAGGCACATTATTTTTCAATGAAGCATTTTCCGATTTTTTTATCCCTAACTCAAAAGGTGGATGGTGCACATCCAAACGGCTGATGGGTAAAGCAGGAACCAATGTAAAATCATTGCTGTTTGTGAGTGCTAAATCCAATATCCTATTATTGTGGTTAGCAACAATGTTTAGCTGCTTCAAACATGACGTATGGCAAAGGTCATACAAAAGCTCTGATTTCAGACATGCATGATTCAAAGGGTAACCCGACTGCTCAGACCATCTCATATCGCCCAAATTGAAGTCACCAACGATACAAGTGGCATAAGAGGCCCTGCAGATTACAGTTTGACACCTCCTAATAAAATCAGCGAACATTTCCAAAGGTATATAATCCGGTATGTAGACACAGCACAAAACCACGGTGAGGCGTGCGCTGATTTTAACCTGTAGCCATACGTCATCCAAAATGCCCGTTCGCAGGTCGTCTCTAACAGTAACGTCTAGTTTCTTGGAAAAAGCTACAAGTGTCCCACCCCCGTGCCGCTTATTAAATAGTTTACAAAACTGCTTACTTCGGTCCGCACGTATCACCTCGTATCTGCTGTCGAACAATTCAGAAGAAAGCACCCTGTCGCTGAGCCACGTCTCACAAAGACATATTATATCAAAGCTATGACATAATACAGACTGGTAGATGTCAACCAATTTACTATTCATGCCTCTTAAATTTTGATAAAATATGGATACTGACATTAAAAAGATTGAATAAAAACACAAGAACTATTCTCAAAATCACAATTAAAGTCAATCACAATACTAGCGTATCAGGTCCAAGCTGCTGCTGTTCTTTACTAGAATATGTTGGGACTCCGCGTTCTTTCTGACATAAATACGACCGTTGCGAACCCACACGAACATATATGACATTTCTTTGGCCTTATGCCTTGCAGCGGCGTGTAGAGCCTTGTTTTCCGGAGATAGGTGCTCTGAAATGAAGATAGGTTTTCTTTCTCCACCATACCCCAACAGCGATGTATTCAGTTTCCCATTAGGGTTTGCTTTATTAAATCTGGTGACAGCCGAGTAGAATTCGTCTCGACATATCACGCTTTTGAATCGGACTACAACAGTGCGTGGCAGCTTGCTCTCTTTATTCAGCTTAGCAACTCTCGTGCAGGTAATTACGTCATCATCCTTCAACGCAAACCCAATAGTGTCCGCGCATTGACGTATTACATTTGTGATGTTTTCAGAGCGATTTTCAGGAACACCATGAAATTCTAAATTATTTTCCCGCAGATGTTGTTCAAGATTATTCAGCCGCACAGAAAGCGTCGAAGTAGTTTTCTGAAGGATACTATTGTTGGTCTTCAATTCTTCATTATCCTTGGAGAGTCGCTGCACTGTAGCTCGCATCTCGTCATGCATTTCGCTGAGAAACGTCACAGACTTGCGGAGTTCTTGCAGGTCTTCCCTCACTGTCATCAATTCGGATCGCACAATTCTTGTCAGCATAGCTGGCAATTCAGATCTTATAGCCTCCAGAACTTCTTCAGTGACTAAACTCGGTCTTTTAGTATAGTCATTAGAAGTGGATTCGGTCGGCAAGGTTGGAGATTCACAAATAGAGGATTTCACCTTGCGAAAAGTAACATTGTCACAGGTAGGTAGTTGTACAGGTACAACAGGTACAACAGGTAGTTGTATAGTATAATTGTATACAAAGATGTTGTGGTGTAGTAGGTATGAGTAGTATCTCACCGGCTGCGGATGCATCTTGGCGAGCTGCTTGACGCGCTGCTTGTACAGCTTGTCGCGCTGCAGGAAGGAGGCGCGCGCGCCGCCCGTCGCCGCCGCCACCGACGCCGGCCTGGATAGAAAAGTCACTGTTAAGATGGATCTCTAAGGAAAAGTTGAGTGTTGTCAACACGTTTTGTCGACTTAAGTTGCCCACTTTTGTGTTGATCACTTAAGTTTTTTTATTTTTTGTTCAAAACAGTTACAGAATTTATAAAAACTAGTTACAAGGCTGTGGCTCACAAACCAATCATGGTTTATCTGTCCACAACGAATCACTCGATGGATATTTTTTAAGTATTATTTATTTATTTGAATAACACCATATTTGTACATAGAAAACAGAAGAACAAGTTACTTGAACATGAGCCGATTACTGAAACATACTATGCTACTTAAAAATAATAACATGCAAAGTGTGGGTAGGTAATTCAGTGGCACACTTTTGAAAACACTTTGGATGTCTAAAGTTGCCAGTATTTGTGTTCTCAACACGTCTTGGTGACTAAGCCAAAGTCAAAATATCTTTATTTAAATAAACCTGTTACAAGTGTTTTTAAATCGACTACTTATGATTCAGTAGAGCAAGCTATCCATCCAATAATTATTTGGTGGAGAACCAGCTTCTCGCTAACATCTTAAGCATCAACATTGTGACAAAAAAAAATACTAGCTTTCATGGTTATTTATGTTTATAAGACGACATCATAGCAACTCATTCAAAATAAAAGTTACGTTTGCTGATTCATTCGTCTGATATTTTCATGTGATTATTGAAAAATCAGCCCTAAATTGGTCAAATTTCAAGAACTTCTCAAAAAAAATATCTCACTTAGTAATTTTAAGTTTCTTCTTCGGCGACTGCCACCACCTCCGTCGCACCTCTCTCGCTTCATCCTCGGTTATTTCTAACACTACCATGTTTACACACAAAACCTAAACACGAATATTTATACCGCAAGGAACTTTTCTATACACCTAGATCTATTAGACAATTCGTATCCCCTTGAGCCAATAAAATACTAAGAGCCTTTTAAGAAAAAAAAAGAAACATCGTTTATTTATTTCGGACATCGAAACGTACAGAAATAAACACAAAGAAACATATCAGTTGAAGAAAAAACTAAAATAATGAAAGAAAAATAAACAAAAATTTCCACCAGAGAGCAGTGTCAAGATGTCCAAAATTAAATGCACTCAGCTAATGCCTGGACCTGATAGGCTCAGACGCTCTGATTTTCAGTGGGGCCAACTGAGTGGACGCACGGACATTACATCAGCATTTTACAACTGATTATGTTACTACCAGACTTCAAGAGTCGACTCTTTAATAAAACTGTATGGTACGACTGAAGCTACTACACTCTCAAAATATAATTGAACTTATTGCTGATATACGTGACGACTATGAGTGTCGCTGTCGACACATACGTAAATCATTTTAATTGAAAATACTTGTTTAAAATTCAGAACAAACGCAAACTTTATTCACAGTCACAAATATAAACTTCCACTGTTCATTATTATTATAAATTACTTTATCTTCGGATTATTTAACACTATATAAATTTTCTAAAAATGTAACCTACACACTTTAACTGAGGAAGCAAAATAGACATATTACGTTATGTGAACGGAATGAATCAATTTATCCTAAAGTATGTGTTGTTCAACTATAAACATTAACTGAGCTGGGAATAAGATTTAGAATTGCTTACTTTTATGATACATATAAGGATGCCTACCTATAGTTCTGTTTTCCTCATTTATCATCAAATAAATGTAAAAATAATCGAAATGAATAAAGATATTTCCGTTCAGAGAATTAGAAGACCTGTCTCTAGTACCAAAAGTTGTAGGCTGGATCCACAATCAGCATTTTAATAATGAGCAGTAAAATGTCAGAAAAGTTGACAGAAAATGACAGCTTTTCTGTCTAATAACCAGTCTTTTTACTGCAGCAAACATCCGAGAATAGGACATTCTGGGACGATCAGAATGTTTGTTCCGTAACTAGGTATTTTGCCATTTGAATATGTTTTTGGAAATAGGTACCCATAGTAGAACCCGGATTAGTTTGAAGTGATAATAACGTGGTGTTGGTGTTTCGTTGTTTATGGTTTTGTTAAATTAGGGTTACCCTACCGCGGGATTAGATTTGACAACGAAGTGCGGCGAGACAAATATTGAAGTATAATGATCTTCTCTGTAGCATATTAATCTAGACATCTCCTGGCTTCCTTCAGATTAAAGTGACCTATGTCGCGAATTCTTAGATGGGTCTATTTTTCTTTCCTTTTTCTCAATCCCGGAAGAGAATTCTGTCACGGGTGACGATTTGAGGACTCGAAGTTTACTCCCGAGCGTAGCGAGGGAGGGTGTTGAAAATTTAAATCACGAGCGAAGCGAGGGATTTAAGATGAGTCTTGAGTGTAGCGAGAGATATAAGTTCACCCAAACTAAAACAGCTTTTTCACCGAGGAAAATACACCACTTTTCGTATCATTTGCGAAAAAATTAACACAATAATCATAATTATGAGATAATAAGCTTTCATTATACAATATTTATTATTTAACTTTTTGTATTTTATCACATAAAATACTGGCAGGTCACAAATAAAGAATTAAAACTTATAAAAACTGAATGATGTAAACACAGATTTAGTTCAGTATTTTCGGTAAGACAAATTTAAATCACATTTTCTCCATAGAGGATGAATGAAATTCAATACAATTTTCTTTCCCAGTTCTTAACAAATTAAAAATGACTTTTATGTTCGCTTTTTGTGGCATAGAATGTCACTTTTTTGAGAAAGTGGTACGAAAAGTATATTTTACCTTATGGGTGGCCGGCACATCACGCTACCCATTTCCGCTCAGTCCTCCTTGCTCCATTGCGAAGAAATGACATTTGGCAAGAGCGAGAGAAAAAACGGAAATGGGGTAACCTGATGTGCTGTTGACTGTACATATAGTATGTAACTGACCTGGAGTGTAGCTGCGTGCACAGGAGCCGCTCCACCACTACCTGCTCCTGGAGAGACAGAGACAGATATCTGTCTGTCTGTACATGTCATCGGAAAATAACAAGAACCGTAAATTTATAAATTTCCTAGGTAATTTATAAACTTTCGTAGGATTCTAAACGAGAGATACGTTGTATTATTTTACGCCCTCATTTTCGGAAATTGATAGAATTTCGAAACGCATCCGTAAAATAATAAGTGAGCAGTAACCAAACGCCATGTGCGCTCTGATTGGTCGAATAAGTCACGTGTTCCTTCTCCTTCCTCTGCTCCGCCTATCATAATCTATGAACACAAGCATTGCTACTGTCAACATCGACCAATCACAGAGCAGTGTGTTATTTTCCGTAATTTTAAAAAGCGTAAAATTAAAAGCTCTTCTGTGATTAGTCGAACCGTTTAGAATCTTACGAAAGTTGATAAATTTCCGAGGAAATTTATAAATTTACGGTTTTCGTTATTTTCCGGTGACATACATATAGTATGTAACTGACCTGGAGTGCAGCTGCGTGCACAGGAGCCGCTCCACCACTACCTGCTCCTGTAGAGAGACAGATATCTGTCTGTCTGTACATATAGTATGTAACTGACCTGGAGTGTAGCTGCGTGCACAGGAGCCGCTCCACCACTACCTGCTCCTGTAGAGAGACAGATATCTGTCTGTCTGTACATATAGTATGTAACTGACCTGGAGTGTAGCTGCGTGCACAGGAGCCGCTCCACCACTACCTGCTCCTGTAGAGAGACAGATATCTGTCTGTCTGTACATATAGTATGTAACTGACCTGGAGTGTAGCTGCGTGCACAGGAGCCGCTCCACCACTACCTGCTCCTGTAGAGAGACAGATATCTGTCTGTCTGTACATATAGTATGTAACTGACCTGGAGTGTAGCTGCGTGCACAGGAGCCGCTCCACCACTACCTGCTCCTGTAGAGAGACAGATATCTGTCTGTCTGTACATATAGTATGTAACTGACCTGGAGTGTAGCTGCGTGCACAGGAGCCGCTCCACCACTACCTGCTCCTGTAGAGAGACAGATATCTGTCTGTCTGTACATATAGTATGTAACTGACCTGGAGTGTAGCTGCGTGCACAGGAGCCGCTCCACCACTACCTGCTCCTGTAGAGAGACAGATATCTGTCTGTCTGTACATATAGTATGTAACTGACCTGGAGTGTAGCTGCGTGCACAGGAGCCGCTCCACCACTACCTGCTCCTGTAGAGAGACAGATATCTGTCTGTCTGTACATATAGTATGTAACTGACCTGGAGTGTAGCTGCGTGCACAGGAGCCGCTCCACCACTACCTGCTCCTGTAGAGAGACAGATATCTGTCTGTCTGTACATATAGTATGTAACTGACCTGGAGTGTAGCTGCGTGCACAGGAGCCGCTCCACCACTACCTGCTCCTGTAGAGAGACAGATATCTGTCTGTCTGTACATATAGTATGTAACTGACCTGGAGTGTAGCTGCGTGCACAGGAGCCGCTCCACCACTACCTGCTCCTGTAGAGAGACAGATATCTGTCTGTCTGTACATATAGTATGTAACTGACCTGGAGTGTAGCTGCGTGCACAGGAGCCGCTCCACCACTACCTGCTCCTGTAGAGAGACAGATATCTGTCTGTCTGTACATATAGTATGTAACTGACCTGGAGTGTAGCTGCGTGCACAGGAGCCGCTCCACCACTACCTGCTCCTGTAGAGAGACAGATATCTGTCTGTCTGTACATATAGTATGTAACTGACCTGGAGTGCAGCTGCGCGGCGGCGGCGCTGAGCGCGCTGAGCAGCACGGCGTGCGCGTCGGGCGTGCCGGCCGTGCACGCCGCCGTGGGCTGTGTCGCCGCTACAGAGGAGCCGCTCCACCACTACCTGCTCCTGTAGAGAGACAGATATCTGTCTGTCTGTACATATAGTATGTAACTGACCTGGAGTGTAGCTGCGTGCACAGGAGCCGCTCCACCACTACCTGCTCCTGTAGAGAGACAGATATCTGTCTGTCTGTACATATAGTATGTAACTGACCTGGAGTGCAGCTGCGCGGCGGCGGCGCTGAGCGCGCTGAGCAGCACGGCGTGCGCGTCGGGCGTGCCGGCCGTGCACGCCGCCGTGGGCTGTGTCGCCGCTACAGAGCTGAGCCGCTGGCACAGGAGACGCTCCACCACTACCTGCTCCTGTAGAGAGACAGATATCTGTCTGTCTGTACATATAGTATGTAACTGACCTGGAGTGCAGCTGCGCGGCGGCGGCGCTGAGCGCGCTGAGCAGCACGGCGTGCGCGTCGGGCGTGCCGGCCGTGCACGCCGCCGTGGGCTGTGTCGCCGCTACAGAGCTGAGCCGCTGGCACAGGAGACGCTCCACCACTACCTGCTCCTGTAGAGAGACAGATATCTGTCTGTCTGTACATATAGTATGTAACTGACCTGGAGTGCAGCTGCGCGGCGGCGGCGCTGAGCGCGCTGAGCAGCACGGCGTGCGCGTCGGGCGTGCCGGCCGTGCACGCCGCCGTGGGCTGTGTCGCCGCTACAGAGCTGAGCCGCTGGCACAGGAGACGCTCCACCACTATCTGCTCCTGGAAAGAATAGAAATGGAAATAGTTTATTTGTCCATTTAACATGTAGTTACAATCACTGTTTGTTTAACAAGTAAAAACTGCTTAAAGAAGATAAACCATTTAGAAGAGGTGTCTGTAGAAAGAAAGAAAGAAAAACTGTTTATTGGCCCACACATGGCAAAAAAACAAAAAAAGATGACAAATAACAATAAAAAAAAAAGTAAAAATTAAGGCAAGGGAACAAGAAAAAAAAAATTAACAAAAAAAGTGGAATGGGGCCAACCAGGTCTCCGTCTCAGCTTGTGTCGCCACAGCTATAAATAGCTACGGCGACACTGGTATTCTGACAGAGCCTTTATGGTGTCGTCCGGCATACAATTTAAATAAATAATATACACACTATCAGGAATAAATAATTAAAGATATGAAAATAAATATATGTGTAGGGACATCTATCTCGCTACATAAGAACTACAATAGGGAATATGCACTGTTCTTTCACATATTTTTTCATGATAGCTCGATCGTTTTATGACTGATCAATAATATTCATCACATAAAATGCAAAATGTAGTACGTTTTTTACTAAAGATATAAAATGCAAAAATAAATGAATGCTAAAAAACAATAAACAAAAACAAATCATTTTATATACCGTGTTTCCTGTAAATAAAGATTATTATATTATATTATTATAAATGTAGTATGGTTTTAAATTGTTTAAAATCTCAAACCTTTTCAGTAAGAATTGTAAATGATTGCCTGGAACAATTTTCTGCAAAAAAGTGGGTTACAGGTGAGCAAGGTCAAATACAAGGTCACCCACCAAGCAATGGAGAGAGCGATGCTTGTAATTTCCTTGCTTGATCGAATCAGAAATGATGAGATCCACAGGAGAACTACGGAAACCGACATTGCTCGAAGGATTGCATGGTTGAAGTGGCAGTGGGCGGAACACGTTTCGGAAAGGTTCGTTCGGAAAAGGTTCGGGAAAGGTTTTGGAATGGCGACCGCGTACCGCTGTATGCGGACAGAACAGGAACGACCGTTGTGGACATCCTTGGGGGAAGCTTATGCCCAGCTGTGGGCGTCGTTCGGCTGATATGATGAAGGTCAAATACCTGCGCCTTGTCGACGTCTGGAACTCCGTCAGCTGCTGGCTCAGCGAGTCTTTAGCGACCTGGCGATGTCTGAAGGAACACGTTGATATCAAACACCCCACACCAGCAAAGTCATACACGAGTGTTACCGTCTGTCTGTCACACGAGTGTCGCGCTACCTATTGTCAGTCATGCTACCTATTCCCGGTCAAAAGGGTGTCTTGCTACCTATTTCCGGTCTTGCTACCTATTCCCGGTCAAAAGAGTGTCTTGCTACCTATTCCCTTGTGCGCTACCTATTCCCTGTCATGTGTGGGTGTGATGCAACGTGTATGGTATAGACGGTGCATCGGTGCCATTCAGATGTCAACACTGTTGATACCTGCACACCCTACCTGCGCCTTGTCGACGTCGCACTTCTCGAGCACGGCGTCCTCGGGCCCGTAGAGGGTGCCGAGCCCGACCTGCCGCTTCAGCTGGAACTCCGTCAGCTGCTGGCTCAGCGAGTCTTTAGCGACCTGGCGATGTCGCAAGGAACACGAACATATCAAACACCCAAACCCCCACAAGCTACCTATTGTCGGTCATGCTACCTATTACCGGTCAAAAGAGTGTCTTGCTACCTATTTCCGGTCATGCTACCTATTTCCGGTCAAAAGAGTGTCTTTCTACCTATTCCCGGTCAAAAGAGTGTCTTGCTACCTATTCCCGGTCATGCTACCTATTTCCGGTCAAAAGAGTGTCTTGCTACCTATTCCCGGTCAAAAGAGTGTCTTGCTACCTATTATCGGTCATGCTACCTATTCCCGGTCAAGCTACCTATTTCCGGTCAAAAGAGTGTCTTGCTACCTATTCCCGGTCATGCTACCTATTGTCGGTCAAAAGAGTGTCTTGCTACCTATTTCCGGTCAAAAGAGTGTCTTGCTACCTATTCCCGGTCAAAAGAGTGTCTTGCTACCTATTATCGGTCATGCTACCTATTCCCGGTCAAAAGAGTGTCTTGCTACCCATTCCCGGTCAAGCTACCTATTTCCGGTCAAAAGAATGTCTTGCTACCTATTGTCGGTCATGCTACCTATTTCCGGTCAAAAGAGTGTCTTGCTACCTATTTCCGGTCATGCTACCTATTGCCGGTCAAGAGAGTGTCTTGCTACCTATTCCCGGTCATGCTACCTATTTCCGGTCAAAAGAGTGTCTTGCTACCTATTCCCTTGTGTGCTACCTATTCCCTTGTGCGCTACCTATTCCCCGTCATGTGTGGGTGTGATGCAACGTGTATGGTATAGACGGTGCATCGGTGCCATTCAGATGTCAACACTGTTGATACCTGCACACCCTACCTGCGCCTTGTCGACGTCGCACTTCTCGAGCACGGCGTCCTCGGGCCCGTAGAGGGTGCCGAGCCCGACCTGCCGCTTCAGCTGGAACTCCGTCAGCTGCTGGCTCAGCGAGTCTTTAGCGACCTGGCGATGTCGCAAGGAACACGAACATATCAAACACCCAAACCCCCACATGCTACCCAATGTCCCACATGCTACCCAATGTCGGTCAAAAGAGTGTCGCGCTACCTATTGTCGGTCAAAAGAGTGTCTTGCTACCTATTCCCGGTCAAAAGAGTGTCTTGCTACCTATTCCCGGTCATGCTACCTATTCCCGGTTGTGCTACCTATTCCCGGTCTTGCTACCTATTCCCTTGTGCGCTACCTATTCCCTGTCATGTGTGGGTGTGATGCAACGTGTATGGTATAGACGGTGCATCGGTGCCATTCAGATGTCAACACTGTTGATACCTGCACACCCTACCTGCGCCTTGTCGACGTCGCACTTCTCGAGCACGGCGTCCTCGGGCCCGTAGAGGGTGCCGAGCCCGACCTGCCGCTTCAGCTGGAACTCCGTCAGCTGCTGGCTCAGCGAGTCTTTAGCGACCTGGCGATGTCGCAAGGAACACGAACATATCAAACACCCAAACCCCCACATGCTACCCAATGTCCCACATGCTACCCAATGTCGGTCAAAACAGTGTCGCGCTACCTATTCCCGGTCATGCTACCTATTCCCGGTTATGCTACCTATTGTCGGTCAAAAGAGTGTCTTGCTACCTATTCCCGGTCAAAAGAGTGTCTTGCTACCTATTTCCGGTCAAAAGAGTGTCTTGCTACCTATTTCCGGTCAAAATAGTGTCTTGCTACCTATTTTCGGTCATGCTACCTATTCCCGGTCAAAAGAGTGTCATGCTACCTATTCCCGGTCAAAAGAGTGTCTTGCTACCTATTTCCGGTCCAAAGAGTGTCTTGCTACCTATTACCGGTCATGCTACCTATTCCCGGTCAAAAGAGTGTCTTGCTACCAATTCCCGGTCATGCTACCTATTGTCGGTCAAAAGAGTGTCTTGCTACCTATTCCCGGTTGTGCTACCTATTCCCGGTCATGCTACCTATTCCCTTGTGCGCTACCTATTCCCTGTCATGTGTGGGTGTGATGCAACGTGTATGGTATAGACGGTGCATCGGTGCCATTCAGATGTCAACACTGTTGATACCTGCACACCCTACCTGCGCCTTGTCGACGTCGCACTTCTCGAGCACGGCGTCCTCGGGCCCGTAGAGGGTGCCGAGCCCGACCTGCCGCTTCAGCTGGAACTCCGTCAGCTGCTGGCTCAGCGAGTCTTTAGCGACCTGGCGATGTCGCAAGGAACACGAACATATCAAACACCCAAACCCCCACATGCTACCCAATGTCCCACATGCTACCCAATGTCGGTCAAAAGAGTGTCGCGCTACCTATTCCCTTGTGTGCTACCTATTCCCTTGTGCGCTACCTATTCCCTGTCATGTGTGGGTGTGATGCAACGTGTATGGTGACGACGGTGCATCGGTGCCATTCAGATGTCAACACTGTTGATACCTGCACACCCTACCTGCGCCTTGTCGACGTCGCACTTCTCGAGCACGGCGTCCTCGGGCCCGTAGAGGGTGCCGAGCCCGACCTGCCGCTTCAGCTGGAACTCCGTCAGCTGCTGGCTCAGCGAGTCTTTAGCGACCTGGCGATGTCGCAAGGAACACGAACATATCAAACACCCAAACCCCCACATGCTACCCAATGTCCCACATGCTACCCAATGTCGGTCAAAAGAGTGTCGCGCTACCTATTGTCGGTCATGCTACCTATTTCCGGTCAAAAGAGTGTCTTGCTACCTATTCCCGGACAAAAGAGTGTCTTGCTACCTATTTCCGGTCAAAAGAGTGTCTTGCTACCTATTTCCGGTCAAAAGAGTGTCTTGCTACCTATTCCCGGTCAAAAGAGTGTCTTGCTACCTATTTCCGGTCATGCTACCTATCCCCGGTCAAAAGAGTGTCTTGCTACCTATTACCGGTCAAAAGAGTGTCTTGCTACCTATTCCCGGTCAAAAGAGTGTTTTGCTACCTATTCCCGGTCAAAAGAGTGTCTTGCTACCTATTTCCGGTCATGCTACCTATTCCCGGTCAAAAGAGTGTCTTGCTACCTATTTCCGGTCATGCTACCTATTCCCGGTCAAAAGAGTGTCTTGCTACCTATTCCCTTGTGTGCTACCTATTCCCTTGTGCGCTACCTATTCCCTGTCATGTGTGGGTGTGATGCAACGTGTATGGTATAGACGGTGCATCGGTGCCATTCAGATGTCAACACTGTTGATACCTGCACACCCTACCTGCGCCTTGTCGACGTCGCACTTCTCGAGCACGGCGTCCTCGGGCCCGTAGAGGGTGCCGAGCCCGACCTGCCGCTTCAGCTGGAACTCCGTCAGCTGCTGGCTCAGCGAGTCTTTAGCGACCTGGCGATGTCGCAAGGAACACGAACATATCAAACACCCAAACCCCCACATGCTACCCAATGTCCCACATGCTACCCAATGTCGGTCAAAAGAGTGTCGCGCTACCTATTGTCGGTCATGCTACCTATTGTCGATCAAAAGAGTGTCTCGCTACCTATTCCCGGTTATGCTACCTATTTCCGGTCAAAAGAGTGTCTTACTACCTATTCCCGGTCATGCTACCTATTTCCGGTCAAAAGAGTGTCTTGCTACCTATTCCCAGTCAAAAGAGTGTCTTGCTACCTATTCCCGGTCAAAAGAGTGTCTTGCTACCTATTCCCGGTCAAAAGAGTGTCTTGCTACCTATTCCCGGTGCAGCTACCTATTCCCGGTCATGCTACCTATTCCCTTGTGCGCTACCTATTCCCTGTCATGTGTGGGTGTGATGCAACGTGTATGGTATAGACGGTGCATCGGTGCCATTCAGATGTCAACACTGTTGATACCTGCACACCCTACCTGCGCCTTGTCGACGTCGCACTTCTCGAGCACGGCGTCCTCGGGCCCGTAGAGGGTGCCGAGCCCGACCTGCCGCTTCAGCTGGAACTCCGTCAGCTGCTGGCTCAGCTCCTCCTTAGCTTTCTGGCGGGCCTTGCGGAACACGTTGCGGAGGAGCTCTTCTTTGTCGTATTCTACAAAATTTGAAATAAAAAAAACGGTATTATTCCACACAGCGCCATCTTACCATAACCAAGCAACTAAATACTTGTGTTTTGGGATACTAGACAAAGGATAAACGTACTTAAATTCGTTATTTTATACTTATACAGTGTGTCTGGTCACCAGTGTCGGACCCGTTAAGGTTCAGGAATATAGTCAATTTTATCTACAAATCTACTATTTTTTTCATCTTTTATAAGACTGTATTTTTGCAATTTAAATTTCACGTTACAAGTGTTTTTTAAGAGTTTTAATAGGAGCTATTGTTTTTTATTGTTTTTTTTAAATCTACTTTTTGTCTACTCTTTCAGCTGTAGATCAAACCCTTTTTTATGCTTGTAGGTTCAGCAGATCGGTAGATATTGCTAAATAAATGAAACGTCCCAGCCTCGGCAAAAGAAAAAAAAATGGCCGCCTTTTTTTTTTAAACATTGGATTTGTTGATAAAATTCATTATATTAATGAACCTTAACGGGTCCGACATCGGTGACCAGACACACTGTATATGTACACTCAATATACACGGTAATTAATCAGATAATCAGTAATATACGTAGTAGTAATTCTGTTGTTACAATTCGTCTATTAGTTACCCAAGGTTCAGGCTGTGCCAAGTTCGGGATCCCTGTTCTTTAACGTACGTCTTAGACTAATCGAAAAATTAGACAAAGGTCTTGAAATGCCATGTATATGTTTAGTGTAAGTGAATTTTATTCAGAGATCAATTAAGCATTTTTTTATTTATTCATTTATTTATTCTTTATTGCAGAAAATTACAAAAAAAATACAATTGGCGTACTTAATGCCAAGAGGCATGCTCTACCAGTCAACCAATCAATCAGTCAAGTTTTTATTTTCATATTCATAGGAAACACCCAGACCAGTACAAACAGACATGTTCATGCACACAATATTTGTGCTGTGCGGGAATCGAACCCGCGACCACCGGTAATAACCCACTTCTGACCCATTACACCAAAAATTTGACATATTATTTTAACAATTTAGTGGTGGAGAAAGACATAAGGGAAAGGCTAATTACTTTTATTTTCTCGAAGTAAAAAAAATACAAAAGAAATAAAAAATAGTTGAGCAGTGCAGTGACTAATGTAGTCATAGAAAAAAAAAATACAGAAAAGACTTTCCGGACAGGCTTCTCTTTTCCGGTAAATCATTTCAGTCATTTCTCCTAGTTTTGTTACAAAGAACAAGCCCCTAACAAGCATAACTGATTTGTGGGAAAATAGTGAAAATGTTCTTAATTATAGAAATAAATAATAAAGTAATAGAATAACTCACCGTTTACTAATACATGTTCAATTTCGTTTGCCATATTTTCATCAACGCCATTTAGTTGTAGTGCCTAAAATAGGAAACAAAAATTAATTGTGTATTTATAACTTTCATACGAATTTGCAATTCATAGATTGCTTAACGATAATTACGATTTAAATTATTATTTTAAGTTAAGATCTGAAAACCAGGAAAAGACATATGGTCATGTTGGCATCAGGCAGGAATCGAACCCGCATCTTTCGCAAACCGGGCGACTGCATTAACCACTGTGCTACCGAGACCATTAACAGACCGGCCGAATCTTTCTATTGTATTTACCCTATTGAGCCAAGGTGATTTCATAAATGTAATAGACAGCCACCTCTAACACTCGGAAGAAATATTATGCTAATATTATGTTGATAAAAATCGGATATATTACCGCATTTGGTATGAGGAAGGTGGACTGTATCTCGTAAGCCCACCGGCGGAGCGTGGGCGTGGGCACCCCAGCGGCAGCGCGGTAGCCGTCTGTCAGGATCAACAGCAGACTTGCGCACGCACATCTAGTAACAAAAACATAACGGTTATGCCAAGGGAATAGGGTTTATCGATAGTTTTATTTTATTAATTTGGAAATCAGCAGCTTAACGGGGATAACAAAAATAGTGCCAGTCGGAGGTCCAGATCCTTAGACTCAACTCCATATATATTTCGCGATTTTAGGTACTATTAAACTTGCGTGATTAAAAGACGGACGCGCTTAGATAAAATACAAATCTGTGAAATGGCAGAATAAATGTGCAATCCGAAATGAGAAAAAGTGATATTAAGGAGCTCTTTTTTACAATATCGTTACGGAAACTTGCCACAAAGGAGAAGATTATGTGAAAAATAGAATTGTAAGTTAAAAATTATAAGCCTGTGAGCGCTAAAATTTCATTTCGGACCGTTGGTTGTAGAGTCAGCAAGAGCCAGAGAGAACATATCGCTTTACATGTTTTTAAAACTACAAAATTGTAAGAAATTCCTCGTTGCCTTCACTCGCCAGTGGCGCCATCTACACAAACACAAACTCACCTCCTCTCGCCGAGCAGCCAGTTGAGCAGTACCGCCGTCCTCGCTTTGGATTCTCGCACCGAGCGAAGATTCGAGAACAGGCCGGAATAGGTCGAGTTGTCCTGGAGGAAACCACATCATTCAAGATTTAAAGATTTATTGCGCACATGTGGTAAAAAGAGATAGTGTTCACTTTTTTTTTTTTTTTTTTTTATAGTGGTCTTCAAGATGACCTCACTCCACCTGATGGGAAGCAGTCGTGAGGTCCAGATATGGGGTTGACAAGCACAGTAATTGAGAACTACTTTGCTGGTCAATCTCATTTTGAAGGCCTGCATAAATGCCTTTTCACGCCCCGCTTAAAAAACCCGGGATTGTAGGAAGAAGGAAACACATGCGCTGGACTTTTTAGCATCCCAAGACATTTAACCCTGGTAGGGCACAGCAATATACAATTCATTACTCAAAACTTAGAATTTACTTAAATAAAAACAGATCGACAAGGAAAATAAAGTGCAAAAAGGTTTGAACAGTTGTTCGACTGTTTTACCGACGTGGCATGGCCAGCTAGTTCAGTATTTTGTCGAAAGATGGCAGGCTATTGGAGTTCATAATTCTAATTTCGAGTAATTGAACGTCAAGAGCTGTAGAACTATCAGATAAATTAGGCAAACTAAAGCATTTTGAGAAACTGTCTGTGACTAATTTTTTCACGTTGAATATAGTTTTTGGATTGGATAGTACAATTTTAGACTGAATTTGTATACTTACGGAAGCCGGTGAATCGTCTTCTTCCATTGATATTATGGCTCTTTGTGGGTCTGCACATGGCTGGAATTTAAATATACATTTTATTTCACTCTTCAAATAAGAGAGTTACAATTGCCTTAAGAAAGGCAACATACTAAAGATTTTAATAAATAAATAAAGGGAACTTGAAGTATGCGAAATTAGATTATTTTGGGCAAGCTGAATTAAAATATTGATGGTGTTTTTTTTCGCTCTGATTGTTTTTACTTTGTAAAATTCTTTTTTTTTGTTTTTGGGTCAAGAAAAGATGTTTCTAAATATTTTAGTATTACAGACCTGTGTGTTGTGCGCGTAGGGCGGCGGTGGTGTGCCCGGGGGCGGAGTCCCTCTCTCCCACGATTCTTTTTCTTCCGCCGTACACGCTAAAAAAAATAAAAAACAATGATGAATCTATGACACTACCTTATACTGCGGTCCGACTTTACTTACAAGCGGTGTCAGAATGCAACAGCCTTGCTATTTAAAGGCCCACAGCTTACAGTGGGCTCAATGCGGATTGTTGAAGAGGTGTAATTTAAGTGATAAACCTTTCTGTCAGGTGTAAGCCGCCCTAAGGCCTCCGACTAGGCTTAAAGACTGACATCTAGCGACGTCAGCCAAAAACAAAAACATAAGCTAACAATTTTTAATCAATTACTTACGTCTAGGCATTTCGTGATCCAACTGTTCCGGTGACGACCGACTGCGCATGTGTAGAACTGGCACACTCGATCTGTTGTCCGTCTGTGTGGAATATACGAGTTTGTTATAGTTTACAACAATTGAGAGTCGGTGTTACTGACAGCGACAACTGACTTTAGGCAAGGGAGAGCTAAAGGATTTTGTTTAGCTTGAGGAATCCAAACATGCGATTATATTTTATTATGTAGCATTCATAATGCTGCATAATTGAAAATAGAAAATATTTTCATTTTCTACCTGGCAATTTTCATGTCACGTGATAGGTTAATCAAGCGACCAATCACATTTCTTGTCATATATTTGATCGTTGTTCATCTGATCATGCGTAGTGTGTTTCGAAACGTGGGGGTAAAAAAAAGGTTTTTTTTTAAAGTCAATTCGTTTGTTCTGAGTCCAACTTTGAACGGATAAATTAATCTTTAGCTTGAGGTGGAACTCTTGCCATATGATTCGAGTAAATTTTGTCAATTGTCATACACTCAGCAAATAAAACACTTATACTAAATATTAACAAATACATAAATATGAAATGTTAGTCATAATTGGAAAGGTTAAACACAGATCTTGCTTATAGACAATTTTGAAACATAATAGAATGAAACATACACAAACACAAATAGATTATGAGTTGAATTTTCGAATTTGTGTGAGAAAAAGTACTTATAAAAACTAAATGGCTCGAACTAAGAAATACTTGAACTAAGAAAGTAAGGAAAATGCGACGTATAAAAAGCTTCGCAGGTTTCTACTACAACTCAAGCGTAACACTTATAGTAACGTGATAAAGGTCATATTACAACAGATATTTAACGCTTCAGTTGTGGTCACCTGTATACATAAAAATTATACTAAAGGTTGTCTGTTACACACTCTCGACTAGTTAAGTGAGTTGTGATAACCTCCACCAAATTATTCATTATAGTTTTGTCTTGGTTTTCGATCCAATGTTAAGTCTCATATGAATTCATTAATCATTATTTTCTCTGAGTTGCAATAGGCTATGTAAGTTAGTATTAGTAGGCTACTATAATAAGTATGCAGCCATTAAAATTAGAGGACTGAATTTAACTTTTAATCGTTCTTTGGTATAACGTTCTTTGGATATAGAATATTACTGTATGTTTATCCGACCATTCGTGTAGTCTTGAAAGTATTATTCATTCAATAATTTTTTTTCAGAACACGACATGGTGAAAGATAGCTTACTAATAATATATACAATAGCTTGCTATCAACTAATTACTCAACAATATTTGATGATCGAAAATCAATACTGTTATTGACGTAAGATTTTTAAATTGAGTCTTTCAAAAATTAACATTCAATCAAACTAATTTCAAAAGACCCAACAAGTTACCTGCAGCGGCGGCGGCGGCACGTTCACCAACGGATAGTTCATCTGCAACGCTATCGAATTCGGTTGAGGACCCTCCAGTTCGCCATCCAGCGAATGAGAAGACCTCCTCAACTGTTTATCCTGGTACGGAGGCATGGACTGGTGCATCGGGAAAGGCTTCTCCGGATACCTCTTGTAGTACTTATTCGAGGTGCAAGGCTTCGGCTTAGCCAACGGATTGATTGGAGGCGACAGGTTGCTTCTCGATCTATCTATAGATCTCGGCGGCAATGGTGGAGGAGAGACATTATCCAGACACGTCGTCGGAACCATCGGGACTGTGTTATTGTGTCGTCTTTTCGCAGTTTCGTCGGAATTCTGTCTGACTAAGGGCGGGTTTTCTTGTTTGTTTTGTTTCTGCCGTAAGTTCCTTAGGCTCTGTCCGGTGAGATTGCTGAGAGACCGAGGTAGCCCGCTGAGGAAGCCCTGCGGCAGCGCCGGGGAGGGCTTGTCCTGGAGCCGGCGGGCGGCGAGGCGCGGGGTGGAGGGCGAAAGGTTGAGGTGGGGCTGGGAGGCGGAGAGATCGCCCGGCTGGGTGGAACATTGCACTATTGTGATTCGGTGCGAGTTTACTTCTACTTGAGGTTTGGGTATTTATTGTGCAATTATTGATTGTTACAATAATGGTTTGAAAATTTTGCATTTCTTTACATTTTAGGGTCTTTCGGCTGGCTATAGGCTTGGTTTTGTAAGCCTCAACCAATATTTAGATATCGCGACGCTTATGCAACAATTAATTCAATATTAAATGCTCAGCAATAGACCGGTTATTCGTAAGTTTGGTTAAAAACTTCAACTAAGTTAGAATTTGTTTGATTTAGGTCAGAGAATCGGATTTCGAAAGTAGATTCACAATAATATTTTTCAAAATATCAGGAGCGATAGATATTTGAAACTGACATGACCATGACGCCGAATCTCACTCAAGTAATGTTATTTCCTTGAGAAGAAATGCCGTTATTTGAATGAATGAGACGTTTGCATTCTAATACCCAAACCTCATTTAAACTAGCGAGTAAAAAATATAGGTGTTGTAATAAAAGATACTCAACGAATACTGCCATGTTTTATACTGAGTTACGCGAACCATAACCGCCATGGGATGAGACGAAAGTTAATCTTCATCAAATTAAATAAATGCAAGCAAATTTTGTGCGTCTGGTTCTATGCATTTCACTTTCACGAAAACACCACCTCACTGATTTCAAAATCACATGTGCTTGTAGCTCACTCATGAAAACTACAGAACAAAACAATATGTGCGCAATATATGTATTATATTGACTGACATGACACAACTGCTTTACATAAAACATTCACTTGGTTTAGACTTTGCTAGTTTATGCTTAGCATTGGAAATGCTAACGAAAAGACTGGGACTGGCTATTATTTCAATAGTGCTTTTTTTAGCCTTTTTTTTAGTATTTTATATGAGAATAGCGCTAACAAATATATATAAATAGCGTAAACGTTAACACCTACAGACTCAACTAATGAAAATTGTCTCAAAAATCAGAAATAATTCAGGGAAAAAATCCTTGTTCTAGGCCTAACACCACCCGAGAAACTCTCATCGGATAAAGTTTATACAACAGCTGAATTTACGAAAATTAACATAGACACCTGTTTGAATTTTTATCACTACGATGTTTGGAAAATTGCGTAGTTTTTTATTATTTTTATCGATCAAAAATCTAAGTCCTATATTTTGAAATGTAATGTTCTTGTACTTACATCAGTTTGTATGGACATAACACAAAGAAGTTTTTAACACAGTATGGTGATGAGGTGGTACCCTTCTCGTGGAACCCTTGATGGTAGACATACAAGATTCATGCACAGAAGCAGAGGAATAACAATGTTAGATTATTATTATTAGCAATCGGATATTCGGACACTTGCTTACTACAAGTTTCTGATTCGAATAATATGGATATGCCTTTCCGAAGAAATTTGTTAAAAGTATTTTTAGTCGTTTTCTTATATGACTGGCTATAAGTAGTTTTTTTTTTTGGATTATTTAAATAATCTAATAAAGATTTCAGAATTTTCATGCACGTTGTTTTATTAAGTAACATTCAGAAGAGCATATCCATATTATTTTTTCAATGAGGAAAAAGTGAAGTAAGTATACCAAGTAATTATGCCTGATTATCCGATCACTAATTATAATTTATTAGACCCACTGTTGTGTTAGTCAATTATTATGCCCAATGGATTCATGTAAATTACTTTCGCCTCTTCAGCTGTGCTGCTAAAATTTATTGGGAAAGACCTTTTTTTATTAACATTTTCAATCTGACAGGTTCTGAAAACAACAGCCTTTACATATCTCATGAGCATTAATCATAATTTTAAAATGCTATTGTAAGTATTCCTACGTAGTCCTGTACATCACAGTGACTATTCAGGTGGAAACTAGACAACAAAAGCGAACTAGCAACGGGATTCCGGACTACTCAGGAATAGTAGTGTTCATATTTTTAAGAGGTCAAATTTTAGCACCACAGCCAACGTTCAACGTTTATAACGTAACTTAATATAAAACAAACAAAGTGACATTGCATTGGTAGTCCACTCCTGTGCAACGATCACGAAGATTCGTA
Source organism: Udea ferrugalis (assembly GCA_950022985.1). NCBI lineage: Eukaryota > Metazoa > Arthropoda > Insecta > Lepidoptera > Crambidae > Udea > Udea ferrugalis. Next base: position 10,959,512 of record OX465539.1, on the reverse strand, counting down.
AAACTTTGTACATTTTGTACATACAATGAACTATGATGGTCAGAATTTATCTAACTGTAGGTATAATATTTTAAGGTGTAAAGGTGTTAAGGTTTTACGATACTTCAAAACGACACAGACAAGAGTAGACCTCCTGAACACAAACTAAATGCAACATAGTAACAAAAGTTGCTTTCGCAAACCAAAAAGTGGTGATGGACTCATGATCGACATAAACATGATAGTACACTAGTTGTGTATAAATGTGTATAAACAAGTTTTTATGCGTGCGTTTGCCGCGTTGGCTTTCATATCTATCAAATTCGCGTTATTTACAAGTGCGTGATATGAATTTGGTCCTTCGAGCCGGATCACAATTTTAATAATTCATACTAAGTTTCTCTCTTCTCAAGAAACTATTAAAAGGGGGTCTAGGCGATCGAATCAGAGGTGAGTCTCGTTGAAGACAAGTTCAACTCCGATGTAACCCAGTGGGTAAGCAAGTTTAAGCGGAAAGTTTTACCAGCGGTAGGCTTTTTATTCTAAATAGAGACCATTTGGTGGCATTATTTAGCAAGGCCAAGGTGAGTATTCGGATCTTCTGATAAAGGTCGCAAAAATCGTTTGGCAACGATGTCTAGAAATCTGCGGTAGTGGTCTATGGTCTAGAAGTTCGTAAATGTGATTACAAAGTCAACGCAACAATCGCACGCAAAATGAAGCTTTATTTCCTTGCAATGGAACTGTGTATACCTGTCCTGCCGAGGTGGAGTCTATCTCCTGCTGTAGCTTAGAGCAGCGCAGCTCAGCGGACTCGAGTTGAGCCTGTTTCCTGACGTCGGGCACTTTGGAAAGCTCATCTGTAACAGAATTGAATACCTGTTTAGTGCTTGCAATAACAGGAACACAGACCTTTGATAATTATCATCTTCAGCAGCCGCAAGAAGTCTACTGCTGAACATAGGCCTCCTCCATTAATTTCCCGGTTGCGTGAGGTATGCATCCAACGGGATTTGGCGACCTTTATCAGGTTGTCCCTCCACCTTGCGGGAGGACGACGGCCTTTGATATATTGTTTTTATTTTGCGTGTGACGGCACCCACACAACAAACCGACAAGTTGTTGCGAAGTCGTACAGCTGGATACAGGCGCTGACGGGAAAGCGAGACTCCATCCGCCATGAGTGACGAGAAACCGCTGGAAAGCCGTGGACTTGCCACCTACCATCTGCGGCCAAGGGGGGCCTGGGAGCGCTGGCCAGTGATCCCTCCTGTGCCGCATTCTGTCGCGGATATCTTTGTTGACTCAAAGTTGACCTCAATCTACCTGATGGGATGCAGCCGTGAGGTCCACTTATGAGGTTGACCAGTACAGGAATTCATATTCATATTCATATTCATTTATTAATTATAACATGTGGTGTATAAAGATCTTAAATACTAAAATAAGTCGCACATGGACCCTGTAAGGGCACTATAATGGAGTAGGTAGGAAGGTATATAAACTTTAATACTACATATTATTTACACATTCATAGAGCAGTGTGCTACATTATGGCTAGAACTTATCAGAGAGCTATTCTGCAACGGAGTAGTAGGTTTTTTGTAGTAGATGTTTTTTTAATTTATTTTTAAACTGGCGATTATTTGTTTCTTCTCTAATAGTTTGTGGAATTTTGTTGTAGATGGTTATTGACCTATAATAGGGACCTGATTTGTACATTTCCATTTTGGGTTCAGGGGGAGCTAATTGGTTTTTGAATCTAACATTTGTTTTATGCTTGTAGTATTCCGGGTGGTTGCGAACGAAAATAGCTATTTCTAGTATGTATATACATGTGAGGGTAAGTAATTGTAATCTTGCAAAGTGAGGTCTACAGCTCTCGGTTTGTTCGATGTTTACAATTATTCGGAGACATTCACGCCCCACTTGTGATTATAGGAAGAAAAAAATACATGAACTCGAAAGCGTAAGACGTCTCGATAGCACGTCGCAGAAATGGATCACCGAACCTTTCAAATGCATTGTAGAACAGCTAGTGAACTCACTGCGCAAGTCCCTGATGTACTTCTGCTCCTGTTCCAGCATCAGCCGCATGGTGTGGACCTTCGACACCTCCAGCTGCCGCTGCTTCTCCGGCTGTAATGGTGGAAGTTCATTCATTAGTGGAAGAATCTTTTTATTTTAAAGGGACCAACTCTCTGCTACTGAAGGTTGTCTGGAAGAGGACGTTTTGTAGCGATGAGACTTTAAAACCCTATGAAAAGTATTTTTGTGCAATAAAGATTATTTATCTTATCTTACTTTGAGAATGGTCTAATTTAGTGGTGCCTTTCAGCCACGGAGTCTCGTACTCGTTTTTTTTGGTAAGCATACAATGTGGTTTTGAAATCTGTCCAATTTAAATCTGAATTCAGAACTTTTAGCAGTTAAAAAATATTTGTTGAATTTTAAATGTAACTTAGACTTCAACTGGTTATTCAAATATGTTTCTCAATTTCGATCCTACTTACACTTCTAGATTATAGATTGCTTCTAGCAATAAGACCGCCTAAATTTTACATTTATGTAAACATGTATTCCTTACAAATGTGTTATTTTGTGTGCAATAAAGTGTTAATCTATCTATCTTCTCTACAAATACTATCCAAGTCCAACTAATGTCAAAGTTCGCTTAGGGCCGTGGAATTGTCGATGCACCCTAAATTTATGGTTTATTTTGCCCAAAACTATAGTACAACAAAAGGCGCACTTCATTTCAGAAGGCAGTCCCTACCAGTCAACCACACAGTCATTTTAAACACAGCAAAATTGTCGTCATCAGTCGAGAAGCAAACATACAAAAGAACATTATTACGACCTTTCCCATGTGTGTTCAGTTGGCTTCAGGCATTCCAAGGTTCCGCCAGACGTACTAGATTTGGGAGGCAAATACTGTGACGTAGGCATACTAGCTCGAAATCATTTGAGCTGCATTCCAAAGTAGAATAGGAAACATTTATAGACCAATTCACCATCACGACGCAAGCCCCCGAATTCACAAACGTTAATCAACGCTAAGCGCGCGCTCACGCTCATGCTGTTCCGTAAAATGTCAATAGAACTAAAAGGGACAGAATGAGCGTGAGCTCGTGCTTAGCGTTGATTGACGTTTGTGAATTCGGGGGAAAGAAATGCAAGAAATAAGACAGAAACATTTTACAATAGAAGGAAACAACTAAATAACAAAAAAGAAAAGTAGTTATGGAAAAAATATAAATAGTGGATGTACAACATAAAGAACGAGATGCACCAATGACATTACCCAATGATGTCAGTCCCCTGGGAGGACAGTAACGCTGGTCTGACACGAAATGAAATGACGGACAGTCTAACGTTTCGGAACGCCTTCTAATGTAAATTCAATATGATGTTTCCTTTACTTCCAATTCTAAATGTGGAAATATAATCTTGCGATATCTTTACAGAATTCAAGAAACTCCGGAGAAATTTCAAAGCATTCTTTTTTTCAAACTCGTATTTTCACTCATACTGCACATAATCATGCTAACCGTTACTTGTCTCGTGAGCTTTGATATATCCGCCAACAGTAATATTGAAGTTGTATTGTAACGATGGCGTTTACTTCCAATATCGTGGACGTTACAACCTCCACGATGGCTAAAAACTCCGTACAAGCTACACAAAAATATATCGTAACTGTACTTAGTTTTCAATTCTAAAGGAGAACAACCACGTCTCGAACAAAATATACCCAAAAATGAAAGTGCCGACCAGATAAAAATAATACTGGATTCTTATTGGAAATGACGCCTTGAAGATTTCTTACTAGGACAGCAACCGTCTACAGTTAACCCTTAGACTGCTATTTCAGTTTGAAATTACAAAAATAACATTAACTCTCTGAATAAATAGATGAATAGATTTCAGCTTGTGAGGTGTCGTTAGATTCATTTTCACTGTGAGAGTAACACTGAGTATATCAAAATAAAAAAAAACAAAATGGCGGAATTTTGGCGACAAATTCAATGTTTTTACGTTCTGCAGCCTGAACGAATAGGCGGATTTTGGCTGGAGGGGTGTTCTTAGATTCGTATTTACTGTGAGAGTAACTCCGGGTATGTAAAAAAAATGTTTTATTCAATTTTTTTATTTACATCATCATCATCATCATCAGCCTGTTGTAGTCCACTGGTGAACATAGGCCTCTCCTTTTGCACGCCACTGTACTCGATCTTCGGCTGCTCGCATCCAGCTCCTGCCAGCCATCCTGCGCAGATCATCACTCCACCTTGCCTGAGGACGTCCTACACTACGCTTGCCGAGACGCGGTCTCCACTCAAGAACACGTTTACTCCAACGGTTGTCGGTTCTACGGCTAACATGGCCAGCCCACTGCCACTTCAGCTTGCTAATCCGGTGGGCTATGTCGATAACCTTGGTTCTCTGCCGTATCACCTCATTCCTGATTTGATCTCGCAGAGAAACGCCGAGCATAGCCCTCTCCATAGCCCGCTGAGTGACTTTAAATTTGTGGACCAGCCGTGCCGTTAGTGTCCACGTTTCGGCTCCGTATGTCATGACGGGTAGGACGCACTGATTGAAGACTTTTGTCTTTAGGCACTGTGGGATCGACGATGTGAAGACTCGACGTAGCTTCCCAAACGCTGCCCAACCCAACTGAATTCTTCTGTTCACCTCGTCCTCGAAGTTGTTTCTACCTAACTGCAATGTCTGCCCGAGGTATACATATTTTTGAACAACTTCGAGAACGGCGCCGTGTATCGCAATCGGTTCCGGTAGTACATGTTTTTATTTACATATTTTCTTAATTTGATGTACCCAGTGTTACTCTTACAGTAAATTCAAATCAGACGACACCTCTCCAGCTGAAATCCGCCAAGCCGTTCAGGATGCAGAGCGTGAAAACATTGAATTTAGCGGCAAAATCCACCATTTTGTTTCTTTTTATTTTTATATACCCAGTGTCACTCTCACACTAAAGACGAATCTAACGACACCTCACAAGGTGAAATCCGTTCATCCATTAAGCCTAGGAAATAATATTTTTTTTAATTTCAAACTCAAGTAGCAGTCTAAGGGTTAATTGTAGACGGTTGTTGAGCTATAAATAAACTTTCAGGGCGTCATTTCCAATAGGATGCCAGTATAATTTTTGCCTGGCCGGCACTTTCATTTTTGGGTACGAAATGGTTGTTCTCCCAGTATGCCATACATCCGTCATAACAACAGATTTCAGTGTTGATGCAGCCCTAGGCCTCATACTTTCAGAGTAGAATTTATAAGTTTTTTTTCATTATTTATCTCTCCGACCTTGTTGTTTGTAATGTGATTCCTATCAATAAAACAATCTAGGAAGTCTCAAGAATGTGATTTTTATTACATAACTCTACTGCGGCGAGTACCGATCCTCCCTGGCCCTCTATAGGCAATGGACAGTGAGGAGGCATCGCCATAAAGTGACTTACATTGACGGGCACAGGCGCGGTGATAGGCGTCTTGTGGCGTGACGCGTTCTGTTGCACCGTCAGCACGGTCGTCGGGTTCGCTGCAACACACAACACATTCATGACTATTTCTCATCATCAGGTCATAGGACACAGACACATAAACGGCCTATATACTTACCACTGCTGAGCACAGGCCTCACCTCAACTATAAGGTGGCGCGAGCCATACGCCAAAACGCGGGCTCAGTGCGCATTATTGGAGGGGTGTTAGGTCAGTGGGAAACCTTAATGACAGATGTTATCCGGCCTCCGACTAGGCTTAGCGACTGACATCTAGCGGCATCAGCCGGGAACAACTGCTTAACGTGGCTTCCAAAGCAGGGATATGTCCAGAAAATTAATCACAAAATTTAGATAAGGGGTGTTTCCAAGATCTGGATTCACTCCTGGCTGAACAAAACTGTTCCCTCACCTCGTATCATATGCACGACCTGCTGGTGCGTGTGATGATGCACCGGCACGGCGTCGACCCTCAGGATCCTGTCGCCGGCGCGCAGCCCTGCGCGCCACGCTGCGCCGTGCTCCTTGACCGACTGCACGTATACGGGGTTGTCACCTGGAGATTACACATGGCAAGTTTCAACAAAGGGCAGAAAAGTCTTAAAATACTGTTGGGGCAAAAGTAGCGTGAGACGTCCACAGGCACATAGGTCCCTACCTCGCCTAAATAATATTTTAGTCTAGAACTCCTCAAGGGAAATGTCTTCAAACAGGAAACTCATTTATTAAAGAGCTCAAAGATTATAAGGGCCACTAGGCATAAGCGAAGTGTGAGGATCTGAGTTTTAATTCGGACGTCCTAACATTGCCGCGACTCAGCATGGTAAGGTGCAGCGAAGCAATCCCGGCTGCGAGAAACTTACAACCAATTGCGATTAGGCGGCAAGCAGTCTTCTGCTTCTGCTGCTAGTCCATCTATAAGCAAATACGCGAGTTATTTCACAGGGCGTCAGGCAACTTTGCATAAGCTTGTACTGATAGCTTCATCATCTCAAGAGGGCGGCCTCGATGCTTAGACGTGTATCTTCAGCGTGTTGTAGCTGGCCGAAGGAACTGTTCAACTGGTCTCCATTCAAGAAGAGAGGCATAATTACCTGACACCTTCATCCCATAGCCATGCTCGTCGCGTACGATGGTGACGGTGAGCAGATCGTCGCCCCCTGGCGACCCTGCGCCGCCCAGCATCACCTGGAATACAAGAAAACTATATCAAACAATTGCTCTTACTTTTCAGTCTTTGATACAAGAACACAGCAGTGCAACATTAAGTAAGTGCTCTGATGGTATTCCGGTTGGCGCCAAAAATCGCTTCCGTCGTGGTGAGTTATCTCTAAAATTATATTTCGTTGCGACTGTGGTCGTTTGAGAGAAAAGTACTAAGCCAAATAACGTTTTTTATTATTTACATACAAAATGAGGCGAAAATACTTATTCAGAGTGAAGCCTAATCATGATTGAAGTAAGCGTGAAGCACTGAGATGTGAAGTGATGTCAGCCGGAATGCCACCCCTGTTGTAAAACTTTAAAAGGCTACCTTTTTTAAAAAGTTATTAAGGTTCTGCAGTATTAGTAGTGTCTTAGGTTTGCTGTCAGTTAAGCGGAAATGTTGCCAGTAATACGATTGAAAGAGATAATATAATCTATACAAATATTATAAAGAGGAAAGGTTTGATTTTTTGTTTGTTTGTATGAATTGAATAGGCTCCGAAACTACTTGGCAGATTTGAAAAATTCTTTTACTGTTGGAAAGCTACATCATTCCTGAGTGACATAGGCTATATTTCATTTTCAAAAAAAATAGGCATCCTTACTTAAATTACGATAACGTTAGTCCACGCGGACGAAGTCGCGGGCGGCTGCTAGTTTACAATAAGTTAAAAAGGAGATGTGGTGCTGTTTGAGTTGTTTTGTATAAGGGAGTAAAAAGCCAATAATAAGAACGAGTGTGTGAATTTTGTACAATAACTTATCAAAACATTTTCAAAGAAAAATCACATCAACGTCGTCGCCAACATCTACAGGCTGACCATAATGGAACCAAGTGTCCAGCAAGTTTACGAAGAACACCCTTTATGTAATATTTAATATGATACTGCATATACGGACCAACTCAAGAAAAAAACAACTTCCGAACTCAAATAAGTAGATATGTTCTCATTGAATTTTAGTTGAATTAAACACCGTACAAAAGAGCGCCTTGTAAACAATATTACGAAGGTGAGCTAACAATGCAGATTCGAGGAAATACGGCCGTTTGGCAACAAACACGCCGCGGCCGCGCTACGCCCCCGTCGCGGACCCGGTGCCCACGTGGCGTGTGCTCACCAAGCTAAGGGTCGTCTTCCAGCCATGGGACAAGATACGCTCTCAATCTCTCACACACACGGGCAGGGCACATATCAAGCCGTTGCGTTAGGGCCGAGAAGTTCCCGAATGGAGAAAATTTTAGGTAAAAGGCAGCGTGTGACGCCCACCCGCAAGTTGGACGGATGACCAAAACAGGTCGCAGGGTTTTAGTGGATGCAGGCCGCCTACAACCGGCCATTTTGGAAATCTATGCGGAGGTCTATGTTGAGCAGTGGCCATCGTGTGTTGATGACAATGATCTTCCTCATTTTCTGCAGGGTTTTGCTGCCTAGACTCAGACTTTTAATTAGGTGCTGTAAAATGACGGGTAATTTGACAGAAAAAGATAGATTTTACAAGGATATTACAGGTTTTCTGTCTAATAATCTGACTTTTAAATGCATCTGATTAAAAGTGTCATGGTTGCGGGCCTTAGTGACCACGAGTTGGGGTTGTTTGGATTTGTTTCGTAATTTTGTACTACGATGCAAGGTAATACCGCTTCACCACCGAAGTGCTGATGTCGAGAACAGTGGAGATTTGGAAGGTATCATCCAAAGATCCGATCTATTTATCGTCATACTGTCGTAAGATCCTCATTAAATAACCTGTCAACAATTTTCACGCTAGTAAATATCTTACATACCCTCACGGCCATATCCCTTATGGGTTAGTCAGAGGCACACTGATCGTTACCGTCATGGTGTACGGAACATTCAGAAGCCCACATTTCGCCGAGGGAATTGTAACCCAACGTAGTAAGGGGCGAGCCTATCGTCGTTATCCGGGTTACTTGGGTTTCATATCGGTGTTTTCCATCACCGGAGAGTTAGCAGCAAATTGTACAATGAACACAAAGTAGATGAGTTCCGGCGACATTCGATCTCGGGACCATCGGGTTCCGAGACAAAGTGTTTTAACCTCTGGGCCACGACGCTCTCAAAAAATATATAAATATCTTATATCATTGAATATCCTAGCATCCAGTGGCGCACAGCATCGCCGATCACAGAGCCGCCAGTAAAACTATTAATGTCCATCTCTAATATGAAATTCGCGGATTCCTGTGTTCCGCCAACGTCAGCAGACACAAGGACGGCGAAGACATTTTATTTTTATATTAATGACACCACCAAGTAATGTTCTATCAACAGATTTTAGTACCGGTAAGATGGGGTTAATTGGTATCTGGGTCTTAATTGGGACAGGCCTTTGAAGATGTTTCTTTTTTCGTGTGGGTATGTGTGAGACACAACAACATAAAATTTTTGCTCTCCACATTTAAATAAAACTAAAATATATAAAAGTGTTTATTAGTACATTCAATGGTTAAATATTAAGGAGAATACCTGCCAGCACTATTCTACAAAAATCCAAAAGAGTTAAATCATCCCTGGTCCACTTATCACAATTTGATTCTGCACTTTCACTTCACACAAATAAAATTAAAGATTATGGAGTCACTGAAGCAGTCTCTGGAGGAGGTGAAAACACTGTGCACCACGAAGATCACAGAGTTTCAGAAGAATCTCGACAGTGCCAAACCTTCTGCAGCATCAACACCCACCATTTCAAGTCTGGCCGCAGATTTTCATACCTTCCGGTTATTTATAATGGCAACGGTCACACGTCTTCAACAGCAGGTTGAGTTGCTAAGTGAAGAGCAAGATAAGCTGGAGATGCAGAGTCGTAGAGGTATGCTGTTAGTCCACGGAGTTCCAGAAGAGCGCGGTGAGGACACTAGCAGTGTATTATTAAGTGCTGTGTCAACACGCCTGCAGATGCCATTTGCCAGGGACTCTTTCAGTCATTGCCAGAGAATGGGCCAGGCGTCGAAAGGAAAGTCCAGGCCATTGTTGGTGAAGTTCTCCCAGGTAGCTGACCGGGACAAGATGTGGTTTGCCAAGACTGGTCTTAAGGGGTCAGGGGTAACAATCTCTGAGTTTCTGACCAAAAGGCGCCACGACACTTTTCTGGAGGCACGAAAGCGTTATGGCATAACGAATTGCTGGACCAAGAACGGGGTCGTTATGATTGTTGCGCCCAATGGTGATCATCACAGGGTGACTAATCTCGACGCCTTGAACTGCATACCGGGCCCTTCGAGTGCGGACAGCCAGCCCCCAGCACAAGTAGTAGCTAAGGGCCAGGCTAAGGCGAGCGGCGGCGGAGGCATGACGACAAGACGCAATGCCAAAAAGTGATTGCTCGTTTGGAGGTTTTGTTGGTCTGTTTCTTTATGTTGTAAATGTCTTTCTTGGTTTATTTGTGCGATTCAACTCCTCGTATGAAACTAATAAGTAATTCACACTTTTTCCAATAATGTATGTATTGTACCCTTAACTGTACAATTATTTTTATAATTTAAAGATGGTTAAAGTAAAATTAATATTTTTGGTCGTAACGTCTCGTACGTAATTGCAATGTCTCAATGACAGTAGTGACAGTGACAGCTATTTGCATTTCTTTTTTAAAATGTTATGGCTTGGCGACGTGTCCTTCAGCCAAAAGCAGATTAGCTGACATTACCTTCCTTCCCTTTTTTTTCTTCTGTCCGTTTTATGTATATTTTATTTTTCTCTGTGTTTCGTTGCTGTTTGTGAAAATTTGTTTTTAACTCTTACTTCTAGGAATTCCATGTAACTTTCGTACATGCTGGCAGGTACAGGAAATGTGCACTAACTCTCAAGTTAGTAAATAATTATTAGTATTAGTAATATTTTTTATTATATTATTTTGTATTTATTGTATTTTGCAGATTTAGTTATATACTTATCAAATATTATGAATTCTTCAAGTAGCGCGGATGACCGGAGTGACAATTTTGTATCGTTTTCTTCATCATCAGATGACAGTTTTCACTCAATTTCCACCTCTCTTACTGACAAACTTGAATCTTCTTTCTCAGATGTCCCCAATAACTTTAACATTGTTCACATTAATGCCCAAAGTGTCCCAGCCCATCACCAAGATCTACTAGCAAGCTTTGATAGCAGGAATGTGCACGCCGTTCTCGTTTCCGAAACTTGGCTGAATCCCTCAGTTCCTTCCACTTCTTGCTCACTACCAGGCTTTCAGCTGTTCAGAAATGATCGAATTAACAGATCTGGTGGTGGTGTTGCTATTTACATCCGATCTCATATTTCTTGTACGGTAATTAGTACTTCTCCCCCATCTTCGTCTTCCAACATAGCACAACATCTTTTCCTAGAAGTAACCCTCGCTCATACCAAAATTCTTTTGGGAGTTTTTTATAGCCCCAGTATGACCGTTGACTACTTTTCTTCACTTGAAAAACTGTTGGAAGACCTGACTCCTGCATATAAACACACACTATTGTTGGGTGATTTTAATACTTGTCTGTTAAAAAATGATTCTCGTTCTTCTCGCTTACAGTCAACCATAAGTGCGTGCAATCTTGATATTCTTCCCCTAAATGCTACTCACTTTTTTCCAAACTGCACTCCTTCTCTTCTAGACCTTATAATTGTCTCTTCCTCTGATCATGTTGCCAGGCACGGTCAGCATAGTGCTGATGCGTTCTCTTATCACGACCTCATTTACTTATCGTATAAAGTCCGCCCTCCTAAACCCAAGGCAAAGATTGTACTGCAGCGCAATTTTGGTGGAATGGACATTCAACTACTAAGACGCGATGCCCTAGACACTGACTGGTCCGTGATCGACGACGCTGAAAGTGTAGATGAAAAGATTCTCTTGTTCAACTCACTCATCATTCAGCTGTTCGACAAACACGCTCCAATCCGTCCAATAAAACTGAAGCACTCTCCTGCTCCCTGGCTTACTGATGAATTAAAGGCACTTAGGAACAAGAAAAATTCCGCCAGGCTGAAGTTTAAGTTGGACCCGTCCGACAAAAACCGTGGTAACTATAAATTAATACGGAATCGCTGCAATAGGTTGTGTAGAGACGCTCAACGACGCCATATTCATAAATCCGTAGAAAATGGTAATCCAGCTAAAGTCTGGAAATTCCTTAGGTCACTTGGAATTGGAAAAACTCGTGATTCTGCTCCAAATAAAATTGACATCGATCTTTTAAATAAACACTTCTCTTCTCCTCCTACCATTGATGGTTTAATTAAAACAGATACTCTTAATCAACTTTCATCTATGCCAATTCCAGACTTCAATCCTTTTACTTTTAGTCAAATATCTGATTGTGATATTGAGAAGAACATTCGTGCTATCGCCTCTAATGCGGTTGGTAGTGACAGTATTAGCCGCTTTATGATCATTCCGCTCCTTGATATCCTCTCTCCTATTATTACTCACATCCTGAACCATTCTCTTTCCTCGAGTATTTTTCCAACTGCTTGGAAAGATGCTCAAATTACTCCACTCCCTAAAAAGTCCACTCCTTCTTCCTTTTTTTTTTTTTTTTTTTTTAAGTAGGGGAAATGCCTTACGCATACCCGTCCACCGGGGGACGGACGGGTTATGTCGGACTCACCACTGGACAGATGGTATACCAGTGGCCCTACCGACTAAAACCCCTACTACTCCCTCTAATCGTCCGTTAGTGGGGGAACACGGTGAATAGCGCCTGCCTGTTACGCGTTCCCCCGGACGGAGCCCGCCTGCACGGCGGGCCGGAACCGACCCCCCCCGCGTGAGGGGAGGCCAGAAGGGACAGCCGAGGATGTCAAGCCGTCCCTACCAGGCAGCGGTGAAACCCGTGCAATGCTGGCGGCGGCACCCCCGTACCACGCGCTAGCTGGCCACCGTACGCAGGCCCTACTGGGCCCGCAACCACGAGCCACCCAAAGGGCGGCTCCGCTGCCGTAACCTTCGGTACGGCCCCGCCGGGCCGCGACGCACAGGGGGGATCAGCCTCGGGTTACTGGCCCCCACCAACCGGTTGTGCGCCGCGGCCCCAACCACGCGCCTCAAGGCGCCTGCAGGCCCCACTGGCCCCGCATCCCCGCGTCGCCCTTACGGGCCGCAGCGACCCTACTGGGCCCGCAACCACGAGCCACCCAAAGGGCGGCTCCGCTGCCGTAACCGACGGTACGGCCTCGCCGGGCCGCGACGCACAGGGGGGATCAGCCTCGGATCACTGGCCCCCACCAACCGGTTGTGCGCCGCGGCCCCAACCACGCGCCTCAAGGCGCCTGCAGGCCCCACTGGCCCCGCAGCCCCACGCCGCCCTTACGGGCCGCAGCGGGTGGGTGTCCAGTCCACCACGCTGCCACGCCTGGGTTCTCTTCGCTTCCCGGTGGTGCCCCTACCACCGGTACTAGGCCCCCTCGCCACGCCGAGGCGAGAACCCATGAGGGGGTCACTCCTTCTTCCTACACCGATTACCGTCCTATTAGTATTTTACCATTCCTTTCTAAAGTCCTCGAGCGTGTTGTACACCAGCAACTGAGCTATTTCCTTGCAAAAAACCATCTCCTAAACCAATTCCAATCCGGTTTTCGTCCTGGTCATAGTACAGCTACTGCACTTGTTAAAATAACTGATGACATCCGCCAAGGCATGGACAGCAAGTGTCTGACTGTGCTGGCGCTGCTGGATTTCAGCAACGCCTTTAACACGGTTGATTTTGATATCCTTCTTGGGGTGCTTCGTTCTCTCAATATATCTCCAACAGTAATTGACTGGTTTCAAAGTTATTTGCATGGGCGCCGGCAACGAATCCGCGTTGAGGATTCTTTCTCCACATGGTGTGAGATTGATGCCGGTGTACCGCAAGGTGGTGTTCTGTCTCCTCTTCTCTTTGCTATTTTCATTAACTCTATAACACTCAGTATATCTTCTTCATACCATCTTTATGCAGACGATCTCCAAATATACTCTCAGGGTAGCCTTAGTGACCTAGCCAAAGTTGTTCAAGTGGTGAATGCAGACTTGAACCAAATTTTAAATTGGAGCAAGTCGTTTGGCCTCAAGGTTAACCCTGCGAAAACACAGGTGATAATTGTTGGCAGTTCGTGGATGGTGTCCAGGATTGATTTTAGGGCTCTGCCCCCAATAATGTTCGACGGGGTTCAAATACCCTTCAGTAAGGCAGTTAAAAATCTAGGCGTACATATTGATGAAACCTTAACTTGGACGACGCAGATTGGCGAGGTGAGCAGGAAAATTTTTGCCTCAGCAAGCTGTTTGAGCAGACTCCGTAATTTTCTACCGATACCCACCAAGATTGCGCTTGTTCAGGCTTTGCTTCTCCCCATTCTGGACTATGCTGACTGCTGTTACTTGGATTTAAGCGAGAATCATTTAAACAAACTTGAGAGACTGCAAAACTTTTGCATTCGCATTATCTTCGGTCTACGCAAGTACGATCATGTCTCCCAGTACCGAGCTCAGCTTAACTGGCTCCCTATCCGTCTTCGCCGTGATTTACATATCGCATCTCTCTTATTCACTATCCTTTTTAACCCTCTGTCCCCGCCTTACCTAAAAGAACGGTTTAAATTCCAGCAACCGAACCGAGATCAAGGTCTACGATCAACTAGAAAGCTCCTTCTTGCCTTTCCTCCTCACTCTTCTCATACCTATACGTCTTCCTTCACTGTGCAATCTGTACGTGTATGGAACTCCCTGCCCCTATCTATCAGACAGTCCCAGTCCCTTGCCGTTTTTAAAACAAGTGTTAAAGAATACTTTCTTAAGTTATAAGTTTGTATCTCATCTTTTCTGTTCCTTTTTTCATTACACCTACATGTCATGTTGGTTTATCCGTCACTGTTGAGTTTATGATATCCTATGCAATGTTTATGATGTATGTATGTATGTATGTATATATATAGGTATATATTGTACAATAATTACTTATCTGTGTAAGTATATTATAAATTTATGTGTGTATGTATATTGGAAATATGTATATTATGAATAAGTTCATATTATGTATTTGTGTAATTTATTTAGTAAAACACATTTCAATCCTGTCAGATTTGTGCACTTACCCTTTCTGTGTTATTTCCTTTACCTGTGGGTTGTCTGGAAGAGATTGCTTTTAGCAATAAGACCGCCTAAATTGTACTTTGTCTCTTAAATGTTTCCTTGTTAATTTCTCTGTTGTGTTTGTGTGCAATAAAGTGTTTCTTATCTTATCTTATCTTATCAAGGCATTATTTTTCTTAATTTCTTGTACGTTTTTATATTCACTACAGGTATAAACAAAAACACCCAAAAATAAAATAAATACAGCACTTCTCTCGAGCTTTGAAACATTTTCAATGTACTGTCCCAATTAAGACCCAGATACCAATTAACCCCATCTTACGGTAGTAGACTTTTTGGAGAAACCCGCACCAAACATTCATGATATTTGTTATGGGCCTTGGCGTAATTAACTATTTGTGTGTTCTGAGAAATATCTACACTTCACTGCAAGTAGTTTGACACATACTGGCTATGTGATTAATTTAGATCGGATGATAGTGGTATAGGCTGCTGCAGAAATTAATATTATTGGACCTTGGCTTGAATATGAATCCACACAGCGCCACCTAACCCCAAACTAAGCAAAGCTAGTATTATGTGAACTAGACGACAGATAAAAATACCTAAATACTTTTATAAGTAAATACATACATTAGAGACACCAGCGATAGTACAAACCGACATGTTCATACACAAGAATGTTAGAACTTTACCGTTACACAAAATCAACGATTTCGGCAGCAATGACTGTTCACAGAGCCAACTTGCCAAAGAAATCAGTTCAGTTAGCTCAGCCCAGCAAAGCTATAAGTTACTTATAAATTATGATGCTCGCGATAAATGTCACTTCAAGCAATCATCATCATCATCATCAACCTCTAGAGGTCCACTGCTGGACATAAGCCTACCGCATAGAGCGCCACAGTGACTTCAAGCAATACGCCCCTAATTGTATGCAAAAATATCACCCTTCAGCCTGTGCCGGGGTTTAAAAAGCTACATGATTGAACTAGTTTTATGTATGGATAGGCAATGAGTAATTAGCCACGCGTCACAAACGGTCCAGGCGGCTGGTCCGCAGACCCTCTGAGGACCAGTCATCCGCATGGAACCTATTTGCATGTACTATTTTTACATAGCCTATATAACTACTGACATTCCCCTCACTACTCAATATAATGAATAATCTCTATATCTAATATCATTAAAGGTAGAACACAGTGGACACTTACAGCCGCATACATGCTTGTGGACATTTACGCATGTTGAAGATTTTCCCAAACATAGATTGCCATCTGTAATTAAGTTACGCCCTAGGCCGAGGTCCGTTACCCCTACTGGGGCGCCCTTAGACAGGTTTATTTAAATATTTGGGTTGAGGAGAGCCAACTACGCACTCTGCAGTCCGCTAAAGAAAGAAAGGAAGAAAGAAAGAAAAAAATATATTTGTTTTTGCATCACACATAGATGCATCGTAAATACAAAATAAAAACACAGGATAGAAGCTGTCAAAGCCAACAACGGCTTAACACCAGTAGTCATATAGAGAAAAAAATGTTGGCTTATGTTTTGCGTGAAACGAATAGTGCGTGATATCACTACTCAAACGAAATCACGGTTCTTTTAGCTGCCTCTTACGATACGACAGGCAAGAACACCTCGAAACATACGGAACACGGACCCTCTAACCCCAGGTCGCACGTGTCCACTGGCCGAAGGCACAGCATCCCTTCATCATCATGCCCAGCAACGAGCCAAATCTAACATTAATTGATTACTACCGACACTAAGCGGTAACATGTAGCAAATGTTATTTGTAAGTCGCATTGCGGTAAACGAATCCGAATGCGGTTATTGATTTGATGCGGCATGCATCCCAGACGGAAACTATTTAGCGGCAAAACCATACGTTTGGGTTTTGGTGAAGATATTTGGAAAGTGGACAAACCAACTCGTATTTAGACAGCTTTAATAATTTGATCTTAGCACACGGATAAAAGATTATTACAAACACTCTGATGAATCAAATTTTATTATTTTTTGTTGGAAAGGTGACTTTTTCGAGTGTGATTCTAGATCTGATTCAAGAAAATTGATCCATTCATTTTCAATAAGCTTCCACGAGTATTATGATGACTTAAATGCCGTTATCAACTTAAATATGACGATTTTTCAATACAGCAACAAATTAAAAAATGAACTCCCGTTCAAAGATGCAGTCAAAACATACCGCATCAAACACCAAACAATCAAAAAGGCAAGTCAAAATAGAGAATAGCATTTGGACAATGGCAGCAACACCCAGACAGTCCGTCGCCTTCCGCGGTGTAAATAAAGATCGTATCTTGCGCAGACGGCGACGCGCATTGGCGCGGCCACAGTAAACAGAGAACAGTAACATATCTACATACAAACGTGCCGCTCTCGGTTTGAATGTGTGCGGCGCCGTGTCACGCACACGCTAGCATAAAATATGGGGGAATAAGGTGGCGGCAGTACGTACGGGCTGTGTCGCGTGTCTGTGAGCACGCTAGCCTAATAACTCGGCGGGCGGCCTTAGATAACCTACTGTTATGTTTACTGTGCTGTGGCGCAGCGCTATCTAGCGGGTGAATGGCGGAAAGCCACAGATAGTGCAGTCGAACTTAAACTTTTTATCAAAATCGTTTCTTACCCCTAAGAGGGAGGTTTTTTATGTTATTCCCAGATTGCAGAAAGATGCCTGGACTGATTTGGTTGTCAAGATCTAAATTGAGGGACTTCTCAAAAGTTTATGGGCACACTTGGTGCGATAAGGGTATAGTTACCAGCGATAAGGCCGTATTGCTTTGAATGTGGAACCTACTTAGCAGTCTCTAATTTGTGCAATTAAGAATGTTATTTATATCTATTTATTTGCGACAGAACTATTATTTATTTTTGGCAAATACTTTAAAGGTTTTAAATCAGTTTGTTTTGCTTATTTTTTTAGATTAGCTATAAGACATGTCAGAACAGCTGATGATGTGAGATGGCAGTCGTCTAGCCAAGTCAGATGCTCAAGGGCAGGTTTGTCACTAGCCTAACACCTCATCAGGAAAATGGGTGAAATGGCTCTCAAAAAGCGTCATCACCCGCGTGAACTTAGGTTAAAATAAAAAAAAAATATCTTTATAAATTGTAGCCTATGTGCTATTCAGATGCATAAGCTATATTGTTTCATCTTTCAATAAAATCCATCCAGTAGTTTTTACATGAAAGAGGAACACGGCACATCAACACATACAAACTTCCGCATTTATGATATTAGTAGGATAATTACACCTCTCACAAGTCCGCGTGATAAGTCGCGGTGAATCGTAAAAACTGAGTTTTTTGACAATGCATTAATGCGAAGCCAGTGGCTATGAAAATCATTTAAAGAATATGATGGCAAGTGTAACAAAAGTCGAGCAAGGTCGGAAGCAACAATACCCTTGGCATTCCGATTATACATGGGCATTGTGGTATTATGGCAGCTAGTTTTAACCCAAAACTAAGTATTACAGCGATCGGCTAGTATAGGTAACAATCAGCACAAATAGCTGTCGAAGCTTTTTCACCGAAATTAAGACATCGCTGTAAGAAGGAATATGAATACTAAAACGATTCCGGCAATATCCAAAAGCGAAATATCACTGGCAAGGAAAAGTCAAGTTCGCAATGAAATCAAAGATCATCAAATATTCTATGAAGTCATCAAGTTGTTTCTGATGCTTATCCTCATGACTTAAAGCAACCTTTTTTTCTTTGACGGGGAAAAAGCCACCTACTGATATCTCTATTATAATACAATCTAGAGACAGTCGGTGATCTCGCAACGATGATGCCACCTGGCCTGATGAAAGATAGCCGTTATATAACTTTAATTATCCAATTTAGCTTAATATTATACTTGAAAGGGTAATTCTATACTTTGCGGAACTTGCGACGGACATTTCTAAGTTTTTGCTTACATCAGATGTTAGCGAAGAAATTTTTTTACTAGAATTTTAAATTGTTCTCGCAGTGAAGTATTTACAAAAATTTTGAAACTCCCCAAGAGTTCTTTTAGTCTGTAAATTATACCAAGAAGCAAATGGCATTTCACTCCTCAAATACGCTAGGAAAGCTACAAATAAATAGCCGTAGCAAATAGTTTTAGACGATGTTATTTATTTATGTCCTTGACATAATATGCATTAGTAATGTTTATAGTTCCCTAGCAAAACTAATGATGATGCACGCCCCGAAATAGCTGGATCAGCTTAGCAAACTGAATTATAGCAAGTCCCCGGTCCTGGCTAGATCATTATACATGTCAAACAGCATACACACTAAATGATTCTTAAAAAAAACAAGAACACATTTTTTTTTCTTTGTTGATAATAACCCAATTTATTATTTCGGTTGGGGACGCTGGCGTTGAGCCGGGTGATCGGTCCGCTCGTTGTGGGCCATTTCACCCATTTCCCCAGGCTCCGTGGGAGCCTTGAGTTGTCCCATCGTCACGGCGTCCCGTCGAATCTTCCAGTGGCCTTACAGAGTCTGATGATCTGCTCCACCGTCAGTGCTCGTATCTGTTCTATGTCGAGTTCGTCTGATCCTGTGAGCTCCCATCTGGTCAGTGCGTACATAGGGCATTCTGCGATGAGGTGGAGACTTGTTTCTTCGCACTCCCCGCACTCCGGACACATGGGATCGTCTTTTACGCCTATCAGGGTCAGGTGTCTGTTTAGTCGGGAGTGTCCCGTTACTATTTCAGTTACTAGGCGGGTATTGCTCCTGGAGAGCCTCATCAGTTGGCCCGTCCTTTTATTGTCTAGTCCGTGGATAAACATCTTCGACTGTCGCATTCCTGCCATTGCATTCCACCTGTCGTTGGTCTCTGCGACTGTTCTACGTTTGATCACTCCCTTGGTGATGTTGTGAGCTATCGGCAATAGGGGCTCCGGTCCCTCCGGGCACTCGTCTGCCCCCGCTCTGGCTAGTTCATCTGCTATTTCATTGCCAGCATTTCCTTGGTGCCCGGGGACCCACGCACATCCGATTTCAGCTTTGTCGGCTAGTCTCCCCAGTGCTGCTTTGCATTCTTTGACAATTGCTGATGTTGTCTCTGCTTTATTGAGTGCTTTCAATGCTTCCTGGCTGTCGCTGTAGATTGTCACCTTTGTGACATCTTCTAGCTTACTCATGATGTCAGCGCAATCCAAAATTGCGTAAATTTCGGTTTGGAACACGCTGGCGAGCCTTCCCAGGCGTATTGATCTATTTATTACTGTGCCATCGTCGCATTGTATGTGCACGCCTGCACCCGACAGCCCTGTTGATTCTTTCCTGGAGCCGTCTGTGTAGCATACTGCTCCACCAGTATCAATTCTCCAGTCGTCTCTTTCGCCTATGTGGATTCTGTATTTTTTGTCGAAGTTCCTTTCCTTGCTTATGAGGTCGTTGTTTGCTAGGATCATTGACATTTTCTGGTCTAACTCTTTTCCAATGCTTGTGTGGCCTTCGTCCATATGGTTTCCAATCCATAGGCCAGTACTCTTCAGCTTGAACCATTGTTCTGCCGCCCTTCTTTTGATCTCCAGGTCCAGAGGTGCCAGTCCCAGCATGATTTCGAGCGCTGCAGTGGGTGTCGTTCTCATTGCCCCTGTCGTCATCAGTGCTGCCAGCCTTTGGACCTTGTCTAACTCTTGCTTGTTTGTCCTCATCGCGGCTCTGTGCCACCACACCAGTGATCCATGCAGGATTCGTGGTAGGATGATCGCTTTGTATATCCACAGCATCGTTGCGGGTTTCATTCCCCAGCTACGGCCTATGGCTCTCTTGCATTGCATCATTGCCATCTTGGCCTTTGCACATGTATTTGCTATGTGTGTTCTAAAATTAAGTGTGCTATCCAGTGTGACTCCGAGGTATTTGATTTCCTTTACCAATTCCAAATCAGAATTGTCTATTCTCACTGGTTCTTTCCTTCCTATTTTCCGTTTCTTCGTAAATAGTACTAGTTTGGTCTTTTCAGGATTTAGGTTTAGACCTTTACTTCTGCACCATAGAAGTGCTTCTCTGAGTCCTTGGTTCATAATATTGCACATGACACTCAGAACCTTGCCCGTCACAAGAAGCACACCGTCATCTGAGTAGACTTGCGTGTAGATGTTCCTGCTATTTAGTTTTCTAACCAATTCGTCTATCAGCAGGCACCACAATAAGGGCGATAAGCACCCCCCTTGTGGAAATCCTCTGCGTGCCCTGATTGTGTGTGTGACACCTGCTAGCTCCGCTTTTACCAGGCGGTGCTGGAGCATGTCTTTGACCCATCCTGATACGTCTTCGTGTATGCCTTCGCGCTCTAACGTTGCCTCTACTGCGTTGGGGCTTGCCCTGTCGAAGGCTCCTTCCACGTCAAAGAAGCAACCCAGTGCGTACTCCTTGTTGCAGAGAGATCTCTGAACTCTTGTCACTATGTTGTGAAGGGCCGTTTCTGTTGATTTGCCCTTCATGTAGGCATGTTGGTTCTGATGAAGCGGCGATCCACCTTGTGCTATCTGAGCTCTTATTATGTTGTCTAGGATCTTCTCCATGGTCTTGAGTAGGAATGACGATAGGCAGATGCATCTGAAGGCCTTCGCTTCCTGGTAAGATGCCTTGCCCGGCTTCGGCAGAAAGGCCACTCTTACCTCCCTCCAACTCATGGGGATGTGCCTGGCTCTTAGGCTGCTGTTGTACAGTGTGAGCAGGTCTTTCTTAATGTACTTCATTGCTATCTGCAGCATCTTGGGAAAAATTCCGTCCGGTCCTGCCGCTTTATACGGTTGGAAGGAGGATATACTCCATACGAGCTGTTCTTCCGTTATCACTACTTCACCTGTTTGTCCCCTCGCATGTTGTTGGGGGGTCCGCACGCTTGCCCTGGTGAAATTCTCATCAGCATAGTTCTCGCAGTCCGGGAAGTGCGTCTTCATCATCTCCTCCAGGATGGCTTTCGGGTCGGTAATTAGTTCCCCACCCTTCTTTATGCTTCCTAATCTGCAGGTTGTGTCCCTGGCCAGCGTTTTCGCCATCCTTGCGGCGTCGGGATATTTCTCAATCCCTTCGCAGAACGCGTTCCAGCTGTTTCTGCATTCTCTCCGGCTGTCGTTCTTGAACCTGTTTCTCGCTTCCCTATAGGCAGCCCAGCTGTCGTCATCTCCCTTCCTCAGGGCCAGCCTTAGGGCACGCCTGGCGCTCTTTCTGGACTTTTCTAGTGCTTTGGTCCACCATGGCTGTCCTTTGCCTGGGTTGATCTCCCTTAGCGGGCACGCCGCGTTGTATGCTTCCCTGAGTACCTTATCAAGTTTTGCCGCCATTTCATCTAACTCTGCGACGTCCTTCGGCGCCTCGACTTGACCTGCATCCCACATCCTGATGTGGTTTTCAAAGGTGACCCAGTCTGTTTTCTTCGCATTCCTTATTAGAATTTTTTTTTTTTTTTTTTTTTAATAACCCAAAGAGAGATTTGTAGTAACAATTGAAAAAAAAATAAAAAATAAACGGCCTATATACGTCCCACAGCTGGGCACAGGCCTCACCTCAACTATGAGGTGCAACGAGCCATACTCCAACACGCGGGCTCAGTGCGGATTGTTGGAGAAGTGTCATGTGAGCAACCTTAATGTCATATGTTATCAAGCCGCCCTAAGGCCTCACATTAAGCTAAAAGCTTAACGACTGACATCTAGCGACGTCAACCGGGACCAACTGCTTAACGTGCCTTCCGAAGCACGGAGATGCCCGAAATACACTAAAACAAAATAAACGAAATACACTGATTGCGATTGAAAGTCGTATGGTGCTCAACCTAATCAAGATACTCCTTTTAGAAATATGTATGTGTGAAGAAACCATAGTATCACTTCCATGGTTCACTCAACCCTCTAGTTCCCTGACATGTGTGCGCGTTTGACTAGCGTGTCATATTTGTAATCGATATGTGTTCCTCCTTATCATTTGTTAATTGAAACAGGATTAGTCCGTGTGTTTACTCACTGTGTTTACGCGTGTGATAACGAATTGATTTGCTCCAATAACATGCTGTTAACTTTATTAACCGAGGGATTCAATGAATATATATCTTCATTTTTATTTAATCTTTGTCATCCCGTGATTACGGCTGCTGTAATTAGTCCAGCCGTGGCCTACGACAAGCGGATGACGAGTGGTTCAACTGAAAGCTCTCTATTTCAAAGCGAGAGAACTTTAATCAATTAAATAAATAATAACTAAGTGAATACCTCTAACTTTTAGTACTGGGTGATATGACAAATGTATTCGTGAATTTACGAAAAGAAAACGCATGTTAGGGATTGTCACAATAATTCAATAACGATTTAAGGCGATTGTCAAGGATGTAACTGCAAACCCAGGATGATGCCAGATATGCCCTTTTTATTGCGATCTTCAAGATGACCTCACTTCACCTGATGGGAAGCAGCCGTGAGGTCCAGATATGGGGTTGACAAGCACACTAATGAAGTAACTGGGCTGGTCAATCTCATTTTCAAGGCCTGCATAAATGCCTCTTCACGGCCTAGCTTAAAAAATCCGGTATTGTAGGAAGAACACGTGCTGGTAGAGCGTTGCACGTCTGGATAGCACGACACAGGAAGGAATCACCAAACCTATTCATAATATTGACAGGGCAATATTAAAAATTAGAAGAAATCCGTTGCTATGGAAAAACCTCTAGCAACAGGGTTGTCCTAGCTGTTGCCAACAGTAATATTAAAATCTAGATCAGAAAACAAGAGAACCATTTGTCAAGTAGTTTGATCTAGAGTAGATCTAGACAACAGACATTGACATAACCAGTACAGTGACTTGATTGATATGTCAACTGTATGTATTAGAAACTGTCTAGATTCTAGACAGACATTAACGTTTACTTCTTACGCGAAGATAATGGCTGAAACTTTAACTATGAGAACTAACACAACGTTTGCATAATAAAAAACAGACAATGCAGCAGATCTTAAGATCTTTAGGGTTAAATAGGTTATCCTCTGAGTATCGCGAATCATTCTACTTAAATATGAGGAAAAATGATAGATTACAGTAAATTACAGCTCAAATCGGTGGTGTGATTAGTTCCGATTTCTACCACCAGAGCGACGTCTTGTGGAAATACACAACTTTTGGTGGCCTAGAAGAACTAGGCGTTATTTTCATAATAGTTGCTAATATCGCTAGTATTTTTTTCAAGAAAAGTATACTTACATTGCAAAAAATACAACATGAATCAAATTCAGAACTTTGCAAAAAGGTATTTCACCAATTATACAATAACTTAATCAGAGGCACACTGACTGCTGCGATCATGGTGACCGGAACATTCAGAAGCCCACATTTCGCCATGCTAATTTTGAATGCAACAAGGTAGGAGCGAGGCTACATATTCGAGCGTATTCCGCCGGAAAATTAGCCGCAAGTTTTATGAGCACTAAGTCGATATTTCTGCCAAATTTGAATTTAACTTAAGAAGACTCAAACAGAGTGTTTAACCATCGGGGCACAACGCCCTTCTCCTAATACGTATCTTTCTAAAACTTGATTAATATGAATCATCGAACCTTCTACCCCCTAGCGGAGACTCATTAGCATGTTGCTAAAAAGCAGGCAGTGTGACCGGGCCGGGTGCGTTGAGTCACGCGAAATGCACTTCTAAAACTGGACCATTATAACATCACGTTCCCACGGATCTGATCCCACGCAGGGCTGGCAGGTAGCTACAGTCCGACAAGTTAGTGCGCGACCCTATTGCGGGGTCTGTCGTTGATGAGTACCACGGACGTAAAAGGAAGACGGACGGATCATCACACTAAAAAAATGTGATCATGCAATGTGCTCCAATTTCGTTTGTTGTACACACTCACGCAAACACACTAGGTGCTACAAGCTACGCCATTTTACTCCGTGTGAAAGCGCCAATGACACGTGCTAGTCACGCATACACCTAAACTAGCAGCTGATAATATGCTTCACTCATGATTATACGAGCTGACGTCTGTCTTTCTTTTACGTCTGTGGATGAGTACATAGCCTTTCACGGCCCAAACTAATGCCGTCTCGTAAAACGTCTATAAAACTAAAAGTGACAGCTATACTTGTGAGGACTTTAATTTGCCTATTCGTGTTCTGTTAGTCCCTACACCCAGATTTTGCTATCGCGCGATCACGCGATAGCCGCATCATCATAGCGTTGTATTAGGGCAACGCTTGACCCTACCTGAGCAGGGGCGGACAAAATATCAGCAATATAAAATGTATCAATAGTTTATGAAAGAGACAACCCTATCCCACGTTCGCCACGCGACCGAAGCCCTATACTTATCCAAGACAAAATTAATACAATGACTAATCAGTTTCTCCGCCCTTCATTCCTATCCCATAACATCACATAAGGAAATCGTCAGCCTGAAAAGCTTTGCATAGATTGCCTAGTAAGGGTGAGGGTGAGTTAGCGCGTTGCGTTGCGCTGTTTCGTCGCAGCGTCAACTGCGATTTTAATTGACAAGCCACATTATGCTGTGCGTTGTCAAAGATGTCTAAAACAAAAGCATCTATAGTTCGTTCGCGTTAAGAATACAGTATTTCATACTTGTCCTTCGATCTAGCACGTCCCCTAACCAATGGAATCGTTCCTAATTAGAAAGCCAAGTCCAGAGTGACCAGTTGAACGGATACTTTCGAACCCAAATGTGGTGTTTTTTGTGTGCGAAAGAATCAAATTTAAAAATCACTGCATTCCTAACGCGAACGTACTATAGGACGATTTGTCTTGCTTTGCTAGGGATTAATCTTTTTTGTTGATTCCTATCGCAATTGACAGTGCAAGTTTGTACTCAGTCGCATAAAAATTTATTGTAACTTTTTATCGGACAATCAAGCTATCGAACGACGTCAGGTGGTCGACGTGAAGAAAAATCGAAACAAAAAGCTTTCAAAGAAACAACCCATCGCACTATGAAGGCTTCGGTGTGAAGTGGCTTATGTATCAATTTTCGAAGAAAGGTTTCACAGCTGCTTAACTAAAAGTTCTATAAACAAATGACAAAACAGATACATTTAACGAAATAATGTATCCTACTTATAATATAAATGCGAGAGTTTGTATGTGTGGATGTACTGTGTTGCTCTTTCATAAACTTACTGTGGATTTTGATGAAACTATACAATAATATAGCTTAAACATCTGAATAACACATAGGCTACAATTTATGAAAAAAATGTTTTTTTTTCTTACTTTAGTCCACGCGGACGAAGTCGCGAGCAGCCGCTAGTAATTCATATTTTCTCTCATTAAGCACCATTACCGTTCATTCGTTTAAAAATACATTACAATTACAATTAAATAGACACAGTAGTGCCATTTGCATTGGAACTACATAATTAACTATTAATTTGGTACCAGCCCGTTAAATCATTAGTTACAGCACTACTTGGGCAATCGCAATGGCCGCCGAATACTAACTCACATCCGTATTCATGAAGCATACTTAGCGTAATAATTAAACAACAGTATGCAAGAATGCTACTTTTCTAAGCGTTCCTTATTTCAAGCCTTTCAAGTTAGTAACACTCGAATTTGACAGTGAAAATCATACCATTCAGTGCACACCACATTGTACCGCGGATTTTACTTAGGTAGAGGTCATCTAAGCTGCAATGTCGCTTCCCTCCACCGCATCTACGGATACAAAAGTGCTTGCTTGTATGCGTAGATGCAGTGGAGGGGCACATCATTTCGTCTCAGACGACCACTACCACCTATGAATTGGTTTGAATTACTCTATGAGCAATGTTGGACCTCACAGTTTTTGTCGATTCAGAGGTCAGTATGGTATGGGCTCTGGCCAAATTAACGAACTTTCGTTTAGAATGCCAGAAAACGAAGCAAAAATGAGAATGACTGACTCCACTGATCTGATCCCATCCTCACCCTTCCACTCCCGCACCACACGCGCTGGTCTGCGTCAACATCCACACACGATCCAGCGACTGTCGGCCCGCACCAAAAGGTTCGGTGATTCGTTCCTGTGTCGTGCTATCCAGATGTGGAACGCTCTTCCAGCGCATGTGTTTCCTTCTTACTACAATCCCGGGTTTTTTAAGCGGGGCGTGAAAAGGCATTTATGCAGGCCTTCAAAATGAGATTGACCAGCAAAGTACTTGTGCATTACTGTGCTTGTCAACCCCATATCTGGACCTCACGACTGCTTCCCATCAGGTGGAGTGAAGTCATCTTGAAGACCACAATAAAAAAAAATAAAAAAAAGAATTCGAAATGTTACCTCAAGATAAGGAGACCCCTAAACTAAGGTACCTGAGTGGCCCCCTTATTCATATGAACTTAAACAGCTCTTCAACAACACATTAACTTTTGTATCGCTTTCCTCCGAATTCACAAACGTCAATCAACGCTAAGCACGCGCTCACGCTCATACCGTCCCTTTCAGTTCTATTGACATTTTACGGGACAGCATGAGCGTTTGTATCTTTCATTCTTGTTGCTGCCGCCATTTGCGAGTAAGTGACAAAACACGTCAATTGCTTAAACTATGCTTCAGCGTTGCATTCGTTTTTATGAATAAGGAGGTGGGCATCAACCCCGCAACCTTCGGTGCTATAAACAACATCTGTCACTATTGCGCTACCGGGTTGTCTAACTTGATGCGCATTTTAATAATTAATTAAAATGTGAAGGAATTCGCTTACTATCCGTCGCAATTAATTAATAAAGCGGCAACACAAAGCGTTGTTGTGTGAAAACAAATCATTATCACGATAACCCGGTAAACTCACTAGTCCGTAGAGAAACGAGTGAGCATACGTTCGAGTTCCTTCGGGACTGCGCTACGTCCTTCGGTCCTTTGAACGTTGAAAGAAAAAAAGAAAATACGGTTATTGGGTACAGTATACAAAGTTACAATTACATTGAGAGTTGCAGGTGACGACGCAACGATGTGTCATAAGAAATCTACATATGTAAAACGACGGCGACGGAGCGGATACAGTGCCACGACGCAGCGCAACGCAACGCGCTAATTGAGTTTCACCCCGCTATTGAAGTTAGAACCATGGTGGCTTCCAATCTTGCCAAATGCAGGAATACCTCGGTACGGTAATCTGCAATATCACCCAATTGCAAGGCGAATGCATCTTGGCTTTAGGTATGTCAAGCAAATAATTTAATTTGATGTATGATTCTAATATATACTTAATATATATAATATAACACTTCTCAAGTCTTTATTGTGACACAAGACTTTTTTTGCTGACAGTTTGTAATCATCTTACATCTGCGTAAATTGAAAACAGGACCATCCCGCAAACACGAAACGCGTTGCCACCACGAGCTGTCCCAATGACTCATCGCTCTGAACTGACATCAAATACTTTTTTCTTCTTTTCTTCGCATTCTCTGAGCAAGGCCACCGGTTTGACGTAACAGTATGTCGCATAAAGGAGTAGCCGTAACCGACGAGGTAGTACAAACAGTTTGTAGTTTTGTTTACTGCGCAGTCGACGCGAATGGTAGTGCACCCGCCAAGTTCTGACGGGAAGTTGTAAAACCACTCGCCGTGACGATTCGGGAACTAGGATACTTATGAAATTGTTTACAACCACTAAACTGATCAAAACAGGATTAGAATAGGAATTAGGATATGGTATAATAACATGCAAAATGCCAATGTCACACAAAGGTAAGCTTCAAAGCTAGCAAATAAATGTTTGCCATGCAACGTCGTTTAAAAAGAGTGTCCGCTGAAAACTCTACTTCTAAATGTAACTACAGTTAAAAAATAACTCTAACTAATAATAGAGCATAGACTTCAAAATAATATTGCAAGCGTCAGACAAGCAGACACAATGGAATACCAATATCTTTTTAAATATAAATGAAACAAAGAAGTATTGTTAACTAAGCTTGAATGGCCTGAATTCTACAACAACAAATAAAATAATACTCAACAGTAGATTCTGAATCTACACTGTGATTAATAGTTTCAAGTCTCTGAATTGGTTTACTTTATGAAATTTAACTTAACGTTGGAATAATAAGCATGATTTCAAAATCAAAAATAAAAACAGATAACTTTTAAAGGGTCAAATTTTTAAATATTATTTGAATCTATATCTATTTTAGTGTTCATCGAATTTTGACCCTAAACCAATGTTGAGCTATTCACACTAATGCCATCCCGTAAAATGTCTAAAGAACTGAAAGTGACAGCTGTACTTGAGAGTAGTTGTAAGGGATGCTCAACTTTGATCTGCGTTTGCGAATTCAGAGGTCTCTATGTCTCCAAACAATACGACAGAAAGGACTTGACATGCTTTTTACATTTACAATTAGCTCATTATTTCATCGATCTAATGCTATAGTTGAAACTACGACTTGGCATATGCATTTGACATCTATGCAAGTGATTGCATGCTTGAGTGGCGCTTAGCATGTAGCCGCTAAGTCTGATCTTTAACACCGCTTGTGCGCAAGTAGAGTGGGACTCATTGCAACACTCAGCAGGTTTGGCTACTGTTTTTATGAAAGTACATAAAAATAGTTTCTATTGAGGGCGGGCACGCTGGTATGTTGGTTATTGGTGTACGACAGGCATTTAACGTGAACATTAGATAGATAGATATTCTTTATTGCACAAAAACATTACAGCTGTATTAAATTACAAATACCAATGCACAATTTAGGCGGTCTTATCGCGAGGGAGCGACCTCTTCCACATTGTAGGAAGTAATGGTTACTTTTTATTCTCCTTGTACAAATCGGTGTTCAAGAAATTATTTCAGATAGATTTCCATATAATGAGCAAAAAGACAGATATATAAAAGTAACGTGAGCAAAGTAATAAAATGTCGGTTTAAGTGGTGACCAATCCCACAAGCCGACATAGCGTTACTGATCTGCTGTCGTTACGCAGCTACTAACACCCCTTAAAATCTAAATTCGATAATCTTAACTCCTATCTTGAATACACACTTCGTATTGACATCTTTAAACTTAGAAAGGATGCATTTTAGCCTTGAATGATATTAATTTCAGGGATATAATATAAACCCATACAGATTCAAACAAAGGCAAAGACCATAGAGTTTAGGAAACACAAGGCAGACATCGCTATTAACCTTGGATTTAACTTTTGACACATCTAATTTGGCAAGTTGTAGTTTTGTTTGTTTTTTGCGAGATCCAAACGGAGATATCGGTCGGTCTATATTTTTTAGTTTTTTACAAAACGAAACACGAGCTTTGACATAATTTTAAAAATACCGTGTTTAAAGTAAATTGATGGTATTTTAATAATTTTAGTGCAAAATATTGCTAAATATAGGTTCATCGATAGAAAGGAAATTACCACAAAATGCGCCATTATTTGCAAAAAAAACGCATACTAAATCCACAAAGAATTTCGTGTCAACGCACGACCAAAAGAAATATGCTAACTACTCATATTATAGTAATATCATTTCACTAGTAAATTAACCGAAATTGAACTCAAATAGCATAGTGTAAAGGATCTCAGAAGGGGTAAGGAATTCAAACACTATCTCATTACATATCGTATCATTTACTCTGATTTCACTTCGATGCAATTACAAAATAATCAGTTTATTACTAACCTTAATCGACGGAGGCTCGTAACAGAATGATGGCGGACCGAAGCAACGAACGAAGCTTCAGACACTGACAGTTGTCAGTGTCAAATCAAAATACCCTCAATACGCAAACAATTACTGGTCCGATAACTAATAATATATTGAAATAATAATCGAGTTGTTACAGTCGGCCATCCTTCAGGAACAAGTCTCTTTGTTCAATCAATGACGTACATGATAAATGATCTTAAACTATGACTTATACTACTCACGATCATAACAAAAGCTTATGGTTAATCACATCAGACTCAGAATACTCACTCAATCTAAGCTATGGCTGATTGGTATGAGCTACTTCCTTCGCCATCACATCCCTAATCAGCCGCAATGGTTCAAGACACTCAAGGGCGGCGAGTTCATACGCCAATCATGCCCGCCTTGAAACATTCTCACTTCTCTATTCTATAGCCGAGCTGTGTAAACATCACGACTGCAATGACTTAATCCACTCATGGGCGGCGAAGTCATACGCCAGTCATGCCCGAATTAAGCCACCCTCACATTTTCACTGGCCTAAATATCACTAAATCTATTACACGTAATCTCTTGCTTAAATCAAAACTGTCTGGGGTTGGTTAACAAGTTAAATCGCTTTAATAATCAATTCACAAATCACAGATTCATTTGCAAATATTATTGTTAACTCAGATTCATTTACAAATATTCATGTTATATTTTAGTATGTGGTGTCGGTAAAGAAATAACCATAGAAAAATATAAGTTAAACTAATTAGAATCGCATTGTTATTGCTAGAAGAACATGCAGAGGCAATAAAACTTCACTATTAATAACGACTACTATTTCGTACCTATTACCCTTTCTGGCTAACGGAGTGGCTTATGAACTTCTACATTCACAATGTTTGACCTAATGGTGAATGAATATGGAACATTTTCTAGTCGTCTCAATTATGGACCACTTATTATCCCTCAAGTCAAACCTGGTCATAAAGCTTCACTCTGAATCATGTTAATACACATGATTTCGCTGCCTAAATCGAGTTGACAAATAGCCCTGATCCCATTTATATTTAAGTACTGCTTTCATCGACCGAAAACTGTGAACACGTTATTATCCTTAGAAGTATCATTCAAGACCTTCGTTTTTGGACAATGAGAGGCATCATGCCCCATATAGTTACACTTATTGCACTTTATGATAGGCTTAGGGCACTTAAAGCTAGTGTGTCCGACACCGTTACAGTTAAAACAAGCAATAGGTCCCTTGTTGCTGTTGTTTTTATGCGAGGTCATATTATCTGCATTACTTGTAAGGTTACTATTCCCTAATATCTTACTGGGACTTTTAACACAGCTATTCTCTTTAAAATCATTTTGTGTTTGATAATGCTTAATCGTTTTAAAGAATTCAAGTACCTCTTCGGGTTTGTTAAACTTAGCCGCTTGAGCCCCAACACGGACTCCCCTGTCGTCTATCCCGTAAAGTAAACAGTCCACTGCTTGCCTTCCGAAAATTTTACACTTATTCAGCGAGTTTATTTTCGAAAAATAATATAATTCAAATGATTCACCAGGGCGCACCCGTCTATTGAGCATCTCCGTTAACAGTTCGGCATAGTTTTCTGTTGCAGGAAATGATTCAGTCAACATTATTTTCCAGTCTGACCAGTCATGCTTAATAGAAGGTAGACCCTGGTACCAAGTCTTTGCAATTCCCATAAGTTTGGGCAGGGCATAGTGTATCGTTTGCTTGTCGGTCCAATTGTAAATTTCAGAACACTCATCCACTTTATCGAGCCAGACATTAATTGTTTGTTCCTTTGACAATGGATCAAACTCTGGAATTACGTTGATCATGCTTGCAAACGATTCACGATCCCCTGCCTTTGATTTAAAAATATTTACAAAGTCCTCAAAAAATATAGGACGCTTTGATTCTCTCGCATTATTATCATTTCTGACGTCCGGCGAATGTCTTTGCGTTGGCGTGGTGAGAGAACGGTGTGGTCTATCCAGGCGGTATCTCGCATCATAATTTTTGCCATCTTTAGGTGTTTCGAAACGCCTGCGAGATTGATACCGTTCTCGTTCAGTTAATCGGTCACGTTGTCTACGTACCTCCCTCTCTAGTGCCTCTAGGCGTTCTCTATCCTGAGACAGCGCACGAGTCCGTTCTCGTAACGCGTGCCTGTTGGAATTACTTCGGCTGCGCTGCCGACTTGGGCGATAATCACGTGCTGTGTGGCGGCTCCGAGACCGACGCGCACGACGTTTGCATTGGGTGGGTCGACTGCTGCTGCGACTTCGTCTCCTACTCTCTCGTCGTACATCTTGACTTTGGCTCCGAAGAGCTTCACTGTTGAGGTGTCGCCTCTTACTCGTCTTCGATCCAGAATCGCTCATTGTCTGAAACTCAGAAAAAACGTTTTGTACCTTTTTTTTTTTAACCTGATGGGTAGCAGAAGTGAGGTCAAGAAATAAGTACAGTAATTTAGTTACATACTACTGCGGGGCTAGCATGCACGCCGCGAGTAAACCCGAGAGAGCAAATAGCCAATCACAGGTCGCCCTGCAGCCATTTCTCCATTTTCTCTACTGTTGCTAACATGGCCGCTTAATGTCAGATTTGAAATATTGTATGGAAAATACGGATTTCTCGACAAGCCCTAACATGGCACCACTGTTTTATCACGGATTTATCGATTTTTGACATTTCTGTTGGCTTAATTACTCGTCGATCGGAAGGGTGGACGAGAAGTGACGAGACGAGTGAAATTGTATGCGAAACTATTAAAATACAACGCGTGCAGCTTTGTCAAAAAAAGAAAAGGATTAAAATACACGTCAATGCTAAAACGATATGACATAACCTTTTAGAATTCGGAGTAAAAGGACATTATATTTTTGAAATTTGCTTACCATCATTAGAGTGAATTAAAACGGGGCCGCAATACAACCCAACTCCCATTCGGTGTCACATCACATCACAATCATCAAGATAACATTACAAATATTCGTTCAACAACAATAAAATGACAAGACCGGACTACTTTTATATGGAAAGTAATCTTCACAGATGGCGCCGCTAAGCCCAAATTAAAAGTTCTCCAATTAAAGAAACTTTGATAGGCGTTGTCTAAACACCCTATTACGGTTTCTTTTATACCATTCATAATTAAAAAGTAATTTTCACATATCAATTTCTTCAATAAACACAAGTTTTATTAATGAATGGTTATGTGAACAAAAAGCAACTGAGATAACAGTGTGCAACTTGATTGTGGCAAGTGGCGACAGATGGCGCACGCGTGCTTGCTTTTTACTTTAGAGTCGAAATACTCGGCCAATTTTCGTCTCAAACACACAATCAATCTAAAAACAAAATCTTTCTATTTTTTGTTATGAGATAAGCAGTAACAAAATATTTTACTTACTCTTGATTGAGTCTTTGTGTGAATTAATTTTACAAGTGTTACCAGCAAAAAAATGGAGTTTCTAATTTTTTTTTCTGTAATATGGCAGCACTGTCGAGAAGCAACGAAGTCAAGTCACGCCCTTCGATTCTCTCGAGCGAAAGAGGGGGAGATGGCTATTTTGTCGATGTTGCGCATGCTAGGCCCGCTGAGCCTTAATGAATCTCGTCTTCATTTTCACATCAAGAATCGGCAGTGTTATTATTTAAAAAAAATTGAAATCACTACATTTTAATCCAACTGCATCACAATAAGGGCTAGCCTTTTAATTAATTTAAACGTAATCCATAATTCCGCTTACTTGAACTTACTATATTAAGTTTATATTTCATGAATAAGTGCGGTAAAAATGACAATTTGAAAGTGTGGAAATTTTAAATAATCGAATTTTTACATTTCAATCCAACTACATCACTAAAAGGACAAGACTTTTATTAAATTTAAATTTATTTCTTAATATTGTTCGCGTAAGTTATCTTCGTGAAGTTCGTATTTCGTGAAAATCATGAATTATGAGTGAAAATAAAAATAGGTGCGCATTAATGGCGTCAGAAATTAAAAATATCAGTCAGCAAATCCGTTCGCATCTAGCCAACCACTTAATTTAGTTAGGAAAAATTGAGCGGGATTCACTATTTAGGCAGTAATAAGGGGGGCTAAAACGGTAACATTTTAGCATTTCATATTATGAAACATCTAACTGACGTTTCATCTAGGCCGCGGTCCGTTTCGAGTCAAAAGTGAGTAATAGCGCGCTGACGTCGCTCACGTTCATACAATTTATCAATTCGGGATGCGTGTCAGCGCGCTGTTACTCACTTTTGACTCGAAACGGACCGCGGTCTAGATGAAACGTCAAATAGATGATTCATAATATGAAATGCTAAAATGTTGCTGTTTTAGCCCCCAAGGCTAGTTTCATCCATATTTCATGTATTTCCCAATTTAAAATAACGAATCAATCATGGCGTTCGAGCATGTGGGGTGGTATTGCAAAACGATTTGTTTTAAAATATCCCACTTCTGAGATGTAAAGGATCTCAGAAGGGGTAAGGAATTCAAACACTATCTCATTACATATCGTATCATTTACTCTGATTTCACTTCGATGCAATTACAAAATAATCAGTTTATTACTAACCTTAATCGACGGAGGCTCGTAACAGAATGATGGCGGACCGAAGCAACGAACGAAGCTTCAGACACTGACAGTTGTCAGTGTCAAATCAAAATACCCTCAATACGCAAACAATTACTGGTCCGATAACTAATAATATATTGAAATAATAATCGAGTTGTTACAATAGTTTTAAGAGCGTCGCCACGCACGAGTGATTTGCAAGAACGAACATTATAAAAACCCCAGTCGCCTACAGCAGCAACCGTTATCATTATGTATGAGTCATGTCGAATATCACAGACGAAACATAATGTCATACAACTCATACAAGTTGTAAACAGGTTATGAAATTGACACCATATCAGTTACAAAACTGGAAGGGAAAGAATTTCTACAGTTTTTATTTCGTACTGAGTCGTTTACACTTCATAATTTGTTGTTTAGACATAATTCATTGGAGGTTTACATTTTTAATCAGTTCAATAAATTGTATCATCGTATAATCATCTTATAAACAAAGGCTAACTCTCCGGTGATGGGAAACAACGATAAAAAACCCAAGCAATCCGGATAACGGCGGTAGGCTCGCCCTTTACCACGTTGGGTTAAAATTCCTTCAGCTAAATGTGGGCTCCTGAATTTTCCGTTCACCATGATGGCAACAATCAGTGTGCCTCTGACTAACCCATTGGGGATATGGTCGTGAGGTTATGTATGTACGTATATAAATAGGTATTTTCTATAGATTTACAGACTGTGTTTAATATTATGCCATTATCAAATTATGAGCTCTTTCTAGTTTTTTTCTGCTCAACATAGGCCGTAAGTCAGTACTCATACTTAATCATTTATTGCATTTCACAGTGTAACGGATCTTACATTTTAATATGGATCACCCGACAGGGTCGGGCACTACAATAATGGAAAGGAGGAACACTCGTATTGAAAGAAAGGCTAAAATATCTATATTATTATTAATTATATAACTGATATTATTTCTTTTTTTTATATAACAATAATATTTTAGTAAATAAATTAATAATTACTTAATAATTTATGTTTTCATCTTCTAGGAATTCTCCGCTCAGCCTTCTCCAACTTGGTAACCGTCAGAGCAAAAATGGCAACTTAACTCAAACGATTACCTCATTTCTGATTTGATCTCATAGTGAAATTCCGAGTAGACATCTTAGAGCAGGCTGGGTGACCTTGAGCTTTCTTATGAATCTTACAGTATAGACAAAGCCCTCCGATTATTGAGTAATGTATTTATTGAAATTAATGTAAAAATCTAAAGCGAGTGACCATTCAAACACGCCGAGAATCTTTAGTTACATTATTTATCGAACTAGCATGAAGTTACTTAGCTTTCTTAGCAGCTAACAGTTACGTTATGTGGTTGATCAATTTCTAACAATGTCATCAACAGTTAAATGAAACCACACATTCCAAAACTAAGCTTATTATTCATTCTACTGAACACAATAATACTACACCATTATGAATAGTGTATTTCTTTCGACCCGTTTACGCACTCTGCAAGCACCTATTGGTAAACGTAGTACAGTCCTCCACTAAAGCTTGCCAAAGCTGGCCTAACCTGATCTCTCATTCCTATGAAGTAGCATACGAAGTTGGGAAGGTTGTAGCTGGGTGGACTGTAAATGTTTAGTAAGACGCACCAAAAGGCAGATAGCATCGGTGAGTACATTAATATGATAGTATCGCTTTATTTGCGTGTGCTGTATGTAGGTCATGCCGGCCTTTCAATTAGAGGGTCGCGGTGGAAGGAAATTTTGAATTGTTATCGAGAATCGCGGTCAAATAGATCATTGTACAGAGGCGCACACATCAACCTTTACAAAACCATTGCAAAATGGGTCTAACGTCAACAGCATAAGCCCCTATGTAAAGGTTGGTGTGAGCGCCTCTGTACGTGTAAAGTTTTGTCGACCCGTTTAGGTGAGTGCTTACGATTGTTTGCTAACACGGGTTCGATTCCCGCAGCAGCAGCAATATTATTTGTTTAATGGTACATGGTAGCAATTCCGTTGTTTACAATTTTAATAGCAGCACTAATGTTTTATAATAAACAAATATTTATGCTGGGTCTGGCTTTTGGTGGTACATTCGTCGTTTCTTGTTTCCATGACAAGGCAAAACCCCACTTTGTGACAAGAGTCATGACTCTAGTCAGCATTATGTTGTCTATAGACAAGGACAGAAAAATCTGATAAACTAGGTTTAGGCGTTAGGCATGATTTGCGCAAGTCCCTTTTTCAAATGAGCCTTAACTGACAGGCCTTATTATAAACTGTATATTTAGCTTAAGGCAGCGTTACTTAGTCCATGTTTCATGTGGGACCTTAAGCCCAGGGTTACAATAGATGCTGACTATTGCTGACCACCTCCAACAATCTTCTCTTTGCACGTATAGGGGAGGCCTATGTTCAGAAGTGGTCGTCTTATGATTGCAAAAGATACCTTCTCTTCAATTAAACCAGCCAATCACACTCATATCTAAAAGTGTTCGAATTGTGCCACGACCTTAACGGTCGCCTTACACTTGTACCCTATTTTCCCACATAATCACTTTTCCAGTAACTACACTGCTACATCCGTTGGTTCTGCGAAAACCTAATAGACGAGAACACCTTTCTTTGCATTCGCGAGAATCAGTTCCCTGAATAAACAAGTGCACCAGGTTGAAATGGCAAATGTAATCTAAATCAGGCATTATAAAGTCCATTCTGCATAATTCAATGATTAGACATAATATGATCCTAGAAATAAGAGTGGGATATGCGTCAGCGTTATAGGAAGTGGGAGGTGAGCTGCCTGTGGCGCAGTTGTGAGTGATCGGCGGCGATCGCTGCGGTAAAGCAACACACGCCGGGTCGGAAATGGGATGGGTTACCACCTCGACCGTAGTGATGCATTTTTCTGGCATCTCCGTGCTTCGGAAGGCACGTTAGGAGTTGGTCCTGGTTGACGTCGCCAGATGTCAGTCGTTAAGCCTAGTCAGAGGCCTTAGAGCGGCTTGATAACATCTGACATTAAGGTTGCTCACTAACCTAACAGCCCTCCAACAATCCGCACTGAGCCCGCGCATTGGAGTATGGCTCAATCCACCTCATAGTTGAGGTGAGGCTTGTGCCTACCAGTGGGACGCATATAGGCCGTTTATGTATGTATAGGAAGTGGGAGGCTGAGGACTTGGCCTACCCTGTAGGCAGAAATGTGTCAAGGTCATGGTAAGAAGTGAAGAACAAGGTCCACTAGACGTGGCCTTTTTAGGCACTCTCAGCGTGGAAAGGCTGATTTGAGAAAAAGTAAAACTATTCCATTTTTAATACATTACAAATCGTTTTGAGCACCTTCGTGGAGTTAGATCTATCTATACCTAAAAAGCTTATCTCTCAATTTTACCTATGTTTTGTTTTTAGCCCCAAGATGAGCCAATTAAAGCTCCTTTTTATGGGATACCTACTAGACAACGGATAGCCATACTTAAATACTTTTTCTTTTGTAAATACATACTTAATAAACAAAGAAAATACCCCCACAAATGTTTGTGAATTTTGTAATGTGCGGGGATTGAAACCGCGACCTTTGGTGTAGTAGCAGACTTCTCAACAATTACACCAAATCGGTCGTCAATTATGTACCAATATGCCAAAAATACTACCGAAATAAAATTAGCATTATCAGTCAATTCATAGATCATATAATTATGACCAGCCTCAAGCAGGGAGCTAGGTTAAGGCATAGGGCGCCCGAAGCCACGACTGCTATGCCTGCGAAGGGTTAATAGCGGTATGTAGATGTCAGTCTCAAAACTAATTTAATTAAAGGTATTTTTCAAGTCAAACATGACGAGGTTACCAATTATTTACCTACCGATAAGTAGGTAAGTACATGTATGAACTTGACCTTATTGTCTCATCATTAACATAAATTAATACTACTTAACCAAAACAAAATAAACACTTACGATAAGTAACAATGTTAGATATTTTGTGCTACTAGTCGTTATTACATATTATGATCGTTTAAGTGTATGTGTGCCCCAAGACGTAATGTAATCGCGCATATTTAGGACATCTCCGTATTCGCCGTGCTTAGCAGTTGGTACAGTCTATTGTGGCTAGATTTTATGCCTGGGGCCTTATGGCGGCTTGATAACATCTGTCTGCGATCACTAACCTCACCACCACATCTATTTTTCTTTCCGTTTTCTCTACCGGAAGGTTGTCTGGAAGAGATCGCTTTTAGCGATAAGGCCGCCTACTTTGTGCTGCTATATTTCTGTAAGCATTTTTATGTAACTGTCTTTTTTGTGCAATAAAGTATATCTTATCTTGACACTTCTCCAACAATTTAACAATTTGCACTGAGTCCGCGTGTTGGAGTAGGTTGTTTGTTGTCAGTTATTCCACCACACTACGCATAATATTCTCCAAACGTCGACATGTGCGTGTGGTGTGAGTGCTCCTTTTTGAAAGTTGATCGAAACATTACGAGATTCAAGAATATTTTAGGAAATAATTGTCAAAACTTCAATAGTGCAAATAAAAATTTGTCAAAAGTAGGTGGAAAAAGTTACGGTCAATTAACTAGAACACTCAATCGGCTGATCTGAGAAAAATACTTTATCTCGTGTCTCACAAAGTACTTATCTTTCTGTATATATTTTATTGTGAGAAATTTGTGATCAATTTCTTAAATGTATCGACAAATATTCGATGGTTTTTAACGGTTTGTCTTGATTTTATAAAGGTGTCTGTAGATCACTCAATCCTCCAAGTGTGCCGATGGAGTGTTCCTAAAATCTTTAACTACGGCTACATAAATTCTTGACCTTTTTACTCTATTACACGCATACAATCCCTAATCAATTTGTTAAACAAAAATATCACAGTAAAATAGAGTAGTTCGAGAGTAAATTGAAATATTACTTTCTTTGATAGATCCCGTCTGAGTGTTCCATATTTAAGCGTATATTTAACTAACCAGAACTTGTATGCAAACCGAAACTACATAAGAAATTGTCAAAATGCTTTTCCTAAAATTCAACATGTCTTCTGTTTCTGTAAACGTTTAGTTAACACCAATAATCAACTTTATCATATTCATATGCGAGGAGATTGATTAGGGTGACCATGGATTTACAAAAATAACACACTTTTTAAATGATACGAACTTTATGGATTAATCCTAATATGGTGGTATGACTCAGAAATGAAAATTATTGTGCATGTTTAATTGTTTTTCACTTTCAATTCATTAACTTGACTCATAAAATAAATAAGATACCATATTCTGCGGTATGTGTTCTTTATTAGAAATCTAGTTGAACTCCAATAGCAGTCTAAGGGTTAATTGTAGACGGTTCTTGTGCTAAAAAGTGCTAAAAAGTAACTTTCAGGGCGACATTTCCAATAAGATTCCAGTATTATTTTTGTCTGGGCGGCACTTTCATTTTTGGGTACGACATGAATGTTCTGCTGTATATTATTATTACACACACATTTATTTTATTCACTTACGATCCTCTACCGGAAGGTTGTCTGGAAGAGATCGCTCTCTAGCGATAAGACCGCCTAAATTGTACATTGTTCTCTGTAATTTGCTTAAAATGTAATGTTTTTGTACAATAAAGATTAAATATTATTTGTACGGGACTTCAATGAATATAGTTAATGACCCTCCGTGTTAGGAGCCGTCTACCACAGTAATAGGCTCCGACCAATATCATACCTCCGTATTAGAGAAAATCGACCTGACTATTAAAATATTTTTGTACAAATATCATGAAAATAAACTAAGACTCAACTGCAACACAAAATACAAATTCCATTTTTGACTATAAAATTGTTTGGCACCTTTAAAAATACTGACAAATTCTTATTCTCGTTTCTTATTTTTCTCGTTGCGAAACACCTCCGTAATTAGGTGTTTTTACCTTACCTCATTACACCAAATCGGCCGTCTGATATTTAATATTCCATTCTATATTCTTAATATTCGAGAAAAATAGATTACCATAAATATATCGCTAAAAAAAGTTAAAACGAAATTTGGTACTTACAGTGTTCTTCATTATTAGTAATCAAAATGACAATATAGACAAACACAATAATGAGCGTAACGCAACTGTAGGTAAACTCAATAATTGGTTCAGCACATATTACAATGTCTTTATTAACTTCTAACTCATAATACTGTTGCGTACTGTTGTATACGAACAAAAACCAAGCTTTGAATGAATAGTTAGCGCGGAATGTGGGTAAATGAAAAAATTGTCCTACAAAAATAAAATGATGTCTACCCTACATGAACAACGTAGTACTTTGCGGCTTATAAATATGATAAAGTTGATTATTGGTGTTAACTAAACGTTTACAGAAACAGAAGACTTGTTGAATTTTAGGAAAAGCATTTTGACAATTTCTTATGTAGTCTCGGTTTGCATACAAGTTCCAGATAGTTAAATATACGCTTAAATATGGAACACTCAGACGGGACCTATCGAAGAAAGTAATATTTCAATTTACTCTCGAACTAATCTATTTTA
This sequence comes from Udea ferrugalis, assembly GCA_950022985.1. Taxonomy (NCBI): domain Eukaryota; kingdom Metazoa; phylum Arthropoda; class Insecta; order Lepidoptera; family Crambidae; genus Udea; species Udea ferrugalis. The sequence goes on along the minus strand of OX465539.1, from coordinate 10,917,897 downwards.
CTGTAATATTTTTGTTTGACAAATTGATTAGGGATTGTATGCGTGTAATAAAGTAAAAAGGTCAAGAATTTATGTAGCCGTAGTTGAAGATTTTAGGAACACTCCATCGGCACACTTGGAGGATTGAGTGATCTACAGATACCTTTATAAAATCAAGACAAACCGTTAAAAACCATCGAATATTTGTCGATACATTTAACAAATTAATCACAAATTTCTCACAATAAAATATATACAGAAAGATAAGTACTTTGTGAGACACGAGATAAAGTATTTTTCTCAGATCAGCCGATTGAGTGTTCTAGTTAATTGACCGTAACTTTTTCCACCTACTTTTGACAAATTTTTATTTGCACTATTGAAGTTTTGACAATTATTTCCTAAAATATTCTTGAATCTCGTAATGTTTCGATCAACTTTCAAAAAGGAGCACTCACACCACACGCACATAACGTCGACACCCCATTCAAATTTCCACGTAAAACCGTAAATGAAAACACAGATAAATCTACGAGGCGAAAATATTTAACAAAATAATGCTATTTTTATTATCGAGCCGAAATAACTACCGAAGCTCTTTGATGTATTTTTGGAAGAAAGGTGCGTCGGGATTCTGTATTACCTAACCGGAAATCGGCCTTCCAAAACAAACAAACCGTTTTTAACTGCCCGTATGTAATAAGCAAGACCGTTTTGAAATACTCTCATTTCATTCCTTTCATAGACTGCCACATGTTATGGGGAGCTGAATAATAAACAAACTTGTACTGAAAAAACTTGCAGCACGTGTCACAGGGATTTTAAAAGCTAGCGAAGATATAAAACTGCAGGATATATCCCAATTCTTAGTCAAACTTTTGATCTAGCTATGGCATTTGTGTTGTGACATTCGTATGGTTATAGCCCTGATGCATTAAGACTGGCTATGGAAGTTTATGCATCCTAGCGATTATCACGGTTGCTGCCGTTACGGCGCCCGGGGTTCGCTCTTCTACATCTGCTTCTCCACTTCGCCCGATCTTGTGCATCCCTCTCCGAGGCCATGGAAGTTTATATTCGCAAAGACCCCAGGTTCGTGTAAGTCCCTGTTTGGTTTTGGATGCCTGCGTTGTGTGCACATCGCCTAGCAAACCCGTCTCTTCAAAAACATAAATAGTGCAATTGCAACTACCCAAATGCCTAGTCAGGAGTTCACTTCCATAATGGAAGGTATCCAATAGCTTTTCCGAAGTACAGTTAAACGCTCCTCAGGTTACCCATTTCCGTTCATCATCTCGCTCTTACCAAATGCCAATCCTTAGCAATAAATTAGCTTAGCTTTTTATTTTTATTTTTTATAAAGCAAAAAGGCATGATCGGAATGTGTAGCCTGTCTTGACGTTGACCGTACTTGAGAACGATTTGTGCAACATATGTGCAAATCAAACATTAACGCTACGACAATTATCTCCCTTTCAAAATTTGCTCAGATAACAGATAAATGATAAAGCAACTCTGAGCAAGGTTACAACACCTTGAAATGCATTTGACTGTACCGAATACTGGGTGCGGCGTTCACTGTGCATCGTTTTATGACCTCTTTTATTCGTCAAACCGTAAATCTATTACACAAACACAAAATACCAGTGGAAGTCTAATAAACAAATACAACGACAACATAATACCTTTTGCAAAAGTTAAAATAGGAATTTTAGATTCAGGCATCGAATTAGTATGAACAGCTTTCGTTAGGTTTTAACCGTTTAAAGCTCCATCTAGTTAGCCACTGGATAGGTAAAAAAGTAATGTTTAATTCACAATATAAAAATGACATAGTAGAGGCATTGTAAAATTACTGAATTACCAATTAGGTTCAGCATATTGTGGTCGTGGGCGTAGAAAACACTGGTTTCCTAGCGATATGTTTAGTGGGCTCATAACATAGCGACTAAAAATAAAACTTACTAATTAGAAAAAAACATAATTACTAGTATTACTGATATTGGATAGGGTTTAAAAGTAGTTAAGTATTCGATAATTCATAAATCATTTCTAATTACCTAAGTCGCATCGAGAAAGAATACCAATTCAAACCCTGGCAACACCTCGATCATAATAGCATAAATTTTATTAAAGCTTATTTAAATTAATACGAATGCAGCTCGAGTTCTTAGCCCTGCACACTCGCTATCGTCTCCATCATATACATCACTATCGCAATGTGGTGATCGTGACAAATCCAAGAACGCCTATCTTCAGCACCTTGCCTTGTGATGCAAGATGGCATTTCGAAAGGTATTCACTTTTGCGTCATTTCATTTTATGAATGGGTAAGGAGTATGAATTATTAGTCGGTAGGAAATCTTTTTAGTTCGTTTGACATTAGCATAGTTTTAATGAAATCATCCATTAAGAAATATTCAATCTTCAATTGATGATAGCAGCGCGAGTTGAAAATTCTTAAAATAAACTAAGCAATAAGGGTTAATTTCTTTTGAATAATGTGACAGGAGTACCTATGCATGGTATGGAGGAAAATAGATATTATAGTTAAAAGGGAAGAAATGTGCATCTTCTTAGTAACTAATTTTAACGATCTCTAAGCTTTTAGCTCATAGAGAAACTTCGGCACAGAGTTCATTGCTCAATTGGATATGAATAAAATTTTGCAAAAGCATTTTTAACCTATTAAATGGAAGAAGGTAATAAAACTACAGGCTGAAAATATACAGGAACAGGTATCGTATCGGTCATAAAGATTCTATTATTAGAAAATGTAGTAAGTAGATATTTCTGCGTCACACTTGACTCAGTATACGAGTAGAGCCACTCATCGAAGCATAGTAAGTATAAATTATATGGTTAGTGGTTTTCATAAAATATAAAACAACTAGCAGGACTTCACTCGATGAAAAATATATTAGAATTGAAAGTAAGATTTCTAAAATTGTGTGTGAATTAAACGAAAATTACTTTACAGGGTCTAATAAAATACAGCACCGTAATCAGCATCAGGTGAAAACTTTAAGTTTGATATTTCACGCGTTTAACAAAAGCCTCATTGAGTAAAATCCGTACAGGAATTACAATGCCAATCTTGCAGACAGAGACAGCTTTAAAAAAAACATGTATCTTGCACTGATTTTACAGTCGAACCCAACTTAAATTTACGATAAGTAAATAATAATTAATGAGCATTTACATCTACTTAAATATCACACAAACCACTCAGATCTTGAATCATCTTTGTCAGACATAGATAAGGTGCATTCTCGGTCTACGGCGAAATGGTATCCATGTCAATGGATATGACCTTAGCTCTGTGACGATGCCGCTCCAATTAGCTAGCTAAAGAGGAAGCCGTGAATTGCAATTAGACCTGCTGCCGTCTGTACACTTTTGGAGAGTTTCATCAGCAACGTGATTTGAAAGCCATGTTGTAGGGTCATTTCGCCGGTTTGCGTCCACTTAGTGCAGTTGCTAAGTTTGAAGATGAAACTAAAAATGTTCTAGCACTCATTTGTATGAAAAAATGATATAATGTGTTCATTATATAGTCTATTTTAGGATTAACTTACAGTTTTGTACGAAAAAGCTTGCGTTTTTTTTAAAAATAGATAAATATCCGAATTAGGCGTTTTACCCAGTTTGCGTCCAAAAAAGCCAGTTCGCGTCCACCCTGGACCAATTCGCGTCCACCGGCTTTATAAAGGATAATAGGGGTGATATTTTTATAAATTTGTACAGAAAAAGTTGTATTAGGTATATTAAGTATATCAAATTCTTTATTTAAGGATAAAAATATTTCAAACCAACTTTATTTACATTCAAAAAACGCTTGAAAAAAATTAGTACTCCAATTAGGTAAGTTGTACGTAGATGATCATTGCACCTATATAAAATAAAACACTGGGAATATGCCGGGTGTTCGGTCCGCCTGTTGTGTGCCATTACACCCATTTCCCCAGGATCTGTGTCTTCAAGTTGTCACAGCTTCCCGTCGAATCTTCGCGTTGCTTAAAGAGTCTGATAATCTGCTCCACCGTCAGCGCTCATACTTGGGCTATGCCTAGTTTGTCCGACCCTGTGAGCTCCCATCTGGTCAGTGGGTACGTTGGGCATTCTGCGATCAGGTGGAGACTTGTTTCTTCGCATTCCTCGCACTGCGGACACATGGGGTCGTCTTTCACGCTTATCAGGGTTAGATGTGCAATGTGGGGACCGGGAGTAAGCCAATAAAAGATGTTGATTGCAAGACGTCTCGTTTATTACTAACTAATCTTACCTTAAATATAGCTTATATACTAGATACGCTGGGGCAAGACTTTGCTTCTCAGTCACCGTTCGTTTGCTGGTCCTTGGGCGCATTTCGATGTTTACTTCTGGGGGTCCTTCCTCGACACCAACATCTCCCGGCTCCCTGCTTCACCACTCATCTGACTCCATATTTTCACCCTGCGCCCAGCTTTCCATCTTTTTCTCAATATCTCCTTTGCTTTTTTTCTTCTGTTGATCCGTCTGACTGGCTATTAAGTTAGGTTCGCTACGAAATAGTGTCCGTAGTTATGCACTCCACAGGAAATAAAAAAAAAATCTCTCTTGCACACACATTTCACACATTTTTCACTTTTGTTTTCACATATACATTTTTAGTCCATTTGCTTTTTCTTTGTAAGTACTATCGTTTTAATTATTTTTTGTAGCTATGCACAGCGCTGCCCTACAAGGCAGCACTGGCAGGGTCGCCATGCAATGTGGGGACCGGGAGTAAGCCAATAAAAGATGTTGATTGCAAGACGTCTCGTTTATTACTAACTAATCTTACCTTAAATATAGCTTATATACTAGATACGCTGGGGCAAGGTGTGTCATACACTACAAGATGTCTATTTGGTTGGGAGTGTCCCGTTTCTATCTTGATTACTAGTCGAACGTTGCTTCTAAAAAGCTTAATCAGTAGCCCCTCCCCTTTCGTGTCTAGTCCGTTGGTAAACTAGCTCAACTGTCGCAATCCTGCCGTGGTCTTTGATCCTTCTTTGGTTGCTGCGATAGTTCTGCGCTTGATTATCCCTCGATGATGTTAACCCCTCCTGGGTTCTTCTCGACCCCTGCTTTGGGCCATTGATCAGCTTCTTCGTTGTCTGCCTTTCCCTCGTAGCAGGAAACCCTCGCTCATCCAACTTCAGCTGTTCCAGCTAGTCTCTCTAGTGCTGATTTGCATCCTTTGACAATCGCTGATGTTGTCTCTGCTTGTTGAGTGCTTTCAGTGCGTATGGCTGTCACTGTAGATCATCACTTTTGTGTCATCGTTTTGACGCTTGCCTAGCAGGCATGTCAGCGAAATCCAGAATTGCGGAGATTTTGGTTTGGCAAACGCTCGCCAGCCACGCTGCCCAGGCGTCTTTATCTTGTCATCTCCTCTGCTATCATCAAATAGTACATATTGCGCACGCTTGCAACCAAGAGCTTTGTTGATTTTTTTCTGAAGCGGTCGGTGTAGCATACTGCTCCACCTGGTTCTGTTCTCCAGTCGTCTGTCTATGAATGAATAAACAGTAAGTAATCAGTTCTGTTAAGTTTTGTCTTATCGTTTTATTCTTCACTCGAATTTCATTAAACGCTTCCTTTAAATCGTCTTCTGTTTATGTTCTCTTTTCTTCATTCTTTCCTGGTTCCGAAGACCACATCTTAAATTTATTTATTTATTTACATTAATTAATACGGATAACCCAATTACATTAATTAGACAAAAAAAAATAAGAAGAATGAAAGAAAGTACCTAATTTCATTTAAAAATATATTTATAAGCACGTATTCTGAATAAAAAATGTATTATAATAACAAACAATACATTTAAAATTATTTTTACAAGTAAGTTAATTTTATTGTATTGAAAAAAGTAGTGGACGCAATCTGGTCTATCATTATTCCCTATAGGTATACTTTGCGTCCATAGCGGACGCAAACTGGGAGTTTTATAAATTCGATGTAGTAATTCGCGTCCACCCCATTTTATTCGTCAAATACAAAAAACTTAAGCAAATTCATAGTTAATATTATTCCTTTTTTCATTATAAAAGTCTAGAAACAGCTATGTATCCTAAAATTCACATATAACAACAACAAACTTACCTTCGAACGCGCCACTGCACACTATTTTTTCGCTAAGAATCCGCTCTCTTGCTGAACATCCGAGACAAATTATTTTTTTAAACGGGATTGGTTTGGCGCACGGACCTTATATCCTTATGTGCGTGTCTCTTGAACATTGAGGTATTAGCACTAAAGTCTTTTTTTTTCAATTCGTGTGTTAGTTTACTTATTTTCGAGTATTTTCAAAGGCAGATCGGTAAAGTGGACGCGAACTGGGTGGTGGACGCAAACAGGCGAACTAACCCTACTTCTACATTTTTCTTTCTGGGGATACTTACCCTAAAGATGCCAAATGCTTATGGGATAGAGGAAAGTCAAACTCCCCCCTCCCACCCATCTCTGTGTCACTTACGGAAGTCACTAAAACAACACGAGGAGGGATACCCTCATCATCCGTCTTTAGACACACGCGGAAGGAACTACGGCGGTACATATGATATGCCTTAATGTTTTAGGGTCTTCTTGTTGTAATTAACTGCTTTTACTTATATTTATTATTTAACCTTTCTCCTTTCAAAGATTTGTAAAGACATAGTTTTTTGCCGTTTCTGGATTCTGAAACGTTTTTCTGACAGACATTTCTTCGATAGTCTCTTTGCCGACGAAACCACCCAGTTTTGTCGACGAACTGTTCATAGGTGGAACGTTCTGTTGACGCAGAGACTACCGAAGAAATGACTGTCGGAGGAAACGTTTCAGACTCCAATTCTGTGGCATACCATCTAAACTTTACTAGTCTTTAGATTGCACTTATGCTAGGCCTATTTTCTGTATTTTGACAAACACATGTCTAAATCGTTGTTAAAAATACTTAGCTTCATTTAAGACATGTCACAATGAACAGTCTGTATTTTCAATTGCCTTTTTTTGTAAAGTCCCGGTATGAAAAGGTTGACCAGTTTTCAAATAAATTGATTTACACGTTGCCAGCACATGTTACCATTTTAAACAGGTTAGAGTATGTTGGAATAGTACATTGTTATCCTAGGGGTGAAAGTAACTTATTTAGTCCCGAGACGGGGTTTGGCGCCCGGAACGAAGTGAGGGCGCCAATAGTTCGAGGGACTAAATAAGTCTTTAACCCGAGGTAAACACTGTGCTTTTCATTACAAATACGAGGAAAGTAAAAATTAAAACATGAATTAATTCATGAAGATCGAATTGCCGCTTTCCCGCCTATTTAGTTTGTTTTTTTTTCTGTGGCCGGCCCGCTCAGCCATTAATTTTTATTTCCATCATTGGAAAAATGGTAAATATTTTTCTCAAAGCAAAGTTATTTTAAAGAAATTGTTGAAACTTAACTATAATAAAGTTATTTAAAAAATATATATTCTCTAATCAATACTTAACTTTAAGTTATTTCAATTTTACATCGTGGCTGTATAGAAAGTTGGAACATGGTTCAACAGTTAAGTGAAAAAAGAACTAGTTTTTAAAAAAATAATATGACAGCTGTCAGTTGAAAGTGATTCTCCCTAGGGATGAAAAGTATTACTTTCAGCCCGCTTCTCAGGTCAGTAATGACCTACTTTCAGAGTATGAGTAATGAAAAGTATGTTTTATTGTTTGGCAATAAATCTAAAATTTTATTAGACGTATGTTCCTTCACGATTGACAGTTGAGCGAATTGATCTTGTCAATGTCATCATTGACCAAGCAAAACAGATCTTAGGGTGGTCCACCCTTTCATTTCCCGACTGTACCTTGTAAAGAATCCTAACAATCTATCTAAGGGCCAGTCCTTGATCAGCCGTATCAGCTCAGCTATAGATCTAACTCGCCAACTGCGCCCGCGCTTGCGTCACTGCGTTAGCTCATCGCCGAGCCTGAGACCGGTTCCCTACTGTGACATTTGTCTTGCACCTGAGGCTGGCGTCCCTTGCTTACGCCTTGAATATGTTAGGCATGCTGTTTCAAACACCTAGGGACAAGTTTTTCTTCATGAGGCATAATAGTACGAGTATTGGAGCACCCTTGTGTTGTGGCAGGTGATGCAAAGTTTATTCAACGAGGGCAAATATCTATTTTAAAGACGCTACAAATTCAATCATTTTGCACGTTTTTCATCATGTTATTTTTATTTCGTATCCAGAAAAAATAATCATTTTCTATAATCATCGCACAAGGTCTAAAGTTCTAGGAATACTATAGAACCATTGCATTATACACTAATCGATATTCAGAAAATGTATAGAACTACTTGCATCAATTGGGTCTTCCGAAAATCCATTTCAGTTGTTATTACAAACTTATATTTGAAAGTAAAGTACCTTAGTCTGTTTTCATAGCAGATACAAACAATAAACCAGACGCTTAGAACAAAGTTGCTGTAAGTACTCCAACAGTAGCTCGGCACCGCACAAGTGATGAATGAAACCGGACACTTGCCTCGTCTGCAAGGGCTTTGAACACATTGTTCTCTCATTACCACCGTACGATACCCCCCTTACAACAACTAACGACTCCTATACTCATAGACATAAAGGCCTGATTGGAATGGACGTTGACGTGTTGACAGTAGTGGCTTGTCGGTAAATGACCTGTTTATCGAAGCTTTATGTGGTCGGGAATAAAAGGGAGATTGACGAAACAAACGGTGGAAAGTGAGCACACAGCACAAGGAGGCCTGTTTTGTTTGCCGTCTCGCTCGTGTAACTGCGCAACGTGGATTGTGAAGTTGTTGGGATTAAGATTTTAAATATTAAGAGGTATATTTTCGGCGAAAAAGGACTTCAGTAATGTAACTTCGGTAACGATTTTTGAAATCATTCACATGTTTAAGTCATCAATGAGGTAGTAAGAAAGGTAAAGATCTCTCATCAAAGGGACTACTGAGATAATCAAAGAGCAGAACTACGGATACGATCGTGTGTCTCATTATAAATGGTTTAGCTACGGATTTTCAGTTCGATTTTAAAATCTTTGATGTCGAAAAACACATGCACGATTTAGTTTTTTTTTACTGATGTCGACGATAAGTTTGACTCTTAAAAAGCGTAGTTTTATTCGATCATGAATTGCAAATCTTTGTCATTTATGCTGATTACAGACCCCAGACCCAATTAAAATCCAAACTAAAAATGATGACGTCGATGACAGAACTATACTCTGCTCTCAAATAAAACCATAATAACGATACTGAAATGTGACAAAATCCTTAAATATTGCTTTCCGAAATCACAGGTTATTTTGCAAGGCAAGCGGCTATGGTTTCTGGAATACCATATTAATACCGCCCGAAAACATAATTAGACTAGCGGCAGCCACGTGTGTCATGGTTGGTTAATACCCCGCATTTCCTCCGATCCTTTGTATCCGCAGTTTGATGGTCTACAAACAACGGCGCTTTGTAGTTTATTTGCGAGGCATCAATTATCGGGTAAGACCAATCGAGTTAGTCGAATGTTTGCTTGTTTTCTCTCGTGGCCTCTGGACGATGCTTACACCGACTTGTGTATGAAATAAGATTTGCGCAAAGCAATCGTTGAGGAGTTGGAAGCAAACCTTATCGGAAAGAGAGGGAAAGACAAGAACATGACGACTAACTTTTCTACTTTGTCCCTGCAACAACAGCAAGGCCGTATGTATATGGTCTGGAAGGACTTAAACCTCAAAGGTGGACTTTGAGGCTGCATCTCATTTGGTAGAGTGAGGTCACTTTGGCGAGCACAAAAAAGGGATAAGCTGACCAATTTTTGACATTGTGAGTATGTGGAATCAAGACGGAGTATGAAGTTGAACGTGAAAGTTTTCTTTATTTATTTTTTTGGTCACATCCTGACGAAATTTCAAAAGAAGATAATTTAAATGTGATGCAGAAACGAATACTTTTCCAGCTGTAGGAAACTACCTATAGCCAAAGTGAAAAGCGAAAGTTTTCAGCACACTTGGCATATGATGGTTGAATAAATTACTTATAATTCTGACGCAGTGTGAAGTTCACATTGTTACCCGATACGGTGTAATTGATTCCTTAAGCTGCGGGCGCAACAATCATAAACCGAATCTATTAACATAACTGCACGATACATTGCCTGTCTGTATGCGCAGTTTGATGCCGCTGCCAACCATGCCGTATTGTAAACTTGCCATGAACGTCTTATAGCCAAAATAAACCTTGTTTACAGACTAATCACCGGAAATTTCACGTAACTGGATAGGCAGGATATAAATTATATGAGATCGAACTGTGGCCAAAAGGTTAGAGATGAAATTTCAGGTTTGATTATTGGTTGATCAGGATTCAAAGCTATAAGAGGAGTAGCATAGTCATACGTCGACTTGTAGCATTAGCGTGTGAGAACGTCTTACTTTCTTCAGGTAACATCAGGAGAATTGCTTAGTGTGACTTCGCAAATTACGTTTCAGTAACTCTCAGGGACACAACACAGTGAGTTATCCAGTTTGAATCTAGGCGAGTCCACAGAAGAATAAAGTAGTATGTGTGGACTACAGGATAAATTGAGATATAGGCAGTGAAGTGGCAGACAGCAGGGCTATTTTGGGGTAGACCAGTTTTGGAAAAGATGCTATTTTGATGGCAAACGCATCGTATGATGCCTTCGTGTAAATTGGACATGCTTGGACGTGCTGCCTATTCAGTTCAAGCTGACTTATGGCTGATGATGATGATACTCGTAATGAAAAATCTTCGTCCTTGTTATTATTTTTTAGCATTTTCCATGCAGTATCTTCACCAAAGATCCGAAAACCTGCTGATTCCCGCCTGATGCCAAGCAGACTGAATGTCTTTTTCTGGTTTTAGAATCTTCGTCTTGTATAGGGTGACTGTCACCCGTTTCGGAATGCATCCCACACATGCACAATGTACATTAGAGTTGTTAACGCGCAATTAAGCCATTTAAGTCCACGTTGAAGAGACAATGGAGGATAATTAGCGGTGGTATATGAAACGATCTTGCTGCAGTGATACTGGTTACCTTAGCTGCCCTTCACGCCTCGCAGACTTGCCGACACCTCGTAACTATGTACGACTCAGGTGCAGTACTTACGCACTGTAGATAGTTGAATTTGTAATTTTATTAATGTAAGGTACAGTCGTTAGGTAGAATAATATTCCTTCGGCTTTTGAATATTCCTTTAAGTTTTTATTATCGTTAGAGTAATGTGGGCTGATGATACCTGAATTATCTCTAAAAACCGTGCCATTTTTAGATCTCCTGCAAGGCGATTTCTTGAACTCATTTCAAATTTCCAACTACGGAACGCTACAAATAGAAAAGATAAATGTTTATTTGGTAAAAACAGATCATAAAATGTATAAAGTGAAACAATAAGAAAAGGTTAACTTATATGAAGGTACTAAAATAGTAACCAGTAGTGATGAGAGCTTTTCACATCACAACACAGAAATTTAGCAAGGTAGATAGCAAATAAACCTATAGTTGACTGGTAAAGAATGCTTATAGTCCTAAAGATAGCCAATGCTACTTTTGATTTTTAAAAAATATGAATACTAAAAGTTTAACACAAATGACGCGAGTAGCGAGTTTTCTGATAAGTTCAATTAATGTGTGAAATAACTGAAATAAGTTAACGGGCGGTTAACTTATTTCAGTTATTGAACTGAACACCTAAGTACAAGAGGTACAAGATGCTAGGATCTGCGCTCAATCGCATTCAAATACCTCCGAGTTCTTGTCAGTACTCGCGAGGTTAATTATTAGCCTTTGTCTTAGGAATTCTTATTTTCTTTGTTTATTGCTATGTTTTATTGTAAGTTCTGCCTACACACAAACAAAGACCCATTCAAACTTATGTCTATAGCTTGGATCGCGGCCAGAATTGACAAATACATCAGATTTGTGAGATGATGTAAGCATGTCATAATATTTATATACGGACTCTTGCGATTAATCGCACTTCTGGTGTTTCACGTTATAAATTGGCGTCTTACGTGATGGTCGGTATAGTGACCATTACTACGGTCACTTTCTACTATTGTAACATGCCATCGTCAGCAAGGTTTATCTTATGCTCTAGATATTTATTTTTTAATCGTAATATACCCAATGATTTTACAATAAAAAAGACTTAGACAGATTATGTCAGTACTGACGCGAAGTCAAAAATTGACCCCAGCGAACGTACCCATACTTTGACCGTGTGTACAAGATAGTCCGATTATTTACTAGAGCGTAAATGAGACAGATACCTACATGTTGCGCAGTGTCGTCACAAACTGTCAATGCTTTGCTCAAGTGGTCGAAGTACTGATTTCGGGTGCCACTTTTTTAGCACAAGTAACCTAGGTATTTACGTAGTAATAGAAAGACGTAGTAACCTGTTCCCTACCTAGTTTGTGGACGTAGTGGTTGAACAATCTGGTTGGGAATCCGTGTGGATCCGAGTACAATTCTGGCCGGAACACCTACTTAGTGTTAATTGTATAATTTGCGGCAAACTCAGCTGATGATGAAAATACCGATAAAAACCAATTGCTAATATTGTTGGAGATTTGGCAATACGCTTCTGATATCTCAACCTAGGAAACCGTAATCACTAACATGTAGTCCACATTATTGTTTTATTACACTATAGTATGTTCGCGTTAAGAAAGCAGTAATTTTTTTATTTAATTTCTTCACAGACATCCAAACTTAAGGTACAAAACCGTTGCGTTTGGAAGAATGCGTTCATTTGGGCACTGTTAACTTGACTTTCTAAGTAGGAACGATTTGTTTGGGTAGAGGATGTGCTTTTTAATGCGAACGGACTATACTATAGTTTTATTCATCAAATAAAATAACTCGGCCGACTCGTCAAGGTCCGTATCATTTGTCACTTCGATGTCAACAATGTTGCATACCTAAAGTTGTGCTACTTGCTCAGGCGCTGTTGTTTTCACTGACTTGATAACAGTGCTGTATTGACTGCACGGAATGACAATCAACTAAATATACGTAGCGAAACACATTTAAATAACTATTTCACTCATTTATTAATGGAAAGGCTGAAATAAGAACGTTTCGTGAAGTTTTTTTTTAAATGCACAATTTTCTTGGGAAAATTGGGTGTACTTACTGATTGATTTTAAATATCTATTTATTTCAGTAAACTGAAAACTTCCTACGTGTACTGTATATTGTACATTCGTATCTAATGTATTTGGAAAATTGGGTTTAAGTAGAAAAACTGATGAAGTGGTTAATAATAGCTTCCTGCACATTTCAACATAATTATTGCATTTATAATATATGCATAATGCTTGCAGGAAACAACATAGTAGCCTCTAAGGTCAATACAATTTTCTCTACTAGATCTTTGAGGAAAAAATGTTATTAATGACCCCAATGTTTATATCTCACGATGAACGGGCCATATTCCTAGATACATAAGTAGGTTGAAATGACAGTGGACCAGGGTATAGAGCGCGATAAAATGATGCCAGTTAGTGAAAAATAATAATTTGATGATGAACCTGATATGACGCCACTCCTGACGGTGGGTTTAAACATCGCGAAACTCCAAAGTATGCAGAGCGACTAAAACTTAGCTATCTCGCAATTCTATGGAGGGAGGCTTACACCAGCAGGGGACTTCTAAAAATCATTATTATCGTCAGCCGTTCGCACCGCAATACACTGCTAAGATAATACACCTCCATCAAGGGGCGCCATAATCTACAACGGCTGCACGGAAGGCCTAGGAGAAGATGACGAGACGAATATTCTGTGTCGGCCTATCCTATATCATATCTTATTATTAGATATGCATCAAAGTATAGGCCAGTAGGTGGAGATTGGTAGGGGTGTGCTATACAAAGTCGCTTTCTCTGTCCCTATATCCCTATGTGTGCTTGAATGTTTAAAACTTAGCGACAGATTTTGATGTTTTTTTAATAGAACAAATCAAGAGTCAAAGATGTGAAAATCAGAGTAAGAATACAGAAGTGGAGATGGACTGGACACATGATGAGAAGAAAGGACAACAGATGGTCAAACGAGTGGTTTCCCAGTGATGGGAAAATAAATCCAGGGCGACAATACAAAAGATGGGAAGATGATGTCCAGAGGGTTGGGTTACTGAACAGGGGGGAATGGAGACAGTTGGGGGAGGGCTATGTCTTAGGACAAGCGGAGGAAGAATAAAATTATTACATTAACAGATCTTAAAGCTAAAAAGCTAGCAGCAATAAAGGCCTATTTTATTTTATTTAAAACAGATTTCGATGTTTTTTTTCAATAGATCGAGTGATTAAATTGGGAGGTTTATACGTTTACTAACATTCCATTGCCCCCGTGCGAAGCCGGGGCGGGTCGCAAGTCAAAAATATTTCCAAGACCTTTTCAATGGATTTAAATGCTAAGCTTTACTTAGAAAGGTCTGCCCTAACTAATTGCCTAGTTAAATATTTAAATGCAAGTTTCTAACGCCGTATTCGCCGACGACAGACGACCAGTGACCTAGTTAGCTCACTTTATTTAAATTAGGCACGCTAGGTAAATGTTTCATAGGCCACACACATTCCACTGAATATTTAGTAAAGGTACATTAATTGTATAAAATATTTAAAGTCGAGCTAATGTTACATAATCGTAATAAGAAACTAAATAAGCCCGAGCTCCAAGAGTTTTTTGGTAGCATAATAATATGATGGATTCATCACCATATCTAAATACAAGTGGCCGCCCGCGACTTCGTCCGCGTGGACTTTTATTAAAAAAAAAAGTTATAGTCGTTTTTCATAGATTGAAGCCTACGGCCTATTCAGAGGTATAAGCTTTATTATTGACACTATTGTAAAGTTTCATTAAAATCCATTTAAGTTGTTTTCACGTGAAAGTGCAACACGCACACATACAAACTTTCGCATTTATAATATTAGTAGGAAGTAGGATAAGATTCAAGTTAGTATTGTCATTATTGCATATTCAAAAACCATGACGACTTCATGTAAGTAAACTATTTATTGTGAAATAAATATCATTATCGTTGGATCGCGGCAACCACAACACGTACTACGTAACGTGATAGGCCTTAGACATAGTTACTTTACTTTTACTTAGATAAGTTGAATGGGGCAGAGGGGGGAAGAAGAGCTGAGGGGCTTTGAGGCAGAAAACTCCTGGAAACAGGACTCCTTGATAAAGCATTAGGATTTCGTTGAGCGCAGGCCGAAGAAGCACCTTGTAGGTCTATACAGGTCACCTATGTCGCAGGCCGATCTAAGGTCTGCGAATATATTTGAAAATAATAATAATGACACAACTTCATCATAAAGTATAGTACATTGTTATCCTAGGGGTGAAAGTTACTTATTTAGTCCCGAGACGGGGTTTGGCGCCCCGAACGAAGTGAGGGCGCCAATAGTTCGAGGGACTAAATAAGTATTTCACCCGAGGGAAACACTGTGCTTTTCATTACAAATACGAGGAAAGTAAAAATAAAAACATGAATTAGCTTAAGAAAAAATGAGGAAAATAAATGAAGATCGAATTGCCGCTTTCCCGCCTATTTTGTTTGTTTTTTTTCTGTGGCCGGCCCGCTATTCAGCCATTATTTTTTATTTTCATCATTAAAAAAATGGTAAATATTTTACTCAAAGCTAAGTTATTTTAAAGAAATTGTTGAAACTAAATTATAATAAAGTTATTTAAAACATATATATTCTCTGATCAATACTTAACTTTAAGTTATTTCAAATTTTACATCGTGGCTGTATAGAAAGTTGGAACATGGTTCAATAGATATGTGAAAAAGAACTAGTTTTTTTAAAAATAATTTGACACCTGTCAGTTGAAAGTGATTCTCCCTAGGGATGAAAAGTGTTACTTTCAGCCCGCTTCTCAGGTCAGTAATGACCTACTTTCAGAGTATGAGTAATGAAAAGGTTATTTACACCGTCAGCAAATATTTGTACAGATTCGATCACATCAACCTTCCCATAGTACTTCTATGTAGGGGTCGTTGCGGCCGACATAAGACCCAGTTTGCAATGGTTTTGTAAAGTTGTGAAAGCCTCTATACTGGTGCGGGAATCAAACCCGGAACTCTTTGCCTCGAATTCACAAACGCAAATCACTGTTGAGCATCCCTCAGAAGTATAGCTGTCCCTTTCAGTTCTATTGACATTTTACAGGATATCATGAGCGTGAGCGCGAGCTTAGCATTGATTGACGTTTGTCAATTCGGGGGTTTGAGTCTCAACCGGCGCTTGAACCATTACCCTTAAACAGGTCAACAATTATGAATATTTGCTACAGTAGAATACTACAGCATAAATGTTTACTACACCTGCACCGGCGCATGATACACATGACGTGGCTTACGTAATGAGGCCGCGTCTTGTCTGCACATCTAATTTGATGCAATGCGGTTTCACTTCCCCAGTAGGTACCTACTTGAACGTTTTATAATATTCATAAACGGTAATTGTAGGCCGAAATGAGTGTTACTAGTTGAGTTGATATTAGTAAACGGATATAAACGGAAGCGGCTATTTGTATTCATTCGTTATTCGCCAACAGCAAATACATAAACGGCCTTCAAACGTCCCATTGCTGGGCACAGGCCTCACCTCAACTATGAGGTGGACTGAGCCATACTCCAACACGCGGGCTCAGTGCGGATTGTTGGAGGGGTGTAAGGTTAGTGAGCAACCTTAATGTCAGATGTTATCAAGCTGCCCTAGGGCCTCTGACTAAGCTTAACGACTGACATCTGGCGACGTCAACCGGGACCAACTGCTGAACGTGCCTCCCGAAGCACGGAGATGCCCGAAACATACATCACAAAATTTCAGTCGGGGTGGTCACCCATCCCATTTCCGACCCGGCGTGTGTTGCTTAACAACAGCGATCGTCGCCGATCACTGTCACAACTGCGCCACGGGCACGGGAACAGCAAATATAGTGAATAGATAATACTCGTGCATTTGCCCCTTGGTGCAATGGGTAGTGGTTCTGCCTATAGCGCCAAATGCCAATGGTCGCGGTTTCGATCCCCGACGAAGAGAAGGTCTCATGTGACGAACATTTTAATTAGGTATATTTATTTATTCACAATTTAAAATAACAGATATAATATACAGCCAGCATGTTAAATATTGTTGTTTTGTTTTGGATTTTGGAAGATATCAATGAGAATGTAACCATTTATATTTTAATTATATTAAATTAAACTCAAGTACCTACCTATGTACCTTTGATGATAAAATATATTTGAATTGAATTGAATACAACCTACATTCGCAAAATAAATAAATGATTGATTCATTGAATAAATTGTTAGTTATAAATCATATTTATTAAATATATTTGGTGGATACCATCACCAATCACAGCTCCAACAAAATCAAGAATAATATTAATGTAAGTATTTCTGGTGAAATTGTGGTTGAATGTTAGTCAATATTTGGGCTCAAAAATAAAAGCTCCTATATTTTTTGGATTGGAGTATCACATAGATATGTGAATAAGGTATTGACAGTCAGAAGCACTTGTAATACTACAACAACAAAGTCATGAAGTCACTAAAGTCTGAAATAAGTGTACTTAATATACTTTAATTTTGTAGTAATAGGGTTGCATTTTTAATAAAATTCAAATCTGGTAAAAGCTAAATTTGTTACATTTCTGCTACACATACTTTTCTAGGCATAAAAATAGAAGAGTCAGTTCATAGCTTGTGTGTGTGTGAAAACCTAAAAAACAAGAGTGTGGCATGTCTAGAGAACTAGGTATCCCTCACATTGTAAAATACTTTAAGATAACCCACAGAACTCTTGGCTGTTGATCATTGATTACCAGTTAGGTACAACAAGTAGCAAATTAAATTAAATTTACAGAGTTACTCAAATAATGTTCCAAATAAAACAACACTCACATTTTGTGATTAATTATTCCAACTTCATAAAACAACAAGGTATTTATTTAAACTTTCATGGTCACTAACATTAAAATTATTGAATCGGGATTGCTACCATGTATGTTATGTTAGCACTGTTGCAAGCTCAAACCAAGTTTGGTAGCAATCATGATTCAAACAATTTTAATAAGAGGGTAAATGTTAACAATGCGACAATAATTCTGGCAACTTGATCTTCTGGTCTCTGTACCAATCAGTACCAAAGTTCTGGTAATAGTTTTGCATTTCTTCCAGTAAGATTAAAAACATAAAACCAAAGATTAACCTCTAAACTGTAAAAGTCCTGATTGATTCAAATTCCTTTGAACTTTCTTTATAAACTGATATATTAAAATCATAACATTGATCACATTTGGAGAATTATTCTAATAACAAAAACTACAAGGTGAAGGTGAAAGAAATCTTCAAAGTTCTTGCTGATTCCTTCATGTGTTTTATATGTCTGTATAACTCCTTCTCTATTCTTGATTGCTGGTAACCAAAGTTAAGAGAGATATTAATTAAACTAGAAGTAAAGTAGGTAATGTCATAAAACATTTCAGCACAGGGACTGATCAAGTTATAATATGGGTAATAGTATCACAGTAATTAAAACCATAATATGGATAGAATAAGTAAGTGTACAATGATGAGAGTAACATTTAGGACACTTTATGTACTTTGATGCAGATAGGACTGTAAATTAACACTCAGTCTGTCACTTTTGTAATCTGTGTATTATAATTATGACTACACCCAATTATAATTGACATACCTACATTACAGACTACATGTCGCCAACTTAAGCGATTCTGTCCAGTCGTAAATAGTGGATTTAATTCTTAAAATACTCATAAATGATGTCACACTTTGTCCTACTAGCGCGCGGCCTACGCTTTTGTCACAATCTTAGAATGGAAAATGTTAACATCTCAGTAGCATGCCTAGGTTCTCAACGGTTCAAATATGTTGTAATAGGTCACCAAAACAATAAATACGCGGCATACTTTCCACAATGGTTAGGGAGTGACAACTTTAGCATAGCTTTCGCGACCCATCTCGCTCACGCTTACAAAAAAACACGAAAAACGAAAGGGGACAAAAAATTGGTACAAACTTTTAGAAGTATTTACACGCACTCTGAAACTTATTAAAAGTACACAAAATGATCAGATCATAGTTCAACTAGTAGTTACTCACCGTGTTTAAGTAAACATAAATCCAAAACAGATGACAGGGTGAAGTTATTAGTGAAAACAAGGCACAAAACACAAACACCTTTCTAGTTATAACTTGGAATCACAGCGTCAACACTTGATTGAACACAGCATGCACTATCACTTGGCACTACACAAAACGCGACGCGAGCACAGAAATATTTATTTACAACATAGAACATACAAAATTACTCATAGTCAGCGAGACGTCTGTCATACCAGCCAACAAAATTCGGCCATTTTGCTTGCTGAAATGCTGACGAAAAGTGTCAAAAGAAAGAGATGCCGTCAGTTGACTACAGACAAGATAGAAGGTCAAAGGACCAATCGTGAGTCGTGACTTTGCGCATAGACAACATGGAGCATTGTGGTGCGTTCCAAACAAGGTAAACTTTTGAAAGAAAATAATACGCGTTCCAGAACGGTTGAAGTCATCGACCTCACAGCCACTAGACGTCCTAGAGCAAAGACCATTATCACGTTTTTGTATGAAACTTGTAGAGAATTCTTAATTGAAGACGAATAACCAAAATGCCCGGTTGATGTGTACGAAATTGCAAAGAAACTGGAGGCCACTAGTTTCTAGTTTTAAAGAGTTTGAGGTTATAATTGATGTCTGAATGACTTCAAATAACCTTTTCAGAGTCCGACCGAAACTGGTTTTCCAGCTGAAACCGAATGTTTGGCCTGGGCTTCAGTTTCAGCCGAAACCGAAACTCAGGTGGTCAATTATCAAATACCTTCAAATACTGAATTCTGGAAGATTTTACCTATACAAACCTAAAGACTCATTTTTTTAACACAAGATCCTATCGCTGGGCAAAGGTCTCCCCATTTTTTTCCATTGGCCCCTGTCTTAAGCTAAAGTCCTCCATTCACCGGTACCTGGTGGTATCATCGTTTCTTAAGCCTCCCTCGGCTGTGATACAGTCTTTAAGGAGCCATTGGGTTGTGATTCGTGATGTGGTTTTGTTGAGCATCGTTGAGCACCGTTTCTTTGGACGTGCAGAACGCAACGTCGAAAAGTTCTCACTTTGAAGATATAGGAAGGTCGCACTTCATATAAGCCTTGACCAGTTAACTCCTCCATCAGATTCAACGTTCGGTTTCCTTAACCTGCCTGTTCTCGAAGGAGACGATCTTGCCCAAGTAAATATACTTACAACTTATTGCATTGTCTGTCCATCTAGTACTACCTAACTTTTTGTGCCGTTTTTCATCAGTTTCGTTTTTGTCTGGTTCATTACCAGTTCAATGCGATAGCACGCTACGCTTATTTCTTTGAGCATTGTCTGCCACTCGGCGGGTGTGTTGTGGAAAAGCACGATGTCATTGGCAAAACGAAAGTTGGTAAATTTTTATAATTCGACATAGATTCCTTCATAAGACTAGGGTCTTGGTAACTGCTTGAATTGTCATCTTGAGTCATCCAATATTGAACTTTTTACATCATTAAAGTACAGAAACGAAACGAGCACGCCGTGGAATGCTGATTATGAGACCTGCCCCATAGATTTCCAAAGCGGCTGGTTATGGGCGGTCCACATCTACCGAAACCCTGCGATCTGCATCATGTCATCTTTTTTCTTCGCTGGGAGTCCCACACTGAGTTTGGCTTCAAATGGTATCACACTCGAGAACTTTTCGGCCACAGTGGCCACCAGTTTCTAGTGAAATGCCACTGCCACACTAACCTGCCAACCGGCATAGCCCCACGTCGTGACAGTGCCCAGCCGTGTTAAATACGACGATTTGGCCGAAAGCGAAACTATGGCCGAAACTTGTTTTTTTGGCCGAAAACGAAAGTTCTATTGGACACTACGTTCATATAACAGATTTGAGTCATGGATGACCAAAACTTATTTTGTATGTACCGTATGTGAGTATTTACCCATTATTTCTTAAGCACTGGCCTTGAAATGTTTATGTCACACCGTTGCCCTGCTTTTAGGCACAAACTTTACTCTCCTTGCTCATCTCGGGGAAACTAGGTGGCCTCCAGTTTCTTTGCAATTAGTTACACATCAGCCGGGCATTTGTGTGTTATTCGTCTTCAATTAAGAATTATCTACACATTTCACACAAAAACGTCTTTGTTTTTAGTCTTTGCGCTACTAGCGCCACTTCGACAGTTGCACTCCCCATTGATTGGTTATGAGGTCGATAATACCAAAACAGACTTTTCAGATTTTCTTTTTTCAACGATTCACTGCGGTGGACAATTTCGCTTACTTCCGACGGTGGCGTCAAGCAAAAACGACGTGACACTGTTTAGCGCCCAACGCCATACGATTAGATGACACGCATCTGCGTCTTCCGCCATGTGGAAAAGAAAACAGTATTTTTACTAGTTTTAACATGTTCAAAGCTTGAAAACCTTTAGTTTACATTCGAAATCTAACGTAAACGGACCGGCACATTGTTTTAAGTGATAAAAAGTAGGAAAACAAGCGTATTTCTGGAAATGGAAGGTAAGTGACTCTTTTAATGCAGTTGTGCTATACCTTTTCAACTGATTTCGCATTGATTTTATTGAATATAAATATTAGATTAGGCCTAAATATTGTTTTAGTTTTCTTTGTACAACAAATTTCAACTATGCAAATGAAAAACTACCAAGTTTGATTAAGGAGATAATAAATAGTCACAATTGACTTGATACTGAAGTTAACTCTGTAGTTGAATCAAGGAGAATATGCTATAATGTAACTATATATTAATACTAGCTTTTGCCCGCGACTTCGTTCGCGTGGACCACTCTTTTTCCACAACGTGGAGTGTTGATAACCTAACAGCGGTAATAAGACGATTTCATATCAAATAACTAACATTTTAAAAAAGGTTGGTAACCTCTATTATTTCAAAAATATTACTAATTCCAGAAACGAAGGCTACGAGCTTAATGTACGTGAAAAACCAAGTTACTTTGGTTCTGGGTAAAAACTTCCTTAAGCTGAATTGAAAGAGTTATCATCGATTTTAAAATGACACACATCCGTGCCTAACGCCACACGCAAAAAAAAGTGATGGCACGGATACGTGTCATCCGTCAGCGAATCGGTTAAAAGCTGTCCTGTCAAGCTGGTGCTGTCTGTCAGTCAAAAATATTTTTTATTGGTGCGCGCACAATTTAAAATTTATGTGAAAATATGATAGTGTACTTTAGAGTTCATTCACACAAATAAAATTGTTCTGGTGTTTAAAGATTCCAATGCGGCTTAAACTTTTTACCCAAGTTATCTTATATTTGCTTTTTTCCTTGGTAGGAATAAACATAATTTCTACTTAATTTTAAGTAATAGCTACTTTCATAATGATAAAATCAGCTTTTTCTTTTTGTAAGAATAATGTTTCAGATTGCGAGAGCAGGAAAACAAATCGAACGCGTCACCTAACAGACAGAATGTTTCTACAAGGTATGTAGGCTGAACCTGAATGTATTTAGTTTAATGTTCTGTATGTGTATGGTGTTCAAATGCTAAGTGAACTTTTACCATTCTGAAGTGAATGACATCCACTGTTTAATCATTACTTGACTCATTGACTTTACTGGAAAATGTTTCAGATTCCCCACCAAATCCTCTGCCAGATTTCCCACTAGATATTGGTCAAGTATTTACTGATGCAAGCGACGTGTTCAGAAATATCTTAGGCAAAATGTTAGCCAAGAAGAGAATCCTCGGTATTAATAATTCTGAATGGTATTGGTAATAAAACATCTACAGTAACATGACTTCTTATTTCGGGAAACTGAGATGTAAAACACAGTTAACCAGGTCTACAATATTATTATGCTAATTTATTTTAATAAAATACAAATATGATACAAAGAAAATTATCATTTTTCAATATCTGGACAGTAGAGTTTACTTTCTGGATTGTAGTGTCTTCTTACATGACATTTATACTGATAGTTAGTGAAAAATTTTAGGGGACATGCTGGACATTGTTTTGTAGGGCCAAAGTGTTTCTTGCGTTTATGCTCCATCCTCCTAGAAGCTGACACAAAGCTCTCATTACACATCTCACATGGGTATGGTCGCTCACCAGTGTGAAGTCTCACATGATAAGTTAAAGCAGGCCGAGTGACAAATCTTTGGCCACAATGCTCACATGTGTGGTTCCTTACTCTAGTATGTTTCACTTCATGATTTCTCAACAGGCTTTGGGCATGAAACTTTTTATCGCACCATTTACAAGAAAGGAAAAACCCAAATCCATGATCATTGGTTAAATGGGTTTGCAATCCACGCTTATGCAGGTATCCTTTGTTGCAGTGATCACAAAAGTATTGGGGTTTTTTTTCTTTACCACAATTTTTCAAATGAGTTAGATATGTGGTTTTGTTATAGACAATTTCATTACACTGTGGACATTTATATTCAGCACAATTATCACAGTGTGTTCTGTTTAAGACCCTGCTATCGATTTCTTGTTTATGTGTACCCCATCTGGATTTTCGGAATACAATCACTTTACCACAGGATCTACATTTGTGGCTTTTCTCATGCGTTTTAAGTGCTTTCTTGTAAGGGAATGTTTTTCCACATTGAGTACACACAAATGGTGTCCCGTGGTGCTCAACCTTGTGTTGTTTTAATAAAGTTCGTGATCCAAAAAATTTATTGCATTTGTCACATGGGATGTGCCTAGGAGCATGCATCCGCAAGTAATGACTTTTCAAGTTATGCATCCTTCGGAAGATTTTACTACAAGTTTTACACTTCAGTAAAGATGGGTTATCTTTATCATACAACACCACATCAATTGGAATTGAACCAGATTTTATAGATTTCTTCTCACTATTATAATCCTTTTTTTCAACCCAGAATTCTGAATTATCATCAGAAAATGTGTCATCTGAATCATTTAGTAGCTGAAGTTTTTTTTTGGTAGGTTTTTGTGGACAGGAAAGAAATTCAAATCTTTTTATAGCTTTCATATGAGTTTCTGGTGCTGGTTTGTAATCAAAATATGTTTGGTTAACTCCAGTTGCATCATTCATTGTGAAATATACAGTTTTATAATAGTCCGAATCATCTAATGTGAAATCACAGCACACATTTAAGTTTTCTACTGTGTTTTCAATATATTTTATGTTTTCTTTACACATTTTAATAAAGTTATAACACTTAATAGATGACATTAAGCAATCTTGACACAGTGTTTCTGAAGGTAAATTAGTTGTATTCTGAAATAGAAAGAAATCAGTAGTTATTTTTTATGGGTAATAATTAAACAGACTTTTTATAGATGACATTTTTCAACTTTAAAAATATAAGTTGCCTTCTTGATTACTAAGTCAGCCACATCAATTTTATATAAATACAATTATGTCATTGATGAACATGAAGATTACTGCATGTTATTCGTGTGAATTGGTGTTCAGAATAGTGTGCTTAAAGCCACAATAAGAAATAATAAAAATCATGATAATCTATATACCCAGCCAGGTACAATGCACTGAAAGAGACAAAAATATTGATTTCTTTTTAGTCATAATGTAACAAGTTTTACTCAAATGTTTTCGCGAGCAACAATGGCAGTTAGCGTCCTGAGGACGCCAACGACATACACATTACACACGCCAGCCAACATTTTGAGGTCATAACGGACTTGAAAATATCAACGCAGCTGCAATATCTTACAACTTAATGTTAATAATAACATTATAAATTAATGCTTGCCTGGAAACCTAGAACGTGAGTCAATAAATCAAAAATTTCTTCATTTTCGCTCTCCAGAGTTACTACGTCTTCTAAGGAAAAATGCACTTCCTCTTCGATATTTTTGAGGCACAAACAGCAAAGCCGTGTTTTCCCGGATAAAAATTTGAAAATGGTACTATTAGGTGAAAACATTTTGGGTAGATTGCGAGGCAGTCACTCAGTATTTATCAAACCAACGGCGGTGGAAAATCAGAAGCGATCATGGAAATCGAAGCACGAACATTTGTCCATTATGACAGTAATATGGAATAATAGGGATGGTAACCATCGATTGAGAAACATCGATATTTATCAATGTTTAGCTGAGGAACATCGATATATTGACTTCGATAACATCGATGTTTTGAGAATAAAACATAGGACCGTGAATTTACTCTCTTGAGGACCTCTGGCATGTATCAGATGTACTGGCTAAATTAACACATACCTATATTAAGTTAAACTATTTTACTCTAGATGTCACTATTGATACTGGACTATAAGAACAGGGGTGGCATTCTGAATAAGCAGATCGAACGTTCGAACAATGAATTTAAAGGGAGATAACAATTTGACGTTCTACAAAACTCATTAACAACGTAAATGTGATGGTTTGAGTGAGAAGAACTAAGCCAAATTACGTTCTATAATTATTTCCCAACAATTATGAATAGACGATTAAAGGTGGCGTTTTCTCCCGAGGGAGATCGGGATGAGATTTGATCATCGCCAGAATCGCATTCCATGTTTCTTATGTTAATATTTATTTATTCAGAGTGTTCCCAAAGATATCGGGAATGTAAATAATTTCCTTGTATTTTGTTAACTGAAACAAATACGTGTTTAAAAATAGTGCAAGTTTTACAAAACAATAAAACTTGTATTATTAAGCAGAGACGATGCACAGCATCCTGTGAGAGAGTGCGTCTACTTCCGGTTCCGCTTTCTACCAATTTTAATTAATTCTCCTATAATTTATTTAGTAGTGAATTTGACTTACTTCCGTTTGGCGCCATTTTTAGTCACCTGGGGTCGAGCTCGCTCGTAATTACCTCATAGTAGACTCTCACCAGGAGACCTTTATTTGATGCTGTGCATCGTCTCTGCTTAATAATACAAGTTTTATTGTTTTGTAAAACTTGCACTATTATTCGGCATGTGACGATGCACAGCATCCTGTGAGAGACGTGTTTATTAGCTCCTGGTGACTATCCAACGACGCTATGTGATGAAAAGTTTCCTGTATGCTTATTGCTTACTGAAACACAGAAGACTGTTAGTAATAAGTGGTGTAGTGAGTGCGTGTGGCTAGACACAGTGAGTGCAGAGAGTGGTTTTAATTGTTTGATAAGGTGTGTTTTATATTGTGTTAGTGATAGTGATAACAATAAAGGAGTTGAAAGCTGCAATAAGGTGAGTTTTATTTTCTTTTTAAATGTTTATTTAGGTATATCAATAAAAGTAGATAGGTAACTAAACCGTTATTAGTTTCAATTAAACAAATGATTAGGAAAATCAGAATACACAGACCATCAAAAGTGATAAGTGTTAATATAATCATATAGGTAATCTAACAATGTGCAAAAATTAGGGCAAGGCGTACACATAGGTATAGTTTAAGCGGGTTGAAAATTATTATAAAGCGAATTGCTTGGTGATTCAGTACTGCGTCTGTTCTTGATCTGCTTGCAGTAAAATTTTGCAAATGTGTTTTCACTTTGCCAGTTGCCTCTTGAAAGAATTTCATCAATAGGGAAATTGTCGTACCAATTTAGCGACGCCACAGCGGATCGAAAACTACCCGGAGATGCCTGTATACCGGCATCCTTAAGAACCGTTTTTATCCAATTAGCTATTAATGTTCTAGTGGCAGTTTTAACTGTGCCTGTGATAGAGATGAATAAGGCATTGTCACAATCCGCTGTGCGCCTTTGCTTGCTTGTTTCGATAACTCTACGCAGCCACGTTACAGGGCAGATGTTAATATTAGGATTTTCTAAAAGCTTCCAGCCTGATTGCCGGTAAGTAGCTGTATCGGTTTTTGACCCGAATTTAGGCCATAATATCACATTATCACCCTTGTCTTGAAAATGCTCGGGCGAGACTCTTAGTAATGTTAGGTCATGTACTCGCCGACCGGATGCTAAAAGCAAAATGCAGGCTAGTCTGCGTGACGCCTCATAGAGGTTAATTCTAGCAGGAGGGTTAGCACTTAACCATGAGATGAGCTCAGAGGGGTCCCAGATCGGGCCCTTCTCAGGTTTCGGGTTTTTTTGAGAAATAGCTTTAAGTATGTGTTTAATTAGGAAATGGGACCTGACATCATTTTCAGGATGTCCTAAGGTTAGGACTACGGACTTGTGAACTAGGATGGTTGAGTAAGACATATTTTCTTGTAAATGGAGATACGCTAGGTATTTAGCTACACAGCTGCCACTGGGGCGTTTGTAATCGTAGTTAGCCTGTTTACACCATTTCACCCATCGCAACCAGGCTGGCTTGTAGGTCTTCAATGTAGAATCTCGCCAGCCGAGCTTGAGTAGGGACTTCTCTGCTTCAGACCAGTCTGCAATGGCACTTGCCCACCCCCAATTTTCCATACTAAAAGCTTCATGTTGTCCAGTTGGGGTGGAGGCAATCCGGTCGCTTGGTCTATAAGAACACGATGCAGATTCTTCACTCGCATGGGTCGGCCTAGGGCTCTTCGACGCAGGTCTGGCAGCCAGTATGCCCGCTTCCACAGAGGTGCGACAAGAAGGAAGTGGCCGTTCGCGTTGTTCAGGTGGTTCAGTACTCGGGGTATTAGTGACGGTGGCGGAAACAGCCAGGCTAGATTGTAGTCCCACTTCGTGCTGAAGGCGTTGCAGTACGCTGCCGATGTATCTCTGGCATCTTTCGAGACATAGGTTTCCGTTACCTTGGCATGTTCCGAGGCAAATAGGTCGATCTCCGGTGTACCGTATTTCCGAAATATTATTTTCAGGGCTGGACTTTGCAGGTGCCATTCTGAGTGTTTCTTGCCCCGAGATAGGCTGTCTGCTATCTGATTGTAACGGCCTGGCAAATATTCTGCCGTCAGCGCTATTTTCCATTTGTTTGTTAGTCGGAAAAGCTGATTGGTCAGTTCCAGTAATGGTTCTGAGCGTGTCCCCCCCTCGTTTCGAATGTAAGCAACTACGGTGCGGTTGTCCGATTGGAGGATCACATGGCTGCTTTTCAGAAGATGTTTGAAATTCTTCACCGCGCTTATGGTCGCAAACATTTCTTTGCAATTGCTGTGCCATTTCGACTGATTGCTGGTCCACTTGCCTGATATCGTATGATCGTCCAGGTGGGCTCCCCAGCCGTGGTCCGCGGCGTCTGTTGTTAAGAAATGCCGAGCTGGAGTCTCGTGCAGACGGCTGCTCGTTCGTGTTATCTTGGACTTCCACCATTGGAGATTCAATCGAGCTGTCAATGGTATAGGGACCCGCTGTTTTGGGGCGTGTCTCAGTGTTCTGCAGAGTCTCTGAAGATGACGGCAGTTGAGTCTGCCCCCGGGGGTCACAAAAGAGGCGAAGTTTAGAGTGCCTAGCATCTGTTGACATAGCTTGAGTGTTATGCGGCCGGACTTTATGAGCTGATCCGATACAGATAAGATCATGTCTATGCTTCTGTGTGGGAGGGTCTTCGTGTTCTTCGCAGTGTTCCACTTGATCCCTAGATATTCCAGTTCCTGCGTAGGTTGCATCACAGATTTTTCGTAATTGATTACCCAACCTAGGCGTTCCAATAATCGAACAGTGGTGAGTATGTCCTGTTTCAGTTGCTGCCTCGATTGACTGGCCAGAAGGAAGTCGTCGAGGTACACAAGTATTCTTATGCCTTTCTTTCGCAGCATGTGTGACACCCAATTCGTGATCGTAGCGAAATTTTTTGGTGCGCAAGATAGACAGAATGGAAGGCTGGTCATTTGGAGCACTTTCCCTTGATATACTAAGCGTAGGAATCTTCGATGGGATTCGGCAATGGGTACGTGAAAGTACGCCGACGACAGGTCTATTTTCGCCATCCAATCCAGGTTTTGTAGGAATTTTGGGATTTGAAAGTGGGATATCAGCATAAACTTCTTCGGAATGATATTTTGATTGAGGCGTTTGAGATTCAGAATAGGTCTGCTTGAGCCGTCCTTCTTCCCACGAAGGAACATTGTTGAGAAGAAACTCATACCCAATAAGTTCTGCTTTGGAACTTCTAATACCTGCTGATTTATTAATATTTTTATTTGATCGCTCATTTCCGGGGTTTCCCGGGTGCTGAAACGATGGATGTTGCTCGGTGTAGGTGGGACAAGCACCGGCTTGGAGGTAAATGGCAGGCGCATCCCTGTAATCATGTTCAGGATGGCCTTCGGAGCCTGATACGCCTGCCACTGTCTCCGATACGCTCGGAGACAGCCCCCATAAAACTTTGGGTGAGTAGTCGGATAGTCACTTGAACTTCTTTTTTTCGGTAGGTTGATTTTCTTTACGGTTGAATTTTCGAAAGTATTGGTTATTGGTTGCCTTAGGTCCTGTAGTCTCTGGCCTTGGTATTCTTTGTTGATCGGGCCGAAAGTTCTGAGTCCCAGTTTCACGAGATGGGCCCGGCCTTGGGTTTGATTTGGTCGTGAATGTCTTCTTAGTTTCCTTACTGCCCGAAAACCAGGGTCGAATCCATTTATCGATGCCACCGGTATTTTGGATGTACAAATGAAGGGCAGTTTTTTCGAATAAAAATTCTGCGCTCGGAGGAATTTTACGCAAACCCTCGCGTAGCATTTTATTAGGTATCGCAGCCAGGATGCGCTCCCGACGTGTTTCTATACACTCTGCACGCTTTCCGCAGACTAATTGCAGGATTTCTTCACTAGTTTTGTGAATCTTAGATTTTGTACTGAACAGGTCAGATATTTTTTCAAAAACGTTGGTTGGTGTAAGCTCAGTATTTGGAGCTGCCACCCAGTCTACAAATTGTTGCAACTGATGCTTCACAGAATCATGCTGAGAGAGCAGTGCGTTCGAAATAGCCGCTAGGGCTCGTTCAGTAGGGGCTGTATAGTCCCTCCCTTTAACGAATTGCCGAAGTTCATCGTTGACGCTTAGCTCTATGAAGCCGGGTTGAGCGCTGTGTGCTTTAAGAGCTTCAGAGTAACGTACTTCTTTCCAATTAATATCGTTAAATTTTTGTAACTCTTCTAGTCTTTTAACGCGCAATGGGTCAGAGCTAGGCACTTTGGGGTCCTTGAGTGTGGTGTGCACCGTTCCAAGGTCTAACTGTAGGTGATCTTGTGCCAGAGCAGCCGGCCGCTGCAGAAACGAGGTACTTTCAGACTGTAGGGACGCGGAGGGTTCGGTTGCAGAGGTAGGGGGTTTATTAACATTATTCATAAGGAGATTAGTTAAGACGCCCATTTGGTCTAAGAGAGTATGGAAAGCTTCCGTGTGCGGCGTACCTTGCTTAATCCTTTTGGCCTCGTGTTCTTGAGGTTGGTCCCCGCTCGATCTTCGCTTCCTCTGGGTGTGCCGCTCCGCGTCCCCCTGGTCGTCTTCGGCGGACGGATCTTGTTCCTCGTTGACCACCATAACGTATAAATCGTTATCACTTGGTTCACGATCACTCATTTTTTAAACGGTTAAAAGAACAAAATAGTAAAATAAAAGTATTTTCTGGTAGACACCGAGCAGAAATTCTGCTTACGATGTTGCTTGTACGAAAGTTAACGACGCTATGAGGTAATTACGAGCGAGCTCGACCCCAGGTGACTAAAAATGGCGCCAAACGGAAGTAAGTCAAATTCACTACTAAATAAATTATAGGAGAATTAATTAAAATTGGTAGAAAGCGGAACCGGAAGTAGACGCACTCTCTCACAGGATGCTGTGCATCGTCACATGCCGAATAATAGATATATTTCCTTCCGAAAACATCGATGTTTATCGTGCATCGATGATTTTGGGTCGATATTGACATCGATGTTTTTTTAACATCGAACATCCCTAGACAGAAATTTGACTTGACACTCTTGACTGACAGACGTTTGACTATTCAATGAATGCGTTCCAAAGCAACTGAAATTGCCATACGATTTTAGTCACAAGTCACAACCATCGACCACACAGCCTATGGTATGAGGTCGTCGGTCACCACACAACTCAAATAACAAGAATGCTCTTGCATATTATGCAGTAAAGTAATCAGTAGCAGTAAGCGTGCTTACCCGTCAATTTCATATTTTCTTAACAAATTGACGCTTAAATGACATAGACGAGTGTTGGTCAGAACTCACAAAACAAGTATGCTCTTGCACCACCTATACACTTCTAGCTATAAGGCCGCCTAAATTGTAACATCTTAAATCTCTTACTTCTGATTTAATTGTTTTCTTGGTGCAATTAAGCATATCTTATCTTAACTTAAAGTCAGACAAATATCATCGGAATCTACCACCCATTGAGTTTCAAACGCACTGCTTCGGTACTGCAGCTGTCCGATAAGAAACGCTGAAATTGAAAGCACCCTATTGGCAAAAATATCAAGACTAATTATTTTGTTGAGATATTTTTCAAAATAATTTATCAACGTCAAAGCTGTCTGGAACGCACGCTGCTCTAAAAGTTTTTGTACTGAATGACACTTCAACACAATATGGCGTCCTTCCTCCCTCTTTCCTCAATTTGCAGTTCTGTAACGACGCGTTGTTGAACGAAAGTTATAATCGGACGCGGGTTAATTTGACGTGATTTTGATTTTACTTGTGAAATCTGCTTTGAGGAAACTTTGTTTGTGAAATAAACGCCATGGACGAAACGGAATTGAACACACTGGTGTTGAATGTAGTAAATGAGAATCGATTCAGCCATTGTAGGTTATGCTTGAAAATGATTTCGGAGCAGTATGTACGTTTTCACGACTTCGTCACCCTGGACTCTTCGGGCGCAGAGTTCAGTCCTCTTTCGGAATTGCTCAAGAAGGCCCTATGTGGGGAAGAGGTTAGAATGTGTTAATTTTATTTTCTAAGGAGTTTCTTTCAGGATTGATGGGCATACAAAAATAATAAAACTACCTTATTGAATTTTCCAGATTTCTGAAGAAATAGCAGGAATAGATGCTGTGTGTCTAAACTGTGTTGATAAGGCTCTAGAAGTTGTCAAATTCATTGAAATGTGTAAGAATTCCAGTGAACTATTAGACAAAGTCTTCAATAGATTAGTTGAAACATTAAATGTGGACATTGATACTACAAACCAATCTATGTACATTGTTGTTAATGAGGAGGAGACAAACATCATAATGGTTACGAAAGATAAAAATGATGAAAATCCAGGAAAAGAGAATGTGAGAAAAGTGCAAAAACCAAGGAAAAAGAAAAAGCTGTTTGAGTGCTTCGAATGTGATGAGCTTCTCCACAGCCTTGATGATTTCAAAGCACATAACTTGGAGTATCATAGTGTGCTCACCTGTGATTCATGCCAAGAGACTTATTCAACTGGCCAGGAGTTAGAAGCGCATCTAAATGCAAAACACCAACATCAGTGCTCCCAATGTTCTCTACGAATGAACTCTGAAGAAGAACTGAAGGATCATGTAGGCAAATATCACAACACTTATGTCTGTAAGGAATGTGGGATTGCCTGTCAAGGCTTAGATAAGCTACGGTCACATGAACTGAAACATGTTTCCAAACACAAATGTCCAAAATGCGAGAAAACATATTCTACTAAAGACTTTTATTTGAAACATGTAAAGCTGTGTCTTGAAAACCAGATTGACCCTCATCCACATAGAAATGAAATTGTGAAGACTTTCTTCTGCAATCTTTGTGGTAAAGGATACAGCACACAAGGTGGACTGCGCGTACACCACAGGTTTGCTCATGAGAATGCCCAGCCACATGCATGTAAAATTTGTGGAAAGGAATTTACTGCACCTAGTTACTTGAGGACTCACATGGTAAAACATACTGGAGAAAGAAATTTTAAATGTGATATTTGTACTAAAAAATTTGTATCAAAAGAGGCTTTGCTGTATCACACCCGGAGGCATACTGGAGAAAAGCCTTATTCCTGCAAGCATTGTAGTGAAAAGTTTGTGAATGCCTCTGCAAGAGCGGAGCACATTAAATTCAAACATGTGGGACCAACATTGATGTGTGAAATTTGCTCACATAAGTTTGTTACCCCTAATTTTTTGCGACAACACATGAGCAAGCACCACGATCCTACAAGCAAGCTTTATATATCACGTACATTAGCCCCTGATATGCCAGGTGAAGAAAACAAAAAGATAAGATATGATAATAAACATTGAACAATATTTTAAATATCATCATACTTACATCGTCTTACCATTGTTTGAGTGTATTTGGTTCTCTCAATTCATGCATTATTGGCATATTTCAAATGTATACAAGTATTTTTACTGTTAATTGATATCAAATTGTTATGTATATAAAAGATAAGGTTTTTTATGAAAAATAATAGTATTTTACACTGAAATAAAAGTATTTTTTTCATGATTAATGCTATAATACTAGATCGTATGTAGTAATTTGTGTGTCCATTGTATCTGGACGGTAAAGTTTACTGTTGGGGTTGAAGTGTCTTTGCAGGTGCAATTGAAGTTGATTATTAGTTAGGAACTTCATAGGGCACTTAGGACATAGCTTTGTAGGGCCAAAGTGTCTCCTACGTTTATGCTCCATCCTTCTAGAAGCTGATACAAAGCTTTCATCACACAACTCACAAGGGAATGGTTTTTCGCCTGTGTGCAGTCGCACATGTTGAACTAAAGCTGATTGTGTGACAAACCTGTTGCCACAATGTTCACAAGAGAAGTTCCTTTCTCTTGTATGTTTCACTTCATGATTTTTTAGCTTGCTTATTGCGTCATACTTTTTCCCACACCATTTGCAAGAAAGGACATTACCAAAGCCATGATCAGTCTTCAAATGTGATCGTATTCCATTCTTGCGAACATATCCCTTGCAGCAAATGTCACAAAAAAATTGTGGTTTCTTGTCTGGATTACCACACATTTTCAAGTGGGCCTTAAATGTCATTTTCTGACTGAGGATTTTATCACACCGTGGACATTGATTTTTGTCATGTTTATCTAAATGGAGTCTTAAAAGTTTTTTTGATGGAAACTGAAGGGAGCATAACTTACATGTACCGGCAGTGTGATAGAATTTGTCATGGTATTTCAAAATTTTCTGTGTACTGAACATTTTATCACACTTTGGGCACTGTATTTTCTTTGGATAGTGCACTCGTTCTGTATGATAAGCCAGCTGCAATGGTGTTGCAAATACTTTCAGGCACTGTGAACATGCATTTTTAGTCTTTTTGTGTACATTTACATTATGCTTTGCAAGCAAGACAGTAGTTGAAAACTTTTCACCACAATCTGAACATTTTATATTGTTTGACCCTTTCTCTTTCTGTTTACCATATTTTTTTCTGCTTTGTAAATTTTTTTGAAATTTTTGTAGAATTTTCTTCTTGCTTTTTGATGAATGTGTTTTGCAATTGGATAATAAAACATTTGATTCATTGACTAGGAGAAAGGCTTCTTTAACGCGGGAGCCCATTGTATTAGTCTGCTCCAGGCTTTTATTCATTCGCCTTAAGATTTCATTCCATGTATTTCTGGAGTAAGAAAGTAGTTTCCCAAAAAGATATGTGCCTGATATTATAGCAGAACATGTCGCACAGAGCTTTTCAGGTAGACAGATTTCTGTTGAAACCTGAAAAGTTCATAGATAAAGCTTAAGATAAGTACTGAGCTTAATGAACAATAATCAATTCAAATTAATATAAGGTGTGTCTTAAATGCCATTGTTAAATGGAATGACAAAGTATGGATGTATCTACATAAAAATACTTACACCAAGTACTTCAAACATATCGAAATAGGTAATAACATCTTTACAAAAGGGAGTATCCAACGTAACACTATCGTCAATAGAAACTGCTTTCACTTCAGCTGGACCCAAACATAACCTGCAAATGTTTAC
The DNA here is from genome assembly GCA_950022985.1 of Udea ferrugalis. Taxonomy (NCBI): domain Eukaryota; kingdom Metazoa; phylum Arthropoda; class Insecta; order Lepidoptera; family Crambidae; genus Udea; species Udea ferrugalis. Next base: position 10,882,936 of record OX465539.1, on the reverse strand, counting down.
ACTTTCGCCGCACAAGAATTTAGCTGCTGACAACACAGTAGCGGTATTGAAGCTCATTTTTAATTCACCTAATTTTAGGATACGCCTAAATTATTTGTCGGCCATAGCTCATCGCATACATCAATAAATAGATTTCAGAAATTCAGGGAAACAAATCTTGACTGACAGTTGACAGATGCAGTAAGTGAGAAAGTGGTGAGAAATATGGCTGCGTTCCAAAACGGGTGTTCGTTCACAGATTGGATACAGGTTCAAGTGATCGAGTGGCGCGACAAAATGCTATCGGTTCCGTTCAAGTTTGCAAGCTTAGAGCAAAGCACAATATAGACCTCATAGCCAAGTTGGTCGATGCCTAAAGCCCGGAGACCGTACAAATTGTGCCAAACGCATCGACCATACGAGGTCGATGGGCCAACGGGCGTATGTATGTACAGTCAACAGTACATCAGGTTACCCCATTTCCGTTTTTTCTCTCGCTCTTGCCAAATGTCATTTCTTTGCAATAGAGCAAGAAGGACTGACCGGAAATGGGTAGCGTGATATGCCGGCCACCGTACGTACTTGGCGTGGATAGCGCCAAAATTGGCCAGCTAATCTAATGTCGTGAGTTTTTCGTCTACGACACATCAAAGTATCTTAACTTTAAATGTGTGAAAACTAGAGTCCGACCGAAACTGGTTTTCCGGCCGAAACCGAAACTGAATGTTCGGCCTAGGCTTCAGTTTGGCCGAAACCGAAACTCACGTGGTCAAGTTTAAAATACCTACAATTACTGAATTCTAAAGCTTTTTACCGATTATTCTGATAATGACGACAAAACAAAGTTACAGACTGATTTTCGGCCCGGATGAATTTTACAGACATGACCTGCCAAGTTCTATTTCAGTTTGGCGACTTTCTAGCCGACGTCTGAGCTAGAAAGCCATTGGGCCTGAACAAGGCCTGAACGCCAGTTTTAGCGCGGATTGTGGTGACCATATTCTGTTTGTGTGTTTAATGCCTAACACACTCCACTCCATTACCCTTGATAAATTCCGAACTTTGACTAAGGCTTGGGTACCGTTTGTTAAGATGGGCGGAATACAAACGTCGAGAAGTTCCCGTTTTAAAGGTATAGGAAGGTCGCACTTCACATAAACCTTGACCAGTTAGCTCCTCCAGGCAATTTGGCGTACGATTTACTTATCTTGCCTGCTTTTATACAAACAAGCATGTGGACCGCCTGATGGTGAGCGGTTACCGCAGCCTATGCACACGTGCAGCTCCTTTTCAAACACCTCTTGAAAAACTCCATGCTATATATGCTCCATAGCTCGTCGGGAAAACCTCGACAGGGAGTTCATTCCACAATTAAAGTGTCCTGGGAAGGTAACATCTCAGGAACCAGACTGCGCGAGACCATGGCGGCTCCAGAGTATGTGGATGAAAACCCTGAAGATGGCGGGCGGCCTGTTCTCGAAGGAGACAATCTGGCCTAAGTAAATGCATTATCTGGCCACTACCTTACTTTGTGTGCGGTTGTCATCAGTTTCGTTTTCGTTTGGTTCATCACCAGTCCAATGTAGCATTGTACGTATGTAGATTACAATGTAGCAATGCACGTAGCATTGTCTGCTCTGCCACTCGGCGAGTGTGTTATCGAAAAGCACGATGTTTTTGGCAAAAGTTGCTCTTTCTAATTCGACATCGATTCCTTTAATAGACTAGGTCTTGCAAACTGCCTGCTATACGAAAGTAAATAATCTAAGTGATCCAATATTGGACTATTTACATCATTCAAGTACAGAGACGAAACGAAAATTTCATCATCAGCATCAACAACCACACGACGTCCATTGCTGAACATCAGGCCTCCCCCTTAGATTTCCAGAGCGGCCGGTTATGGGTGGCCCACATCCACCGAAACCCTGCGGTTTGTATCAGGTCAGCCTTTTTCTTCGCTGGTCCCACGCTGCGTTTGGCTTCAAATGGTATCCCACTCGAACACTTTTCGACCGTAGTGGTCATCGGTTTTTCGTGCTATTTGCCCTGCGCACTGCCACTTCAACCTGCCAACCAGCGCATTTGTAGTGCTCAGCGGTGTTAGATGCTGCGATTTACCTCTTTCTCCAAGGTGGACCTTCCTACTTGGATCATTTGGCCAAGACATACACGTCGACAACTTCAAAAATCGAGCTACCAATAGAACAGTCTCAACGTAAACCTACATGTAATCAGTTTTGTCAAAACATCACCTCTGAAGAAGTTTTGCATCTGGTGATAACGCATTGACCAATTTGTGTTGCTACGGAGCCATCCGAATGTCCAATGGCAATTTCCGAACATTGTGGAGGCCGCCAGGCTTAGCCATAGCGTTGAGCGAGAGAAACGAAGTTATACGAGCGCACACGAATACTCCCGAAATGAGTTTCGGTTTCGGCTTAGTTTCGGCCCTATTTTGGCCGAAACCGAAACTGTGGCCGAAACTTGAATTTTTGGCCGAAACCGAAAGTTCGGTCGGACACTAGTGAAAACAAATATATTTCTTATTACATAACTAGCGACCCACCCCGGCTGCGCACGGGAGCAATGGGATGGTTTACATCAAAACCTTCCTCTTCAATCACTCTGTCTTTAAAAACCCGCATCAAAATCCGTTGCGTAGTTTTTAAAAATTTGAACATACATAGGGACAGAAAAAGCAACTTTGTTTTTGTTTGTTTGGTGTGTAGGATCACTAGGATTAGTCGTAAACCTTCACATTCGATGTTATCAAGCCGGCCTAAGGCCTCCGACTAGGCTTAACGACTGACATAAAACGATGTCAGCCAGGACCAAAATGTGCATCCGAAGCACGGAGGGGTCCGAAAAATACATCAATAGCGCGTACTGAAAGACGTTTACTATAATGTAAATAAGTTTATTATAAACAGTAAGGTACAATAGTAACATATTTTACTTATTTATTCTTTCCTAGAAGATTAATAACGTCTTTATTACCAAAGTTGCGATTTCTCTTAGTCAGCAGTTCATCTTCATCCATTGGTTCAATAATGGTGCCAGCCTTAGTTATGATACTTGGACGAATTAACTTTTTATGAGCGGTTTCTGGTATGAAAGTGTTCCCTATGGGGGTTCGCATTGAAGCTTCATATTCCTTTATACTAGAAAATGGGAATGGCACATCTGTTAATTTATGTGAAGCCAGTTTTGGGTCTTTGTACTCTTTGATTATAACGTCTCCTTTGTTTTCGTCACGTCGAGGCATTGTGGGGGGTGCTTTTAATATAAACCTATTCTTTTTACGCCTAGGGGCTTTAACTCCCTTCCCTCCCCAGCTACCCCAACCAGGCAGGCTTAAGTCAATGTCTTGAGGCTTGTCTTTGTTGGCCTCATCCTCCTTTTCTTGTCTAAAACTCGCTACTACGTCGTCTTCTTCGAACACTTCTTCGATGTTGACTTTCGGAACTACTTGTTCTTCATCGTCTAGCTGATCACCTTCATTCACACCACTTGGTAAAGCAGTATTTAAATACTTGGGTTTCACTTCAATAAATCTGTTAGGATCAATGTTGTTAGTGTCTTTGCTTTCTTGAGCACTCTTTTTGGCTATCTCCAGTATCTTGGCTGGTGTTTTGGATTGGGCTTCAGTTTCATTCATATCCTTTCTTCCTGTTTCTATCAATTCCTCGTCAATGACTGCTTTTAGTTTTTTATTATTCAGTTTCAAGTATTCCAAGTTATCATGTTCTTTAACCTTTTGTTTTCTCTTTTTATTTTCAGTAAGTTTGGCTTTTTCTAGCTTTTCTAAGTTTGCTCTCAACATCTTTAACTTCTTTTCAACTTGATCAGCAACATTCATTTCAAATGACTCAAAAGCTGTGGATACAACATCTTCAGTTACATCTGTGTTTGTTTCATTCTCATCAATAGTATCCACAATCCAGGTGGAAGTGGCTACTACTTTAGTTTTCTTGTTCACTGACTTTGTAGCTGCTTTTCTCTTCTCTGCGATTGTCCGTTTTATAGCAGCTGTGTCAATAACATACTCTTTAACTTCCATAGGTTCTTCCATTAGTGAAATTTTATTAACACTGTCTTTCAAAGTTTTAAGTTTATCATCTTCTTCATTCTTATTTTCTGTTTCTTCATCACTAGAATCGGAGTCAGTATCAGTCTTGCGTTTATTCATTTTGTCTTGTAAATATTTCTTGTAGCCAAAATCGAATTCTGCAGCTACATTAGATTTGTCTGATCTTCTCATCATCCAAGGGTTCATTGGGTCTTGGGCTAGTGCGATATCTGGTACAGTTTCCACATCATCTCCCTCTTCATCTGTACTTTCTGTGTCCTGAGTCTTATGGGTCAAGTTTCGACTTACAGCTAACTGTTCAGCTAATTCTTGTCTCACCTGTAATGGAAAAATATACATTTCTTATTCAAAAATTGCAGAAAGAAGTTAAACACAAGTCATGATAAAGCATCAGCATGTACGAGTATGTATATCAATCAATGTATTTGTTTGATTGACCTTTATTCATAATCATTTTCTCAATAAATTAAATAAACTTACATTTTTATCATATTTAGCTTGAATCAATTTATTTTTAGCCCACTTTCCAGTGTTTTTGTGCCTCAATGTGTGTCGCTCCAAAGCCCTAGCCTTTTCCAGTGCTTCCAGCTTTTCTAAGGCCTCTTCAGGATTTTTCTTTTGTAGTTCTTCAAATTCTTTAAGTTGTTGCCTTAGTTTTTCTTTTTTTAGGACTCTAAAAACCAGCAAGATATTTGTTAGTACTAAGAATACTGTGCTGAACCTTGATTATAGTATTTGGTTTATTTTAATTCCACAAAACTTTACCTCTATACTAGGTTCATAATAAAAAAATAGTTGGTCACTACTGCCTTGCGCTTACTGGCAATTCAAATTGAATGCCACATCAAAATATAATAATATAGCAATTTACACCAAGAATTAGCTTACACCAGTTAAGAAATTCATTTGGGATATAAAAGTACCAAAATAAAGTACTACAAGTGTGTAATTTTTCACACCTACCGATGATACTTCTTACTCTTGATCTTGCTCTGCCTCTTGGCTTTAGCAGCCTTGTATGACTGCTGAGCTCTTAGCTTGGCGGCTTGCTGGCGATGCTCCATCATCTCCTCGTAAGACATAGGGTATGTCTGCTCATCAGCATCTTCAACTTCCTGAATAGTTGGTGGATCCACTTCATCTAACTCCTTTTCTAGTGAAGATTTTAATTCTAACCTGTACCATAAAAATTGTATAAATATCACTGGACATTATTAAACAAAGTGTCACCTAGCCCCAAATAATTTGCTTGTGCTATCGGATAGACTACAGACAGAAATACTTGAATATTTATTCATTCAACAATCGTGCTTGCTTACAATACAATCACCAAAACACAGGCAGATTAAACATTACAATAAAATAGCGACATAATAACAATGAAATGAAAATATATATTTTTTTGTAAATACATAGCACTGAAATAGATAGTTTGTGCTGTACTAAGGCAATATTAAGCTGTGTAATCATAAAATAAATATGAATACCTTGATAAAAACTCATTGGTTGGCTGAAGTTTTGTTTCAACATGTTTTAAGGGAAATGAAACAAAGTCAACAGTCCGGCTTCGAGCCACGACGGGGTCCCACCGGCCAACCTTCTTCTTAGTCTCATCATATCCTGTAGCTCTCTTTATACGCTCCGCTTGTGGCTTTTCTAACGGCTTGGGCAAGATCTTTGACAGGTCCTGACTCTTTTTTAGTTTTTTACTTATTTGTACATGGTGCGCTGTGTCTGCTAGCACTTTTACCACTTTGCTTAGGTCTAGCTTGTTTCTCTTTGATAAATTGAACTCAGAATTCAATGTTGTTGGCTCATTACGCGTAGGTGCAGAGATGTGTTGAGTTTTATCTAATTTAGACACTGCATTCACTAGTAAATCATGCTCTGATGCCACAAAATCGTTGTCTTCAATATCTTCCATGTTTCTTTATTTATTATGTGAGCATACGAATGCTATAACTCTTTTAGGAAGTCTTTGTAATCACTCGAAGCGAAATCAAAATAAGTGAAGAAAATTACTACACATGACATAACCTCAAAAAGTTAATGACGTAAAACGTCAGTAGGGGTACGTTCCAAAACGAGTAGTGTAGAGTGTTTTTTACCCTCGGTGAAAAGAAGGAGACAGAACTATAAATTAGGGGTACGTTCCAAAACGAGTAGTGTAGAGTGATTCTTACCCTCGGTGAAAAGAAGGAGACAGAACTAGAAATTAGAAAGAGAAAAGACCAGAGCGATAAATTTCTTTTAGGAACGCTATCGAGTGGTTTTCAACGAAAGATCATTTTTGAACGGTTTCGGGTAAATATGTCACTGTCTAATTTTCAAGCAAATTTAGCAAACAACGATAAGTTTCAAATGTTCTAAAAAACGAAAATACTACCTGAATTCATTCACTAAAACTTCATGATTAATGTTCAGTTTGTCTGACAAAAGTTATCCACGGAAAGTAGCAAAACTTCTACCTGACAGCTGTCAGGTGAATTCTACCGGTCCCCAGACGTCGGTAGAAATCGCACTTGTCAGTGTGAAAATCACTCTCACCCAACCCGTTCCAAATTGCATGCGAAACTGTCAGAGTAAACGGTCGGTTACTCTCGGTTTCACTCGGGTTGCTTTAGGAACGCGTCAGAGTGATTTTCGCACCACCCGAGTGACTTTTGCTCGTTTTGGAACAGACCCTAGAAAGAGAAAAGACAAGAGGGATAGATTGGTTTTAGGAACGCTAACGAGTGATTTTTAACGAAAGATCGTTTTTGAACGGTTTCGGATAAATATGTCACTGTCATATTTTCAAGCAAATTCACCAAACAACGATAACGTTCAAATGTTCTAACAGACGAAAATACTATCCGATTTTATTAACCAAAACTTCATGATCAATGTTCAGTATGTCTGACAAAAGATAACTACGGAAAGTAGCAAAACTTCTACCTGACAGCTGTCAGGTGAATTCTACCTGGCCCCAGACGTCGGTAGAAATCGCACTTGTCAGTGTGAAAATTACTCTCACCCAACCCGTTCCAAATTGCATGCAAAACTGTCAGAGTAAACGGTCGGGTACTCTCGGTTGCACTCGGGTTGCTTATGGAACGCGTCAGAGTGATTTTCGCACCACCCAGGGTGCGTTCCGAATTGAGTCAAAATCGATTACAGCGCGCTCACAGAGCGTCCCGAATTGAGATATCGCGCCAACGGCCCATCTAACGTCAGACAGCTTTACGTCATGGGTGACGTCACTAACGGCGCCATATTGCGCTCACAACGATAATGCTCCAGAGCGATATCGCCGTGGGCCTTATGTCAGATTCATAGATGAAACGTCAAACAGACATTTTCGCGTAAAATTTTTTTTGTCAATATTCCTCAGAATAAATCTTTGTTAGGACAAATCTATTTCAGTGATAACGTAACAGAAAGTTTTACTACAAGAACCGCAAGTTTAACCTGGGAATGATAGAAATTAAAAGTTTAAAAATTGTTAGGTTATGTGTCACTATCTAGCGGTCCGAATTGGTTTTGACGCTGATAGCGCTGTGAGCACTGTTGACGCGATATTTCAATTCGGGACGCCTGATATCACCGTGAGCGCCCACAGAACTGTAATCGCATTACGGACCGCACAGCCAGAGTGACTTTTACTCGTTTTGGAACAGACCCTAATTTTTTTTGATATGTGTTTTAAGGCTTTGGAGCTTGATGGATGAAAAAAAGATATTTTTTTAAGGTGCCTCTACATTCTTTATCAGGATCGGTTGATCGAGTTCCGTTCGAGATCTTTCATTCATACTCAGGAGTATGAAGTTAGCCGAGTGTAGGACTACACTCGGCTAGTGTAATGGTGAAAGCAAGATCTAAAAATTCGTGTACATCAGGATGACGGGTGTACCTCGTAAATCGGGAATTCTAAATACATGAGAGCAATGTGCTAGCAATGTGATGAATGTGCGTAAAATTTCAAGCAATGTGCTTTTATAAAACTCGAGTTATTTCAAAAAGTAAGTGAGCCGCCAACCTGACTCCAGAATGACGGGTGTATCTTCAATCTGAGCAAATGACTTACTATCTAAGTGTGAAAACATTATCGTGGCAATGTGCTAGCAATGTGCTCGAACGTGCCAAAAGCAGAACCAGATACGACAAAAGGTTTAAGAGTAATTTGGAAAACAAAAATGATGTTTGAACGCCTGCTTATTATACAGGGTAGCCGGAAAGTTGACGTCCAAAGCTAAAATTTAGGTTTCTCAAATAAAGGTCACCAAATCACCTAAATGCGATTCACTCCTACGATTTAGCTTAGTTTAGGAGCTAGAATTATTTATGTTTTTTTTTCGCAATTTTCACCTATCATCGGTTTTTTTTTCTTATTCTGGCGAGCACTTGGTGCTAGAATTATCGGTGATAATTAATAACAATCCTTACAAGTAGCACCCTAAAAATTTCGATCAGTCTAGGTATTGCGGAACTTCCTCAAAATTTAGTCACAAGTTCAAAATTACGGTCCGATCTTTGATGTGTGAAAAAAAAAAGTTCAAGGGCAACCTGTAGATTCAAAGTATTTTTCAAAACTGCCTAGGACATTAGGCTATAAAATGACGTCAAATAAAGCTGTTGTTAACGAGGGTTTTGTTACTGGAACTGACCTTTGAAGTTATATGAAGCGCTTTTACATACATACATACAAGAAGAGCTTTTTCGGGATAAAAATACAAAAAAAAGTCCTTTTGCACGTATATCCACGTCCACGAGCTTAGACAAATTAGAATCTACCATTAAAAAAGAAATGGATTTGTTTGAGTGTGGAGGAACAAGGGGGCGATTCTTGCAGTTTGCTTATAATTGCTTTGCCACGCTGTTGCCAACCAGCGTTGAGTCGAAGAGGGCATTCTCAGCAGCGGGGTACATTGCAACGGACATGAGATGCCGTTTAGCAGATGAAACTATTAATACCCTTTGTTTTTTAAGGAGTCATTTTCAAAATCACTCTTTTTCCTAATTCCCTTGAAATAAGCTTATTGTTTTGATTACCTAATTTACCTACGTTAATTTCCTTACAACCTGATTATTATTTAGTTGGTAAGATTAAAGAATAAAGGTTTTTATTTTCTTTCGAGTAATATGTTATTTTAGTTAACCTCACTATCACAAACGAGCAATTATTAGCTTTTTCAGTCATCTGAATTCAACATTTTTTTAAAAATTAGACGGGATCTCGAAAATTCCGGGATCCCGCGGGATTGATATTTCTAATCCCGCGGGATCCCGAATTTGCAATCTCGAGTCGGGATTGCATTCTCTAGTTGGGACATATAAATCTTCCTCTTGAATCACTCTATCTATTTAAAAAAAACTGCATCAAAATCCGTTGCGTTGTTTCAAAGATTTAAGCATACAAAGGGACATAGGGACAGAGAAAGCGACTTTGTTTTATACTATGCAGTGAAGACAATTATTTGTTAAAAAGAATGCCAAATGAATTTTGGTCACACGGCAGGAACCTAGATGTAACATCTATGATCCGCCAGACTCCGATATCTTGTCCGTAACCACAATTGAAAAGATTATATTAAAAAAATTAAGTACCATCTACTAAAGGAGAACATTCTGGTCGTGAACAAAATATACCCAAAAATGAAAGTGCCGGGCAGACAAAAATAAAACTGGTTTCTTATTAGAAATGACGCACTGAAGATTTCTTACTAGGACAGGAACCGTCTACAACCAACCCTGACTGCTATTTTGAGTTTGAAATTTTTTTGGTGCTAGAATTTTGTGGAATTATCGGTGATAATTAATTGTTATTATTATTATTCTAGCACCAAGTGCTCGCCAGAATAAGAAAAAAAAACCGATGATAGGTGAAAATTGCGAAAAAAAAACATAAATAATTCTAGCTCCTAAACTAAGCTAAATCGTAGGAGTGAATCGCATGGAGGTGATTTGGTGACCTTTATTTGAGAAACCTAAATTTTAGCTTTGGACGTCAACTTCCCGGCTACCCTGTATATTAAGCAGGCGTTCAAACATCATTTTTGTTTTCCAAATTACTCTTAAACCTTTTGTCGTATCTGGTTCTGCTTTTGGCACGTTCGAGCACATTGCTAGCACATTGCCACGATAATGTTTTCACGCTTAGATAGTAAGTCATTTGCTCAGATTGAAAATACACCCGTCATTCTGGAGTCAGGTTGGCGGCTCACTTACTTTTTGAAATAACTCGAGTTTTATAAAAGCACATTGCTTGAAATTTTACGCACATTCATCACATTGCTAGCACATTGCTCTCATGTATTTATAATTCCCGATTTACGAGGTACACCCGTCATCCTGATGTACACAAAAATTCGAATGGTTTTCATTTCACCCCGCGCCGGACGACACCTCTCGTCGCCTCCCTAACAAATATGACAGCTGACACAAATGTCAAATTTGTCTAAATGTCAAATTAATGAAGTTGGGAACTGTGTTGAAAATTGATTAAATTTTATGAATTTCGATAAATATTGAGTGATTTCTATTGATTTACGAGTTCATTGTATAATGTTATAGCCATAAAGTTTAATTTTACTCCAATTTATTCATTAAACGTGATTTTATTTTTATTGTAAGGGCCGGTAGAGGTTATGAAACAGAAGATTTCAAAAACATCTATTGGTTATGTTTATGCAATTTATTTCTTAGGAAGGAACTGAGGAAATTACGTAAACAATGTCAAGAATTCTGCACAATCGTATGAGGTACAAAATATTAGCATTTTACATTTCAAATGTTTTCGGTGCTATTGTCAATCATTTTGTTATAATTTCAAAAATAGTAAACATGCTACCTGAAAGACTTCCTTTAGGTCGTAGAGAGATCTTTCTTTTCTAGTTAAATTTCTCTGAACAACACTTCTAACTTGCTACACATCATTCTTAGGATATCAAAAACTTGAAATGCAATATCCTTTGCAGATCATCCCTGAGAAAATCAACAGCATGGTCTTGTGTGGACAAGCGTGCTGTCGCCTTCTCAGTGTGGACTGGGCGAGGCATGCTGCTTCACAAGCCTCTAGACCCAAGTCAGATACCGCGTCGACGATACGGCATGCTGGTGGCTCGTGCTGTGAGAGGACTTCTGAAGATTAGATATCTTGTACTGGGTGGAGCTGTTGGAGGTGGAATGACTTTGAATAAGGTAAGTTAATGGTATTTGTGTAACAATTCAAAATTATTTGGCTGAAGGCCTTTATTTTATAACTCTTAGTCTTAGTATGCCATACTGCTAGTGAATTAGGTGAACTTTTCAATATACTTTGAGTTCAGGAAACATTATTTGCTCTAAAGCAAATGCTCGGAGTGTAACTGAAGATTTTTACAGGTTTTTGGATAGTCTTCCCACTAGAAAGCAATAAAAAAGAAAACTACTGTATTCAGTTACAAGTCTTGGGACAAGGCCTATGTCAGACAAGGTGTTAGTTAATACTAGATGATGAAAAATAAAAAAACCAATTGATACTAACTTATTTTTAGAATACCAACAATCTAAGCAACAATAGTCACAGCAATACAAGCTTTTTTTTAAGAAATTAATGTAATTGTTACCTATTCTTGTTGTTCCTTCTGGTCATGTGGTTGTCTGATGTGGATAAGATAAGATAAGATATACTTTATTGAACAAAGAAAACAATTACATAAAAATGCTTACAGAGATTTAGCAGTACAATGTAGGTGGCCTTATCGCTAAAAGCCATCTCTTCCAGACATCCCTCGAGTAGAGAAATTGGAAAGAAAAATAGATGTGGTGGTGCAAGATGGTTATTGAGAGATAATCATTAAGATTATTTGGACTTTTTAAGTGGATTTAGGCATTAAGTCCATGTGGTTTTACAGAAATATGCAGAGTGGAAAGATGGCCTTCCCGACATGGGTTGGTTGAATGATCTACTGCCTGACAATGAGCAGTGGGACCGCTTCACCACTACCCTCATCACAGCGAAGGACAGGATCGGAGACAACCTGCAGATTGGTAAGCAATCAAATATTCATAGCTCAAAGTTGCCATGTAAAGACTATGAATAGTTTTGTCTGTGACTGTTGTATGATTGTGCAGTAGATCATTATATTCATTTTTAGTTTTGGTCTCATAATAATGTATTTCATGAGTAGTTTTGTAATATTATGTTGAAATACTACTTTTGTTAATATTTAAAGAAAACAAACCTTAACACAAAAACATTCAAATTGTATTGTAAATCTTATTCTTAATTCAAATTGGTTTAAGTGGATGCTATGTTAAATATGTTCAGCAAAATAAACTGAATACATGTAAATGTTCAACATTATTAAATTGACTTCATATGTTAGGTTTATTGGGTATGTCCCAAAAGGGTATATGCATATAAACTAATAAATAACCCTGGACATTAATACACAGACCATATTCAAGGCTCAAAGCTTATAGACCCCAAAATGGATAAAGCTGATTCGCTTGGATCGTAATGGACAACTTCCCTGTTGTAGAGTTTACCAAAAAACGTTAGAGGTCACACTCCACCTAGCAGTAGGTATTTCTAATTAAATCTATGTTGACACCGAGCCTGCTGGCGGCAGAGGTACTCGTGGGAAACTAGATATATGTACGCATTGATTCATTCATTAAACAAGCCATTATGTGGGTGCTTGCCAGGCTAACAAAAACCAATAAGGTCTGCAAGTTTTAGGCCAGTTTCGTTCTGGACTCGTCATTAGGTGTACGCTAACCAATTCCAGTACCTCCCAACTAATCCTTCAAGTGTCGGAGACATACGAGCTGTCAGGCGCGTTATCGCCGAATCTTACTAAAATGACGGTAGATCGTTGCGCGTCATTATTTGGCGCCAAAATGTCGCAAATGCCAAAAAATGGCAAAATGCCAATGGCCTAAATGGTTATTTTTTTAAATACTAGAAAGACATAATTATACTAGGCCTAAATTTGCCGCTTGGAACTGCACCAATTTTCTGATGAGTTGGATCAGCTCATATTTCGTCTCCGACACTCAAGGGGCTAAACTAGCTAGGCGGTTTGAGCCAGTCTCGGTTGACCCATGGCAGCTGTATCGCTAGGTGTCCCACTGACGCTGTCGGTGCACTCAGATCCGCGCCTGCGCGAGGCGGGGGCGCTCCGGGCGGCGGAGCTGCGCGAGTGGCTGAGCCAGCGGTATGAGGATGCTGTGGCCGCTGCTGCTGCTAACAACCAGGGTAATCTTGGTAAGTTGATTTGGGTGCTACCACACTCTAATTAAGCGTTGTTTGATTTAACTGTTGATATTTTTGCAATTATATTTATCAAAATTTTAAAGAAAATAATGAACTTTCTGTCTGTCCAATACGTAGCTTTGTCGTTTTTCACATTTTAATCGTGCCGACAAGTGGTTTAATAAAATCTTGCAGAAGGTGACTGACATCACATTCAACCGTGACCGTGTGTCTGTTCACAGACATTTCTTTATTTTCCAAACAACACCAAGCATATTTGATTTTTACCCTATTTAATAGTCTAGATCTTATGCGTAAATAAAATATGTGTGGTGTGGTAACACTTCGTCTCGTCTCGTCTTATGAGAATAGATACCGCAAGTCCCTAGCGTATTAAAATATGCTTATTTGCTTCGTTAAAATATTATTAAGAAAAAACTCCAGTGCGTGTCAGTCAAACACTTAAAAAGTGCAGTATACAGAAAAAGGATTCGACATTAATTCGTAGCAGTAACATTTATGAGAAAAGTATTTATGTTTGGCCTCAATTTTTTTGTATTATAATTTGAAATTCTGCATGTCCTTCCCGTCAAGGATCAAACTTCCGTTATCTATTCAATATTATGTTTGAATTAAACCTAAAAATGGAACTCTGAACACCCTGACATGGACAACAGCAAGTACAAGTATATTTATGATAATTAATTTCACTGACCGTTGTGTCCACATTGATTTATTTAAAATAGGGTACTTGACACTATTCAAAATTATGTCTGAGATGTGATGCTAAGTCATTTCAGTAAAAAATTAAGTTTTTTCGTAAATTAAAAAGGCAAATTATATAATATAAACAATAAACTGTCAAATAAACTGTCAAGTTTCCTATAAAACAAATAGTTGCCATAAGTCAATACGAGCTAGGTGTTACGCCCAAACTTGACATCTTCATTTGAGTATTATGTAATACTAAAATATTGACATATTTGTACACCTTTCATGGTAAAACATGTTGATCCAAACACCGCATCCTGAGTCCTGACTATTTATGTATTATTATTGTCAACACATCTTCCAATATGAATCTTATCTGTGCTCGTAGTAGTTTTAATGTATTTTGTGCTTTAAAGTTCAGTGCTCAGGTTACTAGAAGACACAAAATTCGCAGTATAAATGAACAACAAAGTGTTCGATGTCGTTTGTTGCACAATCAAACGATTCATTATAAGCGGTTGCAATCGGAGCACATAATGCAATTCGGGACATTGAATCGTAAAATACGGAGAATAAAGTTCATATTCAAATAAGACCGAAGAAACTTAAATCATGAGGCAACAAGAGCTTTAATTTGATTACCGATTAAAAGTAAATGTACGAGTATTAATTTGTATGAGCAGTCAATAACTTATTGTAATTTATGAATATTCATGATTTTAACTTGAATATGTTTTAATTAGTGATTGGTTTATAGCAAGTAGCTTGTTCATTTTTTCTTGTCGTAGACAGATATTTAAATGTATGTATATATATATGTTAAGTTGTATTACGCAGTTTCTTAGCCCAACTTAATAAGACACGCCCACTTGTGCTGGCATACACAAGCCTCATCTCAACTATGAGAAGGCGCAATAAATATAAATATTTATTGTATTGCAATGGGTGAACCTTTTAGTAAGTACGGCTTTGGAGAGGTCTATGCCTCTTGACTAGGTCTTACGACGCGTGGCAAGGTTAATACAGCCATGAAAAGTCTTTAGAAAAAACACTGTGTTTACAGGGGTTTCAAGGTCGAAGCTGCGGTAATACATTATACATTGATTTTTGATCAGGTCGAAAGTCATTACATTCTTTGTGACCAAAATTCCACTTTTACGTAATTTTCGTTGGCATACATTGGATTTTAACGTGTACAGCTATTCGGCCCCTTGAAGCACAATATAGGTGATTTGCAGTGGAAGGGAGCCGCCACACTTGCTTGCATTTTTACCATTAGGGTCTACCCACATTTATCAACGGCTAACGCCGGTCAAAAAAGTCTTAATGCCGATGGAATAAGGGTGTTACATATTCCTTTCGCATCGGCTCGGCTCGGCTCGGCCGACGCGACGCGACACCGGCGGACGGCGAAATGAGACGTTTGTCGATTAGCAGCTATGCTATTCTGGCGGACGCCAAAACTCCCTTCCCTCGTGTGAGTGAACTTTAAAATTCAATTTCTTTGCAACTGTGGTCGTTTGAAAAAAAAGGACTAAGACAAATACCATTTTTAAATTATTTACATACAAAATGAGGGAAAATACAAATTCAAAGTAAAGCGTATTGATGATTGAGGTAAGCGTGAAGCACCGAGATGTGAAGTGATGTCCGATGTGCACCGCCGGAATAGCACGGCTGATCGCATTCGGTACGGTGCTGTCGAGTAGTGTGGTGATACGCACTCGGCTTAAGCCGATTTCGCTTCGATAAATGTAGGTAGACCCTTTGATTATCCCTGTCTGCCCAGACTGTCCTTGCAATTGCCGACCTGGGTCCGTCTGTGTTTAGGGTTTTCCACGCCTTCCATGGCAAGTTGGCCCGAAAAGGGGTGTTACAAGGTGGGTAACTGAGCGGCAGGTAGCCTTCTGCCATAAACCAATCCTGGCTTTGTATTGGTGGTTTCGTAGGCTTTTGAGTCTTTGGGGTATCTTCAACCGCTTCAAAGTTCTATGAAGATGTTTTTTACAAGAAAAATGGGTCATACAGTTAGTTCCACTATCTTAACACCTTCCCTGTCCATTAAATATCTCAAATGAAAATCCTTTGCCATGAATGACATGTGACTCATGAGACAGAGAATATCTTATTTTTAATTTACTCAAGTAAGGAAAATTTGTTTAAAAAAAGTATTCTCGCCATTTTTTTTATTCTTGTATTATTCATGTCTTTCTTCACGACTTCCCTTCCCTTTTCCAGCTGAACCACCCGCGAAGATAGTGAACAACTTGCAGAGCAAGCCAGTGCCGATGCCGAGCAGGTCTTCGAGTGACGATACTTCTACTTCGTACGGTAAATAACATTTTTAACTGCTTATATAAACGGCCTATTTACGTTCCACTACTGGGCACTGGCCTCAGGTTCTAACAGCAATAACTTTAAAATGTAAGAATGTGTGGTAGAGATTGCTTTCAAGCCACACTGCGGGGGCTTAAAAAGTAACGAGAAAATCTAGACTAGACCTACCAAGGGGGCTAGCCTTGAGCAACACGCCAGGTGACAGGTAGAGAGCGTCAATTGAAAAAAAAATTGAAATGACATTAAATGGGCATTCTGACTTGTCATCGATCTGGCGACTTCTGATGTCATCGGATACATTTTACTTTTTCTACACGTCCAGAAAAAAATGTCATTTACGTGGCGCTTAATTACAACCCCCTTGGTCTAGGTAAGATCGTCTCCAAACTTATTAGGCACCTGCGTTGCTAATGGCTAGCCGAAAACGTCTTCAGCTCAAGATAGAGATCGTTGGAGGAAAACAGCAAAATACCTTTGCAGAGTAGCATTCAAAAACTAACTTTCTTTTCAGAAAAACGAGTCCACGCGCTTCAAGAAGAAGTCCTGGCGCTCCAAGCTCGCTACCAGAGAGAGTTGCAGCGACTGGAGCAGGAGAACAGGGAGTTACGCCAGCAGAATATGCTGCTGCGTCAGGGTCGGCAGCCGTCGGCTAGGAAGGTCAAGGTCAGTCGGTGTCAAGGTCAAAGCTAGATGTTGTGGATTTAGACTTTGAAAAAGTCATTTTAGAGTTTTTTGATGGGATTGCCTTAGTTAGGTAATCTTGGTAGTCTGGTTAGTATTTTTGAAGGCTTTAGGAGCTCGTGGTTCAGTTGTGATAGTAGATAGGCAATGATATTTTAGTTAACATTGTTGTTATACTATGTAAATCTTACAACACGAATCTCAGGAGTGGGAACCTGATGTCCTGATGTACAGGCATTATCATTTTAGGCATCAGTTTTCCACAAAGAAATTTTAGAATTATTACAAGTGCTAAGTTAAAAGTGTACAGATGTGATTGATATCTCTTTGTGGCAAGAAATAAATACTTCATTATTATTATCATTCAAAAAAAATATCTCCATTGTAAAGCAACGCAGTCTGGAAGCAATTGAGATTTGAAGATCTACGCTAGTGTCTTTGAAAGGTCAACGTAAGAATCTTTGAAAGGTCAACGTAAGAATTTTTAAAAGGTCAACTTAAAAATGTTCGCAAGGTGAACATAAAAGACTTTGAAAAGTGAACATAAAATATTTTGAAAAGTCAACATAAAAGACTTTGAAAAGTCAACATAAAAGACTTTTGTTTTCATTTCCTTTCCTTCGTATAATGCTCATCACCCAGATTGTTCGTATTTGTGTACATTGATAATGTGTACATAGTGATTGAAGGCATACTCACGCATTTATCATTACCTGTCCTATTGTCCGTCAGCGCTCCCTAATCGACATGTACTCAGCGGTCCTAGACGAGCTATCCGGCTGGGACGCGGGTGAAACGGACCGGCTTCCAAGAGTGGTGGTGGTGGGCGACCAGTCCGCCGGGAAGACCTCTGTGTTAGAGATGATAGCTCAGGCCAGGATCTTCCCGAGGGGCGCCGGGGAGATGTGCACCAGGTAACATAACTGTACTGTCCACCAGCGACCATCTTAAAATTAAACGCAATAAATATTGCGAGCATTGTTTCTGAATGATTTGTAAATAACACGATTTCTTTTTAGGTTTTTCATAATAAAAATAACAAGACTATGACAAGATATTTGGAAAAAAATAAAGTGAATGTTGTATTTTACAGAAATTTTGTCGAGTTGTCATTTATTGGTCTAATCCATTATATCAGAATTAAGAAACAGGTTATAGTGCAGTAAAACCTTTTTTTGACGTCTATTGTCTAGATGTCAGTCGTTAAGTCTAGTCAGAGGCCTTAGGGCGGCTTGAAAACATCTGACATTAAGGTTGCTCAGTAACTTTACACCCCTCCAACGGCTCCAACAATCTGCACTGAGCCCGCGTGTTGGAGTATGGCTCGTTCCACCTCATAGTTGAGGTGAGGCCTATGCCCAGCAGTGGGACGTTTATAGGCCATTTATAGGTTTTTTTTAATTTTTATTTGTAAATTGATTATTGTAATTTGGATTTAATTTGTGAATTATTTGCAATCTGAGTAAATTAGTTGAATGTGTTGTGACCTAAATAATAATGATTGACATCAATATTGTATCACATTTAAAGCTAACGTATTCTATTATATTCTAGAGCCCCAGTGAAGGTGACGTTGTCCGAAGGGCCGTACCACGTGGCACAGTTCCGGGACTCTGCGCGGGAGTTCGATCTTAACAAGGAGTCTGACTTGGCTGATCTCAGGAAGTAAGTAATTATAGTTTTGTTTTGTCGACAAGAACGAACCGTGACACACACGTTTGAGTTGTAAAAAATAATGTCATTATTCTAAACACCGCCCTCTAGCTCCAAACTAAGCAAAGCTTGTACACAACAACAAATGAACAAACTGACATCTTTTTTTTTGTACGTAAAAACATTAAACTAACAGAACACCCAAACTAATACAACTATGTAGACAAGGTCATGCACATATAAATGTTTAAGCAAAGCAAACAAAGCTTTCACGACCTATTTAGTGTAATAGTTAAAAACTATCAAGAAGTTGACATCAGAAGTCTCGGGTTCAATCCTTGCTATTTAGTTCCAAATACGAGCTTTACTGAGTCAGAAGCTAGGTGGCGTTGTATACTTCTTTAAAAGGACTGTACTACCCTTTTTTAAGCGATTCAGGGCACTTTTGACACCATGGGCCTTGTTAACATTCCTTCTCATACCACACCCTCAAACCATAAAAATAGCGCCTTCCTCTGTAGTCAGATACAGAGGTACAGAACTTTTCAATGGAGGCACCTTATTCCGCTGACATAAGACTTATTTTGCAATGGTGTTGTAAAGGTGGATGTGACCGCCTCTGTACAGTGAGTTATAATTTATTTATTGTGGGCTAGTAAATGACTTTTCTTTCTATCTTTCTTTCCTCCACAGAGAAGTGGAGCTCCGAATGCGGAACAGCGTTCGCGGGGGCCGCACGGTCTCCACCGACGTTATTTCCATGTCGGTGAAGGGCCCCGGGATACAGCGGATGGTGCTGGTGGACCTGCCTGGAGTTATATCTGTGAGTGGGACTTAACTATTTACCCCCATATTCATAAAAACGAACGCAGCGCTAAATAATAGTTTGGGCGATTGGCGTGTTTTGGCACTTACTCGCAAATGGCGGCAGCAACAAGAATGAAAGAGACAGAGCGATACAAACGTCAACCTGTTGTTGAAGCGCTATTTAAGTTTCTATGAATAAGAGGATTAAGCTTTGAGGGAAATGAAGGTAGTTTGACAGTTTGTACTGGCCTTATCTTCTGACCACAGTGCAGTCGCCATTAGATTGATTAAAGCTAGGTGACCAAATACTTCTGATTAGTTTGACAACCAAAATAATTTTAAGTGACCATTAAAATCTGAACATCAACAAAACTGATTTCTTAACATGACACGTGACATATCTGGCACGTGTGTATAGTAGTGAGTATACTGACTGACATCTGTTCAGATAGCGACTGTATATAAATAAGTATCTGAAAGTTGAGAATGTTATTGATAAAAAGTGTTTTACCAAGTGTAGGTACAAAAAATAAGAATAACAATAGCATTTATTAAAAAAAGGTTTAACGTTTTTAATTAAGGATCAATTAAGAAACAAATGACAATCAATGTCAGGTTCGACTCTGAATGAAGTTTTGAGCTTTGTTTTAATAAGGAACTGAACCCCAATCTTGTTTGTTGTTTTTCTAAAGTATTTGAATTTCCTCTTTTTTTTTGTTTCAGACCCAAACAGTGGACATGGCGTCGGACACTCGGGACGCTATCAAGGCCATGACGAAACAGTACATGGACAATCCCAACGCCATTATACTTTGTATTCAGGTAAGTTAGGGACATTTATGTTTAAATTCCAACTCAAAAACCTTGACCCTTAGGAAAAGACATCTATGACTAGTCAATGAACTATAAAATTATACAGGCTGTGTTTTTCAAGTGGGCATGGTAGGCCAAATCCTAAATTATAAGGAATTCAAAAAAATGGTTAAAGAAGTCTCGAGACCGATTTTGACAAATACTAAAACAGCATACTCAGTATTTTGGAAAAACTTTTCTCTAAGCCGGGTAGCGACCCTGTTGTTTTTGAAACAAAAAAAAACCCTTATTATTATGCTATCTTATAGTGTAGCTTATAAGGATCAAATTCTAGGAAGTAACATTATCCGGCAAACTAAACGAAAGGTCTCATTTTTAATAAAATATGATTATTTTCCTTACGTTTTTGTAAACCAAACAAAAAAAATGTTCGAAAGGAAACTTTTTATTTGAAATTTTGAATTGAGAAAGTGAAGAAACATACAAGTTACGTCAGTTGTGATTCGTATGTATTCGATAGGTGTCGCTACTATAGTTATTGTATCCATCTATTTATTTGTGTCCAGGATGGTTCAGTGGACGCCGAGCGCAGCAATGTGACAGACCTAGTGTCGTCCTGCGACCCCGGGGGCAAGAGGACCATATTCGTGCTGACAAAGGTCGATTTGGCTGAGGAGAACCTCGCCAACCCTAATAGGGTAAGTATTATGCTTCGCTGGCTAAACTTGTCTGACTGGTAGAAAATGCTTCTTGTTAAATCAGCTTTTTTATGTGAAATGAACACACAACAACAACACTGTTGTTGTACAACTAATATAAGAAATACATTTTGACAGCTGCCGTTGAACAGTGCATTCAATTTTACACTGAATTTCAAGCTACCCAACTTGACATTAATTCAAACATTATTTATTTATTCAAAACACTTGCAAACTTACAGAACAATACAAGGCGCATACAAATTTAATTTAGGATCACACTATTACACATAATGAATTTATAACATACATTAAAAAATAAATATTAGATCAATTGAATAGAAATACGTTCCTGGCTTAAATAATTAAACCAGTCTACCTATATTATCCTACTAATATTATTATTCAAAGTTACCCAACTTGACTGTAGTATTTTTAGGGATGGTAATAAATGTTTTTTTCCTTGGTTGTCCAGATCCGTCGTATCCTAGAAGGCAAGTTGTTCCCGATGAAGGCTCTGGGCTACTACGCGGTTGTGACGGGCCGCAGCCGCAAGGACGACTCCATACAGAGCATTAGGGAGTACGAGGAAAGGTTCTTCCGCTCTAGCAAGCTTTTCAAGTAAGTCCTTTTTAGTAGTATTTGGAATTCGAATTATTTCCGGCAGTAATATTCTCAGCTGTGATTGAGAGCGCTGAGATCTGTGCCTCTTATTGCAGTCGTGAAGAGCATTGAGTTTGGCATATCTACTTATCCGCCATTTTGAAAATACATGTTTCGGCGGCACGTCATGAAACGCATGTCAATCGAGAGAAAAATTATTACATACAAAATATGTAAGGGCACCATATATCTAAGTGATACGGTTTTTGAGATATTTCAGTCCGAAAACTAAAAGAAACATATTTATTTACTTGACGCCATCAGTACCATGCAGTTTGTACCTCCGCAAAACACCCCGCCCCGTAACTTGCCTCCCATTTCGTTCCTGGACGTTTCTCAGTAGGTACAGTCAACGACACATCAGGCTACCCGTTTCCGTTTTTTATCTTTCTCTTGCCAAATTACATTATTGACATTTCTTTGCAATAGAGCAAAGGGAGCTGACCCGAAGTGGGTAGCGTGATGTGCCGTTGACCGTGTATCATGCGGAGTCCACCTTTTGGTCTGAAAGTACGAATGTACTTCGTTAACTCGCAGTTTTATGTAACGTTGTGTTTTTATTATGCGATCTAGTAAATAAATATATTTTTTGCAGCTGTATTTTTTAGTTTTCCGACTCAAATATCTCAAAAACCGTATCACTTAGATATATGGTGCCTGTACATTTTTTTGTCCATAATCACTGGAGTGAGCTCCATCTATTGACATGTTGGATGGTCTTTCAAATTAAAAGTATCTTGAACTTTTTTCTTTCTTTTTTTTTGAATCAGAACATTGAGGGTTCGCCATTTTTAGTAATTTCATTGGCATTGGTTACTACCGGGTGCGGCAATTGATCTGTCCGTGTCCTTGTAACTATTTTAAAATTCGAACTACTGAATCGAACGCGACAAAAATTTTAAAAAATAATCTGTGACACATTATCTATGTTACTTCAAAACCATTCGGTCGTGAGAAGAAACGTTTCAATTTTAAAATATTGGATTTAAAACGCAATTCAGTGATTGCTCTTTATTTGGAGGGAAAATCGAACATCGACATTCGTCGAGCGCTTCCAAATCTTCAATTGAACGAAAAATTTGTGCGTCGTTCTATCCAAAGATTTAACGAGACTGGGAGTGTTAAGAAACGCTACGGGGGCGGTCGACGCTGTACTGCAACGGCGTCACCAGTTGTCGAAAAGGTGCGACATCGTTTACGCAGAAATCCAGGGCGCTCAGCAAATCAGCTCGCCCAGGATCTTAAAGTGAGCGACCGCAGCGTTCGTCGTATATTAACCCGTTGGGCGGCAACGTGGACGCCGGCGTCCACACATCCATACAAGTGACCTATGCGTGGTTCCGACGCGTTAAAGGAAAAGCTTAAGGTTAAACCATTAAAAAAAAACTTTTCGCAAGAACTCACTGCTTTGCAAAAAAGCAAACAGCTGGCTCGATCAAAGGAGCTGATTCGCTTGCTCGACACTGGCGAGCTTCCCAACTTGGTATTTTCAGATGAGAAAACTTTCTGTGTTGAGCAGTTTCTCAACAAACAAAATGACCGTGTGTGGTTGAAAGAACGTGTCAGCGATCATTCAGATGAACTGAGAGTCACTCCACGGCAAGGAGCCGACCAAATCATGGTATGGGCGGCGGTGTCCGAAAAAGGACGTTCTCCGCTTGTTTTTCTACCAATGGGTCGCAACCAAGCCAAAATAAATCAACAAATCTATCAAAATGAAGTCTTAAAAACAGGATTGATACCGTGGGCACGCAAGACATTTGGTTTGGAGCGTTGGACGTTCCAGCAAGACTCGGCGCCATCGCACAGAGCAAATGGGACGCAGAATTGGTTGAAAGCGAACGTTCCTGTGCTGATCGACCGAGATATGTGGCCATCGTCTTCGCCCGACTTAAACCCTACAGACTTTTGTATTTGGGGTGTTTTACAGGCGAAGGCCTGTGCTAAAAAACACACATCAGTGGAGGCGCTCAAAACTACTCGTTACACGAGAATGGAACCGTTTAAATGACGACGTTATTCGAGCAGCCTGCGCTTCATTCAGAAAGAGACTCAAGCTTGTAGTGAAAGCTAAAGGCGGTTGTATTCCATTAGAATGAATAAGAATATAATTTTGGACCTTTTATTTTCATATGTATAAAATACATTAATAAATATTCAAAGTAAATAAAAATATTTAATTTTTTAATATGGACAGTTCAATTGCCGCACCCGGTAATAACAGCGGATGCTAGATGTTCTGTTTCAAGTAAATGCTCTAGTCTATACCCACGTTTAGGCCACTTGTCCTGTTCTTGTTTTGTTTGGTGATGTACTGGACATCTTTGAACGTGACCCTAACAGGTTTCGCAGACACGTCGGGAGTACACTCGATCATAAAAGTAGCACAATATTTAAGCTTAAGCTCGGTATTCTCCTCCGGGCTGTTATTTTAATGTACAGTTGTTGTATAAATTCAGTTTACTCATTTTAGGGATAGAAACAGACTTTATTCTATTTTTCTTCGTTTAGATTTTAATCCTGTATGAATTTAGGCTGTCAATTTAGTTCTTATCCAGTACTATTATCTTCTCTAAATAATAATGAATTGTTGTTCGTTAGTCTCGCTAAAGCTCAGGAACGGCTGGACCGATTTGGCTAATTTTTTGTTTTGAAATATTTGTGAAGGTCCAGGGAAAGTTTAAAAAGTGAGTAATCATGACAAAATGCTAAGAATATAGTGAATAACAAAAATTTTGTATTCCTTAGCAACCAGTTATGCCTGTCACGTGACACCGAATGTTTGTCGGCTAGTTGTAAAATATATAAATCGATTGTTAACTGTTGTATATGTCAAATAGATAAATAAACTCTTTTTTGTTATGTTTATTGAGCCCAATGAAAGATTTTTACCGGTGTGTGATTGTTCCAGGGACGGCCTAGTG